>CAWUFW010010781.1:0-667266 GCA_963921515.1 Calotriton arnoldi | reverse complement strand
AAACATATTTTCCCATACTGGATAAGAAAATAAAAATATACACAAAAAAGTGCAGGGCCAGGTACACTAATAAGTCAGCCCCTTATGTCATCAGGAAACTAATTTATAATTAAATTGTCCTTACAGCCATCAAGTAATGTGAGCAAAGAAGCAGGATCTCCACGCACTGAGGAAATACAAATCAGATAAGTACTTTATAAAAAAAAAACAATTGCACCGTAAAATGTTACTGCCTTTAGTAACACGCGGATTCTTTAAAGCATGATTGCTTTTCTTTTTGACTTAGCAGGAACAACAAGAAGGTCCCAACAGCGCTGGATGCGTTTGCAGAAATACAGGGAGAGAGGCTGAAACACTGAAGCAGACGCCCCCGAAGGAACGCTGTGCTCGTCAGTAACTCGGTAGGACTCCAGGTAAGAATCCGAAAAGAGCTAAAACAATTGAGACGGACGCCCGACGCGGGAATGCTGAACATGTCCGTGACCAGGAAGAAAAATCAGGTAAGAGGTAGGATGGGGCCGAGCACAAGGAATGCACACGTCGAACTGAACACGAAGCTCGTTCTAACGCTGCTCGGCCTCGTTTATTCTTCTTTGGCTCCGCCGCATGCACACATGCGATCGGGAGCGGAGCAGGACCGACAGTACACCTCCCCCACAACACCCCCTACCAGTTTGGGTTTGCCAGGATAACGTCTATGGAACAATCACAATAGTCGAGGGGCATGGACATCCCACAGGTTCCCATGTACGTTCTTCTGGACCATACCCTTTCCAGTGGACTAGATACTTCAATCGGCGTCTCACTCTGCGTGTGTCCACAATAGCCTCTACTTCGTATTCAGGTTCATCATCTACCACTACCATTACGAGGGGGGGGGGGTTGGACAGGCAGGTTAGGTCTGGACACCACTGGTTTTAGTAATGAGACATGAAAAACCGGGTGGATTTTCAGAGAAGACGGTAGATCCAACTTCATGGCAACAGGGTTAACCACCTTTAAGATGGTATAAGGTCCGATGAAACGAGGCTTGAACTTTAGTGTACCTTTCACTGCGATGTTTTGTGTGGACAACAACACTCTGTCTTCGATTGCATACTCAGGAGATGGTCGGCGATGGAGATCCGGGCTGTCTTTGCACATGCTTTTGGCTTTGTTTACCTTATGTTGTGCTGTTTTTTGTGTCTCAAGAAGGGGATGTTACAAATTCTAAGGCTGCAGAAGTAGGTGTAGAAACAGGAGGGGGCAAAAGTAGGAAACAAGGATTGAATTCATAATTACAGAAAAAAGGAGAATAGCCTATAGAAAAAAGCTTCCCATTACTGTAAGCAAACTCAGCCGCCAATAGAAATGTATTCCAATCATCAGAGGAAAGAAGCAATTGACACCTTAAGTATGGTTACAGACCTTGGTTCATTCTTTCCGTTTGCCCGTCTGTCTGAAGATGGTGTGCAGATGAGAGACGCACATCAATGTGTAACAAGGACCCCAATCCTTTCCAGAACTTGGATACAAACTGGGAACCTCGGTCCAAATCAATGACAGACAGGAGGCCATGAAATCTTACTATGTGCTGCAGAAATACGGTAAGTTTTTCAAAGGGATGAAGTGTGACATTTTTGTCAGCATATCCACAACAACTAAAATGACTGTGAACCCTTGAATAGTTTGTGGTAGATCTACAATAAAATTCATGGAAATGGAATGCCATGGATTAGGCGGTGTTAGCATAGGAGTCAATAACCCCACCAGGACTAGGTGAGAACTTTTACTTTGAGCACAGACATGACATTGTCAAATGTACTGGTTAGTATCCTGAACTATAGTGGCCCAACAAAAGGATCTTCTGAGGAGTTCTATGGTTTTCTTATAATCTGAATGTCCGGATAACATATGAGAGTGACACCAGTTAAGAGCTTGTTGTTGCAAGGGTTTTGTGGGAATCACCAAAATTATCTTGAATATACAGAAGATCCTGTACTCTTACTCCCATGTGTTTTTGTTCAAATTCCCCAACTTCTTTGCTGTTTTGTGCTTGTAACACCTCACTCGGAAAGGCCTCCTGTGAACATATGGCCCCCAAACTTTGTTCTGGAGCTATGTTAAGAGGCTGATTATGATTAATGGTGGCTTCTGTTTTATCATAGCCATAACGTGATAAAACATCTGCTTTTCCATGTTTTTTGCCTGCCGGGAATTGTATTACATAATCAAAATTACTGAAATAGTGTGTCCAGCTCAATTGTCGCATAGATAGGGCTCTTGCTGGCCTTTAAAAACTGTAGTTTTCTATGATCCGTAAGAACGGTAACTGTATGTAGCGCACCCAACAGATATTGGCGTCACTCTTCAAAGACACGTTTTATGGCTAGACGTTCCCTGTCTCCCACAGAATAGTTTTGTTCAGCTGGGGTTAATTTATGAGAATAAAGAGCCACATAATGTAATTGGCCAGTTTCCTTATCTCTTTGTGACAGGATTTCCCCATGGCTACTAGAGATGGATAGGATAGGATAGTATTTATAAAGCGCACTTATACCAGATGATGTCAGGGTGCTAAGCGAACAGGGAGAAGTGACAACACCAACAACCCGCTAGGAGGCAAATAACCAGGTCTTTAAGAGCTTCCTAAAGACGGGAAGCAAAAACATCCTGATTCATCTCAACAATAAACAGTTGAGATGAATCAGGATGTTTAAGAATGGGGGCAGTAACAAAAGCAGTTGTTAGTTTTGTAAAGGCTTCTTCAGCAGCAGAAGTCCAGCAAAAGGATACCCCTTTTTTCAATAGCTTCATAATGGGAGTTGTCAGAAATGCAAAATTATTTACAAAACGCCTATAGAAGTTGCTGAATCCTATGAAGCTCTGTACTCCATTTACAGAAGTAGGGGTAGGCCAGCGCATGATAGTCGTTATTTTTTGTGGATCCATTGTTTCTCTCTCAGAGGATAGCACAAAACCCAGAAAGGTCACTTTTGATGTGTGGAACTCCCACTTGTCACGATTGCCAGAATCGGTATTCAGAAACTACAAGAATGGCCGCCTGCCGGGGACACGCATGCGCAGGAACAGGTTAAAGTCCAGCCTTCCCCTCACTTCGGCGCTTCGCGTTCTTGCGTCGGGATTCTGTTTCCGTCCTCCCTGTCTGTTTCTGGGTTGAAGCTCTCTTCGCGTTTGGTTCGGCGTGATTTCCTCATAGTCCCTGATGAGAGGACTTGTCTGCTGTGTTTATTGAGTTCTGTTCCTGTTTACCGCCACTTCCAAACCCTGCAATTTAGAGACGCCTGCATATATGTACAGACGGTAACAGCGCTTCGCGCTGGCTTGTTCTTCCTTGTTTGTTCTGCCGTTCCCCTGTCATTGCAGTACTGCTCAGATTCTTGCTCTGGCCCGTCATGTACTCGCCCCATCCCCTTATCTGATCTAGCACCGGATACAAGTGCCATACACAAGGACATTGTCATCCACGAGCTATGCCATAGTAATAGGTAGGCATATATAGAACCCATTACCTTCGGTGTTGACAATTCCTTTAATAGGCATATTACTCACCTCACTCCCTTATCTGTTCCAGCACCGGATACAAACTCCACACACCATTGCTTTTTACCCATTCAGTTAAAGAAGAAGGGATAAGGTAGGGATATAGGTAAACATGTAATATTCTAGACTTGGGTTGCATCTTCTGTATCTAATCTGTTCTTTCCTTCCTACAGCCTTATTTGTGCCGTTTTGACTGACCAATTGGCCCCGTGCAACCAACGTGGGAGTCCTTCCCCTTTTTTCCTTCTTTTGTTTCCCTTTTTCCCCGGGTTATCCTTGTCACCCTGGTTGTATGAAGGGTGCCGTGGGTGATCTGTGGAAGTAGTGGACCTTACTACAAATCCATGACGTTCCTGCGGAAACTCAGGTGAGATTCTTACACCACTTATCCAATTTCACATATAAGTGAATCTCTCTTAAGCGTTCCAACACAGCTCTCAAACGTCCTACATGCTCTGTGGTGGTAGAGGAATATATCAAAATATAATCTATGTATGCTATAGCACTGATATCCAACATGTCTATCAGGGCTTCGTTAATATAAATTTGGAAGGCGGCAGGGGCATTACAAAGGCCAAATGGAATTACCAGGTATTCATAAAGCCCAGATTTTGTGTGAAAGGCCCTCTTCCATTTGTCACCTTCTTGTACCCTCACTAAATGATATGCCCCCTCAAACCCAGTTTGGTAAAGATTTTGGCATTTTTTACATGATCAAGTAATGATTGGATATGGGGCAGAGGGTATCTGTTTTTATGTTTATGTCGTTTAGGGCACGATAATCGATGCAACATCTGAGACCTCCCTCCCGTTTAGGGGTGAAGAAGAGAGGAGAAGAAGCAGGTGACCGTGAAGGTCGAATAAACCCTATCTTTAGCATCTCATCCAGATATTCCCTCAAATAGATGTATTGCTTTTCTGTTAGAGCATAGATCCGACTACACAGAACCTTGGCTCAAGTAACCAGATCAATACGGCAATCGTACGGTCGGTGTGTGGCATTACAGAAGCCTTTTCTTTGTCAAACACCTCCCTCAAACTGTGATACCAGGTTGGCAATTCAGGTAGATTGGAATCTACTAGTACGGCTATGTCATTTGGTTTTGTTGATCTCTTATTGCAATGAAGCTTGCAAAACTCGGAAGAGTAAGATATGGAATGATTTCTCCAATTAATGTCTGGATTATGGTGCATTAGCCAAGGGATACCTAAAATCACTTGGAATTCGGGTGAATAAATGAGATCAAATTGAACTGTCTCTCTATGTTGTTCACATATAAAGAGTTCTAATTCAGCAGTAGCATGGGTAACGGGGAAAGATTTTATGCTACTCCCGTCAATGGTTTTTACTTCGTCCAACACAATTTTAGGTACTACTGGAATCGCCATATGATTGACCCATTAGATGTCAATAAAGTTTCCTGTTGCCCCAGAGACGATCATAATCTGGATGTCTACAGATTGCTCTCCCCATTGTAACTGCACGTTTACCATGAAATGACGGAAAAGGGGGAGGACGTGATTCAGAGTCAATAGTTGGGAGACTATTAATCCTGTTCTACCCGAAGACCTTGTCTCCTTAGACTTCAGGTTCATCTGTTTCCCGACTCACTACCCCTTTTAGGTTTTGCTGGGTAACCTCATGGGTAGTGTCCTTGTTTTCCACAATATAGGCACAATTTCTTGCCCCTGTGATGCTGTCCCTCTATATCAATCAAAGGGCTCATAATACTACCTATTTCCATAGGCTCAGGGCCTTCTGCAAGTTGTTCTGATTCTGCCTTCTTCTCTTTATACATAACAAATTTGGGTTCAGAATGCCATTTTTTTCTGCTCCTGTCGTGTAATCAATGATCCAATTTGACTACAAGGTCAATTATTGCATTACAGTATTCAGAGGGATCCACTACTTGGGCCAACACGTCTTTTAGTTCATCTTTAAGCCCTTTTTAGAAAAAGGCACTCTGTTTGACCTCAGGCCATCCTGCCTCAGCCACTAACCTATTGAAGCTGAAGATGTAAGTCATAAAATCCCTCAGAACTTATATGAGGTTCAAGAGTACAGTGTCTACGGATTGCATGAATGAATGCCTGTCAAATAATCTATGCAATTTCTCTTTGAACTCTGCATAGTTGTATAATAAGAAGTCATTGTGCTCCGCTAAAGGAATAGACCAAGTGGCAGCTGCTCCCCCTAGATATGATAATAGGAATGCTACTTTAGCTTGCTCAGTGGGGAAACAGGATGCCTTGCACATGAAATGCAAATGGCACTGGTTAGTGAAAGTAGAAAACTTAGCGGGATCTCCTATAAATGGCTCAGGAGGAGCTAAAGGTATAGAGGACGGAGTGGTTACGTGAAAGACCGGATGACCAGCGCTAGAAGAGAAGGGTAGAGAACAAAACATATTGCCAGCCAGGAGCCCTTGTAGTAACATCTGTAGAGGAAACAGGGAGCCCTGCTGTAAGGCATCTACACAAAGGGTAAGGGCTTGGGTTTCTTTCTGCAGATTCCCTATCATAGCAGCAACATCAGCTAATGTGATGTGGCAGTCTTCCATCTCACTCAGGCGAAAATTAAACGTGGGCTTCGCGTTCATTAATTCTCACCTGTTGTTTCTGCAGGAGCGAGATGCAAGGTCTGAGGCTGGGTTGCAACTTACCACACGTACCAGAGTCAGCCCAACGATGTCAAAGCCAACACGGTGGACATGGAGGAAGAGTGGAAACAAAACAAGGAAAGGAAAAGGGAGACACGTCACAGACGCGTTTCAGGTATGGATATTCTGTATGTGGTTCCTGTAGTGGAAAAAAGGTTATAAGTGTTACCATGTATATGTATATGGTGATACCATTTATCACCAAATAATGTTATTCCACTAAATATACCTACCTAGGTAGAGTCTCTATTCCATATAGCAGTATTTAGGATAGCAGAGAACAGATGCAGTTTGGATTAGTTAGAAAGGGAAAAATCCATTGCTAGGTGGTTTACTCAGTGTAACAGAAAGATAATATATTATAATGAGTAATTAGTGTGACTGACCTAAAATATATCAAGTGAGAATCCAGTCGAGCCCAATAGATTCATATCCAAAATATATCAGGAAAAAAATAAAAAACATATTTTCCCATACTGGATAAGAAAATAAAAATAATACACAAAATAGCACAGGACCAGGTACAATAACAAAAAAGGTTCTTATGTCATCAGGAAACGAATTTATAATGAAATTGTCCTTATAGCCATCATGTAATGTGTCAGATAAGAAACAGGATCTCCATGCACCGAAGAAATACAAATCAGATAAGTACTTTTAAAAAAAAAAAACAATTGCAAAGTAAAATGTTGCCACCTTTAGTAACACAGGATTCTTTAAAGCATGATTGCTTTTCTTTTTGTCTTAGCAGGAACAAGAAGGTCCCAACAGCGCTGGAAGCGTTTGCAGAAATCCAGCAAGAGAGGCTGAAACACTGAAGCAGAAGCCCTCTGAGGAAACGCTGTGCTTGTCAGTAACCCGGAAGGGCTCCAGGTAAGAATCCGAAAAGAGCTGAAACAATCGAGCCGGACGCGGGAATGCCAAACACATCCGTGCCCAGAAAGGAATATAAGGTAAGACTCAGGAGAGGGGCGAGCGCAAGAAACGCACATGTCGAACTGAACGCGAGGTGCTTTCTAATGCTGCTCAGACTCTTTTATTGCTCTTTGGTTCCGCCCCGTGCACACATGCGATGGGGAGCAGAGCAGGACTGACCGGTATAGCATAGAATGGAGTGGCATAGAATGGAGTTACGTACAATAGAGTGGCCTATAGTGGAATGGCGTACAGTGGAATAGTGTAGAGTTGAGTGGGGTAGAGTGCAATTAAATAGAGCAGAGGTCTTCAAACTGTGGGGCGCGCCCCCCTGGGGGGGCGTGGATGGGTTCCCAGGGGGGCGCAAATGCCTCTGCAAGTACATGTAAATGAAGATGGCCTGGAAGTGCGGCGATGTTTATTTTCTGCATTTCCAGTCTGTCTTAATTTACGTGGGGCCCGAGGTCAGTGAGTGTGCTGCTGTGGGCTTGGCTGGGGAGTGTCTGGAGTCTTATCTCCAGCACACCCGAGTTTTTCACAAGTCTTTAAAGACCATTTGCATACCTTTGTAAACTGGTTACCAAGGCTTAGTTTTTTCTGGTTCCAGTCCCCCTGGGCCCCTACCCTGCCTATTCCTTACATTTGTATATTACATTTACTGCTGTAGTGTGAAAATGCATTTTATGAAAAGGAATATAAAGTAGGGTTGCCAATAGAAAAAATGCCAGCCATGTATGTTTAAAGAGCTTGCAAAGACCTTGTCTTGACACTAAATAGGGTTATAAATAAAAAAGTATGTATTCATTTGTAATGTAACTTCTCTGTCTTTGTTCCCTTTAATTATCAGTCCTGGATCATTCAGGCAGCCCTAGAACACAATTAAAAGTGCTTTCTATTCATATTTGCTGTTCGAAGTATGCACAGATCAGTGCTGAAAATAGGGCTTTAGGTGACTGTTTATTTTTGTACTGTCTGCGACATCAAAATAATGAGCTGGCAATCCTGATCATAAGACTGGAAGTTTGTTGCAGAATCAGCACATTATTTCCTTCACCCTCAATCCCTGATTAATGCCATAATAGAAATAGTTTAACTTATATCTGAAACCCTACGCCACCGTCAATAACATGCTGATTTACTTCAAGTGTCTGGGAATGCACCCTGCATTCAGACAACTCACTCCTCATTCTCACCCTTCACTTTCACACTCACCCTGCACTCATAGCGCATAGTTATGGATTTCCCGCATTTGCCACATAAGCCATCATCTGCTGCATAATTTGCAGATTAAAAAAAAAACGTGTTTCTAGCTCAAACGGTTCAAAAGTTACAAAAAATGCAGCAACATGTTACCTCGCAGTGGAAGGCCCTTTTTATAGGTTGACTGTTCACCTTTCTGTTGCTTATTGCTATATGTGGGTGTTAATGTGGTACTTATGACGGGCAATAAAGGCCAGGACAATGTTAACAAGTGTAAAAATTGGAAACTAATGCAGTAATGCTTTCACAAAATGATGCAGCATTATGCAGCATAATTCGCCTTTGCTTGCTGCAGAATTTAGTCAACTATGCTACATAATTTGGCCTTCTCCTGCCGCATAATTCCATTGGCCCTGTTTATAGTGATATGAGGTCCCAGCCTGTTGCAGAAAGCACTGTGAATATGTAAGTCATTATTTTAAAACGGTATTTACATACTCTAAACTAGGCTGCTGCAAAATGATGCAGTGATTGAGATAAAACAAGTTCTTACAAAATATACTTTTTAGTAATAAGTAATCAAACTGTATCTAATGCAGACATTTTTGTAAGTGTCTCCACTATTCCAGATCTCAGCTGATAACACCCTTACATTACATCTCAAAAAGAATAAATCTTTGCCACCATGAAGCTTTAAGCAGAGTCACTGGAAATATTCAGCAGAAGAGGACCACATTATGCAGCAGGTTTGACTAAATTCTGCAGTAAGAAAAGGTAAATTATGCGGCACAATGCGCCACATTTTGTGCTTAGCATTACTTCATTATTTTCTCATTTTAACTCAAGGTAACGCTGTCAGGGGAAATATTTCACCTCATTAGTACCAGTTTAACACTCAAATACAGCAGTAAGCAACTACAAGATTACCAGTGAATCTTTGCAAAGGGCCTTCCACTGCTCCGGAACACTTTGTCATGCTTTAAGTAACTTTTGTTCCGTTTGAGCTAGAATCAAGTTTTTTTTGTTGAAATCTGCAGATTATGTAGCAAATGTAGTAAACTGATAATTATGTGGAAAACGCTTCTGCTGCAGAAACTCATAATGCCAGTGGCCCTGGCTTTAAGTGACTCAATCAATTAATGGCTGGTAAGAAGGCTGGTTTCTTTTTTAACTTTCTGCACTACCACCACACCCTACAATTTCAGGCAGAGGCACCTCAAAGTCAGTATTAACCATTCAGAGGCATTGTGAAAGCTGAGTCCATGGGGTGGCAGGTAGAAGGCCAGCAGGGTTGCATTCAGATGCAGAGCCCTAATCCTCTCGATCCCTGGGGCCTCACAGTAATGGTCTCGGAGACAGAGGAAAGGAGCAAGATTCATAGATATTGTCAAAGAGAAGGGCCAGAATAGGGAGCACTGTATGGGGACTCATTTTTTTGTTTACAAATGGCCAGAGACAGCTTCTTCAGAGAGATACCCCAAAGAAGGGGACAATACAAGTGTTTTTTTTTTAAGTGATATTCATTATTGAAGCTGGGACTGCTGCCAAGTGTGTAAGTGACCACTACTGGTTATCATTAAGGAAGCAGATGCAGCAGGACTGGGGCCCAGGGATGTGAGGGGCCCACTGTATCACAGTTATGATTGTCTACCTTTAAAAAAGGGGCATCGGAGCTTATTTTCCTTTCAAGCATTAGGACCGAGGTGATGATCCGTCATGGTGGGGAAGAGGTAAAAGATGCAGTGGAGATAGCCTGCTACTCAGGACTGCAGTTATCATTAGTGTAGCAGGTGTAGTTGCAGTGGCGGCTGGTAACTTTTGACAGTGGTGTGGCGTAAGAGTTGTTGATGAGTTTGATGAAGTGAGCGAAGCAAGCAGTTACAGGAGGCTCTCTCCCCGGAGAAAAGTTTGGAAAAAAAGGGACAAAATGGTTCATTTTGCAGCAAATATTTTTTGTGTAGATATTGGTTAAAAAGTACTATATTAAAAAAGGCAGATCTAAAGGGGCACCTCTGAAATGTTTATAAACATCAAAGAATATTGGTAGGTCTGTAGTAGTTAAAGGTCATCATCACCATTGCAAAGATAGCACAAGGACTTCATCAAGCGAAACCAAGGACACAGTTTGTTCTGTCAGATTGTAAGGCCTTGGAAAACACAGGCACACAGAGCAAGAAAGAAATGCTATTTGTCGAATTCACTACACCTTGCATTAGGGACTGTCACACTTCAGTAGCATGCTATTTTATAATGTGTGCATTGTTGTACAGCTTTTGAAATCGGAGTGTGCTAATTCTTGAATCCAATCGCCACAATTTAATTACTGTTTTTTGAAGCGCACTGTAGTGCAGCCTGGAAGCGCTACAAGTGCGGCCAAAGTGCCTTACATCACTACTCCCCAAACCAACGTTCATTTTGTTCCCATACAATTAGAGACTCGGTGAAGCTACAGGCAAACTTTCCAGTTCAGTAAACTGATATAAAATTGAGATTTGCCTCATCTTAATAAATCAATATCCAAATTTCAATAAAACTTTTGTACATTTCTAAATATTTGGTACCAGTTTAACGAGACTATTAATCAACATAGAGCAACCATGAAATGTCCATAGCAAAAGATGGCAAACAAAATGGAAGTTACTGATAGGTAACTAAATACCTAATAGAACCGCTGCCTACAACCTCAGACCAGCGCAGACCAGGGCTAGTTTATTTTTATATTCAAAATATTGCAGCGTCGAAACTTAAGATCTTGCAAATGCATCTGATGAAAAGGACAGATCTGGCCCGATCAGCATTTTATGAAGTGACAAGCATAAATATAAGTTACTGCCTGAAGTTTTACACAACTCTGTAAATAACACATTCAGCTATGCTTATAAAGCGAATCCTGTATTGTCCATGTATAGACCACAGTAGCCACGTCACGGCCCCTGAGATACGTGTACGCAGTCATCTACAGCAGTGCTGTGGTTTTACAAGCAGGAAAAGGCAGCAGCGGTCTGCGGTTCGTCGGAGTGAATAATGCACGTAGTAACCTCAGGGAAAGGTACGGTAAAGGCCGTCCTGTCACGTCACATTCTCAGATGTAAGGCGAACTATACTTTCATTTTCACAGTAGTTGTAAAGAGAATGCACACAAATTTATAGCACGTTTAGCCTCGCGCAAAATGCTCCTCAGCACTTTACTTTCGACATAAAAGTATAACAAAATTATTCTGGCAAACATATACGGCCTTAGGAGCAAACACGTGGAAAACTGTTTTAACTTGTAAGCTAGCTCCAGTAAAATGCTGCATCAATATGCAATGAAAAGTGCTGACGTAGAGTCGCGGCCGGCATGACGGGCGGGTGGGGGGGGGGTGTGGAAATGGGGTCATCGCGGAGGGGATGGGAGAGGCGGGAGGGGTTCGATTGATTAAAAGAAAATATTAAATAAAACTTACCGTCCCGCTTCTGGATGGGTCCCAACTCCCGCCGTCCTGCGCTTTCAATTCTTGCAGCTCTCGTCAGAAAGGCAGCCTCCCTCCCTCCCTCCCCTCCGCCAATCACAACGCTGCAATGGCAGCATTGTGATTGGTGAGGCGCATCGGAGAGCGCCCCAGCCGGGCCATTTTGTCTATGTAGGCTGCTGCATGCAGCAGCCTACATAGAGAAAAGGGGAGAGTGGGCGCTCCTGCTCGAGGGCAGGGGGGGGGGAGTGGCTTGCCCACTGTTGTGGGTATTGACTCTTTGGTCGGCCCCAGGGCCGACCAAACAGTCAATACCCACAACAGTGAGCAAGCCACTCCCCCCTGCCCTCGAGCAGGACCGCCCACCCCCAACCAGGCACTTCTGCTTTCTCGCAGTGCGAGAAGCAGAAACATAAAATGGTAGTTATTACCATTTATGTTTCTGCCTTCTCGCACTGCGAGAAAGCGGTGAGGCGACGCCCCCACGCCCCAATGGGGGAGCCGCCACTGTGTAGTTGCATTGGGGTCAAAGAGTGTGAGGGGCTCACAACACCCCAATTATGGGGAGCAGTTTGTTTGGGATAATATCTGTTTTTATTTGATGCATTTGCTGTTTTATAAGTCTCATATTTAGTGCGGTTCATAAGCTATAGAAAAAGTATTCCTGAAATCATCTCATAAGCCCCGCTCTCTGCACGCAGCCATGCCGCTCCCCCAATCCTTGCCATAAAGTTTTGGAGGGGGGCCCGACCTCAAAACATTTTGCTTAGGGGGGCTCAGAGTAAAAAAGTTTGAAGACCTCTGGCGTAGAGTGATGTACAGTGTAGTACCATACAGTGGAATAGCATAGAATAGAGTGTCATATAATAGAATGGCGTACAGTTGATTAACATAGAGTGCACTGGCGCCGAGTGGCGTAGATTGGAGTGGTGTAGAGTGGAGTGTCATAGAGTGTAGTGATGTAGAATGGAATAGTGTAGAGTGGAGTGGTGCAGAGTGGAGTGGCTTATAGTGGAATAGCATAGAGTGGAATAGTGTAGAGTGGAATGTTGTAGAGTAAAGTAGTGTACAATGGAGTGGCATAGAGTGGAAAAGTGTGCAGTGGACTGGCGTAGAGTGGAGTGGCATAGAGTTCTGTAACTTAGAGTGGAGTGCGTAGAGTGGAATAGAGTAGAGTAGAGCGGAGTGGCATAGAATGGAACAGTGTAGAGTGGAGTGGTGCAGAGTGGCACAGAGTTGAGTGTCATAGAGTGAAATAGTGTAGAGTGGAGTGGCGTAGAGTGAAATATCAGAGTGGAGTGCCGTGGAGTGGTGTAGAGTAGAGTGGCATAGAGTGGAATGGCATACAGCAGTGATGGACAGTAATTTTAGCAGGGATGGGGCGGGGGGCCACACACATACACAGTCACTCACACCCATGCATTCACACACACACATGCACCCTCACACACACCCATTCACAACACTCACTCACAAATTCACATACATAAATCCATTCAGATATACTCGCATGCACTCACCAAACATCAAAAAACATAAAACTTACCTTCAATGCAGCTCTCCAGGAGGGAAGCCTAAGAAGTCCCAGGAGGGTTGGGACTGCTGCCTTCCCTCATTGGCTAAACAGGGAAGACAGCAGTCCCTCACTTGTCACAGAGTGGGGGTGGGGTCAGTGAGACTGCTGACCTCACCCACTCTGTGAAGAGATGTCACTGATTGACAACCGGCCCTATGCACTTTGGGGCTTAAAACTGAAGCACCCAGTTCTGAGGCTATCAGTGGCGCTCCCCTTCGTCACAAGGGGGAGGACCTCGAAGCACTTTTGCCAGGCTGAGGAGGTCATACCCAGAGGGCTGTGAAATCCTCAGTGTGGCAAAGTTCAGTTCAGGCAGCCTGCACTTTTAAGTTATGTCTTGCTCCTTCCTGCCTGACCTAAACAAGAAGAGTATTTTTCAGGCTGACCTTTGTTCAGCCTTACATAAACTTTTCTTGTTCGGGAAAAAAGGTGGAGGGCATTGCCCCTCTGCCCATACAGATGGGCCACGGCTGGCAATGAGTGGACTGGTGTAAAGTGGACTGGTGTAGAGTGGAGTGGAGTGGCATGTCGTGGAGTGGCATGGAGTGTCAAAGTGAAGTGGCAAGTCGTAGCGTGGAGTGGCGTGAGTTGGAGTGGAGTGGGGTGTCATAGAGTGCAGTGGCATGTTGTAGAGTGGAGTGGTGTTTTTTAGAGTGGAGTGGCGTGTCAGAGTGGAGTGATGTGTCAGAGTGGATGACGGGTCATATAGTGGAGTGGAGTGAAGTGGTATGTTGTGTCGTTGAGTGTAGTTGAAACAGACCTAGCAAGCAAATGACTGAATGTTGCAGGAATATAGATTATGTTATGTTATTGCTATTTATAGAGCGCACTGTTACCCGTGGGTGTCCTGGCGCTGTGAAGTCCTTTTGAGGCCTAAGAGGAAAGGATGGTACACAGAGATTTAGGAGGAGAAAAGCCAGGTCTTTAAAGCCTTTCTAAAGGAGAGTAGATTTGTCATGGACCTAAGCTGCAGCGGCAGGCCATTCCAGGCCTTCGCTGCATATGTTACAAAACTTCTGCCTCCCCAACTGGCTTTACGCACTTTGGGTACTGATATTAGTTTTGCTTCTGATGACCGTAGCACTCTTTTTGGTATATACCATTGAAATTTCTTTTTCAGGAACTCCGGGCCGGTTCCCTGTAGGGCTTTGTGAACCAGGCACAGAGCCTTAAACTGTATCCTCTTTCTAATCGGCAGCCAGTGGAGTTTTTTGATCTGAGCCGAGATCGAGGCAAATTTTGATGTACCAGTGAGCAATCTGGCAGCTGCATTTTGAAGAAGTTGTAGTTTGCGCAGGAGCCCCTCCTGCATGGAAAGGTATAGCCCGTTGCAATAGTCTAGCCTAGACAAGGATAGTGAAGTGATTACTGTTTGTATACTGTCTTTGGGTAAAAAAGGTATTATTTTCCTGCATGCTCTGATAGTGTAGGCGGTGGTGGAAATAACTGCATTCACCTGGTCTTTAAAATTGAGTTTATTGTCAATCCATACCCCAAGGTTTTTTGCTTTGTTCCTCGGGGAAGGAAGGGGACCCAGAGAATCCGGCCACCAGGCCGGAGTCCAGAAGCTAGGGTCATTGCCAAATAATACCACTTCTGTTTTTCCGGAATTAAGCTTAAGACAGTTCTGCGCCATCCAACCGCCTACAGCTGACATGCACTCTTTAAGACGTGTTGCTGTTTCCATCAACGCCCCTGGCAACAATAACACCACAATTTGGGTGTCGTCGGCGTAGGAGGTTAAAGAGAAACCAAAGGATTCAATAAGTGGGGCCAGTGATGAGACATAGGTATTAAAGAGCGTCGGGCTTAGCGAGGAGCCCTGGGGCACTCCACACGGCTGGGAGAAAGGTTTGGAAGAGAATCCCCCAATAGCGACAGTTTGAGTTCTGTTAGAGAGAAAGGATTCCAGCAATTTCCAGGCGGCACCCTGGATTCCAATCTCCTTCATACGGTCCATCAATAGGGAGTGATGGACCGTATCAAAGGCCGCAGAGAGATCCAACATGATCATCACTGCTTTGCCTCCTTGGTCCAGTATGGTCCTGATCTCCTCTGTAGATTTAATAAGGGCTGATTCGGTGCTGTGCCCAGCTCTGAAACCATATTGCGATGGATCCAGCACCTGTGATTCGAGCAAAAACTTACTCAGTTGTGCATTCATGATTTTCTCTGCCACTTTCGCTGGAAGAAGGAGCCTCGATATAGGTCTAAAGTTATTAGGGTCTTTAGGATCCAGAGAGGATTTCTTGAGTAGAGGCAGTATGGAGGCGCTTTTCCAGATTTTGGGAAAGTATCCCTGAGAAAACATAGAATTTATGACGGAGGTCAGTGCCGAGGCCACTGGTTCCGGTGCTAGTTTCAACAGAGAGATAGGGCAGGGGTCATTAGGCGAACCTGATTTCATTGTCTTGATAAGGTTTAAGATTTCTGTAGGAGTTACTTGAGAGAAATTGTCAAAAGATTCCCTGTCGTTTATTTCTAGTTGACTTGCGTCAATCTGGGTGGGAATGGTATTGTCTGTAGCCTTGGAGAAAGTGGAGAAGATAGATTCCACTTTGACCAAGAAGAATTGTGCAATTTTATCACATAGTTCCTGACTAGCGGTGATAGTAGGAGTAGCTGGGAGTGCTAGAGATGTGACCGTTTTAAATAGTTCTTTGGTCGAGTTTTTCGCAAGATTTATTCGTTTTGTAAAGAACTCTTGTTTTGTTTTAAATAGTAGCTGTTTGTACTGAGCTAGACTAAGTTTGTATTTATTTCTATCACTATCATTGTAATCCTTCCTCCAATTTCTCTCTAGATGTTTGCAACTCAGTTTTTTTTCTCTGAGCTCTTGGGAGTACCATGGAGAAGATGGCCTTGCCCTATTAGGGTAGAGGAGTTTTTTAGGGGCAAGCTGATCTCCAGCTACTTCTAACCATTTGGTATATGCTTGTGTCGCCTCATCCAGATCTGTGGGGAAGGAGGGGACTGTCGCATTAAGCGTTTCGTGCAGTTCCTCAGCATTTATTTTATTCCAGGCTCTGCTAACCAGTTGTTTTTTCCCAGGTTTCCATGAGTGACGGCTGGGCGTGCAGATTTCGAATAGTACAGCCATATGGTCTGACCAGATGACTGGCAGTGTGCCTATGAAACATAGTTGTGTTTCGTTTGAAAAAATGCCGTCTAGTGTATGACCGGCCTTGTGTGTGGCGCCAGTCACCAGCTGCTTTAGACCAGCATTGCTCATCATGTCTAGTAGGTTGGAGGTGTCAGGGTCAGAGAGTGTTTCCAAGTGAAAGTTAAAATCTCCGAGAATAGTGTGGGCGTTTGCACTTAATACAATTTCCAATATGCTGTCAGCTTGCCAGAGGAATATGTTTCTAGGTCCAGGCGCTCTGTATAATAGAGTGCCTCTGAAAGTAAAGTGGTGTGAAAGGTAAAAACAGAAATCAAGAGCTTCAAAACCACGGTTGATCAGTGGGTTAAAAGATGCCCTAATTGACTTGTGGTAAATAACCACAAGGCCACCCCCTTTCCTATTGGGTCTATTTAGTGTGAAACACAGATAGTCAGGCGGGGTGGCTTTCACCAAGTCTGGACCCGAAGCCTCATCCGTCCAGGCTTCGGTTATGAACGCGATACTTATTCCCTCATCCATAATTAAAGCTTCACATTCGAGGCTGTGTTTAACCAATGAACGAGCGTTGATAAGGACACATTTCCAGACTTGATTGGGCAAGATATTTTTCTCGTTGCTGCTCAAAATAGGTATGGATTTAATGGGTTCAAGTACTAAATCGGGTAGTTTGATTCCACACCCCTTTATGGGGTGTAAAGGGTCCTTTTTTGGTAGTAGATCTAAATTGGTCCTGTCGTATTAAAGTTATAAGGCACAAAAGGTTAGTGATATATCGTTCCACTGTAATTTCGCAATATACTGCGGTAAATGCCAATGATAGAGCAGTATATAGCTGGCTTATGACTGCCTTTATAACAGTGAAAGGCAGCCCTATTGTTTAAACAACACTTAGGGCCTGATATACGAGTTCGGCAGATGGAATATTCCATCACAAACGTGACGGATATCCTGTCCGCCATATTACAAAATCCATAGGATTAAGTGGAATTATAATTTGGCAGACGGGATATCCGTCACGTTTGTGACAGAGTAACCCTGTCCGCCAAATTTGTAATCAGGACCTTAGTTTGCGTTCTGGCTTTTAAGTAGAAATATAGTATACTACTGTATTGTAAGTGCATAGGAAGGAATGAAGCATTTTAGGTAAGTCTGTGAAGGTAGGGAAAACAAGTTTTATTACATTATATATTTTTAAAAGTTTATAGAGTACCACGCTGCTATCTAGAAAGAACTGCAGTAGTTATAGAAAGAATAATAAAAGTTAATATATGTAAATAATAAAAAATACGCTGTAGTACACTAGATTTGTGAACTATAGTGCACTCAAGTGTATTTTTAATTACTTTACTGGTATTTTTTGTTTACATTTTTGTAAGCACCGATGTACTTTCTAGGTAGTACTGCAGTAATCTGTGAAGATTTTTAAAATTATATAAAGTAATTAAACTACTTTTACTTACCTTTACACACTAATCTTAAGAGCCTGAAGCCTTCCAATGCCCTTATTAAACAGTAGTACACTATACTTCATTGTAAAATCAACAATGCAGAGCAAGTATGGGCTAAACAACCTGGGTACATTTTTCTTTTGTAAAAGCAGTCATTAGCCAACCATATATGACTTTGTCATTGGCAAGTACAGCAGTATACCATGAAATTACTGCAGTATACCACGGCCCAATATCTTATTAGGATTTAGTGCCTTTTAACTTTAAATCTGCTCAACAAAATTACATCTATGACCAAAAGGATTATCTACACACCATAATATATCTTCCTGCCAATTTTCATTACAATCCATTTAGCCATTTAACCGCTATGGCCAAGTGCAAAGTCTATGGAAATTGCATTAGTGGAAAAATGTGCTTTGGGATCCCCCTTTATCTTTACACCCCCAATTTTCATTACAATCCATTTAGCCATTTTACCGCTACGGCCAAGTGCAAAGTCTATGGAAAATGCATTAGTGGAAAAACGTGCTTTGGGAACCCCCTTTATCTTTACACCCCCTTAACGAATCACACCAAAAACTCTGCATCATCAGCCAATGTAGGAAAAGCAATAGGTCTACAAGGATTTGTGGACATTCGTCAAACAATAGCAACGTTATTAGCAAGTAAAAATCCAAAGAATTCCTATCTCTGGGAATCCTAACTATAACTACAGAGTGGCCATCACCACGCTGTAATATACGCGTATATATATTTATACACGTTTGGTATTGTTCAAAAGTCTGAAATTTAGACTGCTAAGAAAACTACTTGTTTGAGAGGATTTTTATACAAACAGAATCAAGAAAAGTGTCTAAAAATAAAATTATGACAGCAGGTGAATATCGGTGTGTTCACCTACGTAGCATTGTGTGCATTAAGCTAAACAGGGGTATGTATGTGCATCTTGTTTATTTTTTGATTTGTGTCTATTGTTTGTAATCTCTTAGCGTTGGAGCCTGCATGCCTGTTTCCATAGGGTCCAGTGTGCAAAGATTTCTTTGCTGAGGTAGGTTCAAGTGCCTGTACAATTAACCTTTGAAGGTCAATGAAGTAAATACTAGTTTACATTGGCTGATTACAACTTTAAGCAAACATGTTTATAAAAGCCTGCTGCTTAATTAGCAAGCTTGCATTATTAAAGAATGAATCATTCTCTCCATATTGAAAAGAATGCGATGTATTTGATTCTCATGCAAAGAAAAAGAGTGCCTTAACCAGTGCGCCAGATTTACCAACAAGCCTTTGCTTTAGGGAGCTGAAAGTAATTCTTACCTCTTTGGATGGAATCATAAATTAGGGGGATTTTGGCCCAAATATCCACTGCTGCCCCACCCCGAAATGGAGTTAATGATACCTGGGGCACTCCCAGTACATATTTTTGGGAATAATATACAGGAATCTGTGTTTCCCAACCAACTCCTGCATTTTCCACTCCAGAGTTCACCTGGAGATTTCCGTTCTTTTCAGCAGCCGAGCCCCTGGATAAAATGTGAAACATGTAATCCCAATGAGACAAAAGCTTCCATTACTAGCCCGATGAGATAACCTGGAGCATTCGGAACAACGCCTTATAGATGTTTTGTACATAGTAATCAAAATGGATATGTTTACGGATCGCTCAGCAAACTAATCAGAAACACAAGAGAGGTGACCTTTCTAGCAGCACAAGAGGTAAAGAGAGAAAACTATCACTTGTTAACATCTCATTTTAGTGCAACCAACGTGGCCACATAATAATCCACTCAACAACTTATTCTGAGTTTAGTAGGGTTTTAATTATAAATTTAGAAACAAATCAATGTAGACCAATCTCAAAATAATCATATAAATGTACAGAAAGACCAAGATAAGACCAAATATCCTGGAGATATACCCTATATAATACAAAGCAGACGACTAGCTCTATGACGATGATGCAGACGATCAGGAAAAAGAATTGAGTATTATATTTCATCCGAGGATTCTCCTTAATAACCATAAGCCAGCTATCTTTCCCTAAATTCTCTTAAAAGGGCAACCCTAAACTAAAAAAGCATTCAAAAAGGGTGAAATCAGAAAGGTATCAGCTGTCATAAAGCCAAACAAGCAGAAGCAGAGGTCTGCTCTCTGTGAAAACCTAAGATGACTCTCCTGTCCCTCACTTTTTTTTCATCATAAAATATCAATTGCAGTCAGAGTAGACTATGCCATGTGATCTTTACCGGTTAATTTCCATAGCTCGAGTACAACTGGATACTTTCACTGCCTTTCCCACATCAATAAGTTGCAACTTCGCGCGTCCTTGGTAATTTTTCTCCTCTCCCATGAGAACTCGCCTCCTTGCTTGTTACCCTGCTTCTCCTTGCCAACTTCGTCTTCTCATACCTTGCTATCTAATGAAAACAAAACCCTCCAATGCTAGCTAATGAGGCTTTCTCTTTCCATACCTGTAGTGGAAACAAAATTCAAGTACAAACATTCTACATTGATGGAGAAATACAAATTACATGTTAAACGCTAAACATGAACCTGGACCAGACTGTTTCTCAAGGCCCACTCTAGACAATTTAGTAGTGCACAGGGTTACAGAGTATGTGCACAATTCTACACACACAATAAATGCAGCTCCTTAATGCATGTATAAAGTGTAAAGAATTACGAAGGTGTCATTCTAAATGCACCTAGATGAAATAAATTCTTGTTACACGTATACATGTTTAAACATTAGTTTACACACATTCAAATTTAATAACCTCACAATGGTACACATTTATGTTATCCTATCCTGTCACATTAATATGCAAGTGTTGGGAAACCACATTTACAAAGCTGTCATTACATCGCGCTACTATTACAACGCGGTCGTTACAACGACCGCGTTGTTAGTACCCGATGCATTTACATTGCAAGTCATTACAACGACTTGCACTAGGGGGCGCGGAATTCCAACACCTTCCCTACTGTTGCGCAAACTGGAGTAGGAATAGTAATTAATACTATTCATAAGTCCAGCACGCCCTCTAGTGCAAGTCGTTGTAATGACTTGCGATGTAAATGCATCGCGTACTAACAACGCGGTCGTTGTAACGACCGCGTTGTAAAAGCACGCGAAGTTATGAGCCATATTCGCAAGTGTCACATAAACCTTTATTAATCACATTCGTTTCACAAGTATGTCATGTGGGCTACTTTAAATATGCAATACTCCACTCCCTTTAGAAAAGTTAATTACACAGAATATATTTGAGTGCTGACTATACATGAATATGATGCTCTCCTATGATATCTCAGATGGGAACAAGATTACACTTCTCCAATCCCCCTTCTGATGGGGAATCAATCCATTACAGAATCTCTTATCTTATCTCTTGATCTTATCAGATTAACCAAGTTAAATCTTTGTTGTGGCAATTGCTGTTTTCTTCAACTCCTCTAAACACCGTTGTGTTTCCTTTCTAACTTCAAGTCCTCTCTTTTCTTTCATGATATTCCTTTCTGCTCCTTGTATCTCCAGTACACCTTCACACCCACAATCAGGATTACCACAAAGCGCAATAATCAACAATGGTCTCAAAATAGAACCCATTATACCACTTCCACAATCTGAAAACCATCTACCTACAGCACTAAATTAATGTCCAACCGAGTCCCAAACACCTTCTGCTTCCAATCCACTCATTTCATTGTGTAAGCCAGTAATATTCTTTACAAACTTCTGCAAGTCCTTACTTTTGTCTGGGACGTAAGTGCAACACTGTAGGACTTTTAACATCTGGCAGACTCCGCCTTCCTTTGCGAGCAGAATGTCTAATGCAAGACGGTTCTCCAAAACGATAGCCCTAATAGCAACCATCTCAGTATTCACAGGCAACAAAGCTCCAGCTGTATTAGTAGACAACTTATCAACTGCAGTGGAAAGTTTTCTAATCTTAATGTCATTCAATATCACCCCTAATCCTGGAATGTTTGCTCCAAAAATATCTCCCACTATTTCTCCAGCCATGGCACCTCACTTGGAACTAGGTTTTTTCTCCGACACAGGATGATCAAAATTCTCCACATGATAGAGCTTTGGAAACACTACTCCTACAGAACATGCGCAATACCATTTGTTCGGCAACTTAAAATAAGCATTCTTACTACAAATAAAGTAAACTCACAGGGTCTGTTCCATTCAGAAATATTTTCCAAGATCCTCGAAACTCAAAAGTATGATCACAATCACTTTTCCCTACAGGAAATTTTTCATTATTGTTTTATTTTTAAGCAGCTGGCTCAGCCAGCATGTGCAGGGAGGGGCGGGCCGGGGCATGGGAGGGGAGAGGAGGAGTGCCATGTTCACTCTCTAAGTGAGCATGTGTGTTTGGCCGGCCGTCTCAGGCTGACCAAAAGCACATGCTCACTTAGGTTTCTCTAACCTGGCTGTATCGAACAGCTGGGCTGGAGAAACCCCACAGACTCGCTGACATGAGCGGAGTGTCTTTTCAGCCCACTCCGGCCAATTCCCACACTGCTCTCTTAGAAGGAGAGCAGCGCGGGGATTGGACAGGGAGTCTGTGACATAGTCCCAGTGTCTGCTGGGACAAGGAAGAACCAACACCAAGGCGCGACGTGGGAGTTGGCCAGCAGCAGGTAAGTTTAACTTTTTAAATGTTTTTATTAATATTAAACTCCTTCCTTCCACTCCGCCCCCCACGTTCCCCCATGCGTCCCCACCCCACCACTTTTTCTATGTGTTGGCTGACGCTGGTATTCATTCTTATCATTGTTTATGCACAATTTCCCTTTGGTGTTGCCAATCTAATGTCAATGATCCAGTGTTCCCTGCAGCTTGATGATCTACCTCTTCCTGCAACCAACTTGTAACACAAATCCCTTTAGCTGCATTAATCTTCACTGCTCTATATCTATCTTCTACCTGCTCTAAGAATTTCTTTTTAATGTCAGTAAGGACACAGGTCAAATTATATCTATGAGCATAAGCAGTGTCTAGTGTTTTAATCGGGGTAAAATATCTGCTAACAGTTTCTTCATTCTGAGCGTAGGAAAGTTGGTTCAAATGTTTGAACAGTGGGACTTCTGAAAAGACTAAATCATAATGAGAGTATTAATACTGAAAATGGCCCTGACCATAGAAAATACTCAACAGTAAACTAAATGTAATACCATATGTCAATGGTATGTGATGGCATGTAATTCCCTCAGCCACTGAAAGTTTTTTCCTCGCTTGCGCTAATGTTAGCTTGGCGAGCAAAGAAAATCCAATGCTAAACCACCTCCCAGCGAGATTTCTCAATGCGGGCAGTCGTGAATGATTGGTCGGTCACGGAACTCCGCATAGTGCGGCAGAGTTTTTTGGTCACTTCACGGAGTTCCGCGTAGCAGAACTCTGCAAACTCTGCCCAGGTCTACAACAAAGTTCATTCATCATCTCTAATAATGTGAGGACCAAGTTCGTTAATAAGCATCCCCAATAGCATTATTCGCAATCCATCAACAAGCACAGGAGCCTTTCAGGATTCAGATAGGGAAATTCAGTCTCATTCAGCACTATATTTCTCAAAGCACTTAGTCTTGTCGGGTAAGGAAGTACAAATGTAAAGAGATAGTTCAAATCAAATTCTGAAAGTTTCTGAAGGATTTCCACTATTATTCCAGAATGTCCAGATGTCACTCTCGTTGTCATTAGTAGCGAGATAAGTCCACTGAGGAAAAGAGTACCTCCGACAAGGCACCCTCGATCTTTTGGATCTTCTGAGGTTTGATCCGTTACTTTCATCTCCACTCAGCTCTGATTCACCAGATGCTTCGGATATGGGTGCAAGAGATCTTTCAGAGGATAACTTCAACCTTCTCCACTCTTTATTCTTTGGCCAGCTTTCTTCCACCACCACTTGTGATCCTACATCACTAGGTCTTTCTTTGGGGTCAGAATCTGTTTTGTTCATCAGCATAGCAACAGCTGCTTCAAGTTCGGATTCAGCTTCAGCTTCATAGAGACCCCCTCAGATTGTTCAAGTGCTGCCTCAGGCTATGTCTGGTCCTCTACAGCTTGGCTGACCTCTTCCCATGGCCTTTCAACTACAGCTTGCTTCTCTTCTGGGAGAGGTGCTGTTTCTCATTCAACGGGACACAGGACCCTACAAGTGTGTGATGAATGAACCCAATTTGTAAGACCACCACACTTCACAGCAGTCGCAGTGACCAAGATCACCTGGTATTGACCACGCCAATGAGACTCAACAGTTCTTCCGCACATGCTTCTTCACTATGACCCAGTCACAAGGACTAAGGTCGTGGCACTGCTCCTGATATGGTGGTGCAGTTGCCGCTTCGACCTGATGAGACACAGAATGAGCCACGTCAGCCAATCTTTTACATTAATCGAACACCAAATAATCTGTGATGTTTACAAGCATATTTGCAGGCACAGCAGGCAATCGTATAGCCCTCCCCAAGATTATCCCTTGAGGCGACAGTCCTGTTCTTCAATCTGGGACACTGCGAATACGCATCAGCACTAAATGCAAAGCATCGGGATGTCGAAGCACACACTTTAGCAAGTCTTGATTTCAAAGTACCATTGAAATGTTCCATGATGCCTGAAGCTTCTGGCTGATAAGTGAAATGTAATCTTTGTTCCACTTGTAACGCTGCACATAACATTCTCTGGACCTCATTATTAAAATGAGTTCCTCAGTCTAACTCCAAAGAGGTTGGTAACCTGAATCTTGGAATGAGTTCCCTCAATAACAGCTTAGCTACCATGAGGCTATCACATCTTCTAGTCAGGTAGGTTTCCACCCAACGTGAAAAGATGCACACCACTACTAGAATGTACCTCACTTCATTACACACTGGCATCTCAATGAAATCCAGTTACATTCTGTTGAAAGGACCTCCAGATCTCCCTATGTGACTCAGTGTAACAGCAGTTCGCTTTCTCACATTAATTTGCTGACATCGCTCAAAACTTTGGGTTAAACCAAGTCTGCCTAAACAACCTCACCATGGCATCTCTTCCTACATGCCTCGTCATCGGTGACAACAAACTATTAGGCAGTACTGGTCTTCTGTCACCTGAAACCCAAATGTCATAATCTCGTTTTACACATCCTTCTCTGATCCATCCTTCCTGTTCCTTCTCAGTAACTTCCTTGTAGTGGGCTGGCCCCACGTGTACAGCATACAAAGAAGACGTAGCCGGTTTCTAGTTGATGTAGTTTATTAAGTAGATGATGTAAGCTGTAACAGGCCCCACCAGGAGCAGCCTCCAAGCTGCTCAGCCCATCTTCCCAACTGTCTCACACACACACAGGCACCCAAGCATTCCACTCACACTGACATTCTACGCAGAACACTCACACTGGCTGAGCAGCTAGGTAGAGGGAACAGAATGACATGACCTGAGGATACTACATATCCTATCCCTTTTATACTGAACAATAAAATGAACTAAGCTAAATTGAAAACAACTATACACAGAAATGTACAAGAGATGTAAATAGTCCGTAAACCCAGGGATGCAAAGAATGACATCACGAGAGGGAAAACAGACGAGCAAAAAGGAGGAAAGAAGGATGAAAAGAATAAAAACACACTCTAACACCATCCTCCTCCTTTAACAGTGAACAAAGAAAAATGTAAGAAGACCAAGAAGAACTCACATACACCAAGTGAGAATAACGCACAAGACAGAAGAAAAGGGTAAGCTTAACCCAGACTAGAATACAATGGGTGGAACGACACCCAAGGAAGTACACCTCACGTGAGGAGACTGTGGCGAAAACACCATATGCCACCCCTCATGTGAGGGACACTGTGGGACTAAAACCCCAGTAAACAAAAAAAATGATTGGGACTGACACCCAAATGTACAGGTTACATCACATGGGACTAACCCCCAAGGACATGTGCAGCATAAGGATACAGATGCAGCACAGTGTGGAATCACAAAAGGACAACCCACACACAGGAAGTGAAGGGACTGACACCCATTACTACTAGCATAGGTGGGACAAAAGCACCCTATAACTGCCTAAATGGGAAAACACCCCATAACCCCTCCTCAAGCGGGTTAACCACCAAGATGTGGAGACTAATGACCAGGAAGTGGGACTGAAACCCCTCCCAAATGCAAGTAACTGTGAAGATAGGGTCATGGGACTGAAACCCACTCCCATCCCTAGACAGGGATAATCTATCTGGAACCTGGGAACATGGGACTAAAAACCCACTCCCATCCCTAGACAGGGATAATCTATCTGGAACCTGGGAACATGGGACAAAAACCCACTCCCATCCCAAAGCAGGGATAAGTAACTGTGAACATGGGGTCATGGGACTGAAACCCACTCCCATCCCTAGACAGGGATAATCTATCTGGAACCTGGGAACATGGGACTAAAAACCCACTCCCATCCCTAGACAGGGATAATCTATCTGGAACCTGGGAAAATGGGACTAAAAACCCACTCCCATCCCTTTAGCCGCGATTCTACATTTGTAAACCAAACCCACGTGAAAATGAGAAATGGGGCTAGGACCCACTTCTATCCCTTAAATAGGGATGACAATGTCTGAAGTAAAGGGACATGGGACTGAAACCCACCCCTAACTCTTGGGCAGGAATAACCATGTCTGAAGAAGAGATCTAATGCCAACATAACACGTACATGTGTAATTTCAAACAACTCTGTAGGCATATAGCAATCAGAAATCACTCAAGGTTCAAGTTTGTTTTCCCTGTAGAAGAAGACAAATTAGCGTAATAACTTTTAAAAACATGCTCCTCTAAATTTGTTTGTAAAAATGTCAAAGGTGTGCCTGTCACCGCGAAGATAGACAAGCTGTACCTGCGCCAGAAAAAGAAATGTACGCTCCTACAGTGAGCATCAAATAAACTGCAGGACACAAGAGGAGAGATGCTTGCGAACTTGCATGTTGATTTATACTCGAACAAAAAGTACCTTTCCATGTTAGTTCATTGTTTCTCCTCCGCGTACCAAACTGACAAGGGTACTCTAACCCATCTTCTCAGAAATCTTCTCTGACGCCATTCCCTCGTAGATATTTGCCGTTGAGCAAAGAAAAGCCACTGTTGTTACCTCACGCTACCTAAAAATGCAGATGACATCGTTGGGCAGAAGACTCCTACTTGAAACGGAGCAGGTGAAGGATGGAGCAGCCAAACCCCATTTTGAAGAGTCAAATTGACTTCATGACGCTGCCGATGACGATGCGTCCTTGAGACAAAACTTTATTCCTTGAACAATGGTTGGCAGACCGCTGCCCGACACCTTCATCCATAACACAGGATGAAGTAGCCCTGGATCCGCCAACTCCAAAATGGCGGGGCGCACAGGAGACGTATGCCGAGTGGCTCACGGCGCGCTCCTGCTGCAAAACGTCTATATGCAGCATCGCGCACCAGAGACACTCCAGACGTCATGGAAGACTCAGGCGAAGCTGCGCGCGGCATCGTGCTCTAGGTAAGTTGCGCGAGCCTATTTTAAATTTAAAAACGAAGCTCAACTGCCATCTCAATCATGCCTCACAGCAAACCAGAAAACATCGATTTCTTATTTTTTTTAACTCGATCTTGGTCACAGTGTCAGTCTCCTCCTCAGCAGGCAATGCGATCTAAAATGATCCCAAATGTAACGACTGTCACTCCGCCACTTTTCAAAATTAAGCAGCCACATGTAAAGCTCACACCAGCGCTTGCTCGTTGGAGTACATCCTTATGTAAGGCATAACAATAAACTTCGCAACAGGGCAAAAACACAGGCAGTCACCAATTACCTTGGTTCTAGATGCCCTGTAGACATTTAAATGGCAGGTAGGCACTGGTTGAGACACTTTTTCTTCATCTGTGGATAAACAGGTGGTGTAGACGCAGAGATGACTTTACAGCACGCCTGGTCTGTGCTGTCCAGTCCTGTTGACACTTCCTTCCTGATGCACTGTAGATGTTTCTTTTCGCACTCTGGACGTATCTTTTCAATAAAATGACCATCTAGATGTAAGCAGACTTTCTTTTCTTTAAATGTTGTAGATGACAAGTTCAAATCACAGCACGCCTTGACTGGGCTGTCCGTTGTGCTGGACACTGGTGGGGTTACTTCGCGTGCGTGTCATGGTTCCTTTTTCTTGCGTTTCCTTTTGCTTGTAACTAGTTTCTAAGTCCTTTTTTCTTGGCTCCATCAGTTTTAACATAACTCCTGTTGCTTTTTGCGTTGAGTTGCTTCAAAATCCCATGTAGATCGTCGCCATAAATAATGTAGTGGGCTGGCCCCACGTGTACAGCATACAAAGAAGACGTAGCCGGTTTCTAGTTGATGTAGTTTATTAAGTAGATGCTGTAAGCTGTAACAGGCCCCACCAGGAGCAGCCTCCTAGCTGCTCAGCCTATCTTCCCAACTGTCTCACACACACACAGGCACCCAAGCATTCCACTCACACTGACATTCTACGCGGAACACTCACACTGGCTGAGCAGCTAGGTAGAGGGAACAGAATGACATGACCTGAGGATACTACATTCCTCTAGAAACCTCTTCACTTCCTCCCATGTGTCAGCAATTGTCATCAAAAGACTGAAATTGGTTTAATCTGTTCCCTCATTTGTGTATTAACCATTGAAAGAACAAACTTTTAGTGCACAGTAATGTGCAACTTTGTCTGCATAACAATTATCTATTGCTACAAAATTGTTTCCATTAAAATGGGCAGAGCACTTAAAGACAGCAACTTGTGCTGGCATCTGCAGTGCTTCTAACAGTTTTCTCACGTTGTCTCCATTGCGGATCGGGGACCCTGATGAGGTCATAAATCACCTCTGAGACCATAACTCTCCGAAGTCGTGAACTACACCGAACCCATACTGGGTATCGGTGATTATGGTCACTTTTAGCTAGTCTGAAACACAACATGCTCTGGTAAGGACAAACAATTCTGGGCCATATGTATCAAACTCCCCTTTTGCGAATCGCAAATTGCGATTCCTAGCGAATCGCAATTAGCGATTCGCAAAACCGAATGTAAATGAAAAGTCGCAAACTATTTGCGAATCGGTAAAATTCGCTAACGCATTAGCGATTAGCCAAATTGCGACTCCCTATCAGCGAATCCGCAAAATAGCGATTCCTCAAAATAGCGAATTCGCTATTTGCGAATTCGCAAATAGCGAATCGGGGGTTGTGGTGCACCTTGATGACATCACAACCAGGAAGTGTGACTACCCATGCTGCACCTGAGTCACAGAAGCAGTGTGAGAGAGTAGGAGTGTAGGCAGAGGATACAATGCAGTGCTACACAGATTGGAGAGAGTGGAGGCATGGCCAGCAAGGACCAGCAGCAGGGGAGACCAGCAGAAAGAGGAAGCACAAGTTCACAGAAAGTGAGCAGGAGGTCCTGATACAGGAGATGGTGGTGAGCCATGAGCTCCTGTTTGGGAAGAAGTCCCTGCACGTGCCAGAGACCCGCAAGAGGAGGATATGGGCTGACATACAGCGCAAAGTAAACGCTATTGGCGTCACGCATCGGAGCGTTAAAGACCTTCAGAAGCGCTGGTATGACATGCGTGCGCGTTCCAAGGAGAAGGTTGCTGCCAGGTTGGAGGAGGCCAACAAGACCGGTGGTGGGTCCTCCACTGCCACCGCTTCAACACCACTTGAGGAGATGGTTGAGGGGACCCTGCTTCCGGAGAGTGTGATGGGCGTGGCAGACCTGGACAGCTCCGACCACCCACAACCAGGACAAGGTAAGAAGCATGCCATCACACCCCTGACACCTCCCTACTACCCACACACACCCAGGAGAGACCCAGGGGCACAACAAGACTATAGGTCCAGTGCAGGTACACAAACACACACAGCAATGCATTATGGGAGTTGTAGTTACATACACCTAACAGTGGAGCAGTGTCACCCATCCAGGCTCAAATAGTATATGTGCATCATGGAAGGCAAAATACAGACAGACAGGACTCATGTCACTCCAAACAGTGTAATTTAATGCTCCACAAATGCAAGGCAGGACAGTAAATCAATGTGTGCATTTATGTCCACAGCACCATCAGAAACACAGGGAAGGATCAGTGGAGGGGAGGATGAATCCCCCAGCCCAGAGGCAACAGGGCAAGAGGAGGAGGAGGAAGAGGAAGAGGAGGGCAGCCCAGTCATCCTACCAACACGCCGCAGGCGGAGTGCAGTGCCACCATTGCCCCCGCTGGAGGAGGAAGGCCAGGACACCGATGGCGATGTCCAACCAGTCCGGGGATAGTCGGAGCCACAACCCCGTGCTCGAGCACGTGCCGTCACAACACCACCAGTTACATCCAGGCACAGGGCACCACGTGCATCCACCAGTGCAGCAGACACAGGAGACGACACAGTCTTCCAAGGGCTGGAGGGCCAGATGTTAGAGGTCCAGCGCCTGCAGGCAAGGAACATGCGCACGATTCAGAGGCAGATCAGGGTTGGCTTCATGGGCCTGACGGGTGCCCTGGAGGCACTCTGTGCAGAACTCAGGGCGGACCGTGCTGCTAGGCGCAGGGAGAGACAGCGCCTACACACCCGGCTGGACCTCTACACCAGGGCGGTTAACCGCCTTTCCACTGCGACCTCAGTGCTGTCAAGGCGCAGCATCAGCATGCAGCATGAGGTGGCACACTGCAGCCAGGACGTGGCCAGGGGTCTGGTGCAGGTGACATGTGCTGTGGATGAGCTGCGTGCAGCTGCCACTGCTGGCACAGGAGTCCTCACTCCAACGGACGAGGACGCCCAATCGAGCAGGAGCAGCATCACACCACCGCCCCCACCGGACAGGCGCCGTAGTGTGCGTCACGGCAGGGCTGCTGAGGCAGGTGAAGAGGGCACTGTGCACCCACGGCGGGGGGCTACAGGCCGTCAGCGCCGCAGTTGAGGTGGTCAGACTGAGGCATGGTCCTGGGTGCATCAACCCAGTGCACACAGACACTTGGTCAAGATGGCCATTGTGCGGGACATTGGACTATACATTGTGTGCCACACAGGCTGTGTGCTGATATTTAACCTGTGATGAAGGAAATTAAACACAGTCTGGCAATGGATATATAGCATTATGTCATTCTTTATTGCCTAAAAATAGTTGCGTGCAATCTCATCTCGCCTCTGGCGCCCAGCAGCTGCACCAATTACACCGGCTGGCATGCGTGCTTGAGCTGGCCCCTCCTCATCAGATGATTCCGATTCGGTGAGCTCAACTGGTGTGCCTTTCCTGGTGGCGATGTTGTGCAGCATGGCACACACTACCACTATCTTGCAACAAGTCTGGGGCTGTACTGGAGTGCCCCTCCACTCTTATGTAGGCAGCGGAAGCGGCTCTTGAGTATTCCGAAGGTCCGCTCAATGGTGCATCTGGTTGCTATGTGGGCACTGTTGTACCTCCGCTCCCCAGCGTTGGCAGGATTCAGGTAGGGAGTAAGGATGTAGTCCCGGACCGCATACCCACTGTCACCTGTGGGGCGAGAGGAATATGGTTGAACACCGCCCTGCCACTGCTGTGCATTACTAGTATGTCCTACTTTCACATGCACTTACCTAGTAGGTATCCCTCGCCAAACTCCCCACTTGTGAGTCGACGGTGTATCCCACTGTGGCGGAAGATGAATGAGTCGTGGGTGCTGCCTGGGTACTTGGCGACGATGTCGGTGATGATGTGCTTGGCATCACACACCACCTGTATGTTCAGGGAATGGTAGGACTTGCGATTCCTGAACACATACTCGTTCTGGGAGGGGGGATATGGCGACATGTGTCCCATCGATGCATCCAATGACGTGGGGAAATTGTGCAATTTGATAAAAGTCCTGCTTGGTCTGGGCTAGTGCCTGTGGTGTGCTGGGGAAGTGGATGTGGTTGTGCAGCCTCTGTACCATGGCATCAAGGAACGCGTGGAAAAAGCGCGACAATGCACTCTGTGAGACCCCTCCTGCTGTGGCTATCACCCCCTGAAAGCTCCCTGACGCCAAGAGGTGCAGTGAGCACAGGACCTGTATATGGGTGGGGATGTTGTGTGTCCTGCGTGTGGGGTGTTCAAGTATAGGTCTGAGCTCTGCTATCAATTCCAGGATGCTCTCTTCGTCCAGCCTGTAGTTTGTATGGATCTCCTCCTCAGTCCGCTGGAACAGGATTATGCGTGCTCTAAAGATCCTTTCCTGGCGTCGCCTTCTCTGTGCAGCAGCTCTGAGTCGCAGCCTCCTGGCTATCACGTACAGCCCAGCCATCATGACAAACATCAGTTGCATTGTGGGCCTCTTTATTTAGCTTGCACATGGTTACCACCTGTTCATACTTGATGGTAATTGCGATTCTCTAATTTGCGATTCCGTGAATTCGCAATTTGCGAATTGTTCATGCATTCCGTTTAGCGAAATCGCTAATTGCGGACTCTGCAATTGCGAGTTTCGCTATTTGTGTGTCACATTTTGCGAATTCGCTGATTTTTCGCAAATGCGTACGGATCGCTATTTTGCGACTCGCTATATTTGCGATTCGCAGATTAGCGATCGGGATGTGTCTCGTACATTGCGGGGCTGTATTTTGCGATCGCAAACACCGTTTTTTGCGATTCGCAGTGTTTGCGATCGCAAAACAGCTTCATACATATGGCCCTCTGTCACCTGCATGGAGAATACTCCTTGGAGTCAGGCAGCTTCCAACACTACTGTAACCGTACAGACGGCATAAGCAGCCCTCAGGTTTCCCTCATTGTCTCTGAGACAAGAGCCATCCACAAACAGGGTGTAATCAGATTCAGACAATGGCTTGTCAGAAATATCGGGACAGTGCTTGCTGCTTAGTACATTCACATCAAGACAGTCATGCTCTACTTTGATCTCATCCACATCACAATCAGGTAAAGGTAACTGAGTGACAGGGTTCAGGACTGAACATCTTTTCAGGGTAACATTTTCTGCAGCTAAAATTGTCTGCTCATACCTCGCGAGTCTACTATTGGTTAGGTGTTGAGTACGAGTTTGAATCAACAATATCTCAACAGAGTGGGTAACGTAGACAGTCAAAGGGTGACCCATCACGATGCTTTCGCATCTCTCTATGCTGACACCTATTGTTGCAACGAATTTGAGACATCCGGGCAACGCAGATGCTACTGGTTCCAGAGTAGCTGAGAAATAGGCAACTGGTCTACGGGCACTTCCATGATTCTGTGTCAATACTGAGGGCACACAACCTTCACTTTCACTACAAAAGAGCGAAAAAGCTTTGTTGTAATCTGGCATTCCTAATGCAGGAGTGCGACAAAGGCTTTCTCTCAGCACCAGGAATGTGTTCAAGCAATCATTGTCCCAAGGCACCGGATTGGACATATCTTTGTGTGTCAGCTTCTATAGAGGCTTGGCCATTAGGGAAAAGTTGAGTATCCACTGGCAACAGTAGCCCACCATTTCCAGAAACATCCTGACTTCTTTCTTCGTGCAAGGCAGATTCATTCGCATGATCGTCGAGATTCTTTCTTGTGACACCTTTCTTGCACCCAACACAATGTGATGTCCTAAGGAGAGAACTTCTGTCATACAGTACTGCAACTTGTTTGTGGACACTCTGGGGCCGATTCCGATCTCGGTCGGAAGCTCTCCGAACGGGATCCGGCCGGAAAAAGTACGAGCCGTACGCGTTTTTTCCGACCGACTCGTACAGCTGTCCGACCGAGCGAGTACGATGCGAATGTACGCGTGTGTTCCGACCGAACCGTTTCCGGATCCAAACCGCTCCGACCGACTCGTACGGAAACGAATCGCACCACGCAATGGAGACGTTATCCGACCGAGCGAGTACGATGGACGCGTCGGACAGCCGGATCGAGTCGGAGCGTCTGGCTCGAAAAAGCTCCCGGAGCCGGACTTTGGGGGTCCGTGCCGGACCACCCTGCACCCGTACGAGTCGAACACAGGGGGGACCCAAGGGTCCCCCCTACACATGCATGTACGGTGCAAGTTGCACCGACGCGTACACACTGTAGGGGGCGCACTTGTTTGCGACGTACCCATTGAGTCACTGGGAGCCCATGTACGCGTCGTACGACCAGCTCCCATTGACTTCAATGGGAGTCCGACCGAATCGAGTCCGGCAGCATGCGGCCGCATCGTACTCGCTCGGTCGGACTGCAGGAGTCCGGCTCGGTCGGAAATCTCTCCGGATCCGACTCGGTCGGAGAGTTTTCCGACTCAGATCGGAATCGGCCCCTTTATGTCCATTCTCAGCCAAATGTTTCAGCAGGGCGATTGTATCAGTTTTACAGGCATCTCAAGTGTTCGATGCAACCAGAAGGTCATTGATGTATTGGAGTAGAACAGAATTACAGGGCATAACCAGAGACACCAGATTATTTTTCAAGATCTGGTTAAAAATGGAAGGACTCTCCGTTTACCCTTGTGGTACATGGTACCATATTAAAACCTGATTCCCCAACCAGAAAGCGAATAACAATTAGCTTTCCTCATAGAGGAGAACGGAAAAAAAGACCTGCCAATGATCAATGACGGTGAACCATTCAGCCTCGCATGGAATCTGCAAAAAAAACAATTAATGGACAGAATGTTGAACAATGTCAAACATTTACCCCAGTACAGAGATCTGAGCCTAAATCCATTGTTTTTTTGCTCCCCCTGCCATTCCAGCTTAAACCCAGCCATATGCAAATTCCCATAAGAACAGTCCAGCCTGAACTGCCGGCCAGGTCCTCCCTGGACAGGAAACAAGCATCCTGGGACTGGTTTCAGGGTTTCACCCCCTCATCAGCCAGGGTAGCTTGACTCCAGTGTCATCGAGAGCATGGGACCCACATCTGGGCATACCCGTCCCACTCGGCGTGAGAAATGCAAAAAGAATAATTGATGGACAGAATGTTGAACAATGTCAAACCTTCACCCCAGTACAGAGATCTGGGCCTAAATCCATCACTTTTTTGCTCCCCCTGCCATTCAAGTTTAAACCCAGATCTAATAGTGACTGGGGATGAGTGTCTGAAAAGTTTCAGTGCTCCGTCCATCATCTCCTTGTGTTTGCTTTGTTCGCCCTAAATTGGCAGGGTATGTCCAGACGTGGGTCCCTTGCTCACTTTGCTACTGGATTCAAGCTAGCCTGGCTGATGAGGGGTGCTACTCCGAAACCGGTCCCAGGATGCTTGTTTCCGGTTAAAGGAAGACCTGGCTTGGCAGTTTGGACTGGACTGTTTCCATGAGGAACAGGGTCAAGACTGATTTGCATATGGCTGTGTCTGAACTGGGGTGGTGAAGTGAGCTAAAGAACGATGAAGGATAGAACCAAGATCTAATAGTGACTGGGGGTGAGTGTCTGAAAAGTTTCAGAGCTCCGTCCATCATCTCATAGTGTTTGCTTTGTTCACATGGAAACTGAAACATTATCACAGATGCATTCGGTACCATGGGACAACAAGGAACTGTGAAGATCCTGCACAATGCGGTACTTACCGTTCGGCTTCTGCAAGCTCATAATGGGTGAGTTACATTGACTCCCCAGGATCTCCTTCAAAATGCCTTGCTCAATCACAGTCTCAATCAAAGGGGAAATTCCAGCAACTGTCTCCGGCTTCAGGTTATACTGTGGTGTTCTCGGGTATTCTGCATTTGGCTTAATATGGATACGAACCTGCTCAACTTCTCGTATGAGTTCGATGTCCTTTCCAGAAGAAACCCAAACTAGATCTCTCACTTTGTCTCTGAGATCTAACTGTAAATCTTCCACTGTTAACATGGGGAAGAGTGAGACGCATAAGTTCTGGCTTGCCAGCCTAAAGGCACTGTCCTCAGTGGCGGCTGGCATGTACAGAGGGTAGTGGGGTGGGTGGTAACAAAATAAAAGTAAATAAATAAGTTAAAACAATAATTGCACTTACCTTCATGGCGTGACGTCCTCCTTGCTCGGGTATTCTTCAGGCAGGTTGGCTCTAACGAAGGACCCAGGAAACGGCAGCAACAAATCCTGGCGCTGCTCTCATGCAGCATGAAAGAAACACCAGGATTGGATGTAGCGGCCTTCTTCGGAACTCTTGAGGACACTGGAGCCCAATGCTGTCTGTAACCCAGCTGTGTCTTAGACAGCTGGGTTGGAGAGGTTTAAAATGCGCATGTCTGGCTGGCTGCCGCAAGACAGCCGGCCAAAGAGACATGCACACTTTAAACTTAAAGTGCCCTGCTCATCACTGCTTTCTGCTGCTGCCTCCAACCCCACCCCCCCCCGCCCCCCCTGTCCTGACGCTCGACTCAGTACGGGGTTTTGAAAAATAAAATGGTAATAAATGAACTTTATTACCATTTTAGTTTTCTATCTCTGGGGGCAATTTAGAATATAGTTAGTGGGGTGACGCTCCTCTGCCTTAATGGAGGAGCCACCCCTGAACGTCCTCATTGTTTGTCTGAAGCTCAATACCCTTTTTTGTGCAATAGATGGTGCTATTTAACTTGCACAGCAAGTCACATCCTAACAGGCACAAAGAACTAGAATCACACACCACACATTGATGATTATCCTCAAATGTCTCCATCTTCACAGGCACTTCTTCAGTAAGCCGGTTTGACAATCATTTATTTGCGACTCCTACAACTTGGATTGTTTTTCCTGAGAGGGGTAGGTTTCGAACCTCTGTTTTTCTCACAGTAGAGCGGGTAGCACCAGTATCATTCAGGAAATTGACATTTTGGCCATCTACATCAGCATCAAAATATGGTCCACCCTGGTCTACCTCTAAGACTGCGCCAAGCGTACAATCTTCCTCCCCACTCAGGCACCGTCTTAAGGACTGATCTGAACTGTACTCATTTCATGCGTCAAACAAGGAAACTGTTGGTACGGACCATTATAACGGAACATGTCCTGATTCACATTCATGTCTACGTTCTGATTAAATCGGGCACTATTCACAGCTTGCTGTGGCATCGGGGGCTGTGGAATTTGCATCATAAGACCTTGGGAACCAGTTGAATTTTGGAATCTCAATCGGCACATTCTGAGGGTTGCATAACATTGCCCTGAGTTTGACTTCACCCTCCATCCTGTTCTTGATTGGCAGGATTAAAGCGACATTCACGCTTCCAATGCCCCAACTTATTGTAATAGTGATAATGGGGTTGACTTCTTTAACGCAGCAACATCAACTCCAGTCTTAGGATCTACAGGAATACCTCTTCCCCTTCCTTGTCCCTGAAATCATCCACATTGTTGCACTGGAGTCCCAGACTGGTAGATTCCTTGCATAGGGGTAGAATTACTTACATAAGGCTGTCCCTGGCCCCTTTGAGCAGCTTTCATCTGGGCTACCATCAATTTCTCCTTCGGCTTTTTGTGCTTCATTTAAATTTTGTCACAACAGTACTTTGCGTACCGCAGAATTTCATCGACAGACATTCTGCCAACAGATCAAATGTTGCTGTATCATCATACTAAATTCAGGTCTCAACCCAGTCACAAATGAGGACACAAACTGTCCCATATCCTTGGGTTCTAGAGTGTCCATCCCACTATACTGTTTGAAAGCCTGCAACAACCTTTCATAGAATGCATGAATCGTCTCTTTAGGTTCTTGAGTGGTACTGTCAATCTTTACCCAATCTTTATTCTGCAATGGCACTTTTGCTTTCAACCAAGTGATCACCTGCTCATATTTCTTCAGCAAAGTGATTAAATAGAACTGGTCCATACTGCGGACCTATGCCTATTTCAAGGAACCTCCCTCTTTTCATACAAAAGGGGAAACAACCTTTCAGATAAGTTGGTCCACGCCATAACCTGGCCACAAAAAGAAAAGAACCAATCCGTTTCCTCCGTGTGGGGATTACCACCCATTATTGGCCACTACAAATGCCAGTCCTGCTCAGTGTGTGATCTTACCCTTAATACCAAGGAATTTGTTACGACTGATCACACATACCAACTTAAACAATTCTCTAATTGCTGTACATCTAACGTGATCTACGCCATACGCTGCCCCTGCAACTTGTTGTACATCTGCCAAACGAACCAGATGATAAAGCAACGCATTTCCCAACATAAAAGCCGCATTAGATGCAACATCAAAACAGCTCCATTAGTTGCAAATTACAAAGAAAAAAACCATTCTGAAACGGACATGATATGGCAAGTGATTGACCGCCCGGAACTCCCCATCCGGGGCGGTAACTTGCAACTGCTACTGAATAAATGCGAGTGCAGGTGGATCGCACGCTGCGACTCAGTTAACAATGGTCTTAACTCGCTTGACGAATGGAACATGGCTATTGCTGTAACTTGAAATTCTTGTCTCACCAGGCCTTGGCCTCATGCCAACCTTGATATTGTTACCTCTCTCCTTTATGTATTCTGATTACAATTTTATATTGCCTGCAAATGTGAATATGTAAATACAATTCCCCTTTTCTTCCCCCTTTCCCCTGCCCTCGCACCCCACCCCAACTTCCCTGCTTCCCTTTCCCAACCCCTTCCCTTCTCGCCCGCCCCTCCCACATCCCCTTCCCGCCCCCAAACCCCAACCCCTCTTCCCTCCACTTCCCCCTTCCCCCCTCTTCCTCTATATACTTGATATGTACAGCCATCCAGCATTGATACTTTCACCATTTGTATAAATATAAATATACTTCACTTTGTACTGATGACAATACCATGCACCCCCTGTCAACCAGTATTGATATTTCATCTGTAAACATATGTATATACTCCAATGTCTTCCATTTCCCCCGTTTTTTTCCAACTGGTCAGCATATGGATATATATCAATTATTGTCATACTTGCATGTGGTTTTTGACTTGCTTTGCCACATCTTGTTAATCTATGTACATAATTTGTGGTCTAGTGTTCGAGCTAATTTCGAACTGTATGTATACCCAATATGTCACGTTCTCATTCGGTGATCTATTGCTACACGCCGCCATCTTACTATTGGCACCTTTCTCTTCTCTATTCCCCCGGGGCACCACACACTGCTACTTTCAGCCCATTCCAGGCCTATGCCCTCACGTGACCCGCGCTTGACTTAATGTCTTCCAGTTTTTCCCAGCCGGCCCACAGCACTCTTGGCTGACGACCTGGGTGCTTCACTCGCCCGACATCGATTGTCTAGCAGCGGTACTCGACCCGCCTACTTCCTGAAACTTTGGACTCCCCCGAGGACAGCCATTAACGACACTTCCAGGTACGGCCCGACCCTTCCCTGTCACCGCCGTCTCTCCTCATACGGCCCCACTCCTTCCTGACATCCCTGCCCTCCTTCCTTTACAGGTCCTGCTTGCCTCTTGAACCCTTGGACTCCCCCGAAGATGGCCTTAATTCTAGCTTCCAGGTATGTTCTCGACCGCCCTGTCACCGCTTTCTCCTTCCTCATCCACCTCACGCCGTCCTGACCCCTCTGCCCTCCCTGCTTTTTTACAGGTCCCGGTACCCCGTTACCTTCACCCTCCGAACTCGTATACTCTGTCGGAATTCCTTTCAATTACCCAGGTATTCTCTACGTCTGCCCCTGTCGCCTTATGTGCTAATTCCGGTTACCCAAGTATCATAAGACCACTCCTTGATATCTTTCTCCTTTTCCCCACTAGTGGTCCTTTCTTGACCCCTGACTTTGCCTGCGCCATTCGGCCACCGGCTCATATCGTCTGGATTGATATCCCACTACCACTTCAGGTAGCTTTTCTCCACTACCCACACTTTGACCTTTTAACTTACCCGCTCACTGATCTTTCACTTACCTGCAACTAGGGCCTCAATTCCTTTTTTCCTCTCTCCTTTATGTACAGCACTACTTTGAAATCAGTAACCATTGTCCTGATGATGACCTGGAATTGAACAGGTCAAAACGCCGTCGACTATTCAGCGCAAACTGTGGCGCTAATGTGGTCAACCAACTCAGTCCAAATCGAAATACCTACCTTGTATATATCTGCTTTGTATTATTGACCACTCAATCATTTGTATCAGTTGTTTTTCGCGGTTCACGCTGTTTTTTCACCCTTGTGTCACTGCGCCATTCACCGTCACTTGCACGTTCAGTGCAAAATTGTGTCATTGTTACCTTTGTAAAATTGTACTGTAGTGCTGATATAACTACTTGCAAATAATAATCTGCACTCTATGAAATTCTCTCGTGGCCTCCCTTTCTTCTCCTCCTTTCAGTGATTTATACAACCCTTGAAATTGTCCTCGCTAATGATTACCGGTTGAGACATTGTTGTTTTGTTGCATATTTCTTCATCACCAAAGGTGACGGACCATGTGTCACCGGTTTCTCTCAGACTCTCCTTCAAGCCATTCTATAGCTATCTTACATGCTGACCATAGATCACTAGGGACCACAATTTCGAACAATGTATTCAGATCAATCCACAACATCTTTGACATTTTCACAGATTGATCATCCTCTTTGAACCACTTTACTGGCTTCTCTCTCAGCCTCAGGAAATCATTAGTATAAGCCGCAAGATCACCTCTACTCCAAGGTACATGCAAATATCCTTCAATCAGTACTTCCCGCAAAGGGAAAGCATTGACACCCATTCCCGTTTCCCCCAAAGGAAGAGGTTCTCCTGTCGCTCTTTTAGAACCCTTCCTTTTTGCCCATCCTTGTTCCCATTTGTCTAAAGTGCTCCAAATTCAGATGTTTCAAATTAACTCTCGAATTGGGGTCTTGAATCCTGGTAATCTCAGATTCTTTATGCCCCGAATGCTGAATGCAAGTCTATGATTTTTCTGTAAAGCCTCTGTTCGTTCTATATCAACATCATATCTCTGAGCCAATTCAGATAATTTCTCATGGGCCTGTCTCGCTCTCCTAGTGACGTCTTTACTCATGACCAACAATTCATTCTGTTGGTAGGTATTTATTCGTTTAAGATCCAAACTCCCACTCATTATTTCATCCAATTCAGTTTTCAATTTAACCACATCTATTAAATCTACCTTCACAGCTGATTTTATTGTCCCCTGACTCATATCTGCATTCCGATTTCCATTTGAATCATTATTATTATGTTCCTGCAACCATTGCCCTAAATCCTGGACTCTCAGAAGTTCTTTTTTGTGTGGTGCTGTCTTGGGGCATACTATTTCATACGTTTGGGAGAGTTTCCCATACAGGTGAATCCATACCTGCCAGTCCTGGAAAAGACCTTATAGATCTGAATCCAGAAATATCTGCACTCGCTGCACTCGGTGAACTCGCGTTCATCGGAACCGACAGAACAGATTGTATTACCTGGCTATCTGCTCCTTCTTCTGGTACCTCTCTGACTCTCATTCCCTGCAGGACTAGAATCATACATAGGGACTATAGGTCCAATAGCAGTCTGTATGTAAGAGCATCCAGAAGTTTCAAAGCCAGGTTAGTGCTACAACTTCCTGAAGAAGCTGGGACACATGCCCCCATATTCCCTCCTGTGTCGTGCCAGTTGATATAACCCCTACAACACTAGGACTAGAAGTAACCGGTGCTGAAGCACTTCCAGAACTATCAGTGAGACTTGTGTTTACCCCACTTCCCATGTAGGTCTGATTATATGGGGGGTGGACGTTCAGCTAACAATCCATTCAAAAGGCTGTCACTTGTATCACTTTCACTGTCTGCATGTCCCTCTCCCTCCTTTTTCTTTTCCTTTCTCCTTCTCTCAGCATTGTTTCCCTCATTTGTTATACCTCTTCTGTTGTTCATCCCATTTCGCATTTGTGAAGGCACACCGCACTTTCTTCATTCTCCCTTGATATTGGTCTCTTTGTTCTACATGCGCTGCACGTACCCATGCATTAAGCGCTTCAAACTGTGTAGGTCTAGGTAATGGTTTCATGGCAAACAATATCCCTCTCAAATGATCAATTATTCTTATATTGAAAGTACCGTAGCATGGAAATGTTAATGCACCTTCTTTCTCTGTGACCTTGTGCCAATTCTTAAGCCATACAATAGTGTGGAGCCCTATTTTCATCACCATGTAATGAGCTGGTGTGTCCTCCGGTGGCGCCTCCTCGCCAATTCTAGAAGGAACACCTACATCTCCTCGTATCATATGTCTTATTGCTCTAAAACATCTCATTTTTCGACCTTTTGAGTTCAACAATTTCAATTCAAATCAAACAATTTCCATGTTCTGTGGCAATACAATTACCAATAGGAGCTCAGTACCCAAGAGACAATTTCAACCAATCGCATTGCGACATTACGAACAACCAACTCATCCCAGTGCAGCACGCTCTGACGTCACTCTCACTCCTCGCAGCAGTTCACCCTCCTTCCCAAGCTTTCCCACACGCACTCTTTCTTTCACTTCTGATTATACTAAACCATTAACTAACAATTGGCTGCTTTGCTAGAACAATTGATAGAATCACTCACCCAAAGAATATACATTCACAAATGAAACCTTGACCAACGTGGAATCACTTAAATTAGTATAGTTTCCCTTCTGCGCAAAAGGATTACCGCACTAATTACAGCTCTATCTTACATACGAAAGTTCCATATCTCAATTGGGCTGTCGATGACTTCTCATGACAAATCCCACAAAACTGTAGTAGACAAATACAACACAGTGTCTTCTGCACCTTTATTATATATATCCTGGGATCTTAGGTCACACCCGACCCGATAACAACTTAGTACCACATTCACATGACTCTCACAACATCTCCGCCAGACATCATACAATCAATATTGTACCGCAAGCTAAGCATCATTTTGATACACACATCCCTACTGATATTCACTCCTCTGCCATCGCTGTTTCAACACATGCCACTGGAAACCCGTTTATTCTCCACGTCTTGGTCCTGGATTCTGGACTAGGGCCACTAGGGTTGCAGTCTAGATTATTCTAGGTTGGATTCTAACTCCCTTTACTTTGAGAGCTAACCATCCGATAATGCTGCCAGCTGTTGGAGCATGGGCCCAGTCAAACATTTATCTCCAGAGGGGCGACCTTTCTAGCATCACGAGAGGTAAAGTGAGTAAACTATCACTTGTTAACATCTCATTTTAGTGCAACCAATGTGGCCACACAATAATCCACTCGACAACTTATTGTGAGTTTAGTAGGGTTTTAATTACAAATTCAAAAATAAATCAATGTACATCAATCTCAACATAAACATATAAAAGTACAGAAAGATCAAGATAAGACCGAATCTCCTGAAGAGATTTACCCTATATAGTACAAAGCAGATGACTAGCTCTATAAAGATGATGAAGACAATCAGGAAAAAGAATTGAGTATTAAACTTCATCTGATGATTCTGCTGAACAAGCATGAGCCAGCTATCTTTCCCTAAATTCTCTTAAAAGGACAACCCTAAACTAAAAAGCATTCAGTAAGGGTGAAATCAGAAAGATGGCAGCTGTCGGAGTCTTCAGAAGAAGGCACTCCAAACATGGGTCAAGTAGCATAAAGCCGCAGAAGCATAGGTTTGCTCTCTGTGAAAACCTAAGATGACTCTCCTGTCCCTCACTTTGAACAGCGCAAAAAATCAATTGCAGTCAGAGTAGACAATACCACATGATCTTTGCCGGTGAATTTCCATAGCTCGAGTACAACTTGATACTTTTATCAACTTTTTCACATCAATAAGTTGCAACTTCGCTCGCCCTTGGTCATTTTTCTTCTCTTCCATGAGAACTCGCCTCTTTGCTTGTTACCGCGCTTCTCCTTGCCAACTTCATCTTCTCATACCTTGCTATCTAAAGAAACCAAAAGCCTTCTATGTGAAGGAAGTGACCCAATTAGGGCCACCCGGGTCACTCACGACCACCTCTCAGCCTATCATACAAATGAAGAGTCAGTCAGACAGTAGAGAATACAAACCAAGTATATTTATTCAGGTACACTCGAGCAGAGTCCAGTTTGTCCAGCCTCCTGGGATTGCTGCAGAGGGGACTGACTTTAGCAAGCATGGCAATACATTATGTACAATTCAGAACTAATAAAGACACACCCTGACTGGAAATTTCCAGTTGGTAGCAGTTGAACAAAGGAGATACAGAAGGATGAGTTTCGATCCTGAGACCGGGCACATGCTATCTCAATGCCAAGGCCACTCTGCCTGTGCCCGCCGCTCTAAGGGTGGGAGCAGGCCTATCCAGTAGGAAAGGTATGCGCTAATAAGAACAGTGTATTCATTAGTACAGCAAAGCTCAACCTTGGAGAAACGAAAACTATTGCAGCTGCTTTAAGCAGAGGCAGAGAGACAGAAGTTAGTTTCGATCATGGCTCCAAATGGCGGCTAAACATAAAATGGTGCCGCGAATGCTAACTTAAGACGTACAATGCATAAACAACACAGCTAAAACATTTTTATTCCAACAGACCCTCCTTTTAGCATTCGCTAACCATTGCATATTACTATCTAGAAATGAATAACACGGTGCAAAGATAGGAAACAGCACCATATGTAGATACGTACATAGTCAGTATTCAAAGATACCTTCGTCGATCTGCATTATTTCATTAATTTGTTTCTGCAGCATGATCGCAGCATTGGTGTCATGAACTGACATTTTTGGTCTAGGGGTCAGAGCACGTATACAACAGGTACAACAAGCCGGAAGGCAATGTATGCCAAGGCACCATATAAAGATAATACCAGCAGCTGCAACCAAAAAGATAAGGATCTTCCAACCCCACGTTGTTAGCATATTCCAGAACCACCCCGATAATGTCCAAGTACCTGTCTCTTGGAGTAGGTCTGAAGACAATCTATGCAATTTTTGTATAGCCTTATACATACTGGGGGCGTGGTCAGGTATGTAAACGCAACAGCTACTGCCAATGATGTGACATGCCCCTCCCCTATCAGCGAGGATGACGTCTAATACCATCCTGTTTTGTAATGTAACGAGCCTCCTAGCCTGGAGCTCAGCAGTAATGTTGGTCAGTATCCCAGCTGTTGTATTAATAACCCCTTCCACAACTCTTGTGAGCCGACGAAGCTGGAGGCTATTAGCCATGGGGCCCCAGAAAGGTAGAAGACCCCCTGCAGCATCGTCAAACTGCTGCCAGGTGGTATCTGCCCAGATCTATATCCTCAGTGTCCACAACCCTTCTGATTCGGGCAAGTATATACTCCTACGTTGCAGCCAATGGTCTTTATGGTAATTGGACGGGGCAATATACACAGGGGGAAGCAGGAAAGAGGGATAACATCTGCCAGACCACCCCCTCGGAAGCCAGACGTAAGCTTGGGATCCACAGACAAAATAGACATTCTGAGGTAGGACCAAGGGCGGACTATTAAGCGTTATCAGTCCGTAAGTGAAATTGCATCTACTTTTCCCCACCTTTACCTCCCCTGTTCCCTGGACACAGAAACTAGCTGTGGTGTTAACCACGGACACCGGCATGGGTTTGTCATTAGTAACATTACGATCTTGGAAAGATTGGAAGTACTCGGAAGTGTTGAATCTTTGGAAATCAGCCATTTCCATTCTAAGCCATGTTTCGTTCTGTATTTTATCATATATGCTCATGCAAGATGTTGGGGATAGTGTACCGGACGTCCCATTTCCTTCTCGACCTAGGGGATTAAATCCATGGTGGAAACTTATATACTGTATCACAGTGCGAGAATCAGCAGATGTCATAACCTGAATAGATAATTGGAAATGATAGTGCACCATAACGAACAATTGAAACCATCCCTCACAACTACCGATATATGACAATGGTAAGGACAACAAATTATCGCTCTTATGAGTAACTGAGGGAAGCAATCCACAAACCCAACAGTTTGTTGTATTAGACACATCATGAGCTTGATGTAGCATTTGCATAAACACATTATCTGTGTAAGTCTTTTGTGTTCCCCTTTGTGAGGGGCCAAAGTAACAAACATATGCTCAGGGGAAGTGGGCGTTGTACCAACCAAGGAATGTACAGGATACTTTTCCCCCAGGAACCAAGCTATTCCAAGTACTGTTATTAATGCAATCGCAACTATCAAAATGGAGACTATTTTACCCTTTGTGGACCAGCCCTGCGCTAGTCGCGGTGATGCAAATGGCTGTTCCTCCTCCTCAATAGGCCGACCAAACGGATACATTATGAAACAAGGAAAAGGGAATGCAATGAAACTGATGGCAAGGGCAAGTGTTCCCAGTGTCCGTCAGAGCCTCACTGGTAGACTCCTATTGTTCATCAACGTTGGCGCTCTTGAGCACCGGTGGTGGAGCTGCTCAGTCCTAGCTCTCGATGAATCCCATGTCGTCCAGGATAATGTACCCCCCCCCCCCAAGCGGGAGCACATTCGATCTATCCTGTCCAATATCGGAATAGTGCACCAATCTTACCTCACCCTAAAACTAACACCGTTGGTGCTGTAACAAGGCACACCCTAACTTACACAGTCCATCCCTAACTAATCTGACTTCTCCTTTGGTGCACTATTTCTCAGCCGAGGGCACAAATTATACCTGGTGACTCCAGGCACAGAGGTGTCAACAAACAGTTGTTCTTCAAGGGTTCGAATTTCTGGGGGTGTCGCTGCATTTAAAACATCATCATTCTCTACATCGGTCTGGGTCCATGTACGTTTCACGTCACTAAAAGGGACGAACCGGGGATCCCTGCTCAGTCTCAGTGTCCCCCAGTCCATCCCTCACCCACTGGTTGTAGGGCAAGGGTAGGGGTACCCTGCGACAGTTACTTGAATGAATCCTGTTCTTACGGCCGACCACTTTCACCGCGGTGCGTGTTGCGAGGGGGACCAGCTCGGGCCCCTTCCACCTGGGCTCCAAGCTCTTCTTCCGCTAAAAATTACGGAGCAACACCCACTCTCCTGGCTGGATGTTGTGGCCAGGCCCCTCTGGTACAGGTGGCAGTGACTCCTGAATCTGTTGGTGAATAGAACGCAAACTTTCGGTTAACTTGTACAGGTAGTCAGTCAACAAAGGGTACTCAATTTCGGAGAATCTATGAGGGCGCGGGACGCCCCAGACATTTGCTGGGCGTCCGAACACGACCTCGTAGGGTGACAATCCTGTCCTAGAATGTGCTGTAGTTCTTGTTGATAAAAGAGCTAATGGTAAAGCATCTGGCCACTGTAACCCTGTTGTCTCCTGAATCTTTGCCAATTTCAGTTTGAGAGTACCATTTTACTTCTCAACCAAACCTGCTGACTGAGGGTGGTTTGCAGCATGAAACTTCTGTTTTATGTGCAAACCATTGCAAACTAACTGGATAACCTTGGCATTGAAATGACTTACGCTGTCACTCCAGATCAGACGGGGCAAGCCGAAGCGAGGAAAGAACTCCTTCAGGAGTGCCTTTGCAGTCGCAATGGCTGTGTTCTCTTTAGTAGGATAAGCCTCAACCCATTTACTAAATGCATAAACAACCACCAACACATACTTCAAATTATTGACCCTGTCCATTTCAATATAATCTATTTGAAGGACCTCAAAAGGGAAAGTGGGAGGTGCAAAATTGCCGGGTGGTGTAGGGGTACCTTTGCCAGGATTGTGCATCATGCACACCATACAATACTTTACTAGGTGTGCAGCCGTCTTTGGGATATTGTCATTTTGCCATACGGGTCTAACAGTTTGCAAATACCCTTAGCACTGATGTGAGCTGGGCCATGGGCCATCATGGCTACAGGAAGAACATATGCCTCTGGCAATATCCATCTCTGCTTCCCTCACTTGTCAATACAACATCCCTCATCATTCAAGTTTGCTGTACTTTCTTGCCACACTGCTAACTCCTCCATCGTGGCCTCACTCTGTATCTCCTTCACATTTTCTAGTGTATCCTCAAACATAGTGACCTCGGGTACCCACCTAGCGGGACCTGCTACAAACATTCTTTTCATCTTAGTTTGGGCAGTTTCCTTAGTTGTCTGATCTGCAAAGGCGTTCCCTTTGCCCACATCGTCAGTAACCTTTCTATGAGCGCTGCACTTCACTATGGCCAATTTCTTAGGGAGTGTCAGAGCGGACAGAAGCCTATGTATAAGAGGACCATGCTGAATGCGTGTCCCGTGGGAAGTAAGAACCCTCTCTCAGCCCAGAGCCACCCAAAATTATGGGCAACTCCAAAGGCATATTGACTGTCAGTATAAATATTGACAACTAGCCCCTCACTCAATTCACAGGCTCGAATAAGGGCGACTAATTCAGCTGCCTGGGCGGACTGATAGGGAACTCATGATGTCTCAACTACCATATGCAACGTAATAATTGCGTATGCTGCAGTGGTGGTGCCATCTGGCAATTTGAAACAAGAGTCATCAACATATAGTTTCCCTTGGGGGTCAGATAAGGGAACATCAGTCAGGTCTACCCGTCCTTTCGTCTATTCTTCCGTTCGGAAGATACAATCATGTATGTCAATCTCCTCATTCTCAGAAGGAGGGGTAGTAACGTGGCTGGATTCAAAGTGGCACAGCGTTTGATCGTGATGTGTCGTGCAAAGAGCGTTAGCTCATAACCTGTCAGACGTGCACTGGTGAGGTGCTGCGTCTTCGTCTTATTCAAAAGTGTATCCACAGCATGGGGTACCATAACTGTGAGGTCAGTATCAAGTACGAATCCAGCCGATTGTCTTATCGAGACAGCCACAGCCGCGACCGCTCTTAGCTCGGGAGGGCTCGCATGACAGGGTCAAGCACAGCAGAGAAATAAGCACACGGTCGTTGCTTATGCCCAAATTTTTGTGTTAAAACAGAAAGCGCACAACCGCCCATCTCATGGACATGCAATACAAAGCTTTTAGCATAATTAGGGGTACCAAGCACTGGAGCCGAGCAAAGCGCAGTTTTTAATTGCTCAAAAGACTGCTGACACTCAGGCATCCAAGGCAGGGGTTCATGCACATCTTTCAGTGTAAGCGAAAGCAGGGGCTTAATAAGCAGCGAGTAGCCACTTATCCATTGCCTGCAATAGGAAGTGATACCTATGAAAGCACGCACATCTTTCTGGGTTTGCGGAATGGGCATTTTAACAATGGTACTGATGCGCTCAGGTGTTAATCTCCTACCCTCCTTCGACAGTAGGTGACCCAAATACGTGACCTCCTAACAACAATACTGACATTTGGAAAGGGATACCTTATGACCATGGTCAGCTAAATGGAGCAATAGTTTAACCGTACTATCTCTGCAACCTTGTTCTGTGTCCGAGGCGATGAGCAGGTCATCGACATATTGGAGCAATACATTACCTGCAGGGAGCGACAAGGAATCCAGCTGACCTTTCAATGCCTGACTATAAATTCTCGGACTTTCTGTATAGCCTTGAGGAGCGTGACAGAATCTAAAGCTTCTACCGGCTAGGGTGAACCCGAACAGATACCTGCTGTCAGGATGAATGGGGATACTGAAGAATGCATTTTTTAGGTCAATGACAGAAAAGAATTTAGCAGAAGAAGGAATCATTGTTGTAATGTCAGGGACCACTGGAAACTGGGGAATCACTATTTTGCTAACTTCACGCAAGTCAATCACAAAACAATAAACATCTGCATGGTCGTCAGAGGAACCCGAAGGTGTCCTTTTGAGAACAGGAAGAATAGGGCAATTACAAATATTAGCAGCCGTCTCTTCAAGCACTCTTTTCTCAATCAAATCTTGCACAATCTGCATCAAAGCTCGCTCACCTGCCTGTGGTATTTTATACTGGGGAATGCAGGGTAAAATAGCACCTTCCTTGACACGTATCGAAACTGGCGATATCTGCAACAAACCCACATCTGTGTCGGCCGGCTGCCCACAGAGTGGGTGGCACATCCTTAAACTCCGCAGGAAGAGGCGCATCTTTGGAGAAACCCTGTGTAGCGCGCACAACATTCAGACCCGTTGCTATGTAGACACTCTCTGGGGAGCAGTAGATTGTGGCATGCAATTTCTTCAATAAATCCAAACCCATCAAATTTTCTCCACAACTAGACGTCAACAAGAATGGCGGATCCACAGTAAAGGGACCAATAGTCAGTGCAAGGTGTTTTGAAATGGGGCTTACAACCGGTACACCAGAAAAACCTACCGAGACATTATTATGGCCAGACAGAGTCGCCCCAGGGACCGAAGAACAAAAAATAGAACTATTTGTTGCACCTGTAACCACCAAGAACTCTTTAGTCAAACCATGCACATCCGCACTAACGTACGGACCACGCTGATCTACAGGTATTTGAACCAGTCCCTCATTCTGTCCCTGGCTGTCCTAGCTGTAAGACATCCCCGTCACCTCATCCGTATCTAAATCATCGTGATAATACTGTCCACCCCGAGCGTCATCAAAATAGTTCTCATCAGAGCGACTCTGGGAGGCCACAGTATTCTGAGCCCCGTCTTGGCCACCAGCTCCACGACCCCGTCCAAGAGGACCTCGTCCTCTAGGAGCCGCCACCTTCAGCAAAAGCACCGGACACTCGCTGCGCCAGTGTCCCTCTTCTTTACAGTATGCACATTGATTCGCACCCAAAGGTGCGGCATTACCGAGCCTGCTAGTACGTGGAAGCTGTCGGGCCAAACCACCTCGTCCTCTACCGTTCCCTCTAGAAGCCTACTGTAACAACACCTTCGTCTTCAAATCTTTGCGCTTCTTTTCCATCTTTTCCTCCTCCTCATTTTCCCTGTGCTCATAATACTGCACCATATTCAAGATAACGGAAGGGGAAGAGGTGGACCAAGTGCTCTCAGAAGCCTGCAATCGGGTCGAAATCTCAGGAAGCAAATTGGAAACAAATCTTTTAACAAACAGCCGCACACCACCTTCAATCGACAAATCCTGTCCACTATAGTCTAAGAACACACCTTCAAACCGAGTGAAAAAATCTGACACACTCTCATCGTTCTTCTGGCGGCAAGCCGATAGCTTGTCCCAATCAACTTTCCTCGGAGGGATAATAGAATGCATATACGTGATAATGCGGCCAGGCAAAGCAAGTATCTCCGCCCTAGGCTAATCACCTGGCTTTCGTTCGTGATCCCATACTTTAATTTGATCCCAGGTACTACCCAATTCCGCAACATGATCCTGTGTGTGTACTTGTCTCCAAATATCAACCGGAACTAGTAAACCAAAGAACATTTCAATATCAGCGAGCGTCATCACTGTCGAAGAGGCAGCTTCAGTCAGCTCCTTATAATAAGCAGTGGGATTTTTCCTAGGGTAAGGTAACTGAGTCTTAAGGGACAAGGCTTCACTCCTTTTCCATGGAGTATAAACCCATTGTTCTTGGAAACGGGCCTCTACCCTTGGCCTAGTAACATGATCATGCTGATCCCTTAGCTCCGGTATCTCTGGATGGTAGATGGGATGAACCTCCCGCATCGGAAACTGAGTTACCGGGGTAGGGCTCTTCTCGAGTAGCCTTTCCCGATAAGCAACCAATGTCGCAACATTACCAAAGACATGAGCAGGCTCCATATCAGTAACATACACACGATCCCTAATATCATATATGATCTGTGGCGCTGCACCCCTGAAACGCTGCTCCCAAAGACTAATCAAAGTAGCCAACATATGCTTAAGGGCATGTTGTTGTACAAAAGGCTCATAATCTTTCATGACACTCCACACATCTTCCACACCCTAAATGGGGTTACGAGCCCACTGCGCAGCCTGATTAGCCACCACCTGTTTCTCTGCATCTCCCACATCAGATTGGACCAATGCCCGCCCCATACGTTCCGTAAATGTTGTCGAATCTCTATCCTCAGGGCCGGGTACCGGTGTCCCACTACTCAGTGATGTTGGGGAATGGAGGAACACAGTGGGGGCAACAACAGAGGGAGCGGGCACCAACGTCATTGTCGACTGCGTCGTGGGGATAAGAACTGGAGAGAGACAAACCAAAGCAATAGGCGTTGCAGGAGTACTAACAGTCACAGTTGCCACAGACGGCAAGGGCAAAGAAAGGACAGGAGGTGCCATGACCAAGGCAGTCTGATCAACAATAACAGAGGCAGAAACGGCATAGACAGAAGAACCAGGCAGCTGGGCCTGGGAGGGAAGAGCGGGATATATCCTCTGCGGGGCATAAGGGGGTGGGGGTCGAGTATCCAACAATTGTTCCACGAACGTATCACTTTCTTCTTGGGCTACATAAGATTTGCCAATCTGCAATCGGAATCTCCTATCTTCACGTTCAATGCCTATCTCTTGCTTCTCTCTATCATGTGTGTTGGACTTGGCTCTTTTTGCAGGGTTATCCCCAAACTTTTTGCTTCTTCCTCCTAATTTTTCCTGACCTGTTGTTGTTGGTTTTAGGACTCTGGGCACTTTACCACTGCTGATCAGTGCTAAAGTGTATATGCTCTCTGTGTAAATTGTTATTGTGATTGGTTCTCCCCGATTGGCATATTTGATTTACTGGTCAGTCCCTAGTAGAGTGCACTGAGTGTGCCAGGGCTGGTAAATCAAATACTACTAGTGGGCCTGCAGCATTGATTGTGCCACCCACACGAGTAGTCCTGAAATGGTAACTCAGACTTGCCACCGCAGTGTCTGTGCGCAGTTGTTAACTGCCATATCGACTTGGCAAGTGCACCCACTTGCCAGGTCCTAACCTTCCCTTTTCTTACATGTCAGTCACCACTAAGGTAGGCCCAAGGTACCCCTGTGGGCAGGGTGGGGTGTATGTGAGAGGTAGGACATGCCCTGATGTGTGTGGCATGTCCTGATAGTGAATTCTGTCAATTTCGTTTTTCACTATTGTAAGGCTATCTGTCCCCATAGAAAAGCATGGGAGTTAATTTATAACATCTTATAAACATAACTTACCATTGGGACCAGATAGCTAAATAAAGTTTAGTATGCCTGAACTCAGAATCTAAAGATGCATCTTTTAGGAAAGATGATTTTTACATTTTGAGTTTGAAAATACTACTTTTAGAAAGTGGCTATTTTCTTGTTCAACCACCCTGTGTGCCTCTGCCTGTTTGTGGATTGGCTGTCTGGCTTTGGAGTGACAGGGGCTGGGGAGGTGCAGTGGCTCCAGGAGTCTGGATGAGTCAGCACTAGGTTGAATAGGCCTGACCTGCATTTGGAGTGGTGGGAGGAGTAGCACCTGAATAGGGCTGTGCCTGCCTTCCACAATGCTGGCTCCGCCCCCCTGTGGTGTGTCTGGAGCCAAGGCTCACACTGACAATGGATGTTGTTGTGCACTTGCAGAGTGCCCCCCAGAACTGGTTTGAACTGGGCTCAGAGCCCCTTGCACAAAGAGAACAAAGACATTTTGGGGTATAAGTATTAGACCTAAAACCCCTGAACTTTAGACTACTTCTGGGATCAAGAGAAACCTCTGCCAAGGAGAAGAGCTGGAGAAACTGAGGAGAAGTACTGCCCTTGCTGTGTGTCTGGGGTTGGCCTGCAGTTGCTGTTTCTGCCAAGGAAAGGAGAAGGACTTTGCTGTGTGCTGTGTCCCCTGCTTGAGGAAAGTCTCCAAGGGCTTGAGTAGAGCTTGCCTCCTGTTTTGAAGTCTCAGGAACACAAAGACTTCATCCCCAGCTCCCCTGAACTTCCTTGCTGGGAGTTCTGACCTGCCAGGAGTGCCTGTGGCTGTGTGTGGCCTCTGGAGGTTGTTTCTGCTACTGGGAGCTGGAAAGCAACGCAACAACAAGAAAATCGACGCATCGCTCTTCTTGCAACAGTTTTTCCGACGCAGCGCCGTGGTGCCAGAAGAATCTCCGCGCACTGCTGCACCGCTGCTGAAACTGACACATCGCCTTTCGCCGCTGCAAGAATCGACACATCGAGGGATCGTGGCTGAAGAAATCGACGCAGCGCTGCTCGACGCCGCCGCATCGTTCGCCGATGCATCCCAGATTTCCACACATCATTTCTGTGCGGCAAGTTTTCCCCGACGCATCACCCGCGGATCGGAGTCGTCTCAGAATCGACGCATCGCTTCCCCCTACAGACCGGACCCGACGCATCGCTCCCCTGTGTACAGCGGAACTGTCGCATCGCATCCACGAAGGTCTCAGGAACGACGCATCTCTTTGTTTTTCCACGCTTCTCATCACTGCGGCTGTTTGGCTAGGTGAACTTTGTCGCAACAACAGGTACTTTGCAAGAAATCGAGCATCCATAGTTTTCTATGGACTCAGTTGCTAAAACCTTTTGAAAGAAATTTTTCTTAATACTTGTATGTTGGATTTTTGTCGTTTTGGTCTTATTTAGTTTAGATGAAGATATTTTATTTTTCTAAACTGGTGTGGTGTCCATTTGTGGTGTTTTCACTGTGTTACTGTGAGTGTTGGTACAAATACTTTACACATTGCCTTTGGGATAATCCTGTCTGCTCGTGCCAAGCTACCAAGGGGGTGAGCAGGGGTTATCTAAAGTGTGTATCCCCCTTACCTTGACTGGAAGCAAGGGTCCCTATTTGGACAAAGGTACCTACCTCTGCCAACTAGAGGCCCCCATTTCTAACAATGTGCTACAGCTTTCTGAGTCAATGTTTGCATTCTCCCTTTCCGGGGCTCTTTCTCTGCTTTCATTCATCTCTGCTTAACCTCCTTTTGCCATGTTCTTAGGGAATCAAACATAGACTGCCTACTTCTTCTTGCAAACAGCTTCTCCTGTAACAAGGCAATTTTCTGTTCATCAAAAGTGCCCGTCAACGGCCACTGCAATTCGGCATTGTGCCTCGTATATTTGTGCCATAGTGTACTAAACATAATAGGGCCAAGGCCATGCTTCACATACATATCAAAGTTGGGAGTGCCTTCTGGAGGCGCTGGCTGACTTTCTTCCAGTCGACCATCAGCAGAACAACAATGATAACAAGAAACCAAAAACCGGCTCATTTCAGGCATTTTCAAAAGTAGGTAAAATTCGTTATGTTGCCTGGCAAAGTGTTCACAAACACTTTGTATCCAAATCGGTCCTCAGACCGTACCAAATGCAAACCAAAATGGTACCATATCCACAAAGAACCAAAACAAACTCACCTGGGGCACACAGGTCAAACGAATTTATTCTCCACTGCCGACTCTTCGGACCAAACGGTCAGATCCAAGGGTTTTTGCCATTCAGGACCCCAGTCCGGATAAGAGCTGGGCGAGGCACCGACCAGTCAGACAGACGGGGCAGCTGCGAGTTCAGGAACTCTCTCGTGCAGGGATCCCTGGTCCACCCGTCCGGCCCCGACCTCCTCACCCATCTGCGGGCGAGGATGGGCCACCCGTGAAGTCCCTGTTCGGGCGCCAACTGAAGGAAGTGACCCGATTAGGGCCACCCGGGTCACTCACAACCACCTCTCAGCCTTCCATACAAATGAAGAGTCAGTCAGACAGTAGAGAATACAAACCAAGTATATTTATTCAGGTACACTCGAGCGGAGTCCAGTCTGACCAGCCTCCTGGGATTGCTGCAGAGGGACTGAGTTCAGCAAGCATGGCGATACATTATGTACAATTCAGAACCAATAAAGACACGCCCTGACTGGAAATTTCCAGTTGGTAGCAGTTGAACAAAGGAGATACAGAAGGATGAGTTTCGATCCTGAGACCGGGCACATGCTATCTCAATGCCAAGGTCACTCTGCCTGTGCCCGCCGCTCTAAGGGTGGGAGCAGGCCTATCTAGTGGGAAAGGTATGCGCTAATAAGAACAGTGTATTCATTAGTACAGCAAAGCTCAACCTTGGAGAAATGAAAACTATTGCAGCTGCTTTAAGCAGAGGTAGAGAGACAGAAGTTAGTTTCGATCATGGCTCAAAATGGCAGCTAAACATAAAATGGTGCCGCGAATCCTAACTTAAGACGTACAATGCATAAACAACACAGCTAAAACATTTTTATTCCAACATATGCTAACTAATGAGGCTTTCTCTCTCCATACCTGCAGTGGAAACAAAATATAAGTACACACATTCTACATTGAAGGTTAAATACGAATTACATGTTAAACTCTAAACGTGAGCATGGACCAAACTGTTTCTCAAGGCCCACTCTAGACAATTTAGTAGTGCACAGGGTTACAGAATATGTGCACATTTCTACAAACACAATAAATGCAGCTCCTTAATACATGTATAAATTGCAAAGAATTACAAAGGTGTCATTCTAAATGCATCTGTATGAAACAAATTCTTGTTACACGTATAAATGTTTAAACATTAGTGTACACACATTAAAATGTAATAACCTTACAATGGGACACATTTGTGTTATTTTATCCTGTCACATTAATATGTAAGTGTCACATAAACCTTTATTATTCACATTCTATGCAACAGTATGTCATGTGGGCTACTTTAAATATGCAACACTCCACTCCCTTTAGTAACGTTAATTACACAGAATATATTTGAGTGTTGACTACGCATGATTATTATGCACTCCTACGATGTCTCAGATGGGATCAAGATTACACTTCTCCACTTTCATCATCTCACACAGACTGACAAACATGCAATTTGGCCTCAGTTCAGCATTTTCCAGCACTCCATTCAGTGCATAAAGATATCTGCCAACCAGCATGAGTGAACGAACCAGGATAAAGTCTTGATCATTTGTGGAATCACTCTACCGAGTACTCTGAAAGCAAAAGTCTGTGAGGATAAGTTGATGGAAGCTGAAATGAATAACCAATCAAGACCTTTATCCTGAGTATGAGCCTCAATCTAAACTCAAAATGAGGAGAATTGGTGCTTGAAAAAAAATCAGGAGTGAAATAGATCAATATGCCATTTTTCTCCCTCACGCCCCGCCCACCACCTCCCAACAACCCCCCCACCTCCCAGGACGAACTTAATGTAGGTGGCAATGCGCCCGCGCAGCCGGCACTACCGGCGTGCCAAAGGCAAGCCCGTCTGTGCCCGTCCACGCCGGGGACGCGCTACATGCCAGGAACCCTGGTTCTTCCACCCCACACAGGAAGACTGCCGCAGACCTCTGAGCCCTGGATCCTGGGGGCATAGATAATAACTGGTGCAGCACATCTCCACGCACCACCAAATAGCAGCTCTCCTGCCAACACTGCTGCTTCTCCTGCAACATCGAAGCAGCCAAGAACGCCGGAAATACCACAAACACGACTGTGTCCACCATGCCGACGGCACCCTCGCCTACAGACCATCAGGACCACGCCCCAGCTTCTACACTGCCATCCCTGACCTAATCGCCCCAATCGACATTGACTCCAAGCACTACATCTTCCTAGGAGATCTCAACTTCCACCTCGACGAGCCCAGCGACACCAACACAACCGACCTCCTGGAAAGCATGAGCAACATCGACCTCAAGCAATTTGTCACAGACCCTACCACATCGCAGGACACACACTCGACCCACTCTTCACATCCAGTGGCAGAGTCTAGTACAACCACATCTCACAGCTCAGCTGGACAGACCACTGCAGCATCCACGTCAACATCTCTGGACCTACCAACACTGGCACCATGCCCCCCAGCTCCACGCGCCGAAACTGGAAAAAGATATCAGAAGATCCGTGGAGCAAGGGTTTCAACTCCCACCTCCGAGACACAACATCCAAACCAGAACAGGCTGCGAAGACTTCTCACAGTTGATCACAGAATGCACCGATGCTATCACTCCTGCAAAGCCAGATAAATCCAATGGACCTGCCAGAAGAGCCAGCTGGTTCACCGTGAAGCATAAATCCACCAAGCACAACTGCCAGCAACTGGAAAAGAAGTGGCATAGCAGCAAAGAGATAGGAGACCGTACAACCTTCAAGACAGCACTCAACCAGTACCACCGCCTTCTGAAAGAAACAAAGAAAAACACCCTAGCAGACTGCATAGAAGCCAGCACAAACCGCAGCATGGAGCTCTTCTCAATCGTGAAGTTCCCGAACCTTGCAGCTGCTGAGAACGACATCATCCCGTCCCAAGAACTGTGTGACACCTTGGCGGACTTCTTCCATGACAAGATCTCAGTCATCTATGAAAACTTCAAACACCAACCCCCTGCCACCTATAGCATCAGCCTGCTCACACCCACGAACACAAACTCCGAGCACATGTTCACCCAGTGGTTCCCTCTCACTACTCAAGCCACAATCTCCATCATGAGCTCTGTGCACTCTGGAGCACCCACGGACCCCTGTCCCCACCACATCTTCAACCTCAGGAGCAAGACTATTGGCGACGAGCTCAAGAAAGTCCTGAACACCTCCATCACCTCAGCCATCTTCCCTGAGGACTGGAAACACGCCGAAGAGAGGCCACTCCTGAAGAAACCATCCACTGACCCAGCAGAACCGAAGAACTACTGGACCATCTCCCTGCTCCCCTTTCCAGTGAAGGTTCTCGAGAAGGCAATCAACCGGCAATTCACTGAACACCTGGAACACAACAACCTCCTGGACCCCTCTCAATCCAGATTTTGAGCAAACCAAAGCACTGAGACAGCCCTGATTGCAGCCACTGACAACATCAGGGCCTTCCTGGACCAAGGCAAAATGGCAGCCTTCATCCTCCTGGACCTGTCAGCCGCCTTCTACACCTTCTCCCATCACATCTTGATCAACAGACTCCGCCACATCAGAATGCAGGGAGATGCCCTCAAATGGATGGCCTCATACCTCACTGGAAGAACCCAGAGAATCTGTCTCCCACCATCCACCTCGGAACCCAAGAAGATCATCTGCAGCATCCCCCAAGGATCGTCCCTCAGCCTCACCCTCTTCAACACGTACATGACCCCCCTAACCAACACCGTCAAATCGCACAGACTCAACATCATCACATATGCCGACGACACTCAATTCATCGTCTCGCTGTCAGTAGACCCTCCACCACCATAGTCAACTTCCACAGATATATGATTAACGTCGACGACTGGATGAAGGACAACAGTCTCAAGCTCAACACAGCTCTTTGGGACCAACATCATGCCATGGAACAACGCATGGTGGCCTGTTGAACTCGGCCCATCCCCCACCCCAACAGACCATGCCTGCAACCTTGCCATCTTTTTGGACAGCAAACTAACCATGAAGAACCAGGTAATCGCAGTCTCATCCGCCTGCTTCCACACCCTACGCATGCTCTGCAAGATCTTCAGGTGGCTTCCAGTTAACACCAGAAGGACCGTCATGCAGGCCTTCATCACCAGCAGGCTGGACTACAGGAACACACTCTACATAGGAATCACCACACCTTCTGAAGAGACTACAGACAATCCAAAACTCAGCAGCAAGACTCATCCTCGACATCCCCAGTTGGATCCGCATTACACCGCACCTCAAGAAGTTGCACTGGCTCCCGATCTAGAAGAGATGCTAGTTCAAGATGTTGACCCACACATTCAAACCCTTGCACAACGAAGCACCAGCATTCATCAACAAAAGCATGACCTTCCACCAACCGACCAGACATCTATGATACACCTCCCTTTTCCTGGAAGACACCCCCCAGATCCTCCGAAGCAACAGCGGAGGACGCTCCTACTCACACCTGGCAGCCAAAGCTTGGAAAAACCTTCCACAGCACCTTAGGACCACCCCATTGCTCCGGGAATTCAAGAAAGCACTCAAGTCCTGGCTGTTCGAAAAAACAAATCACCATAAGGCAATTAGCTATGCCAGCGCCTTGAGACCTTCATAGGTGATTTGCCACGCTTTATAAATCCCTGATTGATTGATTGAAAAGTAAAACCCTCAGAAAATCAAGGAATCCCACATTGATAGCTTAATCACCAGCCATATTTTTTATAACAAAGTAACTCTTGATAATAGAAACTCCAACTGCATTCTCTAAACCAACTGAATGCAGCCTAGCAAACATTATGTCAAATAGGTGAACATGCCAAATGAAGAGGAGATCTTGGAAAGAGCTATTCTCATATGTCAGATTTGCAAATATATTAGAAAAGACACCAAAATCTGCTGCAGGTATGAGAAAGATGATGGACTCAAAGAAGCCAACCTCCCAGCAGACTTTGAGGTCCGCTTTCATCCCAGCCGCTGGTGAATGTCCCTTGTGCTGACAACCTTAGCTTTCTGGATTAATTCCATGAATTCTCCCTTCACCTGCAGACCACAATCGTCAAAATGTTGGTCACCGGTGACTTTAACTTGCAGGTGGATAATTCTGAAGAGAAACCTAATTTGGACTTCCTTAAAATTATTTAGACTCTTGGCTTCAAACAAGAGATTTACGACCCCAGGCACATTGTCGGACATATACTCAACCTGTATTACACAAGCAATCTTGAAACCTCTAATGTGCCAGTGCAATCCAAATATGGTCAGACCATTCCTTTATCTCCACCAACCTCTCCAACCTATTATACAAACCTACCACCATCATCAGAAAGGGCAACCCCGCAATACGTATGAGGCACTACAGCAAGCAACCTTAACACAGAAGTATTTGAATCAATCTACAGTGCTGTGAAATCTAACTAACCTATATATAACTCAATTTATTATCTGCTCTCAATATTCTGGCTCCTACCAAATCCAAAAAATACAGTGTTTCTGGAGGCAACTTACTGAGCTAAAAAATGACAACTGAAACATGGAACATTACTGTTTAAAGAGGACAGAGCCTGGCATAAAGAGGAAATCATGCGCCATCAAGAGAGCCGCAAAGTCATATACTTACCTTACCAAACATATTCCCAAGGTTCTCAAAAAACAAAGGAAATTTCCAATATTTAGTAGTTCTTGTCCGACTCAAAGGGCACAAGTAGCCCCTGCATTTCTTAACAACGCTTCGAAAACCTTTGAAAGTTCCTTCAATCCAAAATTGCGAGAATCTGTGGTTCCATCAACACCCCAGTTGTGCTTCCAGACAATCCTTACCCTTCTACCTTATCCACTACAATGCACTTTTACCTTTTTCAAAGTTCTGGAAACTGCAGAGATCCTGAACATGGCCCTCAAAATTAAAGCGTTTAACTCCCCCTTGAGCCTGTGCTCAGCTGCACAACTCTGACAATTCTTTTCCCGTCTCGTGGCATGTTTTATTAATATGATTAACTGCTATACCTTCCTCCTTGCCAGAACCTCTCTGGATGGCATGTTGCTTGCTATATCTCAAACATGCCATCGCCACACCATATTTTAAAAAACACACTTGCTTACCCAAAATACCAGTCAATTTACTGGCCCATCTCCAACCTCCCGTTTCTTAACGTATTCATAAAAAAGATACAAAAATAAGATAAGTTTAAGTACAGATGCACAAAACTGCCTTTCCATGACTGTATTACGGTCTGTGAGGTGAACCATAACAGTCTTCGCCAGTATTAGGGAGGAGCTTGTTCATTCCCTGGATAGGGACAGTAGACTTTTTTTATTACTCACTGACCCTACAGAGGACTATGACGTTATTTGCTATAAATTATTGCATGAAATAACTGAACAAAGGGCAGGCATATCAGCGCGCACACTTAAATTGGTAAAATAATTCCTCACCAACTGAAGTGAAACGGTCAGGACTGAATAAGTCAATTGTCCACATGCCCAACGCACTGAGGGGCATATTCTCAAGGACTCATTGCCGATTTATCGGCACTTGAGCGCTGCAAAAGTGGCAATAGATTTATCGCCCAATTCCCAAGCTGGTGCAAACTGCCGATATCGCCAGTTTTCCAGCGATAGCTTCCGCAAAAAACATCGCCACGGATGAGAGCGACAACTAACGCTAATGATATGCAGAGTAGGCGTTCCCGTGCAAAAACACACGAAAACACCACTTCGCGATATTCTCAACGACCAGCCAGATCTGCGATGCGATAAAAAAACAGGCGATAAGGCGCGTTAGCAGCAGGGATTTAACACCTGCCTTTTACTGGTGTTAAGCAGGACAACCTGCAGTATGAAAGGGAGCCCAGCCCAGAGTCACATCTGAAGACCAACACATGTCATGGAGCTACTGATCATGCAGCTCGGAGACCCAAGAGGTCCACAACACCCACCGCCACCACCCCGAGGCCCCCCCCCGGACTACCACCCAGGCAGCACAGAACAAGACAGCTGACCTTACGAAAACGGCATGGCCCCTCAGCCACACAATTGCAAAATGTGGGGAGAGGTGGGAACCAAGTATGTGTGAAGGAGGCAAGTCACCCATGAATAAGAATGTACACAATGCCAAGTGTGGCGGTGATGTGCTGGACAGACTTCAGAATGCAGAGCACAGACATGTCCATGTGGACATATACTGCTGGTGTTTGTAGTGTTGTGGACAGTGGACGCAACCATGTTACCTCAGGCAGTGGGGAAGACCTCGGTCATGTAGCGGTGTCCCCCCCCCCTGTAAGCGTAAGCGGAGTGGGCTTGTCCGGCGTACGCCAGTCCAGCGTAGGAGTGTGAATAAATAGGCCGGGGATCTGGGCGTGGTCCACTTCCGGGATGGCCAACGCGTCTGCCAGGGCGGCGCCCCTCACCCTGCCACGAGTCTGCCGCTGTGACCGCCAGCCTCCTCAGCCGATCCCTGGCTTCCACGACACAGGCCCCCAGCGCACCCAGCGGCACAGCACCGCGGAGTTATGTGTGTGCTGACTACTGCCTTCGGCCTACACTGCGGTCAGCAGGTCCCCCAATTCAAATTGAGTCTTGATTTATTGATGGCGCAGTCCAGTAGGCAACAGACATTGCTTCCAGTGCGGCCCGCCCGGACGACGCATCATCGCAGGCTGCGCACCCGCTGAGCGCTTCAGGTGCCACTAACTCTGTGCAGCTCAAGTCAACGCCACGTGGCTGTGGGCCCTTGCTGACCGCTGCCTCCGGCCTACACTGCGGTCAGCAGGGCTCACACATCAAATCCAATCCTGACCTGCAAGGACACACCATCATCGATGGCTGCACACCCGTCACCACCGCCAGGACCACCTCCAACCAACAACTGCCAGAGTCGGAGGAGTCTTACAGCTAGCCTATCAAAGTTGCTCACACCTGTCTTGGATGCCATCATCAGCTTGATACCCTGCTCAGCTCTTCAGGTGCCACTAACTCAGTGCACCACAAGTCATGGACCCTTTATGATTGAGTCTTGTGTGTGTGATGTCAGAGCTGGTGCCCCTACCTCAGTGCAGCACAAGTCATGGACCCTTTATGATTGAGTCTTGTGTGTGTGATCCGATGATCACTGTTCTAGTTGTTGCCAGCACCAACCACTCCCTGAGGGCTGGCTTACACTCACCCCACACCCATCCAGCACAGGCGTCACTGGACATGTGTCCCTGGTAATAAAAAGGAGCCGGGCGCACGTGCCCGTAGCCAGTTCCACTATCTATCTAAGTGTGTCCGTGTGGTCATTATGTATGCATGATGGCCCCGGGCCCTACCACATTACATTGTGCTGTGGACAGCGGACGCAACCATGTCACCTCAGGCAGTGGGTAAGACCTTGGACACGTAGCTTTGTCCCCCCCCCCTGTCAGCGTAAGTGGAGTGGGCTGGGCCGGCGTACGCCGGTCCGGCGTAGGGGTGTGAAGAATTTTCCCGGGGCTCTGGGCGTGGTTCAGTTCTGGCCTGGACAAGGAAGTAACTAATGCGTGTGTCTCTGTTGTAGTGTCGGCGCCACCCGGCCTGCAATCGACAATGTTGCAATGTAGCATGCACCCGGAGGGCGGGATCGCACGAACGGAGAAATGAAGGAGCACAAGACCGCTCGGGGTCTTGGCTCATACATGCCAAGTGTTGTGTGTATCTGTATTGCCGCAGCATGAGCCAAATGCCTAGCCTTAATCGCAGCGCGAGTTCAGCCAGGCATGAACTCTACATCTGTGTCCGCCCTATCCTTACCATAGGCCTTACCTCACGTGGCCGCCCACCTACAACGGCCAACATCACAGTGTCGTTGTCACGCTTGTGGACATGTGCAGACAGGCATGACAATGGTGTGCCGTAGGAGTGCAAGTGATGCAACCGCGCAGCGCACACAAGTAAATAGGCTCGGGGGAGGGAGGAGCAGCTGTGAGGCAACGTAACACACAGTGATGCCGCTCATTTGCCACATGCAAGACATGTCAAACATGAATCCCAAAGTCGCACACATCCCACCCCACCCCCAACAAGCCACATCACATTTCCTGAATGCAAGCAGATGACAAACTAACATTAGGGATGAAAGCTCCTTTGTCTGAACTATCAGGCGGAAGCACATCTGCACCTCCAACCTCGGAATTGCATGTGCCCAGCACCCCCTGACAGATACTATAGCAGCTGATGACGACTCCCACACTACGCACAGCCCGACGAAAGACCAACGTATGCACACCCCACACACAGAAGTCCTTGCTCGAAGTTATCTTGCATGGAATGGCCTTCACACTTACTCCCACACCATCCCAGGCGTACAACCGTTGCACACTAAAACAACTCATTGATCTGAGCTGTGGCATTTCATCCACAGAACTGGCGCAGGTCAGAACAGTGCCGCTTCAACCAGAGCCACTAACGCAATGGCAGAACATCCCGGACACATGCACAACCCCTGTCACGTGGAACTGTACCGTGCATGTATGCTGCATTTACTGGGGGCACTGCCATTGGCAGTGCTGCGGATCAGTTACCGGCTAAGCTTCCGCCTTGCCAACGTCACCTGCATTCAGCCTGTGTTGCATTGTCGATCGAGCATATTCGAGTGGTCCATGGATGTCTGCCTATCCAACAGGACGGTAGCTGAACTGGATTTTGACATGTGTGTGCGCCCCCTGTTGGCCCACGACCAGGAGTGTCACTGTGATACCCGTTTATGGAATGCCTTGATACTTGGCATACATGCTAGCAGCTGGACCTGGGAGATTGCACAACTCCTCGTGTGCAGTGACCACATTGAACCGCTCCCCTATTGGGCTGTAGTGCTAATTGGTGAAAGGGGGTGGACGCAGCACATCTGTCCGGACCTGCTAATGGATTGCCTCGCAGTCCTGTTTGATGAAGTCGACAACGACCTCATGTTGGAAATGATAGCCTACGAAGCTGCAATCGCTTTCATGGACGAGTAACTACGTACCTGCAGCCACAACAGATTGGAACCCATTGCACATGTCCCAACACCTTGTTGCATCTTGGAGATCTGGTCACATATCCCACGACAACAGTGGACATGGCTGCATTCGCCTGGACTCCGAATACATGAGCGGACAACAACGCGGGTTAACACACACCTGTGAAAGGTGAGGCACTCCCCCGGAGTGGACAGCGGCGCTTGGCAACGTTCCTCATTCTGACATACTGCTGCATTTGTCTGCATGTTGTGGCACTTATCTTGCCCGTACTGACACGCATACGTTAATAAAGTCTACGCACCTTCACTTGTATTCTACTGTGATGAGTGTTGATTTGAATGACAATGTGTGTCTTACTGCCTATCTGGGTCACGGCCATACATGCGCATTGATTTCATTACCCAGGGAGTACCTTTTGGTGGAATCACTGTCCCTACATTCATCCATACTTTCATACTTGATTGATCATAGCCATGACACATGTGTGTGAATTAGAATGTTTTATTCGCATTCAGTGGAGTGTTGAAGCTGGACCAGTACAGGGCCATGCAAACCCCACTTTACATTGTTGCCCCGTGGAGGGCCACCCAGAGTCCTTTAGGGATTGACAAGTTCATCGGAAGAGGAAGACTTCAGTCCGCAGTGTGATTGCTGTGTCATTGGTAACCAAACAAAATATGGCAGTCCATGTCGAGGTCCAAGGTGAGTGTCGCTGAGTGTATCGGGGGACAGTGGAAGGTGTTATTCCAGGGCATGATGCAGAGGGCAGAACCAAGCTGAAACAGGCCATATGGCGGAGATGAATGCTACCACTTCATTCTTACCATGAAGCCAGATTCATCATCATCTTCGTCCTCTGATGTGTCAGGTGCCTCACATGTGGGTGGTGGTGGTGTTTAGTCTGCATCACTGTGTGGCACTGACGCATCAGGGGCCGGAGGTGGAATGTCTGCTACACTGTGTGGCACTGACACTTCAGGGGGCGGAGATGTGGATGGAGTAGTAGCAGCAGCATGCATCCGCGCCAGGCCTTGTATCGGCAATGACATGACGAGGATCTGCAGGGCATGAAAGATCACAGCTACATCTCGCTGGTGTGCAGCCGTGGCAAACATTCTTTCCGTCTGCATCCGCTCCAAGCTCTCCATCATTCTCCTTATGCGTCCCAACTCCCGGCTGACATCGCTGGAGCCACTCTGACTAGACAGTTGTTCTTGGCTCAGAGTCATGACTCCGGCGATGTCAGCCATTGATTGTTGGAGAGCATGGAGCGGACAGTGGGTGTCCGTTAGGGACTGTAAGTCGTCCCTGATGGGACTTAGACACCCACGTATGGCATCTAGTTTGGCTGCCATGAGGTCGAACCCCACCCGCAGCTGATCAGCCATCTTCTCCTGGCACCCTAACACACGGCGTTGGAATGCCATGTGTTGGTCGTGGGGGTCCTGGGAGACAGCCGTGGTGGTGGGTGCTTCCTGCTGTGTGGTCTGGCAGGGGTTGGGGTCTCCTCGATGCAGCTGGGCTGCCCTGCTCCTGGAGGTGGGGTGCCGAAGCTGTCCATGAGCTGTTGGAGGGCGTCGGTGTCGATTTTGGGGAGGTCCTCTTCATCATCAGTGCTGAGTTGTTGGGTCTGCTCTGCAGAAGGTGTTGATTCTCCCTCTGCAATGTGAAGGGGAGATGCAGATTGACATTGTGTTCACATGTATGTTCACGTATTGTACAAGTTTACTAACAGACTGCATGACAATGCACATTGTGACTGTTTGTGAGGAGATGCCTATTTGATGCGGGACAGTTGACATTTCTACACCATCAGGGATGTGAGGTTGTACTTGTACATTATCATCTCACAGTTTCCTGCTATGCCAAATGCGAATGGCCATTTTCTACACACAAGCGGCAGCAGTTGTTTCCTCTGTTCTGTTGTGAAAGTGTTGCAGTTTGTACCACATTGTTGTCAATGTTGAGGTGCTCTGATTCTTATGTGTGTGTGCTGCATTGTGGGTGTGTTGCCCCCTCAGTTCTGATTTGGCTGGCCCTTATCCCTTTCAGGCGGTGTGCCTTTCACTTCTGTGCTTATACAGTGCTGAGATATTGCAGACTTGGGTAAATTGGGCTCTTGGTCGGAGTTGTGACTCTTGGGCATGGTTTGTCCGCAGATGTGCTATGCTTAATTGTGCATGTGTGCCATTGTGCCCATCTCCCCCGTCCCCCCAGTTCCTGGTCGTTACTCACCCTGTTGCTGTTGGCTCAGGTCATGTTGTGCAGTGTCCGGTCCCCCAACTCCTGCCACCGTCTCCCCAATGATGACTCGGGTCACCATTTCCTCCATCTCATCCAGCTCCTGGTGTGTCGCTGAACTCCCACCTCCAGTCTGCATTGCTGCTTTCAGGTTGGCTGCGAGTTTCAGCTTGGTTTTCCGCTTCACATCAGTCCAGCGCTTCTTGCAGTCGTCCACTTCCCTTCTCTTCACTCCGACTGCATTCACCTTGGCCAAGATGGACTGCCATATTGTATTTTTAGTTGCCAATGACACAGTGGAGGTGATGAACAGTTGGTGGTGGTGTTCTATCACCTCCGTAATGAGGATCTGGTTTTCCTGCGTACTGAAACACGGGTTCCTCTTCTTCTTCTACTTGCCCTTCCCTGACCCAGAGGTCCCAGGCTGGTCCTCCGTGGGGCTTGTGGGGTTCTGGTTGTCCTCTGTACTTGCTCCGGCTACCTCCATGGTGCTTCGCAGTTGTTTGTGTTTTTTGTTGCCGCTTTTATAGTGGTTTTTCCCGCCTGACTTGTGGGACTTGCAGGCCTGGCGGTGCTTATCGCTGAATTTTTTATCGCAGTTGGGTCCATCGCAACTTTTTTCACGTTCGGGTTTAGATTTTTATCGCCGTACCGGTAATTTTATCGCGGACATTTGACGCGTTATCGGGAAAGTATTGCATGTTACCGCCGTGTTGAGAATACGACGTTAACACAGAGTGATTTTCCCGCGATAGATGGCGATATGAAAAATTGCGTTAACCTATTTTGGCGATGATTATCGCACGCTCTTGAGAATATCCCCCTGAGTTGTTCCGCAAAGTTTGGCTCTCTCATTCTTTCTCTTCAATATCACGTTATTCCCACTGGCACACTTTCTTCCTCAAAACCTCGAATAGGTCCAAATGAACGCTAACAACACACAAATCCACTTGTGTTTGGAAAACATCCTAGAGAACCCAACCAACGCACTTCATGCTTTGACGGTACATCTCATTGGATGAAGGATAGATTCCTATAGATGAAGGCACAGACTCACAGATTGTAGTAATTGAAGACTTCAAGTCTGATTTACTACGCTATATCTGCCCACCCCCTCCCCAGACCTTGGAGTCATTCCTTGAACATCACGTAAAGGTAAGGAACCTGGTAAGTCTTTTCAGTGTTGCTCTCATTTCTCTATTCCGACCAAAGTAGAGCTTATGAGAGGTGTTGGGCGGGCATGCCTTGACTATTGTAACATCATCTACTCTTGGTCTGCCCAAGAATCTCATCACCACAGTCCAAAGACTTCAGAAACAGGAAGTCAGAATGTGCACTCCTCTTGACTTCCAATAGATGCAGGAGTAAATGTAACGTCTTGTGCACTGTCAGCAAAGCATTTTGGGTCAAAGGTCCTGAGTTGCTGCAGAAACCGACACCTCATTTCTTTCCTGCCAGAGAGCTTCGACCAACTTTCACCTACGTGACTGAGCAACAAATCTTCAAGCAAAAGAAGTACACAGGCAGATCACTGGCTGCACAGGCCAAGAAGCAAGAATGCCCTGAATCCAAATTTGAGATCTGAACCTAAATACATACGGTTCAGGAACCGTCTGAAAACCAAACTATGCAGAATTGGTTTCAAATGACCTGATCAATAAAGAGGCTTAAATTGAAAGCTATAAGACATGTTTTTCATTCTACTCAATTAGACTCATAATTTCCTTCTTACCACTAATACTGTATTTCTCCTCCGTATTCAGTGTTCATAGATAACCATCAACATGTGCTTTATAAAATTTCTTAACAAATGAACAATTAAATAAAATATAGATGGTATTCCCAAAATTCAAACATAATTCATGACTTTTAATTGTATGTAATGTATTATAATGTCAAATTTCTATAGTGTTTAATACAATACAGCTATTTGGGTGCTGAAGTGCCTAAACTATACTGAGAGCAAACTCCGTCTTGCAGGGTGTGTGGCTGGAAAAGTGTTCTCTTTGTTTGAACCTATGTGCACAATATTTTTATGTTGTGCATGATGATGCCACAGGTGTGGTCATGGTGTTATGGGACGCATAGGGAATGTTTGAGATAGAGATGCATTTTAAAGTTTTGTAGCATGCTGGTAGTTCTGGTTAGCTCAGAAGGTCCCGTTATTTTTTTTATGGTGTTTCTTCCCCCCTTTTTTAATAATTTAAATCCAGTGTTATCTGTTGGTTGTATCAAGAGGTCGTTCACTCTTAGGTCAAATGAATCTGGGGGGGGAGGGGGGACAACGTGGAGAGAAGAACTGAGTGAGTCAGAGATCTGACTGCAAGCACTACTTTATAGTCCTTCTTTATACGACTGCCAATATGGGTGTCAAGTTCTGCAATTTGTCACAAAGTCAAACAGAACCTGTTTGAACGCAAGGGTGCACTGTTCACATGCCCAATATGGTGCTTTGTTACTTATGACACATGTTGAATAAACATTTCACCAGACAAAATAGTGTCAACAAAATTGTGTGATCAAAATCGAGTAAACAAAATCAAGTGAACATTCGTGTACTCTTCAGTTTTTGTTGAACAATAAACAATTAACATTGAGCTAATAAAATGTCAAATGGCATTTCAAACACAAAGGAAACCACAGGACGGAATGGTCACAGTTCAACACACTGTATTCCGCTTTATTTTCAAATTCCAATTTTCAAGGCAGCATCAAACACTTCCCAATGCATTTCGGTGCTTGCACCTTCATCAGGGGAACACTGTGAAAACATATATATACAATCCATATTTACCACACAGGCTAAATGTTGAAACATTGTCAATTTCAATAAAGTTTGAAATGGAAGTTTGAATAAAGTATAAGAGCACCACTAGCCAAAAGCCAAGGTTCAAGCAAACAGTGCCCAATCTTATGCTGCATTACTTGCGGCTCAAAATAGCCCAAAGGTGTATATGACTATGAGACGTTTTCTCATGCAATATCTTTTAAAAAACACGCAGAATGTGAAAAATACCCATATCAAAACCACTGGTAACCCAAGAAAATGTGAAATGATACAACTATAGGTGTGAGGATATGAAAGCCAGCGAACCCGTACTCCAAACTCAATATACTTGCTTGCCTAATGTAGGCACACTCACCTACAAACACTGCCAAAAGAAACGAACATGTGCACCAGCCTCAATATGCCGACCGAAAAACGTACTTGCTGTAAGGATAGCAAAAATCATACAAACAATAAAATTATGAGCCAGAATCCCATGAGAAAACTAAAAGTCCATGAAAACATGGACGCGCCTATGTGTCACGCACCTGTACACAATTTGCAATGCGTGGACTCCCTTTCTTTCTGCTCTTAGTACGATTCAAATGGCATTTTATCAAGCTGAAAAAAAAGAAGGTGTAAGCGATTCTGCCTGACTAGAATCACAACTCGTATTCCGGTGGTTCTGTCCCACTCTTACCTCTCACTGAGTGTTTATGTTATTCGCCAGGTTTCTCTCTCCTCGTGCGTGCTAAGCCCCGAAGCGTTTTTACCAGCTGCGATTTTAACTTCCGTGCCTGCGCGACGTGGTGAGATTCATAAACATCAATGACAGACTACCCGGTCTCTACTGCGAAGCATCCATAAAAAGTCGGAAAAAAGTCTATACGACCTCCATAATTAAACTCGGCTCTGAATAGAGACATTACACAGTATTTCTAAATCAAATTTAATGCACTCCCAAAATTAATTACTAAAAATCTTTCTTGCACCTAGTATGTAAACGATGTCTGTACCAGTGCGGTCCCAGTGCGGTCTGAAGATAGCTACACTGTGCTGCAACCACAATAGTTACAATATCAACATAAATTAATCCAGGGTGTGAATCACACCAAGGATCTGTATCCACGTAATGTGGGTCACAAATTGTCATTGAACCTGAATAAAATATCTTACAATAACCAACCAAGGAAAATGCGTGCCGTGTGAACCTACCAGAGTGTGTGAGACTAAGATGTATATCTATTGTTTCTGCGTGTCTTTTAAAAAAAAAAATTTACCCGCCTAATATAGGTCATATATCCAATTGGACCGTGCAAATATTTACTGTATTATAGCATATATAGCAGAAATCAAGACATATGTAGAAGAGATCATGAACATACATATCCAGTTATATGAATACACATTCACAAGAAACATGTAAATTCAATTCTGTCATTCAACCCACAAGGACTCATGGTCTTCAGAAGCTTAATCCAAAATGTCTCTCTTTGGGCCAGATGTCTGGTTGTGTCTACATGCAACAGGGCTGACACCTGCTCTAATATGGTAAACCGTAACTGGGGTATGGTGTGTTTCTGTTCCCCCCAGTACAGTGCTAAACATGACTTTACATTTGCTGTCCGAATCATACTTTTATGCTCTGTCATTCTAATCTTGATTTTTCTGGTTGTTCTACCAACATATACGAGCCCACAGGGACACTTAATGGCATATATGACCATGCTGGAGTTACAATCCGATGTGTGTTTAAGTTTAATTAGTTTGCCTGTGTGAGGGTGTGCGAACTTGTCACCCACGATCACATTACCGCAGTGACCACAGTTGTGACATTTTCGCATACCCTGCATAGACATGTTCGTACATTCTGCATTTTTCTTCCTGAGCATCTCCTTTAAATTTTTAGATCTAGAGAAAGCAAAGATGGGACCACCTTTAAAAACTTCCTTAAAGTCATGTTCCTGCTCTATTAGTTCGCAACGTTTCTGAATGCACCGCTTGATTGCCATAGCAGATGTAGAATATTTTAAGACGCAAACTTCTCTCTGAGATACAGGTTTAACTGACTTTTGTAGTAGTTGGGATCTGTTTAAATTCAAAGCTTTCTGTTTAGCCACCTCTAAGACCATAGAGGGATATCCTCTCATAGAATATTGTTGTGATAATTGTTCAATGTCTATTTTTCCTTGCATGTCATTTGAACTAATCCTTCTGATCCTAATGAACTGTGATATTGGTAAATGATTCTTAAGGGTGAATGAATGAAAACTGTTATAATGCAAAGCATTATTCCTGTCAGTAGGTTTTTTATACACCCTAGTCACTAGACTATTACCTTTCCTTTCAATGAGAATGTCCAAGTAATTTATCTTGGTTGAATCGATAGCATGCGTGAATTTTATTTGAGGATGACAGTTGTTCAATATAGAAAAAGCACTCTCGAATTGTTGCCGTGTTCCCCTCCAAAGTATCAGAATGTCATCTATGTACCGGAGGTACATCATCAAATGGTTCGTCCAAAGGTTATTGTGCAAAATGTGTGTGTCTTCAAACTTGGCCATAAAGATGTTGGCATATGTAGGTGCCCCGGTAAAACCCATGGAGGTACCCGTCTTCTGTAGATAAAATTGTTGTTTCCAAGTAAAGTAACTGTGGTAAAGACTAAATTGTAATAATTCCAACAGGAAAATATTTAAGGATTCTTCGTAATCGTGTCGCAACAACATCCATTCCACAGCTTCAATGCCTTCTCCATGTGGTATTGATGTATACAATGCTGATACATCAATAGTTCCTAGCCAAATTTCTGTATCTGATGGTATAGTGATGTCCTGTAATTTATTAAGACAATCCGTTGTGTCTTGCACATAAGTAATCCAATTCTGCACAAGAGGTTGCAAGTGAAAGTCTAAAAATTTCCCTTACGGGTTCATGCAAGGACCCACACCCTGCCACGATGGGGCGGAATGGGGGATCAACAGGGTCTTTGTGCATTTTAGGGAGCATATGAATATGCGGTCTTTTTGGGTAATCAGAAATCAAAAATTTGTAAGCATTGTCATCTATCCATCCAAGATCTTTGGCTCTCGTTAGAATCTGCAATAAGATGGTCTGAAATGCGTTTGTCGGATCTGATTCCAAAGATATATAGGTGTCAGTATCCTGTACATGCTGGTTGACTTTGGATTCATAATATGTAGTGTCCATGACCACCAACGCTCCACCCTTATCAGCAGGCTGGAACGTCAGGTTCTCATTAGTGGCCAAGTTGCGTAAAGTAGCTAATTCCTTTCTGGACAGGTTATGCTGCGTATGTGCTTTCTGATGTAATGCAGCCAGATCTTTTTTGATCAGTACTTCAAATAAATCAAGTGTTTTGTGCGAGATTGGAGATATAAAAGTACTTTTGGGTTTAAAAACTTTCTTAGGCACAACAAATGAAGGTTCTTGTACTACATGGTAAAAAAACCAACGCAATCTCAATTTTCGCATAAACTTGAACAGTGATACTTCAGTTTCCAATTCATTAGTATTATAAGTCGGAACAAAGGACATGCCCTTGTTTAAGATTGACCTTTCACTTGATGTTAGCTCAATACTTGAAATGTTCATGACTAGTTCCTCTTCGGATTGCGGTGTGCGCCGTTTTGTTTTTTGACCCCATGTCCCCTCCTGTTTCGTTTGGTTTTCCAACCGCTGACTCTTCCGGTGGATGGTTGGTTGTGCGTCCCGTTTCTTGTGATAAGTTCTGCAATTTGCCATGTTGCACTGCATTGTGTTCATCCTTTATAGCATTACCATTATAGGATGTAATTGTTTAGATTATATGATTATTTGAGATCAGCATTGCAGTAGGTCTCTTCAGTCATCGCAAACCTTTTCAATTAGTATTGAGCAGCGGCGGCCGGCTCAGGTAAGCACAGTGTGACGGTGGGGCAGGGCCCGGCCGGGGGGGGGGGGAGCCGACATATGACGGAATAGGTATAATTAAATAAATAAATAATACCTATTCCATCGTCCGTCGGCTTCCCCCCCTGCCGGGCCCTGCCCTGCCCCGCCCCACCGTGCTTACCTGAGCCGGCCGCCGCTGATATTGAGTTATTAATCGTATCAGTGTCCTCCATTTGCCAGCAGAGTTCAATAGGTACACTCATATATTATATACATGTCCCATTAATGGTAGGGTTGAAATACCAAGTTGGTATGTGGTACCATATGATTTCACACAGATTATATCAATCAAACAATCAAAGCATCTTTATTCAGCAGGAAGATCCACCATAAAAGTGGCTTAGAATACATACAGAGAAGATAAAAAATGAACACCAACTGCGGCCAGCATATATAAAGCATGAGTAAAAGCATGGCATACATAATAAATTGTCTAAAAAAGTACATGAGGTTAGTCAAAGTGCATAGTGCTTCTTGAGCGTACAGCAGACTGAAGAAATAGACTTACACAACGACAGGTTTCATTGTCAGTTACTTCTTGCAAACACCTAAAAGCTTGATGGCATTTACGATAATTTCTGAGTCTTAAAAAGGTGCTAAATACATTCTCATATATAATTGGTAATACAGACAGAAGAAAGCAAAGTGAATCATAGTTTGCTTAGATACATTATTGCACGGCAAACTTATGAGCTCAAGTTGTACTGGAAACCTCACGGAAAGCATAGGGAGTATTTCAAGGTCCCTGCTCTAAATCAAAATAAAAGCGAGCGTACCCAACTACCGTTAGTATTCATCAGGTAATCAGTTGGCACAGCACCAAAATTAGCAAGTAAGTAATTCCCAATACTGGGTTTCTGTGATTACTCATGCAGCCTGATACCTTGCAATGTTTCTAACAGGGCCTATATGCCTGCTTTCTGCTGGGTAGCACACCTATAGCTGACTCAGAAACAGTAAACCTTACACCAATCCCTTCCAGTGACTTTTTTACGTAGGACAGCCAGGGAATTGAAGCCCTTTGTCACAGGTCATGAAGTCAAAAATTATCTTTCTAGTGAGTAAGGCTTCCTCATTGATCATAACAGAGAGCCACAGCAACGCAGGATGAATACGTATTTGGTCACATCAATAATTTAATGCTAACTCGTTATATCAAATAAAATGTGAGGTCAATGCAAGCACCATTAATAAACGCCTGCAGAAACAATTTTCTTCCGTTTGCATTAGCTGCGGGTCACTAATGCCCCATAATACTGCTGCAATGGTAGCAATAGTTCCACACTGAGCTGAATATATTTGTAGCAGTGGGACAAGGGCCCTCCCACCTGGTGGTGACAGTAAGCTAAAGAAGGAGCCTACTGCCCATGACAATTTCATTCTATTTTGTGCTATTTGATGTGCCCATGTACTAGAGGCTCTAAATAAGATCCATAGATAAGAAAATGTGCTGGTGTGCAGTAACGTATTTGGCCCTACCGTGATAGGTGAAGAACATGTACACATCGGGCCACATGACATAATAAACGATTTAGAAAAATTAGTCCTTAGATCCAATTTCTCCATAAAATCCACAAAAGAATTGATTAAGATGCGGAAGGGCTTTGGGGGTGCAGGCCATTAAAACAGTGTTATTGCTTATAAGTACAGGAGTGGGGACATCGGTGGTGCTATTTATAAGCTCCGAACTGAGGTTATTAATGTATCAAATAAATAACAAAATGGAAGCACACACCCTTGACGCACACCCCGTGCAACATTAAAAACATCAGATACTTCCCCATCATTACCAAACCTGACACATGCTTTTGTCTCATGGTGCAAGGATATTAAAGTGCGTACCAGTATTGGGTCCATCCCCATTTCGATTAAAATTTGCCATAGCTTAGCCCTGTTTGCGCAGTCGAAGGCCATCGACAAATCTATAAAAGCAAGATATAGATTAGATTGATTTGCCACGGTGTATTTGCCTATCATAAGGAATAAATTCAGGCACTGTCCCACCATACCTATTCTATTACGAAAACCAAGCTGACAATCAGTCAATACATTATTTTCATTGACCCATGTTAGTATCCTGTTGTATAGGACTCTTCCACAGATCTTAGCAGGGATGTCTATCAGGGAGAGGGGATGATAATTTTTAGGCTCAATGTGACTCCCCTTTTTAAAAATGGGCACTATAATTGAAAGGACCCAGGATTTTGGAATTGTGTGATGGCTCATAGAATTAAAGAAGTTTGTCAATGAGGGTGCCCATAAAATCGGCTCACACAATCAAATCAATGGGAACACCATCAGAGCCAGGGGCCTTGCCACCCTTACTCTCTGGGATGGCAGCCGTGACTTCTGACAAAGATACAAATAGGAAAGTGGATGTATCAATTTTAACAACGTCAGTGTTGGTTTGGTTACTGGCAGGTAGATGGCTTTAAAATGTGCCGTCCAATCCTCTCCCATTATGTGTCAGCTAATAGCGGTGCCAGTTTGATCTATTGCCCCTATTTGTGATACTGTTCTACAAAATGCCTTACTATCCTTGGTCTTAGCGGTATCTGTAAGAATAGCCCACTGGTCAGTTATAATTTCCTTTCTGCGCTTTCTGGTCACAGACGTATACTCCCTACGCAGTGAGGCCACAAGAGCTTTATCTCAAGGGAGAGTACTGAGTGCCTTGCGCAGGAGGCGACTAGCCAATGAACAAGCGTGATCAAACCACTGAGAGGCAAGCAACGCTAGTTTGTCGGGCTTCAATTAGGACAGCCTGATTTCAGCACAAAGGGCTACAAAATTGTCCACAATCTCCTCCCTACCCATTACCTCCATTAAGCACCCCATCACAAGAGCCATATTTGCACCTACTATTTCCCCCCCAAGGATTTTATCTGTTCAGATAGCTTTCAAAACAATCAAAGGTTGTCTGGGGTTGGCTGTACACTACTCAGACAAGGTATAGTTCATGCAGTATCCATGGCGGGTGTTGCTAGAGGCACCTCGATTGGACTATGGTCACCGAAATTGGTGCAGATGACGTCACAGTACAATAGGCGGCTTACCATATTTTGGGAAATAAAGACGTAGTCTAATATAGAGGAACTATTCCTCCCCCCAAAAGTAGGTGGCCCTTGCAAGCCTAACCCTGCCCCCTCTTCTATATCATACATGTCTGCCGCAGGGGGCAGGCCTTCCACTTCGTTCCCTCTTATATCTGATCTCGTCATTACAGCAGGATCTATTTTTGCTCTGTAACTGGGTTAGTTAGCATTGAAATCACCTGTTAAGCAAAGTTGTTGGCCCTTCTGAAACTTAATCTCTACAATGGAAGATATCAAATTAAATAAACATTTTAAAAAAGTTGATTTGGTGCATTTTAAAAATCATTGTTATAAAGATTTATAAGCTACAAAGTTATAGACTCTTTGAATCTGACTGCTTGGTAGGCGCTCCCTGGGGTTTTCAGAACATTTACCCGCCCCCCTAATAACAGATTAATCCATATGGATAAGCTACCCGAAGTGCACCCTGCATGCGATGGCACAGCGTGTAGGTTACAAGAAACCCTCAAAGACCACAGGGCGGTTTCCCATGTTTCGTGGAAAAGAAAGATGTCATAGGCCCTTATAAACAATTGCCAGACTGGGAGTGATATTTTTGAATATAGACCGACTACATTCCAATTAAAAAAATTTATCAAACATTACTAAACAAAAATCTGGGAAAACACCAGGACCAAATGGTCTACCGGCGGAATATTTTAAGCAACATAGTGGCCTACTGGCACTCCGGTTGCTAAACATGTTCCTGGCGGAAAGAGAGGAAGGGACGTTGCAACCAGATCTTTGCCAAGCCACAGTGGTGGTTATACCAAAACCAGGCAAACCCCCGGAGAGATGCGGATCCTACCTTCCCATTTCTCTACTAATTATTGAAACTAAGATCTTAGCCTCCATTCTGGCGAAGCGGCTCTTAACAGTCATTACATCCCTGATTCACAGGGACCAGTCAGGCTTTATGCCTAAATGGGCCACGCGTCTTAATCTCCGCAGACTTGCGAACTGGCTAGACACCGTGAAAGAAAGTCCTATTCCGCTGATGTTGCTGTCGCTAGATGCCGAGAAGGCCTTTGATACAGTTCACTGGCCATTTATGAGGCAGGTACTCATAAAACATGGTTTCGGGAGGAACTTCCGGACCTGGGTTGACCTGCTATACACAAATCCCAGGGCAAAAGTCAGAGTCAATGGAGTAAAGTCTGCAGAATTTCCCATCCAGAGACGTACTAGGCAGGGTTGCCCACTGTCCCCCCTACTCTTTGCACTGGTTCTAGAACCACTGGCGTGCCTAATAGAGATAACCCAGAAATAAAGGGTTTTCAGGACACCAAGGGACAGATGATAGATGAACGGATCTCCCTCTATGCTGATGATATTCTACTGTATATTTCTAGCCCTGACACGACGCTACCCCTCATTTTCCACCTGGTCAAGGAGTTTAGCACACATGCAGGATACAATATCAATTGGGGGAAGTCCAGCCTATACCCCATTGGAAACACCACAGCCACATATTCTATACCGGAACACCTACACATCGCTAAAGATGGTTTTAAATACCTAGGACTGTATATCTCCACGAGCGAAGCTGACTGCCTCACACATAACATCAAGCGGGTCTTAATGGAATTCCGGGAAGATGTAGCCAGATGGAGACGTCTCCCCCTGACACTGCTAGGGAGGGCGACCATGTACAAAATGATTACGCTCCCCAAACTGCTTTACATCCTTCAAAACACAGATTACAAAATCCCAGAATTGCCCTTCCAGAAATATTGGCCTATTATAGGGCAGCGCACCTAATGGTTATTAATGAATGGGGACATGCTCCCGGAGACCACCCTAAGTATACCCTGGAAAGGCTCCAATTCCAGAAACATTCCCATCTACACTATATTTATGGGGGCTCTGGAATGCAAAGCTTATTACCTGCAACACAGAGGGTGATTAAAGCCTGGAAAGGGGCGGGGAGACAGATGAAATGGGAGAAGAGATTAACTAGGTCCACACCGCTATGGGAGGGTAAACGACTGCCGGAGTTCGTGAAACTACAGGGCTTCAAAGGCTGGAACACAATTGGGATTACAACACTAGGGGATATAATACAGAAAGGAGAACTCATAACCTTTGCAGAGCTTCAAGCGGAATACAGCTTGTCCAACAAACAATACTATAGATACATACAACTCCAACATGCCTGGAGAGCGCAAAAACCTGAGATAACAGATATCCCCGAGTATGCACTGTTAGAAGGACGACTGCTACAGGAAGAGATACCAGAAAAGGCAGTGTCCTCGACATACAAAACGATAATTAATAACATTCCTGACACGTTATCCGCACTTAGAAGCAAATGGGAGGAAATTAAGGGTGCATTGGAAGACATTGATTGGGAAATGGCGCTAATGCATCCCAGAGAAGTAGCGATTAAGCTTAGGTTACGCCTAATACAGTTTAAAGTCCTGCATAGAGTATATTACGACTGAGCGAGACTCCACGCTATGGGCAGAGCAGAGACCCCAGAGTGTCTGCGTTGTAGAACAGACAGGGGTTCCTATATCCATACTCTGTGGGAGTGCCAATTAATACGTAGTTATTGGTCACGGATAATAACAGAATTTAACAACATATTAGAAACACAGATCCCAATGGATCCAAAATATATTCTCCTAGGCATACACACAGATGTTGACATTCCCAGATATTAACTTCTATAGAGCAACCTAGGACTCATAGTCGCCAAGAGAGACATTGCCAAGAACTGGGGAAGAGCAGACTTACCCACCATGACAGAATGGCGGGCGAACATGGACATGTATATGGGGGCGGAAAGAACAGTATACACATCAAGATGGTGTCCTAGGAAGTTCAGAAGGATCTGTCAGCCGTGGCTGAGTGTTTATGAATTAGAGTTGATGGAGGAGGGAGCGAATGAGACACAGCTTAGTGGACGGGGGCCTACACAAGTTGCGTAACACACCCTGGGATCACCGAGGGGGCAAGCTAAACGAGACATGTCTAACGCACAGGAAGGGAGTGTGGGGGGAAATCTAAAAAAAGACATCATATTTTTTCAAGTTCAAATGGCAGGGTACTGGGTAATGTTTTCAATAAGCGATAATCGCGCCTCGGATAGACCTCATTGGCTACGATACTGCCACTGCACAAAGATTGGGGAACAAAGGGAGACCCCACTTGCACCTTATGCACTGCATGCACTTTAATGCCTATTGAAAACACCATGCATATCCTATTCTTCTGCACAGCATATATCCGGGCAAGGAGGGAATGGATACGCCCGCTTTGCAATAATCTGGGATTTAGGAAGCACCAAGATGCACTGAGGGCTCTGACAGGCAGCACCGCACGTAATATTTGCTCTATCCCGATATTTGTTTGCAGTTGGGATCATAAGAAATAAAATATGACTGAAACTGTGATGTTGCATCAAACAATGCGCTTTACTGGGAAATCACTATGAACCATATGAAACCAATTGTTATTTTAATTGTATTATATAGAGTTTTAGTTGATTTTAAGCATGTATACAAATCGGGACTCACCAAAATATTTAGTGATGTGCCTATATGGTTTTATCTTGTAATTGATGATGATTTTTAACTAGAATATTATATTTATTTCTACATGAATTTCACTTTATATCAAACAAATGTCTAAACACATGTGTACAGTACTGTTGTGTATAGGTAACTGGAAAAATTGTTTGGCTGTTCATGTGAAGCTTTTATGACCTTTGGCCGAAGTAAAGTTTAAATACTAAGACTTATCATATTGTAATGCCTGCATTTCTACAAATAATGTTTAATGATTATGATGTTAACTTTGTAACATATGAGACATACCTGCTGATGTTTCGGCTGATTCTTGGGAAAATAAATTTAAAAAATGTAAATTATCAAAGAGGCTTTATCCATGGAAGGTACTCTTGCAGATTCCGGCATCGGGCTTCCCACCATTGTGATGTAAGGTTTCCTAGCTTTCAATTTGGAGGTGGTTCCAGGTAGACCCACTGTGGTTATGCTATCCTCCTTGTGCGACCCAGAGGTTATTTGTCAGTCAAGTTCTGCTTATTCTGTCAGGGCTGCGTACCTGTTATTACGTAACATACTCTGGAGATTATATCAAATTGAGACAGGGAGGACCATTTCAATTACCATAATGACTGTATTCTTCATGCGGTTGAAAGTAGACGATAGGCAGACATTATGTACTATGGTGTTGATCTATGCTTAGAGACTATGGTTTACATTCCTCCTCCTCATTAGGTAGCGAATTTCAGGCTTTGAATGTTAGCGGGTACTTTAAATATTGGACGGAGAGGCATAACTTGTGGATGCTGTGGCTTAGTTATTGTATATCATTCGAATGTCTGATCATTGCTGACCATAATGTGTTGACTGTTAACTCTATTGTGGGAGGGGTCCCTCTGTCTGTCTTCTCTGTTTGGTCAGGTGGCTGGGGCGGTCCTGTTGCTCTGAGTCGAGCATGTACTGGTGTGTGTTTTGTTATTCTGTGTTCTATCCCAGGGTCAGTGGCTGACATAGTTTTGTTGGGGGGAAAGATGTTTTTCACCTCTCTTCTGAACTTTCTATGTTTCTGAATCCACCGAATCTTAGGTAGTAAGGAATTTAGGAGCTTCGCTGCTTGGACTGAGAAAGTGGATCCTCCTTTGGATTTCCTATTGTAAGTCTGTGTGATGATCTAAGATGGCAACCTAGAATGTAGAGTCATCTTCTGTTTGTATTGCTTGCATTTGATTTGTAGGTATAGTTGTCCTCACTGGGAGGCTCTGTGGATGACACAGAATTCCTTGAATATCATCTAGCTACCATTAGCCAGTGAAGTGTTTGCTCATCTTTGAGTCACTGTTCAACGCTCTTTACCATTAGTTCATTATTTATTTACTATTGTTTTCATCAAGCATGGTGTAGACCAAATGGGTAACAGGGCACTTTACATAAGAACGGTTTTGTACACAGGAATTATTAAGTGTGATTTAAAAACATTCCTCTTCTACAGGCCTGTCTGTTTGTGTGACTGGTCTTTCTAACCCTGCACGTTCTAGAGATCATGACCCCATCTGTATGTTAGTGCTCTCTGTGGCCTCACCTGGGTCTCTAGGCATCATGGCTCTGACCATCTGGTTGGTGGGATCCTCCCTACCCTGCTGTTTGCCAGGGCATTGACCCCTCTGTGTCCGTGCACTGTAGGATGTTTCCTACTGGAGCTGAAAACTTCATACATCAGACCCCTCCTCAAAAGAAGAACCATGACACCTTCTACCCAGCAAGCTACAGACCTGTGTCTAATGGTCTATTCTTTGGTAAAATAATTGGAAGGGCAGTTTCTTACCCAACTCTCCAATTTTACTACGGAAAATAACCTGATGCCAGATCAACAGTCTGGATTCAAACCAGGTAGGAACACTGAGCCAACTCTCATATCCATATAGGACAAACTGAAGTGCATGGTAGACAAAATCAAAGTAGGTTCCCTACTGCTTCTGGACATAATGGCATCTTTCAACATGATCTGCTGTGAGACAGACAATACCACACAGGCTTCATCATCATCATGGTATATGCAAAAATGTTCAAAAATGGATCGCCTCCTACATCAAAGGTAGAAAGACCTGGAATTCTAGACACCTCCTCCACCTTCACCCTAGAGAACACAAAACCAATTCTGAAAGTACTTCACTGACTGCCAGGAGCTAAATGATCAATGTTTAAGACACTCTGCATTGCCAACAAAGCCTCCCAAATGTCTTCAGCAAGACAGTTTCTGCATGAACCGGTTTCCTGGGAGCAAAAACGCAAAGCTTTTATCAATTTTATTTATATCATTTATAGAGCGCAAATGTCACCAATACTGGTATCCTGGATGTGTAATTAGAGGTAAGGAGCTACCAACCATATAGTCTACCCACAGAACATGGCAAACTTATTTGGGGAACAGCCAGGTCTTCAAGGCTCTCCTAAAATGCAACAGTTATTTTATGGAATGGAGTGAGGGTGGAAGCTTGTTCCAAATCTGGGCTGCTTTGACTGAAAAGGCCAGACCACCTTGTTTTACCTTCCAGACCTTACTAACACAAACTAGATTTGCTGTGCTAGAGCGCAAATGTCTTCCAGAGGTATATCCTTTCAATTTTCGTCTTAGGTGCACTAGGACAATTCCTTGTAGTGCCTTGAACACAATGCACATAGCCTTAAACAGATTCCTCTGCCTCAGAGGCAACCAATGTAGTTCCCTCAAGGCGTTTGATTCTGATGATCTGCGGGGTCTATTTTAGTTAAGTTTGGTGGCTGCCACCTAGACTCTGTACAGTCTGTTGAGCAGATATTCAGAAGTGCCAAGTAGCAAGGAATTGCAGTAGTCTAGTCGGCTAAGTATAATGCTATGCACTATAAGTGGTTTGACTTGACTCAGCAATAGTGGTAGCACCTTTCTAAGACTATGCAAAAGTGAGAAACATGAGCGTGCTGCTTTTGTGACATGATTTCCCAAAGATAACTTTTTATCAAAGGTGACTCCCAGATTACGGACTGAGTCTGACTGCGCCAACTCTTCTCCAGATGGGAGGATACAAAAATTAGGTGGAAGAGTCATAGGAATCTTACTTGCCGAACAGCAAAAACATTCTAGTTTGTCCTCGTTTAGTTTAAATTAATTTGCATTCATCCAGCTGGAAATGCCCAACATACCGGTCTCGAAGGTCATTGTTACCTCCTTAGCTGGGTATCATCGGCATAATTAATCAGCTTGATTTTGTGCTCCTTTATCAGAGCAATAAGTGGCCTCAGATATATATTAAACAGCGTGGGGAGGAGCGCAGAGCCCTGAAGTACTCCCTGTTGTAGATGTTTAAATTCCAAACGTTAAGGAGGTAAGGAAACAGCCTGGTACCTGTCCCAGAGGTAATACTTCATCCATTTCAGAGCTATGCCCCCAATACCAATTGACTATAGTCTTGACAGGAGAATCTCATGGTAAACCGTATCAAAGGCAGCTGACAGGTCAAGCATGATCAAGACTGTCAACTGCCCCCTATCCACTGGCATTAGCAACTCATCTAACGCGACAAGTACGGCAGACTCCGTGTCATGTCCGTAGAAAATTGCATACGACAGACAGATGATGGACGGAATGCAGACCAAATCAAACATTCACCCCCAGTCAAATGATCTGGGTTAAATCCATCATTCTTTTGCTCACCATGCCATTCCAGTTTAGACCTAGCCATATGCAAATCAGTCTTGACCCTGTGCCTCAAGGGAACAGTCCAGCCCGAACTGCCAAGCCAGGTCCTCTCTGGAATGGAAACAAGCATCCTGGGACTGGTTTCAGGGCATCACCCCTCATCAGCGAGGCTAGCTTGAATCCAGTGGCACAGTGAGCCCGGGACCCACGTCTGGGCATACCCGGCGCACTTATGGCAAGAAAGCAAAAGACACAGATGATGGATGGAATGCAGAGCAAATCAAACATTCACCCCCAGCCAAGAGATCTGGGTTAAATCAATTGTTCTTTTGCTCACCATGCCACCCCAGTTTAGACTTAGCCATATGCAAATCAGTCTTGACCCTATGCCTCATGGGAACAGTCCAGCCCGAACTGCCAATTCAGGTCCTCCCTGGAATGGAAACAAGCATCGTGGGACTGGTTTCAGGGCATCACCCCTCATCAGCGAGGCTAGCTTGAATCCAGTGGCACAGTGAGCCCGGGACCCATGTCTGGGCATACCCGGCGCACTTATGGCAAGAAAGCAAAAGACACACAGATGATGGATGGAATGCAGAGAAAATCAAACATTCACACCCCGTCTAGAGATCTGGGTTAAATCCATTGTTCTTTTGCTCACCATGCCACCCCAGTTTAGACCTAGCCACATGCAAATCAGTCTTGACCCTGTGCCCCATGGGAACAGTCCAGCCTGAACTGCCAAGCCAGGTCTTCCCTAGAACGGAACTAAACATCCTGGGACCGGTTTCAGGGCCTCACCCCTCATCAGCCAGGCTAGCTTGCATTCAGTGGCCCAGTGAGCCCTGGACCCAAGTCTGGGCATACCCGGCGCACTTCTGGCGAGAAAGCAAAAGACACACAGATGATGGACAGAATGCATTGAAAATCAAACATGCACCCCCAGTCAAGAGATCTGGGTTAAATCCATCGTTCTTTTGCTCACCATGCCACCCCAGTTGAGACCTAGCCATGTGTAAATCAGTCTTGACCCTGTGCCTCAGGGAACAGTCCAGCCCGAACTGCCAAGCCAGGTTCTCCCTGGAACAGAAACAAGCTCCCTGGGATTGGTTTCAGGGCATCACCCCTCATCAGCCAGGCTACCTTGCATCCAGTGGCACAGTGAGCCCAGAACCCACGTCTGGGCATACCGGCGCACTTATGGCGAGAAAGCAAAAGACACACAGATGATGGACGGAATGCAGAGCAAATCAAACAGTCACCTCCAGTCAAGAGATCTGGGTTAAATCCATTGTTCTTTTGCTCACCATGCCACCCCAGTTTAGACTTAGCCATATGCAAATCATTCTTGACCCTGTGCCTCATGGGAACAATCGAGCCCGAACTGCCAAACCCAGGTCCTCTCTGGAATGGAAACAAGCATCCTGGGACCAGTTTCAGGGCCTCACCCCTCATCAGCTGGGTAAGCTTGAATCCAGAGGGACAGCGAGCCCGGGACCCACATCTGGGCATACCCGGTGCACTTATGGCGAGAAAGCAAAAGACTCACAGATGATGGATGGAATGCAGAGCAAATCAAACATTCACCCCCAGTCAAGAGATCTGGGTTAAATCCATATTTTTTTTGCTCACCATGCCACCCCAGTTGAGACCTAGCTATGTGCAAATCAGTCTTGACTCTGTGCCTCATGGGAACAGTCCTGCCAGAACTGCCAGGCCAGGTCTTCTCTGGGACGGAAACAAACATCCTGGGACCGGTTTGAGGGCATCACCCCTCATCAGCCAGGCTAGCTTGAGTCCAGTGGCACAGTGAGCCTGGGTCCCACGTCTGAGCATACCCGTCGCACTTATGATGAGAAAGCAAAAGACACACAGATGATGGATGGAATGCAGAGCAAATCAAGCATTTACCCCCAGGCAAGAGATCTGGGTTAAATCCTTCGTTCTTTTGGATTCCCATGCTCACTATGCCACCAGATTCAAGCTATCCTGGCTGATGAGGGGTAAAAACCCCAAAACTGGGTCCTAGGATGCTTGTTTCTGATCCAGAGAGGACCTGGCCTGGCAGTTCGGGCTGCACTGTTCCCATTGGGAACAGGGTCAAGACTGATTTGCATATGGCTGGGTCTAATCTGGAATGGCATGGCGTGCAAAAAAGACGATCGATTTAACCCAGATCTGTGACTAGGGGTGAATGTTCGATTAATTCAGCATTCCATCCATCATCTGTTCGTTTTTAAAAAATTGCATAGCATGAATTTCACAAAGTTAACTTTTTTTTTCATGAGTCTAGTCTTGATCATTTTTTGGGAGGTCACTTTTTCGAATTCTAAGGCGATCTGTGTGTGTGTGACTTTGTTGAATTGAAGTAATCTCTCTTTGCTTAATGCTAGCTTGCGTAGTGCTGCAGTTTAATGCTACACCCACAGGATTTTTAAGAAAGTAAACTGACGCAATGCTTTGTGATGCTTTGTACTACATGAGTGCCCACTCAAAATCTTAGTAAATAATCCCTGATGTGTTTGTAGGGTTTATTTCAAACAATCAATCAAACCAGATTTATAAATCGCTGCTAATCCCCCGATAGTTGGGTTGGGAGTTACTAAACATAGGCGCTCTTGTGTGCTGCCAGAAGGTCTTTTACTTTCTTTCTTCTCTGCTTTTGAATGCTGCTGGTGAAGATTCAGGTGTTCCTTTTGGCAAACATTGTGGGCAGTTTGGTGTTTTGTTCAGCATGTTTACTATTAGGGGCCTGGAGCCGAGTTCTAGCTGTTTCTGGTGATAAGCCTGCAGACTGTCCTTGAGTAAATGGTGGAGCCTTGTAGCATAAGAAAGTGTACAATTGATGAGCTTTTTCTTTCTCTATGTCTTGGGTGCCGCTCTCTTGTTACCTCTGTCAATTGAATGAGTGTTCTGTTTTCTACTGTGTTTCTTTCTATTGCATAATGAACATGCACGTTTTTCATTTATTGACTTAGCTTACTTAATGTAGTTTGGCCCTCTTCTTAAAGTTATAAATGAAATCAGTACTCAGACAGGACATAACAGTTGGAAAGAGATGACAATTCCAGTATGGACCAGACACCTGGACCGTGCTTGTGTGAAAAGAGGCAATACTTTCCATTTTCATATCATGAAAAGTCTCAAATTATTGAAACTCCATCGTCAAATCTTTTGAGATTTGACGATTGAACACTCAGAACTGAGAACAAGAAAAAAGGAGATGAGAGGTGAGATCTTCTCCATCAAAGAAGCATTCAAAAGAAGGACAAAATGGTCAGGGACCATCTGCTTCAGGAAGAACGAAGATAGAAAAGAGTCAAAGTCACAGAAGAAGACTGTCCCACTTATGATAGTACCAACACAATACATGTTGTCTAAATCGACTGCCGTAAAAGAAATCTACAGTAATGGCTCCTAAATGTTCCTTTTCAGGATAATAAGAAAAGGACACCTCCCAAAACCAAGTAATCTAATATGGAGCAAGGTCAGCAACATATGACAGAGTCTCATCTAATAACTCAAATAGGTGCACATGCATCAAAATAGACAATAGCGATTCTTTAATTGCAATTCTTAAAGAATCGCAATTAAAGAATCGCTATTGCCTATGCATGTAGGAATCGCAAAAAAAATTGCGATTCCTACACATTCCTTAATTGCGACTCGCAAATTGCGAGTCGCAATTAAGGAATTGATTCCCATTCATTCCTATGGGCCCAGAGGCCCATAGGAATGAATAGGAATTGCATTCGCAATTTGCAAGTACCCAATAGGTACTCGCAAATTGCGCATGCAATTTCAAGGGTGCAAGGGTGCCAAAAGGACACCCTGTTGCACCCCTGAAATTACAATTTATCCACATGTTGCGCACACACATGCCCCAAGGGCATGTGTGTGTGTAACATGGGACTTTGAAAAATGCACTTTCAAAGAAATCGCAAATGACCATCAATTTTAGATTGACGGTAATTTGCAATTCATATTTGCGAAATCGCAATTTTTTTTTGTTTAATGCATTGCATTTAAGGAATTGCAATTTGCGATTCCTTAAATGCAATCGCAATTTAAGTACTTGCAAATTTTGCGATTCCTTAAATTGCGATTTTTGCATTTGGGATGATGCATCCCAAATGCAAAAATACAGGTCGCAAAGGGGCAGATTCTGCGAATCTGCCCATTTGCGACTGGCTTTTATGTTGATGCATGTAGCCCATAGTGCTGTTCGCCCATCTGCTAAAGCTCTTAAGATTCTGACAGGGAAAGACTCCTCAAAGTGTTAAGCATACTCAAAAACCTCGAAGAAGACTCAATCAAGACTGTATGCAGGAACCATCACAACAAAAGGAACAGATGTACCATCCTGGTTACTGCTCTCCTGAAAATGACAAGATAGTAGGGATTCCCGAATATCCAGACCTGGTCTCATTTGTTAAAGCCCACTCAAACATAGGCTTGCAGCAGACTTTGACCCTGAACCATATGAATTTGACATTGTAACTAAAAGTGCCTCAATCAGTTAATCTAAAATAAACTCTGGGGGCCTACGGGTAATCTGAAGCAGAACTGCTTTATTTAAAGAGCTTGGGCTTTCAAGGTTGGACAAAATGTTGCACAAGCCGTCGAAATAAAGATATATTAGTACCAATACAACCTGGAATTAGGAAAGGCGATGTGCATTCCTAGCCAGAGCAAAAAATGTCCCTAGGACAAGAAACTTATCTTTCATAGGTTGGTAATACCAAGGAACGCCACTTTATGGCCAGATTCAGAGTGGGGATTATAAAATATTCTTTCTGCTTCTTAAGGGATTGATTAACACAGGATGTGCTTAAATTCTGTCCCTGTGATGATTGATCCTGTCAAACAATTATTCCGTTAGGATGATCTTTAGGAATGCCAACTTGCAGGCTTACTTCAATCAGGCAAAGAATACTGGATTTAGTGGCCACGTTCTATCGAGAAGGGGATGATTATTATCAGCAATCAAAATTATGACAAATATTCCAGCGTTTTATGATCCACATTAAGCATCTAATCAGTTAATGACTGATGAAAATGATGATTCAAGATTTGCATATGGATGACGATTGTTTTTAAAATGCACAGGCGAGTAAATACGTTAAAGCTCTTGCTTACGGTTTAAAACAAATACGGTTAAACTAAACTGGAATTTTTTTTTTTTAATGTTCACATCCTTTAAAATATCTTTGCGCTGCAACAAAAAAAATAGTGCCCTGGTAAGAGAAGTTAGATTTTTCCATAGCAACCCTAGGGTCTACTTTGAAGGGAGAGTGGGGTGTATGAGCCAGCCCACTGGAGACCTCAGAAATAAGGTTTGCTTGGAAACCGCCATGCTCCCAAGAAAAAATAAGTTTAGCCAGAAACAGGGAAAACATAGTTTACTAATACAGCTTAATTGAAGAGAAAGTGGAGTTCCCAGTGCAGACCCTTCATTTCTTCAAGAGAGCTGTGAGGGTTTTGGGTGGCTTTTGGCAGGAGATGGAGGTCCTTCATTGGTTGGGAATCGAGGGATAAACCTAGAAGTCCATGTTCCCAGTGCAGTGTGGTCTAGCTTCAAGCCTCGCCTTTCCATTTCATGGCCATCACTTAGTGGATATCAAGGAGTAGTACATTTCCTGTAGGCACTTTTTACTGCCCTTGTTACTATGCCAAAATTTGATTATGCACATCAAATTTGATACATTAGTGAATTATGCTTTCTGTAAAATTCACACAATTTTGCGATTGCTCTATTTCACATCCATCTTTTCCTATGGGATACTGGATCGTTCAAAAATCTTTTGAGTGCAATTTCTTTTTTTATGCAAAGTATGCCCGTGCAGGAATATTTTATGCGGAACAGCCTCAAATCACTTTCACATCATTTCCATAATTTTCATGAAATGTAGCAGAAACAAATTAATCTTGTTGCACACCTCTACTTATAACCACTGGTCTCAGAGTTCCTGAAGGCACTGGCAGAAAACTGTGTTTACTTTCTGTGGCTTGCCGTCCTTGATCATCCCCCAGATTCACAGTAGCAAAGCAGAGGCAAATGACTGCGTAAAGGTAGGACAAGTTAACATTATCATGTCGTCAATGGTAAAAGTGTGTGTGATATCACTTCCACTACCTTTGGCACTTTCACATACGCAGGGCACTCCCCTAATCAGTGTGTGGGGCAGATGCCCATTGACAGTTTCTAAAGGCAGGAGATCAGTTGGGGCTGAGGAGGTGCAAGAGGGAATAAGGATAACAAAGTCTGACCAACATTGCCTCAAGGCCTTGCCAAAAGACCAAAATCCTGATCTGAAAGCAATGGCGATTTGTGAGAGTTTCTACCAGAACTTTATGCAAAAAGGAGACACCCAGAGAGAAATGAGGACAAATGCTATGACCATATCCCTGGAGAGTGCAAAAGGATATGGCAATGGATATGAGAACCACTCTGGGTTCCTGGATTGGTAAACAGTCTCAGCGATGAGAAATCCCGGGAGTATCAACTTGCTCCTTGCCCTCTGTAGAGTACATGATGATAAACACCAGTGAATCATTTAGGCGGTGGTTGGAGGTGCTGTGCACTGGCTCTCTATTATGGGTAGCAGGACTTATTTTTCATCATCAGATTTTAACCCAGAGCAAGAGAGTAAAACAGAGAAGGGGGAGGAAGAGAGGAAAACGGGAAGAAAGCAGAGATGACAAAGAGGCTGCAAAAGTGAGCTAAAGATGCAGGACGTGTATGGTGGTTGAAGAAAGAGCCATGAGATAGATTCAAGACTAGGCAGATTCAATTAGCCCCGCATTTAGCAACACAGACGGTGGACCACTAAGAAATACTTTGGGCCCCTGCACATTTTTTTTTATTTATCTATCTATTTATTTCTGTGTTTGTTTACTTCAAATTAAACACTCTGAAACATCTGGGTTCAGAAAAGAGATTGATCAAATCCTCAACCAGGCCGAAAACATCTTGTAAATTAAAGGAGTTATATCACAGAGAAAAAAACATTTTTATGTTGCTAAAAAGAAAAACACTAATAATCGGATTTGCGTTTTTGTGTTTTTTATTATGATTATTTTTGCGGTGCTGTAATTGGCAGGTAAAGTTCGCCGTTTTCTGCTGCGCTTTCACAGGATGAGACGAGGGTTAATGGTGCCTCTATCCGCATTCTGAACAGGGGGGCGGGTCAGCTGGTGCCCTTCTCCTTCACAGCTGACCACAGTCAGGAGCAGCGAAGCAGTGACAGAGCCTGAAATGGCTCCTCGCAGGCACAGCTGCCAGGCTCGGCAAGCTACTGCACCTGCTAGTGCCTCCTTTTCGGTGATAGAGGGATAGGAGGAGGAGGAGGAGCATCGGAGGGAGGGTGAGAGCGGTAGAGAGCTGGAGGAAGAGGCAAACAGAGGAGATAAAGATATATGTGCAAGAGAGTGCTAGGAGCAGGGATACAGCACGACAAGGTACAAATGTACTGAAAGAGAGGGAGGGAACGGTGACGAAAGAGAAGCTAAGGCCAGAAGGGTGCACGAGTGAAAAGGTGGCGAGAGACCTCAGAGAGCACGGACCGCCACGCAGAGGCACGAGAGAGCGATGGAGGGAGAGGTAGTGGTATAGAAACATGGAATAAAGACTGGGAGACAAGTGAGGGATGGAGATGCGTGGCGAAACGACCCAGGAGCATGGCTAAAATGAACAACTCATTCTGTAACTATTTTGTTGCTCTTTCATCTTCAGGTAACTGCATTTAAAATAACATACACCTCAGATGAAACATAAAATCAAGTTGAATTAATAACTGGGAAATGCATTATTTTACGATATGAAACCTCTATAAAAAAAGTGTTTTCAAAATACAGATTTTAGTAATATGCTGACTATCTAGTACAAACATTTTTTATAAGTGTCCATTAAAAGCAGGCACTCCACTGCTCAGCTGCGACACTCTTGCAATACCTTTCAAAAAGAAAAAAAATCTTTGTCATCATGAAGCTTTAAGCGACTCCATCAATTAAAGCCCATACTAGCTTCCAAGCAGAATTTAGATTTGCAGATTAACCAATTGCACATATTTACAGTTCTTTGAAGCAGCAGTGACCCTGGCTAGGAGGCTTGTTTCTTGTTTAGCTGTCTGTCCTTCCCTCTGCTTCACAGCACAGGAACTCCCTACCTTTCATTTCAGCTGAGACATCTCAAGTATAGAAATCGTCCTGGGAGGGTTGTCTTTTAACAAAAAAGTAGGAGAACTATTTTTGTTAAATAAAAAAAAATGGGCTTGTCTGTCCCAAAGATCCCTCCTAATTCGACCTGAGTGTAGGAGACAGAAAGCAAGGGATCCAGAAGAGTATGGGAGGGCCACGAGGAGGGTTTAATTGAGAGGTGGGTAGTAAAAGACATTCTCTGATTGTTGCAGGAAATGCTTAATCTGTAGAAAAAAAGCTCAAGCATTTACTGCTCCTTATTATCCTTATGGTTAAAGAAATTCCTTCAGGGAAATCTCCCACGTTTGGCATTTCTACCAGATATGAGGACTTCTGTTATAACCCAACCCAAAGCCACGCCCAACAAGATGGATGAGATAGGGGAAGAGGTAGGCTGAGAGATAAGTGCGGCAGAGAGAAGGAGGAAAAGCCAAGGGAGTGATGTGGAAAAGAGTGAAGAGAGGCAGGGAGATCTAAGGACAGAGATACAGAAAGAGAAAGAGAGGGAGAATACAAGGAATTACAAGTTATTTACCTTCGGTAACGCCTTATCTGGCAGAGACTCTATCTAGCCGCAGATTCCTTACCTTACAATGTTCCCCAGGCGTCAGAATGAATCTGAAATTTGTTAACAATTCCCTTGTGCGCCAGAAGGTGGCATTGTTCAGCTCTGGGTGGCATTCGTCCGCACCGGAAGTGATGAGCGCAGTGCCTATAGAGGCGCCCACCCAGTGCGCTGGCCTCAGTTCTTGATTGTTATTCCGCACCAGAAGCATGGAGCCAAACTGAGGAATGACCAGAGTGTCAAGGTGAGGTCCTTAAGGATCTCTTCAATGTAAAGGCATAGTTCACAGAACTGGGAGGCTGGGAGGGTCAGTAAGGATTCTGCAGCTAGATAGAATTTCTACCAGATAAGGCGATACCGAAGGTAAGTAACTTGTTCATGTGATAGAGATTTCTATCCGTAGATTCCTTACCTTAGAAAAGATTCCATAACAATCTCTACCCAGAGGCGGGTCTGCAGACTGTGTTACACTAAGGGGCAGATTACGATGTCGTCAGGAAAGCATTCCCACCGAATCGGGTTAGGAACGCTTTCCAAACGATTCGTATTCAGGGGGTCCTACCGACCGAGTACAATGTGTCTGGATGGTTACTGACTCGGTTCGGTCGGACTCCCATTGACTTCAATAGGAGCCTGTGTTCCGAACGAGAACACAGGCTCCCATTGAAAAAAGGGGTAGGTGGGGAAAACCTTGCACCCTGTGGCGGACACCCCATGGTGCCTGCCACACTGGGAAGGGGCACCACGGGCCCCATCCAGAGGCCTACGGGTAAAGGAGGGCCCGCTATGGGCCCCCAAAGTCCGATTCCCACAGCCGTTGCGTCTCGGCCAAACCGATTCGGAACGGCTGTCTGAATCCGTCATCGTACTCGCTCGTTCGGAAACCGTCTTCATTGGGCTGTACGATTCGGCTCCGAACGACTCGGGCTGCCAGAATCCCGTTCCTAACCGATTCGGACAGCCCGGACGGCTTACTTGCATCGTAATCGGTCGTCCGTAAAGGTGACTGATTCAGTCGGGAACATAGGTCCCGAATCGAATTCGCAGAATCCGGATCCTGTTCCGAGCCTTTCACATCGTAATCGGCCCCTAAGAAGTCCTGGAGGACCAAACGAGCAAAATGCCCATCACGCCTGACCTGACTGTCTAGGTAGTAGTGTTTGGCAAACGTCAGCAACTGTGCCCACATAGCTGCCTGACAGATGTCCAGGGCTGGGACTCCCCTCACTAACACAGTGGTCTTAGCCTTGGTTCTGGTGGAATGAGCCAGCAAGCCCTGGGGCCAGCTTCTTAGTCATAGCGTGGCAAATTTTAATACAGAGGACAATCCATCTGGAGATGGTTCTCTTGTGAAGTGCCGTGCCTTTCTTTGCACCTGCAAAGCCAACAAAGAGCTGATCGACCACCCAGAAGTCCTTGGTAGACCAATGTAAAATGACAACACATTTTTGGGTCCAGACAGGGGAGTCTCTCCTCTTCCTTGGTAGGATGAGGGTGGATGAAGAAAGTAGGCAGTGTGATATTCTGCCAGACGTGAAAAGGTGGAACTATCTTTGGTAAGAAAGAGGCACAGGTCCTAAGGACCAGGTTATACTGGAAAAAGGTTGTGTACGGGGGTGAACTGAAAGCACCTGCAATTAGCTAACTCTTCTGGAAGATGTCATGGCAACAAGAAGACCATTTTGATGGTCAGTAGCCTCAGAGGGCAGCTGTGCATAGGCTTAAATGGTGAACACATAAGAAAGGTGAGAACTCAATTAAGATCCCCCCTGGGGCATAATGAAGGGCATACGGGGGAACATATGTTGGGGACATTTAAAAAAACAAGTCACAACAGATGACTTAAATAGAAAGGATTGATCTGGCAACCGCAAGAAAGCTGTAATGGCAGAAAGGTACCCTTTAACTGTGCCCAAAGCAACGCCTTGCCAGGAAAGGGATAGGGCAAACAACAGGACATCAGACAAAGGGGCAGCCAGAGGATCAACAGATTTAATAGTGCACCAAACCACAAACGTATTCCATCGGCAGGCATAAATCCTTTTGGTGGAGGGATGCTTGGGAGCCCGTTGGAACAGATTCGACGGCCGGGGGGAGCCTGAGACTTCAACCCCCAGCCAGCAAAGCGGTGCGGACGCCGCGAACGTCACCAGCACGCGCCGGGAGGCGCTTTAAGGCCGGCCAGGGCTCCCGCAGCGCGGGAGCCCGTTGGAACAGATTTGATGACTGGGGGGAGCCTGAGACTTCAACCCCCAGCCATCAAAGCGGTACGGACGCCGCGAACGTCACCAGCACACGCCGGGAGGCACTTTAAGGCCGGCCAGGGCACCCGCAGCTCGGAAGCCCGTTGGAACAGATTCGACGAACGGGGGGAGCCTGAGACTTCAACCCCCAGCCAGCAAAGCGGCGCGGACGCCGCGAACGTCACTAGCACGTGCCGGGAGGTGCTTTAAGGCCAGCCAGGGCACTCGCAGCGCGGGACACACGCGAGAGTGCCCGGGCCAAGGGCGGGCCAATCTGCGCCCGTCAAAGCCCGGAGGAGGCTGGGCTGGGCCATCCCTCTGTTAAGTTTCAAGCGGAACCTGGGACCCAGCAAGAATACGGGGTGAGTGTTGCTGCTTTAACCCTCTGCAAAGCCCACAGGTTAGCTCAGTATTTCCCATTCTTGAAATTGGATTTTGAGTTGCCATAATGGGAAAGCGCACTACGATACCACCTGCACGCCCGATAATTGACAGTATTGATAGCATGCTTGAGAGGGTGGTTAACATTGTCTCGGGTGAAATTGAACTTACGGAACGGCCCATGTCCCTAGGCATTGAGGGGAGTGCTGAGATTGTCGAATTTAGAGGTGCTTCTAATATCTGTACACAAGACTTACCATCGCCACAGCCTCAGGGATCTGGCTCCCGCAAATGTTGTAAATCTCCTATCGCAAGCAGAAGCGTGAGTGGGCCCGAGACTGTTGAGGCACGGCCAAATGCACAGTCTGAATTAGATATTGGTATACCTGTGGTAACCCCAGCTGCCAAACGAAAGAGGAAGAGCGGGAAGCCTATCTGCACTAAAAGGAAACAGCCCACTCGCACTGGTCCCTCTCGAACCTGACTTTCTGCTTGGATACAGCCACCCCCAAGTACTCGCAGCTCTGGAATCCCTGAACCTCTTGCGACAGCTCCTAATGCGAATTTGAGTTGCTCAATCGGCACACAGACTGATGTGACATTGGACCTTTAGAACCTTGGGGACGCTACTGTTAATGCTACTGCTGAGAGGGTGACTAAACAAATGAATGAACTTTTAGATAACAAATTTGCCCTACTACAGGATCGCTTAGAGAATTTGGTTTCACTTATAGGGGGTTTTGGTTAACCTTGCCAATCAACAGGGACTGCACAAATTGTCGTAGATGAAGGGGGTGGGAGAAGGGGAAGGTCTCTTGCCACCACAAGTATTTCAACTAGTGACATCCGGTCCCCTACCTCTAGAGTCCCTGTAAGTAATTTGAGCACCAACCGTGTGCAAACCAGGGGATCTTCCCAACTGCTTCTTAACGGTCATGGTAACATATCTAATGTAGGCTTGGTCACCACCTCACAGCCCAATTCTATCTTGGGCAGTGTTAACAGACCCAATGGCCCAGACCAGAACCTATTGCCTGGAAAATTGAGCAGCACTGCTTTAGCTACTCAGAGTAGAAGTCTCCCGAAAGTAAATAAGGATGTTCTGAGCTTGCCACCTGCTGCTTGTCCCTATGTGCTGGTCTTAGCTGGTGTACCGACCCTAAAAAGAGATCAGAATGAGTCTTGGGACCAATTACGCAACAAATGTGTGCATTGGCTATCAAGGAATAGGAGGTTCTACACATCCGATATGAATGACATTATATGGTACGCAGAGTTGGGTGGGTTGGTTCGTCCCCAAAGAATATTGAGGGGACTGTATCGTGATTAATTTTCGCAGACCTTCTTTGGTGGGACATTTATTACGAGCATGTGAGTCTACAACTTTTCACATCAGTAATATCTGTTTATTACCATTAGGCTATTTTTACAAGCCAAATCATGGGCCCCATCCCAATGAGATCCTCCCACTCACCACTGCAAATAGGCTCTTGGCTTTGTCTGGGTTGGATGACCAGGATTGACTACCACCACCTGCGAAACCCCCCCGACCTAGATGTCGGACCACCATCTCTTCTCTCAGTAGCTGAGCTCACTAGCCCAGTCATGTTACCTAAGGCTGTAGGCAACTCAGATCTTCGTATATTAAGTTGGAATGTTGCAGGGCTACATTCAAAGTTACACCAACCGGATTGGTTAAAATTTATAAGAGAGCAGGATACTCTCCTGTTTCAAGAAACCGGGGCTACTCAAAATTTATTCATTGATGGGTTCGAATGTCATAACATCTTAGCAACAACATCTAAACATGGTCGACCCTCTGGGGGATTATCAATCTGGATTAAGATTGCTGCAAGTGGCTGCACTAAAACTATATGCACTAACAACAATAACTTCCAAGCCATATTGTTCAAAAGGGGGGTTTCCTTTTTCTTAATTAATTTTTATAATAATGATTTTCACCATACCTAATGGGAATTTTACAAATTTATTTAATTTTATCACGTTCATCCACAAATCTAAAGACAACTGGTATCTGCCTAGGAGGCGATTTTAATGTTAAATTACCACAATTCTGGTCAAGTAAACATCCACGTAGTGGTGGATATAATTGTCACAGGGGCAAGGAATTAGTGGACCACTTAAACAACCATAATCTAATTAACGCTATGGAGATTGCAGCCATAACAAAAGATAATGCTCCCCGGAGCCGACATTTAGAGGGAGGGGCTGCTCATCCATAATTGATTATGTTTTTATCTCTCCTGTCCTAGAGGACATCCTGTTGAAAGCGGAAACCATTGCCACTACTTTTGGGGATCACAACCCAATCCAAACAGTGCTAAGACTATCCCCTGGCCCAACACCCAACATAGAATGTGGAGCCAGGAACTTATTACCCTCTACGGACAATCTAAGATTGGCGTGGCGGGGTGTTAATAATTCCGATCTATTTAGCACAATGGTCAGGGAAAATTTGAGCATCACTAACCTCTGCTTGCTGGACCAGGACCCTCATCCTTAGGTAATTAATGCCTTCTCCAAACTCTGTGGAGCTGTCAAATCCCTGTTGTCCAAACCTATTACTATAGCGCACCGTGAACCTAGATGGTTCAACCACGAGTGCTCAGAAGCCAATAGGCAGCTACGCAAGGCCCTCCTACACAGCCCAAGGAGCAATTCTCTGGTTAAGTTGTTAAGGCAGAAGTATAAGTCCGCCATTTCAAAAAGGAAGGAAGAATTGTTAAATGAGCGCTGGGATACTCTTATTAACGCTGCTAGATTAAAAAATGGGAACATATTTTGGACTGCTGTTAAAAATCTAAGAACAATGGGGCAGCCATTAACTCCCATAAGCTGCAATATAAGTAGTGCAACCTGGGAAAGTCACTTTTCCACAATTTATTCAGCTCCTGTTCAGGAGCCCGACCCCTTTAAGAATAGGATTTCATAGAGGGTTCCAATATTGATAACAGAGGTTGAGGAGGCCATATCTCAGAGCCTGGGCAATAAAGCCCCTGGCTCCGATGGGCCACCTATCGACCTTATTAAATACAAACCAGACTTTTGGGCCCCTTTGTTGTTAAATGTTTTTAACAATATAACCAATGCTCCATTGCCAAAATCATGGTCCACTGGTATTATTGTCCCAATTTTTAAAAAGGGAGATCGTACACAACCTTGCTGCTACAGGCCGATCTCCCTAATAGACAACACCCTCAAAATTTTAAGAAGAGTTTTATACAATAAAATTTTAACGTGGGCTGAGGACAACCAAATTTTAGAGTATTGTCAATTAGGTTTTAGAAGCAAAATAGGTACAAATGAGCAGTGTTTGAATCTTAATCTGATCATCGGAAAATATAATATAGCACAGCACTCGCCACTTTATCTAGCTTTTATGGACCTGACCTCCGCCTTCGATTTTGTTAATAGATCCCGTTTATGGTCCATCCTCCTAGCTTACGGTTTGGATGAGGCCCTCGTACACTTTTTGGCCTACTTACATACGGACTTGAAGGTACGGGTCAGGATTGGTGGCGGGGGTGAGGTGTCCAATGATATTAATGTCGGTAGAGGGGTTAGGCAAGGGTGCGTCTTAGCCCCTCTCCTTTTTATCATTTACATTAATAATCTGTTTAAATCATTGATTATACTTACCGACGATGTTCCCAGAATTAAAGGCAAAACCCTTCCTGTGCTTTTATACGCAGATGATGCGGTTTTAATTGGACGCACCCCAAATGCACTACACACTTTAGTACGGGGATTAACGGATTTTATGACTGGCCTTGACCTATGTACTAATTTCAGGAAATCTTTTATAATGTCCTGTGGGCCAAAGAAATATCCCCTAAGTTCCATTTCCATTGGCGATCAAAAATTAGTTTGCACTTCCACTTTCCCATACTTGGGGATGGTCTTTGCTGCAAACAGAACTTGGTCTGAACATATGGGGTTTTGCGAGAATAAGTTTTCAAAGGCCACCAATCCTATCCTTAGCCTCCCCTGCCCAAAAAGATCAGAGGCAATTCTGGCGATCCTAAAGATTTTCAAATCACAGTGCGTACCTATAGCAACTTATGGTGCAGAGGTTTGGGGCATCGCTAAAAGCACCAGTGTTCAATTAGAGGAAAATAGATGTTGCAGGAAGCTTCTGGGCGCACCAATTTCCACTGCTCAGTATATATGCCACAGTGAATTAAAACGAAGTTATATTGAAGATTTTATAAGGGCACGCCCCGTATTGCTTTGGCTACCCATCATGAAAAACCCTGCAGCATTACTTACTAGAGAAATAATAGATGATTGTCTCGGCTGCGAGAAAGGGATGGATATTCCATGGCTTGCCGGGGTTAGAAAGAGCCTGAAGAGTGTCGACTTTGAAGGACTGTTTTTAAACCCGGACACAGCCGAGACTGTAGATAATAAAGCCCTTAGGTCAGCACTATATGCACTTTACAGCGTGGAAAGATCTGAGAGGGAATTAAAGAAACAAACTATTGCTAATTTTGTACCCATTGAGTGAACTGAGCTCTCCTTGCCCAGTTATATCATATTACCGATGTCACATTGGGAGAGAGGATTTCTTTTTCGTTTACGGGCTGGGACTGTAAAATATTTGCTCTGCTTCCCCCTTGGGTACAATGTTAAACTTGATTCCCTACCATGTCCATGTGATGGCCAGAGTGGAAAAACACTCCTACATTTTTTATTTTTCTGTAAGTATTATACTAAATATTCACAATGGCTGTTAATCCCATTTAAAAAAGATTCTCCCCTATTCTATTGGTGGATGCAGTTAGCAGTATACTTAAATTGGAAAATGAGGAATTGATTATGTGTGTTGGTACTTTTTACACATCACCACAAGGGCTCGCAAATCAATGTGCAACCCATGAAGTCTATTTGCACCCTGGTTTTAATATTAAGAACTTTTATCATGCCCCTGTAATTGTTTTTATTGTGTATCTCCTTTTTTACTTGCTCTATATACTATGAATTTTGATTATGCTATTTAATTGTTTATTGTGATTTTAATCTTGTATGTGCTCTACTTTATGGATACAGTGTTATCAGAATAAAGTCTTTTGGATTTGGATTTGGAAGGGCATACGGGGGAACATATGTTGGGGACATTTAAAAAAACAAGTCACAACAGATGACTTAAATAGAAAGGATTGATCTGGCAACCGCAAGAAAGCTGTAATGGCAGAAAGGTACCCTTTAACTGTGCCCAAAGCAACACCTTGCCAGGAAAGGGATAGGGCAAACAACAGGACATCAGACAAAGGGGCAGCCAGAGGATCAACAGATTTAATAGTGCACCAAACCACAAACTTATTCCATCGGCAGGCATAAATCATTTTGGTGGAGGGATGCTTGGCTGCCAGAATGACATTGCATACTTTGGGAGGGAGATCAAACACCCTCAACTGTCATCACTCAATCTCCACGCATTTAGATGAAGAGTATGCAGGTTCGGGTGCAGGGCCCTGCTCTGTTGCTGCAACAGGAGATATTCCCAGATGGGCAGCCTGATCAGAGGACAGACGCTCATGCTCAGGAGTTCAGGATACCTGATTCTTTTGGCCCAATCCGGGGCCACTAATATGACTTGGGCCAAGTTGTTCTTGATCATCTTGAGAACTCTCGACAGGAGTGGTATCAGCAGAAAGGCGAACCAAAGTCTTGAGCTCTACTTGAGACAGAATGCATCACGGAGCAAGAGGCGCCTTGGAAACTCCAGCACGCAGAAGTTCTGGCATTGCGGGTTCTCAGCAGTGGCAAACAGATCTAACCAAGCACCTCCCAAATCTCTGAAGAGATGTTGCACCACCTCTAAATGGTTTGTCTGCTCTGGTGTTGAGAGAGCTCACCAGAAGTTGAACCACCAGGAAAATGCCTTAACATTCCAACCATGTCCAGAGCTGCAGGGCCTCCTGACAAAGGGTCTACAACCCCACCCCGCCCTGTTTGTTGCAATACCACATGGCTGTGGTGTTGTCCGTGAACACCTGAACCAGCCTTCTCTTGATAGAAGGAAGAAAGGCTTTCAATGCCAGGCTGTTAGACCTAGCACCATTGGCGTGGGTCTCCCCTGCATTTTTTGCCCTTGCCTCCTGTGTTTTTGCTGTGTGTTGGACTCCATTTTGCTAGTCTAGATGCTTTGGGGACTTTGCCCCTGCTGTTCAGTGCCAAAGTGCAAGTGCTCCCTGTGTAAATTGTGTGAGAAAGTGCCCTCTTTCTGCATGGTTGCCCCCACTTTTTGCTGAACTGCTGATGTGCTTTGACTGAGTGTGCCCTGGGCTCCTGCTAATCAGGTACACACGGCCTATTTTCTTTCCCTAAAACTGCTTTGAAACCCAATCCCAATTGGCATCTCTGGCCACAGGTCAGCCCCTGGTAAATGGTACCACAGGTACCCAGGGCACTGTGATCAGGGAAGGCCTCTAAGGGCTACAGCACTTATTGTGCCACCCTTAGAGGTCATGTACCTTTACACTCACATACTGCCTTTGCAGGCTGCGTGTCTTGGTGCAGAACAAAGTGAAGAGTCGACATAGCACATATCCCTGTGTGCCATGCCTACAACCCACTGCCCTGGCATAGATCAGTCACCCCTCTAGCTGGGTGCCCTATACCAGTGGTGAGGGTACAGGTGCATGAGCCGTGTACCCCTACAGTGTCTAAGTCCATTCTTAGACATTGTAAGTGCAGTGCTGCCATTAAGAGTATATGGTGCTGGGAGTTTGTCATTACAAACTCCACAGTACCATAATGGATACAATGAAAACTGAGAAGTTTGGTATCAAACTTCTCAGCACATTAAACCCACACTGATGCCAGTGTGGGATTTAATGAAAAATGCACACAGAGGGCATCTTAGAGATGCCCCCTGAAAAACGACCTACCACTAGTGTCCAGGCTGAGTGGCTGGTTTCAGCTGCCAGCACCAGACATGTTTCTGGACCCCTCGGTCGAGAGCCTGCTGCTCTCGGGGGGCCTGAAAAAATGCACATCCTGGGACCTGCTGCCAAGCCTCCTCCCCCAGGATGGGCAGGGTCCACGAAGGGGAAGCTTCAAAGGCTTGCCGCCTTTGTGAGCTTCCCCAGGCCACTTGCTGCTTTCAGCAACTGGTCCCCACTGGTTCTGACCCCCACTTTGGGTGGGAGAACTGGCAGGAAAAACAAATGAGGAAGAGAGGTGTGCCCACCTCTGCCAACTCCACCCCTCAGGTGGGGGAGGCGAAGTGAAGCACAACTCTCAGTCCCTGCCATCTTGCAGATGGGGGGACCCAGCCAACCAGAGTGAAGCAAATGCCCCCCTCCCACTGGAGGGTGGCATAATAGGGGGTGTACCCACCCCAAGGAAAGGACCCATTGGTCCCAACCTTTACTTACCTGTAACATCCCCAAATCTAGTATTTAGGGGGCACCCCGAACCTTGCTTCCTCAGACAAGAAAATAGAAGAAGAAAAGAAGAAGGACCGAACAGCCGTGCCGAAGCTAACAAGAGGAGGACGCCCACTGACTTGGCCCCAGCCCTACTGGCCTGTCCCACCTCAAACCTGCAGAAGGGAAACTCTGGTGTGTCCTGCAGCCAGCAGCCTCAAGAACCCAGAGGACCTGCCCTGCCTTCAAAAGAAAAGACTCTGTCTCCTGTGAACACCGGATTTGTTCACCAACAGACTCCAGGTCCGCCAAAGTCCGCGAGTCTGCACCACTCTGCACCCGATGCCCACGGCCCGAGTTCGAGTGGCCCAACACCAAGAGGAGGTCTGCCCGGCGATCCTGACCCGAGATACAGTGACCCCTGACCTGCCTTAAGCCTCCAGCCGACGCCTGCAGCCTCAAACCGGAACGTCCCCTCAACCGTGACCAGGAGCTGGTAAGAATATCCGACCCTAAAAGGCACCCCTGCACCCGACGCCCCATGGCCTTGGGTGGCCCAACCGACGGTGCCTAACCAACCCCCAACATCCCAACTTACCTCTCCTAGTGGTGGTTGCACTCAGAAGACCTTCGTCCCCGAGCCTGCAGTGTGTTTGCAAACCGGAGACTCCCCATTGAAAGCTACAGGGCGCCCAACGCCAAAACAGCACTCTGCACCCGGCCGCCCCAGTGCCGCTGAGGGTGCACCTTTTGTGCTGGCTTGAACCCCCGTTTGCCCTGAGCTTAAGTCCTGGAGCTTTGCTCCCACAACCCAGTGGCCTGCTCGTCAGCAGCCACCAACCGGAGGCCCCCTATCCCCCACTGGATAACATTGGGCCTCAGCACTCTGCACCCGGCCGCCCTAGTGCCGCTGAGGGTGTAACAAGAGTGCATCCTTGACCCTTGGGGACACCTAAGTCTACCCCCAGAATACCCACAACCGAATACTTACCTTTGAACCGATAACCCTACTTTCCTCCATAGAATAACATTTACTGTTTTTCTGTGAAAAGTTTCTAAGTGTGGAATTGGAAAATCAAAGAAACCCTTTAAAACTTAACTAAATAACAAAAACACTTTTACTTACCTGTTTGCAGGAAATGTCCCAGTGTAGTATCCAGGTATACTGCACTGTGTAAGAAAAGTAATCTGTAAAGTAATCTACTTGACATTCTACTAAAAAGCCAATACAAAGTATTGTATTGTAATTGCATTTATATAGCACTTACTACCCCTGACGAGGCATCAAAGCGCTTTTTCGGCGAGTAGCACGCTACTTCGGAACCCATAAAGGATTAGTGTTGAGTTAGTATAGTGATATATGAAAGTAATTTGAGTGGTGGATAGGTTAGTCAGTTATTTGGATTCAGAAGGATAGCGGAGGGATAGAAGAGGGAAAAAGGTTTGCATTTATATAGCGCTTGTTACCCCTGATGGGGTGTTAAAGCGCTTTTTCTCGGCGAGTAGCATGCTACTCCAGAACCCATAAAGGATTAGTGGTGAATTAGTATAGTGAAATATGAAAGTAATTTGAGTGGTGGATATTAGTCAGTTATTTGGATAGAGAAGGATAGCGGAGGGATAAGAGTGGGAAAAAAGGTTTGCATTTATATAGCGCTTGTTACCCCTAATGGGGTGTTGAAGCACTTTCTTGGCAAGTAGCACGCTACTCTGGAACCCATAAGGATTAGTGGTGAATTAGTATAGTGAAATATGAAAGTAATTTGAGTGGTGGATATTAGTCAGTTATTTGGATTGAGAAGGATAGCGGAGGGATAGTAGAGGAAAAAAAGGTTTGCATTTATATAGCGCTTGTTACCCCTAATGGGGTGTTGAAGCGCTTTTTTGGTGAGTAGCATGCTACTCTGGAACCCATAAAGGATTAGTGGTGAATTAGTAGAGTGAAATATGAAATTTGAGAAGTGGACATGTTAGTCTGTTATTTCGATTGAAAAGGATAGTGGAGGGATAGAAGAGTGAAGGATTTAGACTTTTTTTTGTGAGGTCATAGCAGTAGTGGGAGGCTTGGGATGAGTAAAAAGGGATGTGGAGGGGAAGAGTCAGAGGGAAGAGTTTAGAAAGGCTTGTTTTGGGTGATCAGTATATTAAAAGAGGTGTCAGGTGGTGCAAGGAGGGGTAGAGTAGGGGAGAGTCTAGAAAGGGCTATTTTGGGGATCATATTAGTAGTATGGGGTTTGGGATGAATGAGAGAGTGGAGGTAATGGATATATTGATAGAGGTATAGGGTGAGAAATAGGCTAGTGCATTGGAAAGAGTAGTAGAAAGAGGTTTGAGATGAGTCAGAGAGTTGAGGTAGAAGATATATTGAAAGAGGTATAGGGTGAGAAATAGGGTAGTGCATTGGATATGCTGAATTAGAAGAAAGTAATAAATATATAGATCCATAAGTACATGGAAAGTTTATAGATGCATAAAGGAAGGAAGTATATGTAGATTAAAGATATTGATAGAGGTATAGGGTGAGAAATAGGGTAGTGCATATAATATGTTTTTTTGGGGGGGGAGGAAAGTAATAAATATATAGATCCAAGTACATGGAAGGTATATAGCTGCATTAAAGGAAGTAAGTATAAGTAGATTAAAGATGCATTCAATAAACTCTGGTTTTCAAGTGTTGTACTTAAAAATGTATTATTATTATTTTTTTTAACATAAATATTCTACATGTTTATACAAAGCAATACACATATATAGGTACATATCTATAGTACAAATAAATGCTTATATACAGAGGGATATGCTGTATATTTCTGTTTGCGTATGGTGCTTATGTGGGGAAGAGCCAATTCTTGAGTAGTTTTCTGAAGATAAGGTGGCTGTCATGGATCTCATGTTGGGGGGTAAAGAGTTCCATATTTTGGCTGCTTGAACAGAGAAGGATGTGCCTGTTGTATTCCGCTTTAGTTGTCCGTATATAGGTTTTCCTGAATCATGTCCTTATATAGGCACAATTCGCATTGCCCTTATATAGGCATAGAATCCCTGTCCTTATTTAGGCATTAGCCGTGCACTCCAAATACAGGCATGGTCACCGACATCCGTCCACCCTAACGTCACAACGAGTTCTTAGAAACCAGACCCTTAAGCTTCGGGAGTTCCCCTAGCACAGGACTATTGATTTCTCCAAGAACTCATCTATTATGTATGAACCGTTATACCTTAAGGGTTCATTCCTGACGTCTTCCTCTGTCCGACTTCACATCAATGCTAACATTCCAAGACACCTACCAGGTATAAATATACCTTCCCTTGCCCAAGCAAGTTAGAGGAGACCTCGAATTCAGAGGAGCCCGTATCCCGGCCTGACGCACTGAGAAGACGCTGTCATTCCTGCACGCAGACGAATCCAGCTTCCAGTGTTCTGACTCCCTTCGCAGGGTGTTAGAGTTCCAGATCCGGCAAGAGATTCCCACCTCTCTCATTCTCAAGGTATGGAGCTGACTAGAACCTAGAGGGACTCTTGGCATACCATACTTGGCCTACTATACTTAACATACTCTTAGTATACCAGACTAGAGAATACTCCACCTACTTCTACCTTTCCCTACACCTAGACCAGGTTAGGTACATTGGGGTAGAACTAGCTTAGAGACGCATCGTATGAGTACTCGCATTTTTAGCTCATGTTATTTATGTACGTGAATATATGCTAAAAGATAATGCTAGCGCAGTATTATTTATTTCTACTGCTTACGCTGTACATTATTTATCTTGCATACTGTCTTGTGATCATAACAGCACATATCTCTTACACGAGAAACAAGACTGTTCAATAAAACCCTTTTATTGAAACGCCCGTCTTTCTTTTCTGTGTAACTCTGTAGAAACTAAGCATGCACGATTGACTGAGTGAAACTGTTATCTATTGTTTCCACGATTCTGAGACGTGTTCCGATTCTAAAGGGAAACAAAGTTGTCATGTTTTTCGGTTGCCAGAAACTACTCCCTTCTTGTTCTCAAGGAGTTTCTAGTGGCCTCTGAGCTAACTGGCACAAGTAATTAAGTTTAATATACTCGATAGGGACATACCGACCTTAGTCCTATGTCAAGCCTATAGGTTATATTATTCCAATGCGCAGAGCCTATTAGGGAAATAGGAACTACACTACATGGCGCCCAACGTTTGGTAAGGCAGTAATTTAACGCTAGATACCGAGTTAGTCAGTCGTGCTTTTCTCAGAGACCCCTACTCACATACTCCATAAGACGTCTGGAGTGGGTAGGGTTAAAATATCTGCCTAAAGCTAAATAGGGATGCACCCTATATATTAATTGTTTGGTTTGTTCAACGTTGAAGGATACAGTGTTCCAAAATATTGTGCACCTTATCTTTTGTTTCCTTGAAACTTGTTCTACATTTTTCAAAAAACAAAATGTCCGTAAACGGGGACGATGCCACCAACACCGGTGGAGCTGCGGATCAACCAGTCGTAACAGCTTTTAACTTTACAGGTTTAATTGAAACCGAGGAGGGTGTTATAGACATCCATCCAAACTTAAGAAGAGCCATCACTCTAAAACTTATAAAACATGGCCTACCACCAAGAGGCGGTAGAGCAGTTTTCGTGATAGAGGCACACGAATCTTTTCAGACAGAGGTATTCTATTCATGGATAGTATTCCCAGAATCAAATCCAGTTACAAGACTGTTTCACTTCTACAAAGAAGATGAACCACCAGAGGAATATATTCCTTTCGAGGATATTGAAATTCCACTAACATACCAGGAGCATCAGCTCTGGTTTAAAGGCGCCCTAAAACATCACAGAAACATTACCAGGCTCGGTCCACTAGGTAGACCAGGAGCAACATGGCCGATTCTAGCCGGCTACACTCCTCATCCTGACCTCGATATAATGTCAGACGAGGAACTACTTACTCAACTTACAGAGTTGATAAAAATCTACAGTCAATTAGTCCAATATGTCATGCGGACTTTTACAGTCCAACCACCATAAACCATTCCAAATCAAACTCCTCAACAGGGGAATACACTAAAAATTACACCACAGACTCTATACGCAGTCATGGGAAAAATGCCCACAAAACGTGAGCAAATTCCATTCTGGATAGCTCAAAAAATTACTCAAATAGAAGCAGTATTTCCAAATACTAGCCCTTATGAGAAACACCGAATCCTAACAATCTGTTTACCAATGGGGATGACACCACAACTGGAAGACTGCACCACTTGGGGCTCAGTCTTTGCTGCCATCTATACTAATACACATGGTGTTCCGTCAATTGCAGTAATACCAGATGTCCTGAAACAAATTCAAAACGAATACGGGGCAGAGCCTGCTCTGAATTTAGGTATGAAATTACTGAAAAATTTCGACCAGGTCTCAACAATAATATTATCTAATATTAAAGGGGAGGCAGCAGCAGTGGCGATCCGCCAACGATTAAGGGAATTCGATGTTACAGAACATCAAACAGAACTACCCAGAATAATAGAACAATCTTATGCAGAATTAGGCAGAGATAGTTTGGGTGGAAGACCATTGAAGCCAAAACTATCTGAAAGTCCTGAAAAGGACTCTATTAAACAAACTTCTACATCTTCTAAAAAGAAGTGGGAAACTAACAAACAAAATTCAAACGAGAAACGTTCTCAATCCCGAGGTAGGTCTCCTCAAAAGGAGCACTCGGAAAGGAGGTATAACCTCAGGAATAGGGATAATTTTAAAAAGCCTGACAGGTATCAAGATACTGATACACGTTCCTCTCGTACCTTTCAGATCTCGTCACAGACATCGGAAAGAAGAGGACGGTCAGAACATAGAGAAGAACGCGTGAAATCGAAAGACGACAAACACGTTCCGAAAAATAAATCAAAACCTCAATTCTCAAAGAAGAAGGTAGCAGGTCTGAAGGTCAGACATGCCGAGGATACTGAGAACACAACTCAAGAACGGCGAATGGGCTCAGACAATGCTGGACAGTGCAGCAGAAGTCACAATAGCTCGCCAGAACCTGAAGGAACTTCTGGAGATAGTGGACTTGAATGAGTACATTACAGTTGAGACTGTAGACACCAGGGTTAGTACTCCACAAAAGTTATATGAAATAACACTCCGGATGGAGGGAGACATACCTAGACAGGTGAAAGCACTCTTTTGGGAAAATCTTTCAAGGGGCTATGACATACTTCTAGCAGAAAAGGACTGGCCACCACAATTTGTCAGGGAGTGCCCACATGGTGAAGACATTATTATGCCTGCCTTCTCCAACCATATTCCAATTCACCTAAAATATACTTATGCCAGGAAATGGGCAGTAGCCCAGGCCCCAGCATTATACAAAAATCATGTAGGATGTGATGAGGACTCGCCTCACCATAAAATACATCTAAAAAATGAACCTACTGCACAGAGGCAGTACCCAATAAAGCAAGAAGCTAAAAAACAGGTCAGGGAGATCTTAGATCAACTTGAATACCAAGGGGTGATTGAAACATGCACCTCTTCAATGAACAATCCTTTGTTTCCTGTCTCCAAACCAGACAATACATATCGTCTAGTTTTGGATTACAGACACTTAAACACTTGTTCTAAAACTTTTGCGGTGCAAAATGCACACAGTACAGCATTAATGAATAACATTGTGCGTAAAAAATATAAAACCACATTGGATATCTCAAATGTTTTTTTTTGGCAAAACATAGCACCTGGAAGCAGGTACTTAACAGCTTTCTCAATAATGGGGACCCAGCGTCAATTTTGTCGACTCCCACAAGGGTTCAAGAACAGCCCGGGGTTATTCTCAGCGAGAGTAACGGAGTTACTACAAATTTATGACAATGAGGCATTGTCATATGTCGATGACATCTATCTGACAGACGATGACCTGGACAAACACTTGAACAGGGTGAGCACCATTATACTGGGCTTCGCCTCTGAGGGCTATAAATTCAACTTCAAAAAGTCCAGAATTGCCCATCTCAATGTCCTCTTTTAGGATATGAGCTTTCAAGTGAAGGCAATAGCTTGGCAGCTAACTTTTAGAAAGGTGTGTGCTGCTCCAACCTCCTAAAACGCTGAAAAATTTACAAACCATCCTGGGTTTCCTAAATTTTGGAAGAACTTACATTCTAAATTACGCAGAAAGGGTTAAACCTCTCTACGCACTAATCAAACCTGATTTTTCAATCAAAAATTGGACACATGAACACACAGAAATCTTGCGTTCACTCCAAGCTAACATGTTAGCAACAAATCACTTACAAACACGCGTAAGTCAACGCAACTTAGTGATCCGAATAATTTCGGGTCAATGCGGATTCACCTACTTAACATTTAATGAGGGTGAAAAAGTACCAATTGCATACAAATCACATTTGTATACAAAAGCAGAAATGCGCTTCACTTCAACTGAAAAAATACTGACAGCAGTTCAAACTGCTGTAGCGAAAGAAAGAGCTCTAGCCCAAGGGAAACGCATTATTGTCGTAACCCCAGTACCGGACTTAGAGGCGGTAACAAAAGCGAGCATCCCAAATGCTAAAGCATTACATCCTAGATGGATACAATGGGTTAATTCTCTTGCTGCAACAGATGTTGAATATGTTTTTGATCCTGATTTAAAAACACAAGCGTTCCTGCAATATGAACATGAATGTCCTCTGCCCACTGAGATTCTGCCTCTCGATCAGTATGAATTCATAATTTACACTGACGGATCCGCACAACCCGCAACAGGGAGTAAGCAAGCTTACAGTGCAGCGTGTGCAATCGTTAAAGGTCGCATGCGAGATGGTATCTTCAGACCTATGGTCACAAAAACCCATGCTCTAGGAGATTGCACAGCTCAGCGAGCTGAACTACAAGCATTCAAACTGGCAATTGAAAGTACAGATCGAGAATTCCCCACACTAATAGTGTGCGATTCTTTCTACTGTGTGCAGTCGTATAATGAATATATACAAACTTGGCTTGAAAATGGGTTCAAAGATGCAAAAGGTGGCACAATAAAGCATAAAACGCTTTGGGAACAAGTAGTTCAGTTAAAAAACGAACTACCAAAGGCTCACGTGATACACACACTGAGTCATCAACGTGATGGCGTTCACGTTGCAGGGAATTCATTGGCTGACGAAGCCACAAAGGGGGCTGTTCAGACGGCTTCCGTAGCTGCGATCACTCGTTCAAAAACGAGAATAGACAGTGAGATAATGTTGGCTGTCAATGCTACGAGCAAAGGCAGTGGTGCAGCGTTACCAAAAAAGTTTCCACTCAAGTACTCTTATGTAATTTATGCGAACAACGTTCCTTTTGCTCGAATCCCTGGAGTGGGGGATAGGGTAATTCCAAACATGGAACGTAGAGCAGCTTTGATTTATGGAGCACATCTGGGGGAGTGTCTGTCACATCAAGGGATCTCTAAAACAATATTGACATTAAAAGAGATGTACTGGTGGCCTGGAATGAATACACATATTCACATCTTCATCAATGACTGCATAGACTGTAAAATACAGCGTGAATCAGAACGCCACCAGACACCATGCTACGAAGTAGCCTGCCAGGGATAGACACCATTGTTAGATAGCATTAGACTATCTATGCACAGGCGTCCTTGTGGACGACTGCAATCCCACAAATACTAAGTCAAGGTTCCTATGGATATGGCCTCAGCGCTCGGCTGACGCTCGAACTGTTATAAAAGATTTGCGAGTCTTTATCGGCACATACGCAATAGGCACGCTACATTCTGACCAGGGCCCTGCGTTTAGCTCTCGAGCTTACAAAGAAGCCATGGCCAGTCTGGGCGTTGCATTGCGGTACTCCTCTCCGTTTCATCCTGAGGGAAATTCTGTTGTGGAAAGGACAAACCGGGACATAAAGCAGTCTATAACAGCTAGGGTATTAGGTTCGGGTGATGGGTGGGTCAAACATCTTTATGGGGTCCAACGCTCATTAAACAATTTGCCAAGAAGTTCTCTAGGGGGTCACTCCATATGAGGTCCTATTTGGGACAAGAATGTGGGTGCCAGATCTAGAATGTAGTGGCACAGTGGTGGAAAATAAACCCTTTGATATCAAAGATCGTTTGGCTGTTTTACAGGATCTAAATGAACTAAGATTGAAACAAAGCAACGTATTCCTGCAGCCAACCACCACTGGGGAAAAACCGGCGGTCCCAGCAAGGCCTGTCTGGATTCCAAAAGTTGAGGTTCTAGTCAGAGAGAAAATTGTGGACAAGAAGGAATTTGGACCTTCTTACAGACAACCAGTACCTGCCCTAGCCATACACAGAACAAGAACAGTACTTCTGCTGCCCCTTGCTGGAAAAAAGGAGAAAAGATTTGTGTCCATCGACCTCATCAAACCACAGTATGTGGCCAATACTAAATAGTAGGCCTCGTGGACTCCGACCTAGTAGCAGACACACTCCTCTCACTACTATCCAAGAGGTTCAGACTGAAAGACTGATAACCATCGAGAATTCAGCAGTAACAGATGAAGGACTGAGCAACAATGCTATGGAACTCATCCCTCTTGAAACTCAAGTAACAGTTCGTCCAAAAACACCTGTCTACACCAATGTAACAAGTGATCAACTGGTTCCAGCGATTTCTACAAATCCTGATGCAATTCCAACAATTGACAGAACTGCTTCTGGCTATTTCATTAACTTTGATACGTTTTCTGAGGATCCGAGTGAGCCCGAGACGTCGCCAGCATCTAAAACTTTTAAACAGCAAGTACAAGACTTTCTTCATTTTCTGAAAAAGACTTATCTAGTTTCACCATGGATTGAACTATGGATTATTTCTGGAATATTTTTCTTCCTGCTTTGGCTAGCTTTGGTTATGACTATGAGCGTGCTTATAAATGGAAAATACATCCATTTGGACACTGAAAGAAAAGAAGTGAACTTACTTTTAAAACGTCACAAATCATCCCATCGTGAAACGAGAGACTTGTCTGCAGTGAACATCACAGCCGTTCCTATACAGGATGGTATAGTGTGGGACAAAACAGATTTCGATATTTTTGGCCCGACGGAACATTTGAACATTCCACATTTATTTAAGATCTCACTAAGTGATTTTGTTTCATCCAGTACCTATTCTGATGATTGGGACTTTGAAACTGTAAATAACATGATGTTTGACCTAGAAAAATCTGCTGCATTTTCTAATAATGAATATTTAGAGGGTTCATCAGACTATGAACAGCTGTATTGCTATAACCACTAAGGTCATCATTTTTTGCATAAATCTGCAACACCTAGAAATGTGTTTATGTTTAACCAATGGGAGCATTGTCCTACACCACCAAAAGGTAGTTCAAAAACATTTGTAAAAAAGTTTCCATATTTTTCAGGATACAATACATCTGATCCAGAAACATTTTACTATAAAAATGTAAACAAAACAGGACTGAAAATTATGTTAACTAATACAAAACAGATTTACTCTGCAGCATTTATTGCCCAACTGTCTAGAAAACTGTGGAAAAACGCAATAGACACAAAATCTGTCTGGGGTAGTAAAGACTGGCAAGTGCAGGGGATAGAAGCTTTATTTAGAGCCTGTATCGTCCCTCAACAAATAATGTTTTTGAATGACACGGTCCAACAAACGTCTTGCCTTGGGTTAGCCAAGATCAAAGACATGAAAACTCCTTCTGTACCAACACCTGCAAGTGATAACAATACACAGGCAGCGGTTACAGTTGATATCATACTACAACTCAACAGAACAAATCCTGATTGGAGAAAATGGTTGATCTGGCCCACAGACACAAACAACTGTCAAGAGAGATTCCTGAATAAAACACAGGGGTTTACTATTCACAGGCCAGACCCACGATACGTCCAAAGACAGCATCCGGGGGTAGTAACAACATACAGTGTAGGAAAATTATGCCTCGATTGGCTGCAAAAATCTACACTTAAGGATGTGAAACAACACTTATCTTTACTTAAAGAAGACGCAGACCTTAGGGAATTCTTGCTTGGACCAAGAAAACCGTGTCAAAAACATTTCATATATGCCGGCATTTATGCTGCTTATAATGAAGCATGGAAGGTGTCACAGATGGAGGCCGCAGAACGAATACGTGAACTTGATCGTATTAATTTAGAAAAAACTCTCTCTGTGGTCGACAATGGGTTAACAACTTTGTCCTCCAGAATGTATTCATTGGACAGTATTGTATCCTCTGCTATCGACATACTGGAACAAGATTTAGCCATGTTACAACAAGGCCAGTCTCAGTTACGTTCTATTATGTTATTAAGCTGGACGCTGCAATCTTTGCGTGCGGGCTATGTGCCTTGGCGTTTTATCAACACGACGGCTCTGTTTGCAGAATACAATCTAACTGATAAACAGATCAAACTGGCACAAAGGGGAGCAAAGTATACAGTACTGAGCATTGAAAAACTTGAAAATTTACCATTCACAGTGGCAGAAAAACCAGCTACAGAATGGCTTATTCATGGCAAAATTAGTCTACCTGTGACTACTTTCCAGTTTCAGTATTGCCTTAAACAGATGCAAGCAGGCAAATATGAAAGGTTGGGTAAAGAATACATTAAGACATCCTGGAATTTACCTTACACCTATAGATGTTGGAGTGGGGATCGTGAAGTGTTTCTGAGCGGTACACACTGTGAAAGTGCACTAAGCGGTTCACTAATTTGTCAGGACATATCTTTACATGTGGCTTGTAATGGTTCTGTGGCAAATTTGTCCTGCCACCGGCAGGGTACACCAGCTGCTGTGATTAATCCAATGTTTGGCCAACTTTCTAATGGGAGTTACCTCATGTTGAATGATCAGAGTTGCTGTGGCATGTTGCCAGGCATCCCATATCTAGTAACGGTCAACTCCAGGGTCACTTGCTGTATGCAAGTATTGTTTGCCCCAATAGACACAGTCAGGGAGTCGCCTCTATGGCCTTCGTTGAATGTCTCTTTTATACGATTTGATACTTTAAGCAGAATGAAAGCCATGCTTATACAACAATCAGTGCCTTTGACCTCGGCCAAAAAAACCTATGATCTACAAGTTGCAAGGACTTCGGCTGAGATACAAGCTTTAATTCGTACAAACTGCCCTATAGATTTCGTAGAAATGATAGGACGTATCTTTAACATGTCTGATACAAGCGGAATTGTACATGTATTTAAGACCATCTGTTCCGGACTATTAGCACCTTTCCAGGCTGTCCTCGGAATAATCCCAAACTTCGCACATTCGGTGTTTGGTGGTGTGCCATTAATTCTAGTACTTGTTGCAGGAATTCTGTTTCTATTCCTCCTACTACGCTATGGCAAGCCTCTTTGCCAACATCACTCCGAGCGATGTGGAGAGAGCCCTCCTTGAACGGAAATGCCGTGAGCGAATAGTACAGCTTTTGGGCATGCCTCGTCTACGGGAACTTAATACAACGTGCTTCCTGTCATTCAGACCAATCTGGCAAGATTGCATCTTACCTGTTCTACGCTGCCTGTTTTGCGGTGAAGAATGCGTGCTAGACACCTGTCTAACACTCCCATCAGTCATGCCAACAGATATCGATACTCTGCTGGACCCGATAACGGCCCATGCTGTGTGTTGTCCCCAGAGGCTTCCAATCCTGATGGCGGCATTCATTGAGATCTCACAGACGCTTCCGGCTGCTGCTGAGGTACGAGATGGATCAACGGGCACACAGGTAACAACAGACGCGAACATTGCTTCTTCTGCTGAAAGCGATGTTTCTCATCTCTGTGCAATTAACCTTCTGAACGAGGTGTTCCAAATGTCACGAACTTCGGTAGACGATATTTTGGCTACGGAAATACATGATCTAATGTTTATGCCAGACCCATACTCTGACTTTGATTCGGCTCACAGTGTACCAGGGCAACAATGAAAATTGGCCTTCATATTTTCAAAACTTGGAACTATTCCCAGAAATTGAACTTTTTCTTTTAGAATTTTTTTTTTTTTTCTCTTCTCTCGATAGAAGAGACATGGCAAATGAACAATCTGCTTACAGTAGAACTAGTCTTATAAAACGGACTTCTTTGAATACTTCCAGGGACACATTGTCACCTTACTTGTCTAACATTTCATTTAATTCCATGATATGCAATGGCTTTGATTTTGAGAACTTATTGATCATTTCGTCATATGTATATATTTCTGTTTCATTCACGTTGCATTTTACTTCCATTATATGCTTAGAATGAATACGATGCTTTATATGTACAGTACCTATTGCATTTCAACAGTTTTGAGCTTCTTTTAAAATGCTTTTAGAAATGTTTTTAGCAATATGTGGTACTCAATTTTATGTTTAGCATTTAAATGTTTAGCATTTAGTATTATTGTTCAATCGAAAGTGGAGTGGGTGTTGTATTCCGCTTTAGGTTTCCGTATATAGGTTTTCCTGAATCATGTCCTTATATAGGCACAATTCGCATTGTCCTTATATAGGCATAGAATCCCGGTCCTTATTTAGGCATTAGCCGTGCACTCCAAATACAGGCATGGTCACCGACATCCGTCCACCCTAACGTCACAATGAGTTCTTAAAAACCAGACCCTTAAGCTTCGGGAGTTCCCCTAGCACAGGACTATTGATTTCTCCAAGAACTCCTCTATTATGTATGAACCGTTATACCTTAAGGGTTCATTCCTGACGTCTTCCTCTGTCCGACTTCACGTCAATGCTAACATTCCAAGACACCTACCAGGTATAAATATACCTTCCCTTGCCCAAGCAAGTTAGAGGAGACCTCGACTTCAGAGGAGCCCGTATCCCGGCCTGACGCACTGAGAAGACGCTGTCATTCCTGCCCGCAGACGAATCCAGCTTCCAGTGTTCTGACTCCCTTCGCGGGGTGTTAGAGTTCCATATCCGGCAAGAGATTCCCACCTCTCTCATTCTCAAGGTATGGAGCTGACTAGAACCTAGAGGGACTCTTGGCATACCATACTTGGCATACTATACTTAACATGCTCTTAGTATACCAGACTAGAGAATACTCCACCTACTTCTACCTTTCCCTACACCTAGAGTAGGTTAGGTACATTGGGGTAGAACTAGCTTAGAGACGCATCGTATGAGTACTCGCATTTTTAGCTCATGTTATTTATGTACGTGAATATATGCTAAAAGATACTGCTAGCGCAGTATTATTTATTTCTACTGCTTACGCTGTTCATTATTTATCTTGCATACTATCTTGTGATCATAACAGCACATATCTCTTACACGAGAAACAAGACTGTTCAATAAAACCCTTTTTATTGAAACGCCAGTCTTTCTTTCTGTGTAACTCTGTAGAAACTAAGCATGCACGATTGACTGAGTGAAACTGTTATCTATTGTTTCCACGATTCTGAGACGTGTTCCGATTCTAAAGGGAAACAAAGTAGTCATGTTTTTCGGTTGCCAGAAACTACTCCCTTCTTGTTCTCAAGGAGTTTCTAGTGGCCTCTGAGCTAGCTGGCACAAGTAATTAAGTTTAATATACTCGATAGGGACATACCGACCTTAGTCCTATGTCAAGCCTATAGGTTATATTATTCCAATGCGCAGAGCCTATTAGGGAAATAGGAACTACACTACATGCCACCCATGTTTTTTTTCTTGTATCTTGGGATTTTGAGGCAAGGTGCCACTCTAGAGCGGAGGTTCCTATGATGAATGTGTTTGGTGATTTTATTCCTGATGAAGAGCGGTCAAATTCCATGTATGGCTTTGTGGGTGATACAAAGCAGCTTGAACGTGGATCTTCTGGCAACCGGTAACCAATGCAGGGCTTTCAAGGCAGGGGAGATGTGGTCTCGCGGTTTGATATGCAAGAGTCGTCTGGCAGCCGAGTTCTGAATCCGTTGTAGTCTTTTCATAGTTGTTAAAGGTGATCCGTGGTAGAGGCTATTGGCGTAATCGAGATTGGACAGAACAAGGGAGATGGTGGCTTGGACCTTGTGTGGAAATCCCAAATGGGGGAAGATTCGTTGCAGAGTTTTTATAGTAACAAAGCTTGATCTTGCTAGTTTGTCCACTTGGGCATTCATCGATAGCTTGGAGTCCATGGTCATTCCGAGGTTTCTTACTTCCTTTGATACTTTAGGCGTTGATCCCAGTTCATCAGGCCAGGCGGCAAGCGGGTCATAATGTTTCCAATCGCCACACGTGAGTATTTCTGTTTTGGAAGCATTCAATTTGAGATGGCTCCAAGTCATCCATTGATCCACGGCTCTGAGACAACTGAAAATTGGCGAGTTTCCAATGTCTTTGGGGCATTCCAGTTGAAGGAGTATTTGCATGTCATCTGCATAGTTATAGCACGTGAGTTGAAATTGATTGATCAGTGCCGGTAATGACTTCATGTAGATGTTGAAAAGCATGGGTGAGATTATAGAGCCTTGAGGGACTCCAGCTTTTGTGGAGTACGGTTTTGACGAGAAAGGTGGGGTATGGATGACGTTAGTTCTGTGTTGAAGGTAGGACGTGATCCAGTCTAAAGCAGTCTCCTCTATGCCGGCTTTGTAGAGTCTTTGTATCAGAGTGTCATGGTCAACCGTGTCAAAGGCAGCCGAAAGGTCCAAGAGGAGTAGTGCAGCAACCCCGTTGCGGTCAACTGTGTTCTTCAGGTCATCCCAGATGGCAAGGAGGGCAGATTCTGTGCCTAGTCCCGGACGAAATCCTGTTTGGAAGTCTGAAAGTATGGCATTCTCTTCAATGAATTGTGACATCTGGGCGAACGCTGCTCTTTCTATCAGTTTGCCCAGGAAAGGTCCATTAGTAATGGGTCTGTAGTTGTCAGGGTTCAGCGGGTCCAAGTTTGTTTTCTTCAGTAAAGGTCGTATGTATGACTTTTTGAGTTCTTCTGGAAATATTCCGGTAGTTAAGGAATCGTTGATGATTCTTCTTACTGGAGTGGCAGCAGAGGTTGTTAGAAGAATACTCTTGAAGGCTTGTGGTGGACACGGGTCAGAAGGGCTGCCGGCAGGCCTGCTTGCTTTGACCAGGTCCACAAATTCATCATGTGAAATGTGTTGGAAGGAACGGAGAGGCTGAGTTAGAGTATTCTTGGATTGTTGTTTTGTAAAAGGGTTAGTGCTTGTGCTTTGTCTCTGTTTTAAGTACGAGTCCAACGTGTCTGCTTTGTCCGTGTAATGATTTGCCAGTTTGTCAGTGAAATCTTGAGTAACGGGATGAGTTCCTTCTAGGCAATTTGGTTTACGAAATACATTGAGTATTTTACAGAATTCTTTATTTGCACATTTAGCATTTTGAATTCTGTCTGAATAGTACCTTTTCTTTGCTTTTTTTGATAGCTGACTTGAATAATCTGTTAATTTTCTGTAGGTGAAGTTTGTCTTGTTCGTTTTTTGTTTTGAGCCAGGCACGTTGCAGCTTTCTAATTTGTAGTTTTATGTCTTTTATCTCTGTATTTCTCCAAGGTGCTTGTTTTCTTTTGTTCTGTTGTGGGGTTTTGAGTGGTATCAGGATATCAAAAGCTTCCTGTAGCCACTCATATAGTTTTTTAACAGAATTTATTGTTTCCAGATCTGTACTGGATGCTAGTTGTGTTTCTAAGTGTTCCAAATTGAGTTTGTTCCATGGTCGATAGGTGGATGCACATAAGGTGGTTTTAACGGAGTCTCTTAGTGTTGTTTTATGTTTGAAAGCAAGCAAATGGGGGTCTGACCATGTGACTGGAGTTATAGTTTGAAAGGTAACTAGTTCTGTATTAGCAAAAATGACATCTAGGCTATGTCCAGCGACGTGTGTGGGTTTGTGGACAATCTGATTCAGGTTCAGTGCATCTAGGCCAGTGATTATTGTTTTTGGATGGGTCATATTGGGTTTGTCAAACCAAATGTTGAGGTCACCCAGAACGCATAGATTGGAGTGTATTGTTATCAGGTTTGAAACTGTGTCTAGAAGTGCGTCTAGGAATGTCGCCTTGCTAGATGGGGGTCTGTAAAGGAGCAGGAAGTTACAGGAGGAAGACATTGCATTTATAGTAGCGCTACTGTAACCAAATCAAAGTGCATATACAATTACAATTCAAACTGTTTACAAACTGCATTACTACTGTAAAGTACTTATTGCTTACTTGTGCAAGGCTTGCTTAGTTCTAGAAAATAAAATAACTAAAAGAATATTTTTATACAAAATTAATTGGTCTGAAGTTCAGTCTTTGAGTGTGTGATATCATTTGCTGATTGAGTGTGTACAACAAATGCTTAACACTACCCTCTTATACAGCCTTACTGCTTGACCACACTACCACAAATAGAGAGTAAGGTGCTATCTACTTTTACCTCTGCCTACCTTTGGGGTTCCACTGGACTCTGTGCACACTATACCTCACTTTGGTATAGTATATACAGAGCCAGCTTCCTACATTAGTGGATTAGCAGTGGGATATACAACTTTGCATTTGTTGGACTATCTTGGTTACCACCTGATCACACAACAGAACACCTAAATTGTCTTTAGAATTCTGATTTTTTCAAATTGGCAATCTTTTTGCAAAATTACTAAAAGTCTTGTTAGGGCCTTGGTTAAGACCCTTTAGAATTTTAGAAAAATAAAAAGTCACTTTAGCTAGGGATAAGAGGGGTTAGACGTTTTTTCAACTACGTCTCTTAACAAGAACCCAGCTGTTAGTGAAGATAACCACAATGACATAGAGGACCAGGTTGAGGAGCTTGACGCCACCCCTTACCTTCACTTGTCTTTCAAGGACGTAAGGTCCCTATGTAAAATTAAAAACATAACTATGGGGTCCCATCCCACCAAACAAAAGTTCCAGGAGCTATTGGCTGGGTATGCTAAGGAGCACCTATCTGAAAATGGTGAAGACCAATCAGATGAGGAAGAAGATGGAGGGGATGAGGATGCTTATCAACCCCTCCCCACTTCATAGGGAGAGAAGGGCCCCAGTGGCCCTGAATCCAAAAATAAACCTCTCAGTACCTAGAGGCCACACAGGTGGATCAGGAACTACTGAGGACACAGGACAGCCTCAATGAGGAGGACAACCTGATAGCAAGGTTGACCAAAAGATTTGACCTAGAGACCAGACTCCTGGCTCTAGAAAGAGAGAGAGCAGAGATGGGCCTAGTACCCATCAATGGTGACAGCAATTTACTTAATAAGTGTTAGACCTGGCACCATTGGCGTGGGTCTCCCTTCCATTTTTTTGCTGTTGCCTCTTATGTTTTTGCTGGTTTTAGATGCTTTTGGGCACTGTGCCACTGCTGTTCAGTGCCACAGTGCAAGTGCTCCCTATGGTAAATTGATGTATGGATTAGTGACTCCATGATTGGCTTATTTGGCTTACTGTCAGACCCTAGTACAGTGCACTGCGTGTGCCCAGGGCTTGTAAATCAAATGCTGCTGGTGGGCTTGCAGCACTGGTTGTGCCACCCACCGGAGCAGCTTGTAAAGTGTGTCTCAGGCCTGCCATTGCAGAGCCTGTGTGCAGTCTGGTACTGCCATGTTGACTGGGCAAGTGTACCCACTTGCCAGTCCCTAAACCTTCCCTTTTATACATATTAGTCACCCCTAAGGTAGGCCCAAGGGCAGGGTGCATTGTAGGTAAAAGGTAGGACATGCCCTGGTGTGTGTGGCATGTCCTAGTAGTGAATTACAGCCATTTTCGTTTTTCACTATTGCAAGGCTACCTGTTCCCCATAGGCCAGAATGGGCAGTTAGATTATTACATCTTATAATCCTAACTGACTCAGGGAACCAGGTAGAAATTCGAGTTTAGTATGCCTGAACTCAGAATGATAAAATACATCTTTTAGTGAAGTTGGTTTTAACATTCTGTGTTTGAAAATACCACTTTTAGAAAGTGGGTATTTTCTTGCCTAACTATCCAAGCCTGCCTCTGCTAGGTTGTGTATTCCTTGTCTGGAGTTTGAGTGACAGGGGCTGGGGGCTGCCAGGAGACAGGGTGAGTCAGCACAGGGCTGAATAGAGATATCTGCATGCAGATAGGAGGGAGGAGTTGCACCTGGGACCTGAATAGGGCTGTGCCTTTCCTCCACAATGCTGGCTCCACCTCCTGTGGTGTGTCTGATGTCCCTGGCCTACACTGTGAAAGGAAAGAAGGAGTCCTGTCAACAAAGTGCTCCAGGACTGACCAGAACTGGTTTTGGACTAGGCAGAGGCCTCTCTGCCTTCAGAGAACAAAGAGAAAAGTAGTATAAATATTGGGACCCAGACCCAAGAACTTTAGATCACTTCTGGGAATCAAGACGAACCTTTGCTGAGGAGAAGAACCAGGAAGCTGAAGGAGGAGACTACCCCTGTGCTGTGTGTTTGGGTGTTGGCCTGCAGTGGTTGCTTCATTGCCAAAGAAAGGAGAAAAGGACTGAGTGTGCTTTCTATCAACTTGAAGAAGAATCTCCAAGGGTTTGAACTAGAGCTTGCCTCCTGCCTGAAGTCTCAGGGATACAAGACTTCACCAACCAGCTCCCCCTGGAATTCCCTTGCTGGGAATTGAAGTGCCTGCTGCTGTGCTGGGCCTTCTGAGAGACTGCGTGTCGCTGGGAGCTGGAAACGCGACGCAACAACGAGAAGCATGTCGCCGCCGCAGCCGCTGTCATCGCATCGCCGAGGAAGCGAGACGCCGCTGCCGCTGTTATCATCGCATCGCCGAAGCGCGGCGCATCGCCGGAGAAGCGGGACGCTGCCACAGAGGACATCGTCGCATCACCGGAGAAGCGCGTCGCAGGGCCTGTCGCGGCTCCAAAGATCATCGAGTTGCCGCACGGCCGTCGGGCGTGCACGCATCGCACCAACGTTGTCGCATCGCAACCAAGACGCCATTTTATCGCATCGCACCGGAGAAGAGTATCGCATCGAGGTGCCATCTTGTCGCATCGCACCGGAGAGCAGTAAGAAACTGACGCATCACCTCCCCACACAGTAAGGAAGCGAGCATCAACTCCCCTGCGCAGCAGTAAGGAACCGACGCATCCACTCCCCTGAGTGTAAGGACGACGCATCACCTTCCCTGCGACCCTTTTGTTTTCTTTGCGTTACGCATTCAAGGTACATTGAGAGTAAAGTGTCGCATCTACAACTTGAGAGAACTGAACTATTTTATAACATTTTAAAGTCTATTTTTTGAGTACAGTATTGTGGATTTTTGTCGTTTGGTCTTGTGTTATGTCTATATAAAAATACTATTTTTATAATACAACCTGTGTGGTGTCCATCTGTAGTGTTGTCACTGTATTACTGTATGTGTTCACAAATGCTTTACACACTGCCTCTGAGATAAGCCTGCCTGCTCGTGCCAAACTACCAAGGGGGTGAGCAGGGGTTATTTTAGGAGTGTAGCCCCTTACCCTGACTAGACGCAAGGGTCCCTATTTGTCACAGGTACCTACCTATGCCAACTAGAGACCCCCAAATCTAACATTGGTGGTCAGCGGTGAGGATTTGGACTTGCATTTGTGATTCATATACAGTGATTGGTGTACACTACTAGTGAGTGCAGACCATAACGCAACCACATACTTTTTGAGAATTTTTCCTTGGAACTTCTTTTCTATTTTTGATTCTTGAGAACTGCCAGTCTTTTTGCTACCATGAGCAAGTCAGCATCCATAGTATCTGTAGACATTGTTTTGGAAGAAGAGAGAATTGATACCTACACTGTGCCTTATCTCAAAGCTTTGTGCAAGAAATTTAAAATCTCTGTGAAAGGCCTCACCAGGAAAGAGGAATACCAGAAGGTGCTGAGGGCCTGGGTAGAATCTAGGAATGCCAGTGAGCATCCCGAGGAGCCAGTAATGGAGGCAGAGGATTTAAATGAGCAACTTGAGGGGCCAGTGGGCCCAACTGGAGGGAAAGCACCTTCAGGGGCGGGCAGCAGTGTTTCTTCCAAAGGGTTGTCCCCAGGAGAGCTGGAGGACAGAGCAAGGGAGAGGATGCATAAATTGGAGCTAGCTAGGCTCAAAATGGAGGGTCAGAAGGACATAGAGAGCAAGAAAATAGAGCTTGGGATGGAGTTAGAAATGAAGAAGTTAGCCTTAGAGGAAAAGAGGATGCATTTTGAGCATGAGAGAGGATTGAGGGAATTGGAACTCAAGGCCAAGAAGTTAGAGGTTCCTCCCGCTGGTGGCAGCACACCGCCAGTGCATGTAGAAGCAAGAACCTACATTCTCAAAGATGTAGTTAAAGATTTCCACAAGAATGAGAATATTGGTCAGTGGTTTAGGGCTTATGAAGCTGCAATGTTGGGCCACCGGGTCCCTGAGAAGGATTGGGGAGCGGGGTTGTGGGGCCGCTTTGTTAGTGATGGGAGGGACACTTTGTTGGATTTGCCTACAGAGGAGCAGATGTCCTATACCCACATGAAGGGAGCCCTAATGTCCAGATTTGGTTTGACCCCAGAGCTATATAGACAAAGGTTTAGAAATTGCAGAAAACTGGAGTCTACCACTTGGGTGGAATATGTATCTTTCTTTTGCAGAGCATTGGATGGTTGGGTGAAGGGTAGCAAAGTGGATAATTTTGAGGCGCTCTATGATATGCTTGCATGGGAGCACTTGTCAAATAACTGTTTTCCAGAGCTACGCCAGCATCTTATTGATAGCAAGCTGACTAACCCTAGGAAGCTTGCTGAGGAGGCGGACCGCTGGGTGAGCACCCGGGTCCAGAAGGGTCATGTGGGAGACTTCGCCAAAGGTGGGCAGGGTCCCCAGCAGAAGAGTGGGGGGACAAGGGTAAACAGAGGGAGTTCCAGAAAGGGCCCCAAAGTAATCCCCAAGGGAACCAAGGAAAGGTTCCCAGCCTCCCCCTGAGAAGAAGGCAGTGGCCCCGACAGATAAGCCTGTTCACAAGGGGCCCAAGACCTGTTTTAAGTGTGGTCTAGTAGGCCACTGTTCTTATGATGCTAGATGTCCCTTGTATGGGAAGACAGCACCCACTGGTGCACCACCCCGGCAGTTGGCTAGTGTAGCCCTGGGGGAGGAGATGGGTGCCCAGGGTGGGTGGGGTCCCGCAGAGATGTCCCTTGTCTCTTTAGGAGACTGTGAGGTGGTCCCCAGGACCCAGCTGCCTGATAACACTAAAAAATACAGGCAGTGGGTGACCATCAATGGCAAGAGGGTGGAAGCTCTTAGAGACACCGGAGCCAGTGTGACAGCTGTCAGTTGTCGGTTGGTGTCTGAAGAGCAGGTAGTCCCAAATGCATTTTACCCAGTTGTTGCCGCTGACAACACAGAGAGCCACTGCAAGGTGGCACAGGTTCCCTTTGAGGGGGGGTCTCAGGGACTCTCCAAGTAGCTGTGAGGCCAGCCATGCCTGTTGAATGTCTGTTAGGTAACGATTTGGAGAGCTCCCCTTGGGCTAAGGTGGAGCGGAGAGCTCATTTAGAGATGTTGGGTTTGCCTGAGTGGGCCTGCGTGACCACTCGGTCTATGGCAGCCAGTAAGGGTGTTCAAGAGGACCTGGAGCCTGAGAAAATGGCCCAGGTGCCTGCCTTAAAGAGAAGAGGTAGGGGGCGCGGGAAACCGGCCACTGAGATTCCCACGGCTTAGGAGGAGGCGGACCCTGAGGGGGATGCCCTGGAGCCTACCGGGGAAGAGATTGCTGAACTGGGAGACCTGCCTGAGCTGACCCATTGGCAGCAGGAAGGAGGTCCCTCCAGGGAAGAGTTCTGTAAGGAGCAGAACAAGTGCCCTTCTCTTGTGGGTTTGCGGCAGCAGGCTGCAAACCAGGCAGCAGGTGATCAGTCTGGATCACATTGGATCTACTGGGAGAATGGTCTCCTGTATAGTGAGCCTAAGGTTGCTGAGCCTGGGTCAGCCCGTGTGCTGGTGGTACCCCAGCGCTTCAGAGCCTTCCTACTGGGGCTGGCTCATGATGTGCCTTTAGCAGGACATTTGGGGCAGGACAAGACCTTTGAAAGGCTTGTCACCCATCTTTATTGGCCCCAAATGCGCAAGAGTTCAGACACTCATTGCAGGACCTGTCAGACTTGCCAGGCAAGTGGAAAGAGTGGGAGGAAGCGCAAGGCTCCTCTCCAGCCATTCCCTGTGGTCAGCACCCCCTTTGAAAGGGTGGGCATTGACATTGTGGGGCCTCTGGATCCCAAGACAGCCATGGGCAACAGGTTCATCCTGGTCTTGGTGGACCATGCCACACGGTACCCGGAAGCCATCCCTCTCAGGACAGTGACGGCCCCCGTGGTGGGACGTGCACTGATGGGGATTTTCTCCCGCGTGGGGTTTCCCAGAGAGGTGGTGTCAGACCGAGGTACCAACTTCATTTCCAAGTATATGAAGTCCCTGTGGCAGGAGTGTGGTGTAACCTACAAGTTCACCACTCCTTACCACCCCCAAGGTAATGGGCTGGTTGAGAGATTCAACCGGACCCTCAAAGGCATGATTATGGGTCTTGAGGAACCCATGAGGCGTAAGTGGGACGTCCTCTTACCATGCCTTCTCTTTGCATTCCGTGAGGTGCCACAGAAATCTCTAGGGTTCAGTCCCTTTGAGCTTCTCTATGGACACCCAGTGAGAGGACCTTTGAGTTTGGTCAAAGAAGGCTGGGAGCAATCTCCCAGGAAACCTACCCAGGATGTATATAGCTACATGCTGGCCTTTAGGAACCAAACTAGGCGATTCAGAAAACTCGCTGAGGCGAATCTGGAAGCCAGCCAGGAGGAGATGAAGCGGTGGTACGACCAGAATGCCAATCTGGTTGAGCTTCAACCTGGTCAGAAAGTGTGGGTCATGGCCCCAGTGGAGCCCTGTGCGCTCCAGGATAAGTGGACCGGACCCTTTGAGGTTGTAGAGCGCAAAAGTCCAGTTACCTACTTGGTGGACTTGCGGTCTCCCAGGAACCCCTTGCGGGTCCTGCATGTCAACCGCCTGAAGCCCCACTTAGAGAGGTCCGAAGTGGGCATGCTCCTAGCAACAGATGCTGGAATGGAGGAGGAGACTGATCCGACCTCCTGTCTGCAAAAGAGCAAGATGGGTCAGTGGTTGGAGTGAACCTCTCTTCCACCCTGACCCCTGAGCAGCAGAATGACTGTCACCAGTTGCTGGGACAGTTTTCTGACCTGTTCTCCCTGATTCCCAGTGTCACTGATTGGTGCGTCCATGATGTAGACACTGGGGACAGTCCTCCTGTCAAGCACAAAACTTACAGGGTGACTGACAGGATGAGAGCTTGCATCAAGGAGGAGGTCTCCAAGATGCTTGCGTTGGGGGTGATTGAGTCCTCTAACAGTCCTTGGGCCAGCCCAGTGGTCTTGGTTCCAAAGGCTGCCGCACCGGGTGTCTCACCAGAACTGCGGTTCTGTGTGGATTACCGAGGGCTCAATTCAGTCACCAGGACTGACGCGCACCCCATCCCCAGAGCTGATGAGCTCATTGATCGGTTAGGGGCTGCCCGGTACCTCAGCACGTTTGACTTAACGTCTGGGTACTGGCAGATCGCCTTGACTGATGGGGCAAGAGAGAGGTCAGCATTCTCCACACCAGATGGGCACTACCAATTCCGGGTTATGCCCTTTGGGATGAAGAATGCCCCTGCCACCTTTCAGAGGTTGGTCAACCAGGTGTTGGCTGGACTGGAAGAGTTCAGTGCTGCCTACCTGGATGACATTGCAGTGTTCAGCGCCAGTTGGGAAGAACATCTGCGCCACCTCTGGGAAGTGTTGATGGTGCTGCGGAGAGCAGGCCTCACGATCAAGGCGAGTAAGTGCCAGATCGGGCAGGGGTCCGTGGTGTACTTGGGACACCAGGTTGGGAGCGGCCAGGTGGCGCCCCTACAGCCGAAGATTGAGACCATCCTGACTTGGGAACCCCCCAAGACCCAGATAGAGGTGAGAGCCTTTTTAGGCCTCACCGGGTATTACAGGAGGTTTGTCAAGGGGTATGGCAGCATTGTTGCACCCTTGACAGAGCTGACTTCCTGGAAGCAGCCCAAGAGAGTGGTTTGGACTGACACCTGTCAGAGAGCTTTTGATGCCCTGAAGACTGCCATGTGCACGGCGCCCGTGCTCCTGGCACCCAACTTCTCAAAAGAGTTTATTGTGCAAACAGACGCTTCAGAGCATGGTGTGGGGGCTGTTCTATCACAGATGAATGAGGAGGGCCTAGATCAACCTGTAGCCTTCATCAGTAGGAGGTTACTCCCACGGGAACAGAGGTGGAGTTCAATTGAGCGTGAGGCATTTGCTGTGGTCTGGGCACTGAAGAAGTTGAGACCATACTTGTTTGGGACTCACTTCCGGGTTCAGACAGACCACAGGCCCCTCAGATGGCTGATGCAGATGAGGGGTGAGAATCCAAAACTGTTGAGGTGGTCCATATCCCTACAGGGGATGGACTTTACGGTGGAACACCGCCCTGGTACAGAACACGCCAATGCTGATGGTCTGTCCAGATTTTTCCGCCTTAGTGATGAGAACTCCCCAGAGGTAGGGTAGTTCTCCCCACATTTCAGCTGGAGGGGACACGTGTTAGACCTGGCACCATTGGCGTGGGTCTCCCTTCCATTTTTTTGCTGTTGCCTCTTATGTTTTTGCTGGTTTTAGATGCTTTTGGGCACTGTGCCACTGCTGTTCAGTGCCACAGTGCAAGTGCTCCCTATGGTAAATTGATGTATGGATTAGTGACTCCATGATTGGCTTATTTGGCTTACTGTCAGACCCTAGTATAGTGCACTGCGTGTGCCCAGGGCTTGTAAATCAAATGCTGCTGGTGGGCTTGCAGCACTGGTTGTGCCACCCACCGGAGCAGCTTGTAAAGTGTGTCTCAGGCCTGCCATTGCAGAGCCTGTGTGCAGTCTGGTACTGCCATGTTGACTGGGCAAGTGTACCCACTTGCCAGTCCCTAAACCTTCCCTTTTATACATATTAGTCACCCCTAAGGTAGGCCCAAGGGCAGGGTGCATTGTAGGTAAAAGGTAGGACATGCCCTGGTGTGTGTGGCATGTCCTAGTAGTGAATTACAGCCATTTTCGTTTTTCACTATTGCAAGGCTACCTGTTCCCCATAGGCCAGAATGGGCAGTTAGATTATTACATTTTATAATCCTAACTGACTCAGGGAACCAGGTAGAAATTCGAGTTTAGTATGCCTGAACTCAGAATGATAAAATACATCTTTTAGTGAAGTTGGTTTTAACATTCTGTGTTTGAAAATACCACTTTTAGAAAGTGGGTATTTTCTTGCCTAACTATCCAAGCCTGCCTCTGCTAGGTTGTGTATTCCTTGTCTGGAGTTTGAGTGACAGGGGCTGGGGGCTGCCAGGAGACAGGGTGAGTCAGCACAGGGCTGAATAGAGAGATCTGCATGCAGATAGGAGGGAGGAGTTGCACCTGGGACCTGAATAGGGCTGTGCCTTTCCTCCACAATGCTGGCTCCACCTCCTGTGGTGTGTCTGATGTCCCTGGCCTACACTGTGAAAGGAAAGAAGGAGTCCTGTCAACAAAGTGCTCCAGGACTGACCAGAACTGGTTTTGGACTAGGCAGAGGCCTCTCTGCCTTCAGAGAACAAAGAGAAAAGTAGTATAAATATTGGGACCCAGACCCAAGAACTTTAGATCACTTCTGGGAATCAAGACGAACCTTTGCTGAGGAGAAGAACCAGGAAGCTGAAGGAGGAGACTACCCCTGTGCTGTGTGTTTTGGGGGTTGGCCTGCAGTGGTTGCTTCATTGCCAAAGAAAGGAGAAAAGGACTGAGTGTGCTTTCTATCAACTTGAAGAAGAATCTCCAAGGGCTTGAACTAGAGCTTGCCTCCTGCCTGAAGTCTCAGGGATACAAGACTTCACCAACCAGCTCCCCCCTGAATTCCCTTGCTGGGAATTGAAGTGCCTGCTGCTGTGCTGGGCCTTCTGAGAGACTGCGTGTCGCTGGGAGCTGGAAGCGCGACGCAACAACGAGAAGCGTGTCGCCGCCGCAGCCGCTGTCATCGCATCGCCGAGGAAGCGAGACGCCGCTGCCGCTGTCATCATCTCATCGCCGAAGCGCGGCGCATCGCCGGAGAAGCGGGACGCTGCCACAGAGGACATCGTCGCATCACCGGAGAAGCGCGTCGCAGGGCCTGTCGCGGCTCCAAAGATGATCGAGTTGCCGCACGGCCGTCAGGCGTGCACGCATCGCACCAACGTTGTCGCATCGCAACCAAGACGCCATTTTATCGCATCGCACCGGAGAAGAGTATCGCATCGAGGTGCCATCTTGTCGCATCGCACCGGAGAGCAGTAAGAAACCGACGCATCACCTCCCCACACAGTAAGGAAGCGAGCATCAACTCCCCTGCGCAGCAGTAAGGAACCGACGCATCCACTCCCCTTAGTGTAAGGAACCGACGCATCACCTTCCCTGCGACCCTTTTGTTTTCTTTGCGTTACGCATTCAAGGTACATTGAGAGTAAAGTGTCGCATCTGCAACTTGAGAGAACTGAACTATTTTATAACATTTTAAAGTCTATTTTTTGAGTACAGTATTGTGGATTTTTGTCGTTTGGTCTTGTGTTAAGTCTATATAAAAATACTATTTTTATAATACAACCTGTGTGGTGTCCATCTGTAGTGTTGTCACTGTATTACTGTATGTGTTCACAAATGCTTTACACACTGCCTCTGAGATAAGCCTGCCTGCTCGTGCCAAGCTACCAAGGGGGTGAGCAGGGGTTATTTTAGGAGTGTAGCCCCTTACCCTGACTAGACGCAAGGGTCCCTATTTGTCACAGGTACCTACCTATGCCAACTAGAGACCCCCAAATCTAACAATAAGGATAAAGAGCAATTTTATGATCCTAAAATCCCCAAATGTATTGTTCCTAAATATGAAGAGAGTGATGATATCACAAAATGGTTCACAGCCTTTGAGAGGGCCTGTGAAATGAGAAAAGTGAAGAAGTCACACTGGGGGGCACTCCTTTGGGAACTGTTCTCTGGTCACAGCAGAGACAGACTCCTGACCCTTTCAGGGGTAGATGCTGGGTCTTATGACCTCATGAAGAGAACTCTGATTGAGGGATTTGGACTCACAACTGAGGAATATAGAATTAGATTCAGGGGGGCTCACAAAACCAATCCTGGATTGACTTCATAGACTACTCAGTTAAAACACTAGATGGTTGGTTAACTGGACACAATGTGCATGATTTCAATGGACTTTACAATTTGTTTATGAAAGAACATATTTTAAGTAATTGCACTAATGAAAAGTTACATCAGCATTTGGTAGACCTAGGTCTAATTTCTCTCCAAGAATTGGGAAAGAAGGCAGACCACTGGGTCAAGACCAGGGTGACAAAAACAACCACTGGGGGTGACCAAAAGAAAGGGGTTACAAAACCTCCCCAGGGGAAACGTGGTGAGAATCCCCAAGATAAAAAGCCGGAGTCTTCAAAAGGGCCCCAAAAACCTGCACAGGGGGGTGGGACCCAAAATTCTTCCCAATCTACTAATAAGTACAGGGGAAAGAACTTTGATCCTGCAAAGGCCTGGTGTAACAACGGTAGAAAGTTGGGACACTTAACTGGAGATGCTACTTGTCCTAACAAGAAGCCCCCTAGTCCTACTACAGCTACTCTTGGTGCAGCCAGTCTCCAGATGGGATCAACAGTGTGCCAAGAGCAAATCGGGTTGCACACTGAAGCAGTTCTAGTTTCAGAAGGGGAAGTTGAGTTTGCCACTTTTTTTTTTTTTACTTTTTTATTGCATTTTTCAACAAATTATATAGATAAAGGAAAAGCAAATACCTTGTTCTCATAATGTGGATTACATGAAGCACAAATTGACAGGTATTGATAATGAATTGTCCACACAGAGCGTTAATAGGTCCATAATCATTACGTGTAAAACAACAATGCAGGTTCATGTAATAAAGACATTTTGACAATCCCGTTTGGGGAGGGAGGCAAGTGGAAGTAGGGACGAATATACATCACTAGTCGTATCACAATACATCATATCCCTGAGCCATGCCCCTACCAAGGGCGTTGCAGTTCCTCCCCAACTCAGGGAAACCTGTCTTTTGGCCAGCACTAGCGCAATAGCAGCAAAGCGCCTTATCCCTCGACTCAACGGAAGCACGTACCCCAGCAGGGCAAGCAAGGGTGTGTGTGAAAGCTCGGTCTCAACCATCTGCTCAAGATGCCCAAACACCGCCTCCGAGTAGGCCAGCACTGCAGGGCAGTTCCAGGCAAAGTGGATAAAATAAGCCTGCGCCATCGCACATCTCTGACAGTGGCCTGGCTTCAAACGATCCATCTTTGCCAGTAACACAGGGGTAACATAAATTCTGTGTAAGTATTTAAAATGCAGAAGTTTGTGTTTATAGTTATTGGACTAGGCGTGTCTGTTCATAACAGTACGCCCACATCTTGTCAGTCATAGGGTGTGTTACATCCCTCTCCCAGGCTGCGCGAGCTCCACCACCCATCATCGGTCGGAGCGCTTGTGCCTGCCGATATAGTCTGGAAACTAAATGCGCGCCATCTGCCGCCGCAATAATTGTAGTTAATGGGGGGAGGTTTATAGGTTCCCCAGTCTCAAGGCGAAGCGCAGCAGCCAGCGCGGTCCGCGTTCTATGCACCAGAAAGCGGTCAAGCATGTTTATATCTCGATCCACCGTTAGATCTGCCACCGTACGTAATTGACCATTCTTGAACATGCCGTCCATGTTGTGCACTTGACAGCAGCTAAGTACCTGCTGCGTCAATGCTTCAGTCGTGGGTGCTATCCAGGGATTGTTTAAAATCTGTAAGTGTGGTGAATACAGGTGTTCAGCCCAACTCGTGGTTTGTAGGGTGTGAATTTCGGCCGTTCTCCATCGCAACGGGAACTCCAGCGTGAAAGGCATGGTGGCATGTGTCAAAGGAAATATTTCGGATTTCTTCCAATTGATGACCAACCCGGAGAAAACGCCAAACCGCACCACCTCTCTCATGATAGGAAGAACATTTAGAGCCGGCTCGCGGATGAACAAAAGAATGTCGTCCGCATATGACGCAAGTAAGGGACCCTGATGAAACCCTATCCCCCGCTGCAGGTGCCGTTCCTGCAGATGCCGCTCCAGCGGGTCCATTGCGATAATAAAAAGCAAGGGTGATAACAGGCATCCCTGCCGGGTACCCCTCAACAGCGTGAATCTGTTAGACAATACCCCATTTATGCGTAATTGTGTGACTGGGCTAGTATACAGAAGGTATTGATAATGAATTGTCCACACAGAGCGTTAATAGGTCCATAATCATTAAGTGTAAAACAACAATGCAGGTTCATGTAATAAAGACATTTTGACAATCCCGATCCATAGGACGGGTTGGCTAATCCAATAGGCACTTTATCCTGTGTAATACTTCAATCAGTAAGTTCCGGATGTAATAACAGATAGGAGCGGAGTGGTTGCCAGATGTTTTTGGGGCGGGAGGCAAGTGGAAGTAGGGACGAATATACATCACTAGTCGTATCACAATACATCATATCCCTGAGCCATGCCCCCACCAAGGGCGGTGCAGTTCCTCCCTAACTCAGGGAAACCTGTCTTTTGGCCAGCACTAGCGCAATAGCAGCAAAGCGCCTTATCCCTCGACTCAACGGAAGCACGTACCCCAGCAGGGCAAGCAAGGGTGTGTGTGAAAGCTCAGTCTCAACCATCTGCTCAAGATGCCCAAACACCGCCTCCGAGTAGGCCAGCACTGCAGGGCAGTTCCAGGCAAAGTGGATAAAATCAGCCTGCGCCATCGCACATCTCTGACAGTGGCCTGGCTTCAAACGATCCATCTTTGCCAGTAACACAAGGGTAACATAAATTCTGTGTAAGTATTTAAAATGCAGAAGTTTGTGTTTATAGTTATTGGACTAGGCGTGTCTGTTCATAACAGTATGCCCACATCTTGTCAGTCATAGGGTGTGTTACATCCCTCTCCCAGGCTGCGCGGGCTCCACCACCCATCATCGGTCGGAGCGCTTGTGCCTGCCGATATAGTCTGGAAACTAAATGCGCGCCATCTGCCGCCGCAATAATTGTAGTTAATGGGGGGAGGTTTATAGGTTCCCCAGTCTCAAGGCGAAGCGCAGCAGCCAGCGCGGTCCGCGTTCTATGCACCAGAAAGCGGTCAAGCATGTTTATATCTCGATCCACCGTTAGATCTGCCACCGTACGTAATTGACCGTTCTTGAACATGCCGTCCATGTTGTGCACTTGACAGCAGCTAAGTACCTGCTGCGTCAATGCTTCAGTCGTGGGTGCTATCCAGGGATTGTTTAAAATTTGTAAGTGTGGTGAATACAGGTGTTCAGCCCAACTCGTGGTTTGTAGGGTGTGAATTTCGGCCGTTCTCCATCGCAACGGGAACTCCAGCGTGAAAGGCATGGTGGCATGTGTCAAAGGAAATATTTCGGATTTCTTCCAATTGATGACCAACCAGGAGAAAACGCCAAACCGCACCACCTCTCTCATGATAGGAGGAAGATTTAGAGCCGGCTCGCGGATGAACAAAGAATGTCGTCCGCATATAGTGACGCAAGTAAGGGACCCTGATGAAACCCTATCCCCCGCTGCAGGTGCCGTTCCTGCAGATGCCGCACCAGCGGGTCCATTGCGATAATAAAAAGCAAGGGTGATAACAGGCATCCCTGCCGGGTACCCCTCGACAGCGTGAATCTGTTAGACAATACCCCATTTATGCGTAATTGTGTGACTGGGCTAGTATACAGAAGGTGGACCAGTGACCGAAAATTGAGAGGGAAGCCAAGTTTGCTTAACGCCGCATGCAAGAAATCCCACTCTAGAGAATCAAATGGTTTTTCAGCATCTAACAAAATCGCCGGGGCAGGGTGCTCAGGATTGATTTGATTAATGACTGTGAATAACGTATGTAGATTTACTGATGAGGACCTGTTTGGCATAAAACCCGACTCAAAGGGGGATATGATCTGCCCGATTATAAGCGAAATACGCGTGGCCAGTACTTTGGCTAATATTTTGTAATCCTGGTTCAGGAGGGACAACGCCCTTACGAGGCGCAGTTGTCAGCTGGTTTACCTGGCTTCAGTAGTAGAGTTACATTGTCCATGACCTGGACACAAAAAAACAATACAAAAAAGGTCAACCGGAACTCCCTCCCGCCCGCCCCCCACCCACATCGGATATCCACCCAACCTATATCCGGTGAATACCAGTACATTTCAATTTAATAGAATAAACAAATCAAAGAAACAACCGCACACCAAGTGTGAGTCGTAGGAGGTCTCCTAGGGGGACTGCAACGCCCGAGCGAACCACAAATTATGATAACAATACACCATCAGTTATATGCAGCTGCATAAATGTAGAGATAATATAACAAACGGTTACTAGTGGAAAGAAAAGAAAACAGGGAGAAAAGGCATCACATCGGCCAATGTGTTAAATATGTCTAAGTTTGTGCCGAAGTCAATGTTACCTCAAGGGAGCGGAGAGCACCCAACCACTCATCCCATGTCCCCAGTCCGTGCGCGCATCTATTTTCCAGGGGAGGCGGGTCTGCCTGATTTATGGCATTTCCAGTGTTCTGTTGCCTCCGCAGGTGTGTCGAAAATGAAAGTTTTACCTCCGAACTGTACACGTAGGCATGCCGGATACAACATAGCGTAGCAGACATTCTCATTCCTCAAAGTTCGCTTGATATCTTGAAACTTGCGCCTGGCCTCCTGCACCATAGGCTTGAAGTCTGGGTAGAACGAGAGGGTCATTCCCTGGAACTGTAGATTTTCCATCTCCCGGGCCTTTCTTAGCGTAACGTCTCTGTCATGGTAATTCAACAGTCGCGCAATGACAAGATGGGGAGGCGCAGCAGGAGCAGACCCGGGGGCCAGGAAACGCTGAGCACGCTCCACCGCAAATGTGGTTGAGAAACTATTTCTGCCGAAGAGATCCGTCGGAACCCGCTCCACAAATGCTTTGATGGGATCAGTATTGGCGGATTCTGCGATCCCCGCAATTCGCAAATTATTGCGGCGCGATCGCGCTTCAAGATCCTCCGCCTTTGCCGCTGTTGTTGTTAGAAGGCGCTCTAGACGTTTGTTCATTGCAGGGTGCGCGTCCTCGGTATCGGAAATGCGCTTCTCAGCAGCATCTATGTGGGCCTCGTGTTGCTCCAGGCGGCCATGCATGCCATCCATCCGCGCGCCCAGTTCATCAAAACGTGCGTCTATGGCCTTGAACGAGTTTGCCACTTTAGCTGTGTGGCCACCCAACTTAAAAAAATATTTGCAATACCCTTGGGTTAATGGAACTAGGATAGAAGCTCTGAGGGATACAGGTGCCAGTGTCACTATGGTGAGAGATACACTGGTTTCACCTGAGCAATACCTGATTGGGAAAACTTACCCAGTCACCAATGCTGACAGTGTTACCACTAACCATGCAATGGCTATGGTGACATTAGACTGGGGGAGGGGGGTTACTGGCCTGAAACAGGTAGTGGTCTCTCCAAAGCTTCCAGCTGCATGTCTGCTTGGCAATGACCTGAAAACCTTAGCAAATTAAAAACCCATGCAGCAATGCTGGACATCCCTGAGATGGTGTGTGTAAAAACAAGAGCACAGAGCAGAAAACAGGGTGAAAAAAGTGCTGGAGACTGAAAGTATGGCCCAACCTTCCAAGAGAAAAGGTAAGAAGACTGGGAAACCAGCTTCTGTACAGCAAGAGGATCAGGACCCCTCTCCTCAGGGAGATGACTTGGACACCCCAGAGGGAACTGAGCCCATGGAGCTTGACCCTTACCAGGTTGAACTCTTAGGCCCAGGGGGCCCTCTAGGAAGGGCAGTGCCTTGGACAGCAGGACTGTCCAACTCTTGAAAGCCTGAGGCAACAAGCTGCTACCCAGGAAAAAGGAGATGTCAGTGGTGCCCACAGAATTTATTGGGAGGAGGGACTACTGTACACTAAGGCCAAAGACGCCAACCCTGGAGCCACTAGGAGAGTGGTAGTGGCTCAGAAGTACAGGGAGTTCCTACTAACTTTAGCTCATGACATCCTCCTAGCTAGACATCTGGGCCAAACCAAAACCTGGGAAAGGCTAGTTAGCCACTTTTACTGGCCCCAGATGTCTCAGAAAGTAAAGGAGTTCATCAGCTCCTGTGTCACCTGTCAAGCTAGTGGCAAAACAGGTGGACACCCAAAGGCCCCCTTGATACCACTACCTGTGGTTGGGGTTCCCTTTGAAAGGGTAGGTGTGGACATAGTGTGTCCACTTGAACCTCCCACAGCATCAGGAAACAAATTCATTCTAGTGGTAGTGGATCATGCCACTAGGTATCCTGAGGCAATTCCCCTTAGGACTACTACAGCTCCTGCAGTAGCTAAGGCCCTCATTGGTGTCTTCACCAGGGTAGGGTTTCCTAAGGAGGTGGTTTCAGACAGAGGCTCCAACTTCATGTCTGCTTACCTAAAACACATGTGGAAAGAGTGTGGAGTGCAGTACAAGTTTACTACACCCTATCACCCACAAACCAATAGTCTTGTTGAGAGGTTCAACAAGACATTGAAAGGCATGATTATGGGGCTCCCTGAAAAACTCAAAAGGAGATGGGATGTCCTCTTACCATGCTTGCTTTTCACCTACAGAGAGGTGCCTCAGAAGGGAGTAGGGTTTCCCCCCTTGGAACTTCTGTTTGGCCATCCTGTTAGGGGACCTCTCTGTCTTGCAAAAGATGGTTGGGAGACGCCTCTCCAAGAACCAAAACAAGACATTGTGGACTATGTGCTTGGCCTAAGGTCCAGAAAGGCTGAGTACATGGAAAAAGCACCCAAGAATCTTGAGGCCAGCCAGTAGTTTCAGAAGCACCGGTATGACCAAAAAGCTGCACTGGTAGAATTTCAACCAGGGCAAAAGGTGTGGGTAGTGGAGCTAGGGCTCTCCAGGACAGATGGAGTGGCCCTTACCCCATCTTAGAGCAGAAAAGCGCGGTCACCTACTTGGTTGACCTGGGCACAAGCAGGACACCCAAAAGGGTGATCCATGTAAACCGCCTTAAGCTTTTCCATGACAGGGCTGACATAACCATGCTGATGGTGACTGATGAGGATCAGGAGACAGAGAGTGAACCTCTCCCTGACCTCCTCTCAAACAGCCCCAAAGATGGGTCAGTGGATGGAGGTGTCTTTTCAGACACCCTCACCGCCCAACAACAGACTGATTGCAAGCAAGTCTTGCAGCAGTATGCAAAGCTCTTTTCCTTGACCTCTGGTCAGACAAACTGGTGTACAATGATGTGGACACTGGTAACAGTTCACCTGTCAAGAACAAAATCTATCGACAGTCTGATCAAGTCAAGGAAAGCATCAGAGCTGAAGTCAGCAAGATGCTGGAGTTAGGTGTTATTGAACCCTCTAAGAGCCCCTGGGCCAGTCCAGTGGTTCTAGTCCCCAAACCTCATCCACAGGGTGGAAAGAGAGAATTGAGGTTCTGTGTGGACAATAGAGGGCTCAACTCTGTCACCAAGACAGATTCTCACCCTATCCCAAGAGGGTGCAGCCAAATTTCAAAGTACCTTTGACTTAACTGCAGGGTACTGGCAGATTGGCATGGCACCTGGAAAGAAAGAAAAGACAGCATTCTCCACACCTGATCGGCATTATCAGTTTACTGTTATGCCCTTTGGTTTAAAGAATGCCCCTGCCACCTTCCAAAGGTTGGTGAATCAAGTCTTTGCTGGTTTGGAGTCCTTTAGTGAAGCTTATCTAGATGATATTGCTGTCTTTAGTTCCACCTGGCAGGATCACCTGATCCACCTTGGGAAGGTTTTAAATGCCCTGCAAACTGCAGGCCTAACTATCAAGGCATCAAAATGCCAGATAGGGCAGGGAACTGTGGTATACTTGGGCCATCTTGTTGGTGGAGGCCAAGTGCAACCCTTAAAGCCCAAGATCCAGGCTATCCTGGACTGGGCAGCTCCAACAACCCAGACCCAAGTCAGGGCATTCCGTGGCTTGACTGGGTATTACAGGAGGTTTGTGAAGGAATATGGGTCCATTGTGGCTACCCTCACAGAACTTCCCTCCAAGAAGATGCCCAAAAAGGTAAACTGGACAGTTAGCTGACAAAAGGCTTTTGACACCCTGAAAGAGGTAATGTGCTCAGCACCAATTCTCAAAGCTCCAGACTATGCCAAGCAGTTCATTGTGCAGACTGATGCCTCTGAGCTAGGGATAGGAGCGGTCCTATCCAAGACCAATGATGAAGGCCAAGACTAACCTGTTGCTTTTATAAGCAGAAGGCTTCTCCCCAGGGAGCAGCGTTGGAGTGCCAATGAGAGGGAGGCCTTTGCTGTGGTTTGGTCCCTGAAGAAACTGAGACCATACTTGTTTGGTACTCACTTCGTAGTTCAAACTGATCACAGACCTCTCAGATGGCTAATGCAGATGAAAGGTGAAAATCCTAAACTGTTGAGGTGGTCCATCTCCCTACAGGGAATGGACTTTGTAGTGGAACACAGATCTGGGACTGCCCATGCCAATGCAGATGGACTTTCCAGGTTCTTCCACTTAGAAAATGAAGACTCTCTAGGGAAAGGTTAGTCTCATCCTCTTTCGTTTGGGGGTGTGAGAAAGTGACCTCTTTCCCTCTTTCTGCATGGTTGCCCCCACATTTTGCTGAACTGCTGATGTGCTTTGACTGAGTATGCCCTGGGCTCCTGCTAATCAGGTACCCAGGGCCTTTGTTCTTTCCCTAAAACTGCATTGAAACCCAAACCCAATTGGCATTTCTGGCCACAGGTCAGCCCCTGGTAAATGGTACCACAGGTACCCAGGGCACTGTGACCAGGGAAGGCCTCTATGGGCTGCAGCACTTATTGGGCCACCCTTAGAGGTCCTGTACCTTTACACTAACACACTGCCTTCGCAGGCTGCGTGTCTTGGTGCAGAACAAAGTGAAGAGTCGACATAGCACATATCCCTGTGTGCCATGCCTACAACCCACTGCCCTGGCATAGATCAGTCACCCCTCTAGCTGGGTGCCCTATACCAGTGGTGAGGGTACAGGTGCATGAGCCCTGTACCCCTACAGTGTCTAAGTCCATTCTTAGACATTGTAAGTGCAGTGCTGCCTTTAAGAGTATATGGTGCTGGGAGTTTGTCATTACGAACTCCACAGTACCATAATGGCTACACTGAAAACTGAGAAGTTTAGTATCAAACTTCTCAGCACATTAAACCCACACTGATGCAAGTGTGGGATTTAATGAAAATGCACACAGAGGGCATCTTAGAGATGCCCCTGAAAACGACCTACCACTAGTGTCCAGGCTGAGTGGCTGCTTTCAGCTGCCACCACCAGACATGTTTCTGGACCCCTGGGTCGAGAGCCTGCTGCTCTCGGGGGCCAGAAACAATGCACATCCTGGGACCTGCTGCCAAGCCTCCTCCCCCAGGATGGGCAGGGTCCACGAAGGGGAAGCTTCAAAGGCTTGACGCCTTTGTGAGCTTCCCTAGGCCACTTGCTGCTTTCAGCAACTGGTCCCAGTGGTTCTGACCCCCACTTTGGGCGAGAGAACCGTCGGGAAAAACAAGTGAGGAAGAGAGGTGTGCCCACCTCTGCAAACTTCACCACTCAGGTGGGGGAGGCAAGGTGAAACACAACTCTCAGTCCCTGCCATCTTGCAGATGAGGGGACCCAGCCATCCTGAGTGAAGCATATGCCCCCCTCCCACTGGAAGGTGGCATAATAGGGGGTGTACCCACCACAAGGAAGGGACCCAGTGGTCCCAACCTTTACTTACCTGTAACACCCCTAAATCTAGAATTTAGGGGGCACCCGATTCTTGCTTCCTCAGACAAGAAACCAGAAGAAGAAAAGAAGAAGGACCGAAGAGCCGTGCCGAAGGTAACAAGAGGAGGACACCCACTGACTTGGCCCCAGCCCTCCCAGCTTGTCCCCACCTCGAACCTGCAAAAGCGAAACTCCGGTGTGTCCTGCAGCCAGCAGCCTCAAAAACCCAGAGGAACTGCCCTGCCTTCAAAAGAAAAGACTCTGTCTCCCGTGAACACCACATTTGTTCACCAACAGACTCCAGGTCTGCCAAAGTCGGCGAGTCTGCACCACTCTGTACTCGACGCCCACGGCCCGAGTTCGAGTGGTCCAACACCAAGAGGAGGTCTCTCCGGCAATCCTGACCAGAGATCCGGTGACCCCTGACCTGCCTCAAGCCTCCAGCCGACACCTGCAGCCTCAAACCGGAAGGTCCCCCAAACTGCGACCAGGAGCTGGTAAGAAAATCCTACCCTAAAAGGCACCCCTGCACCCGACGCCCCACGGCCTTAGGTGGCCCAACCGACGGTGCCTAACCAACCCCCAACATCCCAACTTACCTCTCCAAGTGGTGGTCGCACCCAGAAGACCTTCGTCCCCGAGCCTGCAGTGTGTTTGCAAACCGGAGCCTCCCCATTGAAAGCTACAGGGCGCCCGACGCCAAAACAGCATTCTGCACCCGGCCGCCCCAGTGCCGCTGAGGGTGCACCTTTTGTGCTGGCTTGAACCCCCATTTGCCCTGAGCTTAAGTCCAGGAGCTTTCTCCCACAACCCAGTGGCCTGCTCGTCAGCAGCCACCAACCGGAGGCCCCCTATCCCCCATTGGATAACATTGAGCCTCAGCACTCTGCACACGGCCGCCCTAGTGCCGCTGTGTAACAAGAGTAAATCATTGACCCTGGGAGACCCCTGAGTCTACCCCCAGAATACCAACTCCCAGAACCAAATACTTACCTTTGAACCGATAACCCTATTTTCGTCCATAGGATAACATAGACTGTTTTTCTGTGAAAAGTTTCTAAGTGTGGAGTTGGAAAATGTAAGAAACCTTTTAAAACTGTAACTAAATAACAAAAACGCTTTTACTTACCTGTTTACAGGAAATGTCCCAGTGCAGTATCCAGGTATACCGCACTGTGTAAGAAAAGTAATCTGTAAAGTAATCTACTTGACATTCTACTAAAAAGCCAATACAAAGTATATGTACAGTATATCAAAAGCATTGCATTTATAGTAGCTCTAGTGTAACCAAATCAAATTGCATATACAATTCAAACAGTTTACAAACTGCATTACTACTGTAAAGCACTTATTGCTTACCTGTGCCAGGCTTGCTTGGTTCTAGAAAATAAAATCACTAAAAGAATATTTTTATACAAAACCAATTGGTCTGAAGTTCAGTCTTTGAGTGTGTGATATCATTTGCTGATTGAGTGTGTACAACAAATGCTTAACACTACCCTCTGATACAGCCTTACTGCTCGACCACACTGCCACAAATAGAGAGTAAGGTGCTATCTACCTTTACCTCTGCCTACCTTCGGGGTTCCACTGGACTCTGTGCACACTATACCTCACTTTGGTATAGTATATACAGAGCCAGCTTCCTACAAATTGTTGTTATGGATTAGTGATTTCATGATTGGCAAATTTGATTTACTAGTCAGACCCTAGTACAGTGCACTATGTGTGCCCAGGGCCTGTAAATCAAATGCTGCTAGTGAGCTGCAGCAATGATTGTGCCACCCACAGAAGCAGACTGTAAAATGTAACTCTGGCCTGCCGTTGCAGAGCCTGTGTGCAGTCTGGTACTGCTATGTCGACCTGGCAAGTGCACCCACTTGCCAGGCCCTAACCTTCCCTTTTCTTACATGTTAATCACCCCTAATGTAGACCCAAGGTACCCCTGTGGGAAGGGTGCAGTGTATGTGAAAGGTAGGACATGCCCTGATGTGTGTGGCATGTCCTGATAGTGAATTACTGCCAATTTCATTTTTCACTATTGCAAGGCTTCCTGTTCCCATAGGACAGAATAGGGAGTTTACTTATAACATCTAATAAACATAACTACCCCTGGGAACAAGGTAGGAAAAAAAGTTTAGTATGCCTGAACTCAATGTTAAAATGCATCTTTTAGTGAGGGTTATTTTTACATTCTGTGTTTGAAAATACCACTTTTAGAAATTAGGTGTTTTCTTGCTTAACCATCCAGTGTGCCTCTGCTAGGTTTGTGTATTGCATGTCTGGCTTTTGGATGATAGGGGCTGGAGAGGGGCAGTGGCTCCAGAGAGCCTGATGAGTCAGGGCTGGGTTGAATAGACCTTGGCTGCATTTAGAGTAGGGGGAGGAGATTTCCTTTCACCTGAATGGGCCTGGTCTGCCTTCAACAATGCTGTCTCCACCTCCTGCCAGGAAGCTGCACCAGTGAGGACAGAATTGGTTTTGGCTGGGTACAGACACTCTCTGCCTTCAGAGAACAAAGGATTTTTGTGTATAAAAAGAGGGGCCCAGACCCCAGACTTTTAGATCACTTCTGGGAAATCAAGCGAAACCTTTGCCTAGGAGAAGAGCTGGAGAAGCTGAGGAGGAATACTGCCCCTGTGCTGTTCGCTGTCTGGGGTTGGCCTGCAGTTGCTACTTGCTGCCAAGGAAAGGAGAAAAGGACTTTGCTGTTTGCTTTGTCACCTGCTTGAGGAAAAGAACTCCAAGGGCTTGAAACTGAGCTTGCCTCCTGTTCTGAAGTCTCAGGGACACAAAGACTTCACCACCAGCTCCCCTGAACTGCCTTGCTGGAAGTTCTGACCTGCAAAGAGGTGCCTGCAGTTGTTTTGGGCCTCTAGAGAACTGTTTTCCGCTGGGAACTGGAAAATCAATGCAACTTCGAAGAAGCAAGACGCATCCGCACCTGTTTCCGACGCATCGCCAAAGAAACCGTCGCAGCGCCTGCCGCGGCTTGAGAAATTGCCGCACGCCGCATCGAGTGCACCGATCTCCAAAGTCCGAGATCATCGCACCAAGTTCGACGCAAGGCCTGCTGTGCGGCTGCAAGAGGTCACGCATCGTTCCGGATTGTCGCATCGAGGCGCCAAGTTTGTCGCATCGTTGGGGGATGCAGTAAGAAACTGAAACATCACCTCCCCACGCAGTAAGAAACCAACGCATCACCTCCTCTCCGGTAAGGAACCGACGCATCACCTCCCCTGCGCTGCAGTAAGGAACCGACGCATCACCTTCCCCGAGTGTAAGGAACCGACGCATCACCTTCCCTGAGTGTAAGGAACCGACGCATCACCTTCCCCGAGTGTAAGGAACCGACGCATCACCTTCCCTGCGGCCCGTTTTGTTTGTTTGCGTGACGCATCCCAGGTACTTTGTGAGAAAAGTGTTGCATCTGCAATTTGCTTTGAACTGAACTATTTCTACCATCTGAAAGTCATATTTTTATTACTGTATTGTGGATTTTTGTCGTTTAGATAAAGATTACTTATTTTTCTAAACTGGTGTGGTGTTCATTTGTAGTGTTTTCACTGTATTACTGTATGTGTTCACAAATGCTTTATACACTGCCTCTGAGATAAGCCTGTCTGCTCGAGCCAAGCTACCAAGGGGGTGAGCAGGGGTTATTTTAGAAGTGTATCCCCCTTACCCTGACTAGAAGCAAGGGTCCCTATTTGGACAAAGGTACCTACCTCTGCTAAATAGAGACCCCCATTTCTAACACAGACCAATTGCTCTCAGCTCCAACAGCTTGATGTGGAGCTGAGATTCCGTTGGAGACCAGAGTCCTCTACTCTCCACCTCGCCCAGATAGCTGCCTCAAACCAGAAGTGATGCATCTTTCAATACTGTGAGCTCAGGATGGGGAATAAAGAGGGGTCTGCCGCTGACCCAATCGCAGTCCACGAGCCACCACTGCAGACCCTTTACAGTTCCCTTCGATATCTGGACCAGGTCTGAGAGATTCCCCAGATGCTGTGTCTACTGGGACTTCACATCTCACTACACAGCTTGCAAATGCCAAAGGGAATGTTTTGCTAGCCGGAGGCTATGAGACCCAACAGCTTCAGATTCAATCTCATCACAATCCAGGATAGAGGCTGAAACATTGAAATAATAGCCCAAATATCCTGGACTCACTGTTCTGGAGGATACGTCCGAAACTGCACTTTATACAGAACAGCTCCGATGAAAGGGAGGATCTGAAATGGAGTCAGGTGTGACTATGGCACATTGATAGCAAACCCCAGCGAATGCAGGAGGTCAAATAGTGTAAAGAAGTGAGAGAGAGAAAGACAATGGTGAATTGCAGACAGGGAAATAGGGAAAGGAAGGAAGGAAGAAAGAAAGAAAGAAAGAAAGAGAGAAAGAAAGAAAGAAAGAAAGAAAGAAAGAAAGAAAGAAAGAAAGAGTGAGATGAAAAAATCTTGAAAAAGTAAAGTAAATTTACTTCGCATCAGTTCTCTATTTTTAAATATCTCCCTTGCATCTCCATCCACAGCAAGCTACGCACAGACTAAACTTTTCAGGGGAAAAGGTGTACAATGTGTAGCTTCCAATAATTGATTATCTCACCTGTGCCTTCAAGACCCTAGCTGAGTTGCAATGCAGTACCCTGAGAGCAGTGTTACACCATCAGTTGTAAACAAGAGAGAGAAAAAGTTTGATGGCCTTCAAACGATCCTGTTTAGGACCGATTTAGCAGGAATGCCAGGATCTCCCTTGATGATCAGCACCACAATAATGAGAGGGTAGCATTGGCAAAATCATTTGATTGATGTGCCCTGAGCAGGATCCTGCATATATTGAAGGATATAGCTTGAGAAAGAACATAAGAATGGAGACCTAAAGTTTTACAGTTGTGTTCTGCAAGAATAGAAGAGATTCATTTTTCACAAATTCTTACCAGAATCTAGTGAACTCCCTGCACTAGTCAGCTGGACCTTGCTGGTTAAGATCACCCTGGGAAGGATCGTTCTTGAATTTGATATTCTGCTTTATGGAGGCTTCTAGAAGACTTAGGTCTAGATCTTGGAGGGATTGTAGGACTTCCATTGCCCTAAAGTTCAATAGACTGATTATCCATGAGTATGTCACCGTTCCACTTCCTCCAACATTGCTGTGCAACCGAACAGTCCTACTCAGTTCTGAGCTGTTCCTCTTAGTCCAATTTAATAAAGTCATGAATAGCACTTTCCACCTCTTAAGACTTCTGAGAGGTATATTCCACTTACTGTCTACTCCTCACGAGATGCCTTGGTCCTGGTGGTGGTTAAGGTCAAGGTCAACTTAGCCAATGGCAATAATGCCATCTGAATGAGTCTATCAGCCTGCTCCCTAAGTAAACCTCAAAGGTTCCAGAACAATGTAAGCATGGTAACAAAAAATAAGTTACTGTCAGCCAATGCAACAGTACGTAAAATAACTAAGAGCTTTCACTGGCCGGGGTAGCCAACTGATCAATGGCTTCTACTTTTTTCAAATCCCTTCCCCTGCCCACCTGTCAGATCTTTGAAGCAGCTGAAAAGAAATGCAAAATATATATCAAAATGCATAGTACAGTTCTAGAAAAATCTTAGAGTACCTGAATCTTACGTGCATTTGACCACTACAGAACTGTGATGAAACTTGTAACTGGATAAGAGTGGAAAAGATAAAGGCCTGTTGGACACTAAGCCAGCTTTTACAACACCCGAAGCCAGCTATTTACGAACAGAGACGAGCCAATGGCTCTCTATTGTATCTCTTGGTCTGCGTTTTCATAACTTTAGCCAAGCAAACGGATTCTTGTAAGAGGTGCATAAGAAACTGTAAAATTGCCAATTGTATTGGAAAAACTTAGGGGCATATTTACAAGCCCCTATCGCACAGGAACGTCACCTTTTTTTACATTCCTGTGACGATACTTGCTTCGTCTTATTTACAAGGCAGTGTTAAGCCACCTAATGTGGCTTAACACTGCCTTGTAAATAAGGCACTCTTTCACGCTATACTTACCGTTAAAGGGGAGGGCAATGGGTGTTGCGGTGGTCGTTCGGCTGCAACACCCATTGATTTTGATGCTGCCCCATATTTACAAGGGTGGCCTAAAAATAGGGCAGTGCCAAAATTAAGACCAAAAAGACCTGGTCTAAACATGGTGCAACAAGGAGAAATGCTTTATTTCTCCTCGTTTTTGCTGTTTCTATGTGTGCTGCATTGTGCAGCACACATAGAAACAGCAAAATGCCATGCATGCTTGTTGTTTAAAAAATTACGAGTTGCAAATTCTATATGTTCTGCACAAAGCAGCACACATAGAAGTTAGAATCCCCATTTAAGATTGTTTATGTGCAGGAAGGGGCACCTTCCTGCACATAAACAATAATTCCCTCAACGCAGGCGCCCTTGCACTATTGTGCAAGGGTGCCTGTGTTGGCGCTAGGCAGTTGTAATTAGCGCCAGCACAGGGGGAAACGCAGGGCTGCACCGTATTGTTGTAAGTACGGTGCAGCCCTGAGTTTCCAAAGTGGCGGAGCGCGGCATTAAGCCAAGAAGGCTAACGCCGCGCTCCAGCACTTTACTTTTAATATGCCCGTTAGTGAAGAAAGGAGCTTTAATTCTAAACAAAGATAAATTTAAAAATAATACAAATGTATTATAGAAATGCCACTAAAACACCAGGAAACAAAACAGGAACAATCAGGGTACAAACCAAAAATTGAAATAATAATTCAATTGATGTTAAAATAGATTTGTTTTTGTGATAAAAAAAGACAACAGAGGAAAACTCATCCAAGATAGTTCATAGAAAGCCTAACAGGATCACTTAGATGTACATGATATAGTAGACAAGAAAACCATTTTGTGTTAAGAAGAAATGTAATTGGGAACATTATTTGTTACTTTTGGAATAAGGCTTAGAAACAATTGAAAATCAATTAGTTGAACAAACAGAAACAATTTATCTTTGAGTTAATGATTAAAAAAACTGAAAAACTGAAAAATTAAGAGATGCATTTATTAGGAGTGAGATTGTTAATACCTGTAAAATATAAACTTGGAATTTACATGTATTTGTGTTCTAGGAATAAAGGTCCTGGAAATACAGGTGCATCCACGTTTAACAAAATACAAATTCAGAAAAGTTTGAAGTAGGAGGTTGGAAACAACAAAACACATTAAAGAATTTTGATAAGAAAACGCCTTTGCCACTTGTTTTCCACATGCAAGTGTGGAACAGTCAAGACCAGCTTTCATCTGCTGTTAACTGAACATATTTTCTGTGATTTAACCTGCTGTTACTCTATTTCGGTACCACCACATTGCTCCGATTCAATAGGATGTGCGCCTGGGTCTTTTGAGACCCACTATGCTTCTAATGAGGATATTGTCGTCACATGGGCGGAGGGGCTGCAGGGAGTTCTTATCCTGTGGCCAAAGCTTCTGGGTGCTCTCTTTGTACTGACCATTAGTATTCTGAAGCCATATATGCCCTTAAAAGGTCATCTCTACCATTACTTTCAGTCACCTTTGATTTATTCCCAGAATGTGAACTACCTTTGTCAAAAACTGTGATTGCTTGTTTCATATTCAATATCCAATTAAGCTGTAGAAGGCCTCATTATATGAGACACCTTATTCCAAATATGGAATTCTTCCAAAGAGCACTCTCATTCTGGAATTTGAAGGTTTTGTGTTTTTTTACACTATACCTGTCATTCGGTAAATACATAATCGGGCTTATAGCTCTTTCTACATACAGCACAGCCTACATGACACCTCAATGTTGTCACCCTTCATACCCCCACAGCTTTGTGTTCTACATCACAGGTTCCATACTTTTTGTTTTGGATTAAGACCACTACTCTTGATAGAGCGAAATGTTCTTGTGAATTGTAGGGGTGCATCATAATCACTGATAGGCCGCACCCACATATATGCAGACATATATTCGTTATATTCAGTTATATACTCATGCATGTTTAGTAAAGAATGAATAGTTCGTTGAGACAAAGTGAACTCAGCAGCATAATGGTGTTAGGATAACGATGTAATGTAATGCTTATTGAATTGTGTGAACATAATGCATAGAGGAATTAGTTTGTGTGTGTAATGTAATTGCAGTAGTTTAAACGTGCACCATATTAAAGTTGCACATGTAATTCATTGTTTGCATATGAATCGTAATGAAAATGCTTATAGGGAAACGTAAGACGAGTGTTTAAAAGTCATATGTAAAGGCCTGACTACATATATGCTTAGGGAAGGCCTGGTTTATTTTATGTTAGCTTAGGTTGTAGGCCGAGAAAAGTTTCTCTTGGTAAGGCTCTCTGGGCACAAACGGTAGATTTAATTTGCACAGTAGAAAGTTTCTGTTGAACGTATCTCTTGTTGCAGGTGCAAGGACACATGTCTCGTTAGTAAAGACTAACTCTTTGTTTTCAAAAGTTAGAGAGATGGGAGGCATGGTACGGGGAGTGAAATGGAATTTAGGGATGATACTTTCAGCGGAGAAGGTGCCTGGGACTCAAGGCCATCGCAACCGTCCAGGATGAAGTAACCGTTTCGATGGAAAAGCACAAGAAAGAAGACCTGGCCAAGGAGGCGTGACAAAGGCGTGTACAATTGTATTGTGGTTTTGTATTAGGGATAGTGCCCTGAGGGAGGAGGCCAGAGAGAGAGGTAGGGGAGACCTGAGAGAAGGACAGAGCTGAGCTTAGGTATTATGTGATTGCACTTCTGAGGAAGTCTTCACAGCTGACACCTTTTATTCACTCTTGCCTTTGAAAATCGTTATGCAGGGATGTCACTTAGCGTTAGTGTAGGGACAGCAATTGATGTAAAGCTTGTTTAGTCCAATGAAGAGCAACTTAGAATTTGGAGCAATCATAGTCTGGTTGATCCTTCTAGAACTTTCTATTCTCTTTATCTTGAGTCGGATGAGATTCCTGCGTAGGTTATTATTTGTATTAGTGCCCATCTATTTCTTTAACCTCGTGTTGAGGTGCTTGCACGTTCAGTTATTTTTGGCGATAATAAATTCTTAAACTTGAATTCGGAGTCAGTGGTCCTTTCAGACAAAATGAATGCTGTTATATAACCAGATGAGATTCTCTCCTTATACACTATTCAACAGGTAAAAAGATCTTGGCGACCAGAAGGTTCTTATAGATAATTAGATAAGAATCGGCGTTATCAGTTGGTAGCAGAGAGGATGGTTACCTTTGATGGTAAGGGGAGATCTAGAGCAAGATAGGAGATTAAGTTGCCCCATAGAGCTCGAGTGACGCAGATCCAGAGGACCGCGGGAGAAGGATGTCGGAGGTCGTTGAAAACTGACGGAGAGTGCCGGTGCGGCGGAAGTAGCAGTTCGTAGTAGAGTGAGTATGAAAAGAGTGATGTTTGGTAGATTGCGGTGTTTTATTGTTGTGTGATGTCTTGCGGAGTTGGAAAGAGAGTTGTGTGATTGAGGAACGGACCGTGAGCGCGCGCGGGACCGGGAGATTTATTGTGGTGTAGAATACACCCAGAGTGAGAACGTTGACCAGAGGTTGTGGGGGTCACGAGACGTCATTGACAGACCCACTGAAGATAGGGAACACATGAGTGAGTGTGTGAATAACCAACGCAGGTCGTAGGTTATTGTGTGCAGAACATCGAGTGATTGAATCCTATCGAGTGTGTTAAAGGCGATTGTCCGGTCGTTTCGCGGACAGACGATTGCCAGATTGAGGTCAACAAGCTCAAGAGGCTGATCGGTCATTGGTAAGACTGACGGTCAGAGAGGTAATTGTTCGGTAGGACGGACATTATTTCAGAGTATGATTGGGACAGGTGCGAGCGAGAACGAGTGAATTAGAAAGGAGGGGAACTGCTGCGAGCGGAGGAAAAGTGACGTCAGACAAGTGCCGCGCTGCGATAGGCCGGTTGGTGTGAGCCGCGCTGGTATTGGTGGATTGAAATCAGGAAGTAAAAGCGGACATTTTGAGTGCAAACAAAAAGTTGATTCATCATGAAATGTTTTAAAGCTTTACGGGAACTTTGTAGAGGTGATAGACATGTGGTTGTTCGGGAGGGAGAGGAAGCTCCTCCCGAGGATACACCAGCACATTATATGGCAAAGAATGTAGGATTGCATACTATAATTTGGCTTGAGAATTGGCATAAAATGACAGAAGCAGAAGGAGAATTGTCGTTCCCTCGATATGGTACTTTCAGGATGGAGGTATTGTACCAGCTAAAAAGTGTAATGGCCTCATTACGACCACTACCTAGACCGACACAGTTTGAGGCATTGCATGCGTGGATTAGAGCAGCACACGAAAGGAATAGAGACAAGGGTCAGGAAAGGGTGAAGAAATCGATCAGGGCATTTCAAGATGCAAAGTGGGATGCACTGGAGAAACGGTGGAGGGTGGCAACGGTTGAAGTGGATAAGTTGTACCCATTGTTAGTACAAAATGGGAAAATAATAAGAATCGATGAGGACGACAGTGATCTAGATGACAGCTTGTTGGATAGGTTGTTGGCAGAGAGGCCACCACCATTTAATCCAGATTCAGAAGAGGGAAAGACGACCCCAGCAGTAGCAATAGTTGATGAGAGCCAGAATCAGACTAGCATGAGAGTGGTGGGAAGGATTTCCACAGGAACGGAGGGGGCAACGGCGTCTATGATAACACAGCCTCCTGCGGGGAACACAAGATTACCGGACTCTTTGACAGTACCGGTTACCATAGGCCCTATAGTACCGGTATATGACCCAGACCGAGTGAGAGAAGGGGGCTCCGTACCGACGGGAAGGGAGGAAGGAAACAGTGAGAGTGGGAATGGGTTTGGGTTTGGAGTAAGAGTGGTTCATTTCCCAAGACCAATGGAGACAAGTACGCCGTTACCGGCTACTGCGGACTCTTCCTTTAGGAGAGAAGAGGAGAGACCAGAAAGACCGAGGTCTTTGTGGGAATCTAAGTCAGCTTTGAGGGAGTGGACACCAACAGTAAAGAACCAAGAGGATAGGATGCAAGGAGATAGGGCACAGAACGTCTCGGAAGACAGACCAAGTTCCAGGGATATGAGGGAAGGGAATAGGTCACAAGGACAGAATAGTGACTGTGATGAGCGGGATGGCTCGGGTTGTCGAGATGTACTGAGGAGTGCAGTACAGGCAAGGTTGCTAGATGTGGTGAGGCTGAAAGCAGAGGTAGACGAAATGATCAGTGGGGGTCTGCCTTTGGAAAGGATAGAAATTTATGGATCAGACGAACTGCTGTTTGTAGCAAAAGATGTGACTCGAAAAGCTAGAATGGCACATGATAGATTGAAGGAATTGGCCAAAAGATATGAGGTGGACCTGAATAAAACTAAAGCGTTGCAGGGACCACATAGATTGCATTACAGTGATCAGGAGCTGGAGGAGAAAAGAATTACAGGATTAAAGACACACACAAGAGACCTGATTATAGGAATGAGAATATGGATTTTGTTGGACAAATGGGAAGAAAGGTGGTCCAAGAAGAAACCAGTAAAGAGAGCAGAAGGGGAAACGCCGCCGCCAGGAGGGGGGCGACGGGTGTTGGAAATTTTCCTTTACGGGAAGTACAGAATGGAGGGTACGTGCATGTGCCGTGGAATAGAGGTGACTTGGCTGCATTTACAAATGATTTTCCTCGGCTGAGGGAGAAACCAGTAGAATGGTACAAACAGGTTGAGCGGTTTGTGAAAATTTCAAAAGTATTGTGGATTGATTTGAACACTTTGTTTGACATAGTGGTACCGGGAGATTTGTGGACAGCTTGTAAAGTCGCTATTGAGTGGCCGACTTCGGAACCGGATAGAGAGGCGGTTACAAATGGTCCATCACCCCTAGTTATGAAAAAGTATGAGCAGGTGATTACATGGTTGAAACTGAAGATTTCACCCCAAGATATAGATTGGGTTAAGATAGATCGGACTGTACAGGAACCCAAAGAAACGGTGCATGAATATTACGAAAGACTTCTGCAAGTTTTTAAACAGTATAGTGGGTTAGATATTTTGGACCCCAAGGATATGGGACAGTTTGTCTCAAAGTTTGTAATGGGTCTGAGGATGGAAATCAGCCTCATGATACAGCATCATTTGATCTGCTGGCAGAACAAGCCGTTAGATGAAATTTTGAGGTATGCGAGATACTGTAGTGATGAGGTGGACTCAAAACATCGGAAGTTAAAAGATAAATTGATGCTTGTCCAGATGCAGACAGCACAGGGTCAGCCTAGTGGAGGGACCTTAGGAAGAAAGCAAGGAAATTTCCAGGGGAACCAGAATGGGCAAGGACAGGGAAGGGGAAAACCAGTAGACCCCAAGACAGGAGTGGACATAGCCACACTGAAGAAGACCACGGCGTGTCATCTTTGTCGCCAGGTCGGACATTGGAAACGCGAGTGTCCTTTGAACCCAGCTAACCAGTTGCAGGAAGAGGAAGAGGGGGCTCAGGCACCCGCGCAAGAGGTAGTTAACACAGTAACGAGGCCTAGGACGATGAAAGGTGGGGTATACAGCTCTCACGCCCAGGTTCCCCAGGCTCCAAGGATTACACAAGGAATACGAACGTACCAACAGATGCCCCTGTTCGAAGACTATGACGAGAGTAGCTTAGACCCTTTATCCTGACGGTGCCTGAGGGGGAGGAAGACTGCACGCTTGGAGCGGTCTTGGAGGTAGACCAGAGAGGACCTTTTGTGGAGGCAGATATTGAGGGTCATCCTGCCACACTTTTGGTTGATACTGGAGCTACCCGGTCTACTGTAAGATCAGCAGTAGTCCCTAACCTACCCCTCTCGGGACAATCAATCCAGGTCGTTGGAGTAGCGAACAAGAGAATAAGCAGCCCATTGACAGAACCGATCTTAGTAAGGATAGGTTCTTTCCAAACTAGACATCAGTTTGTAGTGTGTGATACGAGTCCAGTTTGCCTTTTGGGAAGAGATCTGTTGTGCAAGTTGAACTGCACGATTTACTGTACGCCACGAGGAGTGGAGGTCCAGACGAGAGATGATGATGCTGACTTTAAAATTACTAATCAGCATCTGTGTATAGATCTGTACCCAATGGTGACAGTGGAAGAACTTCCACCTGATCTGAGAGACGCAGTGTCGTCTGTGGTGTGGGATTTCGCAGGCGACGAAATAGGTCTAATCAGAGGGGTTGAACCAGTGCGGATTGAGGTGAAACAAAACGTTGATTTCCCCAGAACACCTCAATACAACTTGTCGCCTGAAACGATTGCAGGGATAAAACCTGTGATCGAGACTTTCATTGAGAAAGGCATTCTAAAAGAGATCCGAGGTAGCCCCTGTAATTCACCTATTATGGGACTACAGAAACCGAGCGGGAAATACAGGATCGTGCAAGACCTGCGAAAGGTCAACACGATAGTTATCCCTTGTTGTCCAGTGGTACCGAATCCTTCAGTAATACTGTTCCAGATCCCATGCGAAGCCGAGTGGTTTACGGTCATCGATTTGTGTCAAGCTTTCTTTTCGATACCGCTCCACGAGGAAAGCCAATTTCTTTTTGCGTTCAGGCTGGAAAATCGCGTGTTAACATGGTGTCGTATCCCTCAAGGGTATACGGAAAGTCCATCGATCTTTAACCAGATCCTGAAGAAGAACCTTGAAAGTCTTGTGTTACCGCAGAACTCAGTTCTCGTGCAATACATAGATGACTTGCTCATTGCCTCAGAAACAGAAGATGCTTGCAGAATTGACACGATAGCTCTGTTGAACCACTTAGCAGAGAATGGACATAAGGTGTCCCCGAACAAGCTGCAGTACTGTTTGAATGAGGTACAGTACTTGGGACACAGATTAGAAAAAGGCAAGAGGAAGGTGTCACCAGACCGAATTGAGGCAATAATGAGTATGTCAGTACCCACTACACAGAGAGAAGTTAGGATGTTCCTGGGAATGGTTGGCTACTGTCGACAGTGGATTCCTAGTTTCTCCTTGAGAGCAAAGCCTTTGCAGAGGCTTACACACAAGGATGTGAGTGATCCGGTACCATGGGACGAGGAGTGTTTGATATCATTCCTGAAACTGAGAGAGGAATTGTGCAGTGCTCCGGCACTGGGAATGCCAGATTACAACAAGGCCTTTACATTGTTCTGTTATGAGAGGGAAGGATGTGCATTAGCAGTGTTAGCTCAGAACCATGGAGGTGTCCGTAGACCAGTTGCCTATTTTTCAGCTACTTTAGATCCAGTAGCTTCTGCGTTGCCCGGATGTCTAAGATCCGTTGCTGCAACAGGTGTCAGCATTGAAAGATGTGAAAGCATTGTAATGGGACATCCATTGACTGTACATGTGCCACATTCGGTTGAGTTATTGATGACCAGGACCAAGACCCAGCACCTAACGAACAATAGGTTAACGAGGTACGAGCAAGTCATACTTGCCGCAGAGAATGTGACTCTGAAAAGGTGCTCTGTCTTGAACCCTGCGACATTAATGCCTACACCGAACACAGATGATGAAGATTGTGCGGACCATGATTGTCTCGATGTGACCGAGCTTTGCACCAAACCGAGACCTGACATTGTCGATGAACCATTGGCTGACCCAGATGAAATTTTCTTTGTCGATGGTTCATGCTTAAGAGACAGTGTGGGGCAATTGAGAGCAGCGTTTGCTGTATGTACCATTTCAGGAGTGGTCGAGGCTGCTTGCCTAGAAGGAGTACGCTCCGCGCAGGTAGCTGAGATCATTGCCTTGACCCGTGCCTGTTTGGCCGCTGATCGAATTCGAATCACGATTTACACTGACAGCCAATATGGGTTTGGTGTGGTGCACGACTTCGGGCAGTTATGGTCTCAGAGGGGATTTTTGACATCATCTGGCTCACCCATTAGGAATGGAGAATATGTAAGACAATTGTTGGATGCATTACAGCATCCAAAGGAAATTGCTGTTGTAAAGTGCTCAGCCCATGGGAAAGGGGAGGACTTTGTGTCATTGGGAAACAATTATGCGGACGAAGTCGCCCGTTTCTGTGCAGAACAAGGATGCATATTCACAGAAAGAGAGATAGGGGAGAGCCAAGAAGGAACCGAGCTCAGCATAATGTTGACCATGGCAGACACTTGGGAAGAGCTTAAGCGATTGCAGGATGAAGTTTCAAACCAGGAGAGAGAGGGATGGATCAAAGCTGGTTGTGAGAAAGGAGATGTGGATGTGTGGGTATCCAACGATGGGAGAGCCGTGTTGCCTGAAGAATTGTTGAGTCCGATGGCAAGACTGATACATGGACAGGCACACCTTGGTAGAGACGCAATGATGAGAGTGTTTAGACAGACGTGGTATAACCCACGGTTCCGAGCAATGGCTGAGACGGTATGTCAGAGGTGTGTTACGTGTCAGCAGATGAACGCTGGAAAGAAAACTGTAGTTACATTGAGTCACATTGGGAGGTCAGGTGGGCCTTTCAACAGAATACAGCTCGACTTTGTGGAAATGCCTAAGTGCAATGGATTGAGGTACATTTTAGTGCTAGTATGTGTATTCTCACGGTGGGTGGAGGCGTACCCCACACGCAGGTGTGACACTCTCACAGTGGCTAAATTACTCTTGAGGGAGCTCATCCCTAGATTCGGGATCCCGACCTCTTTGGAATCAGATAGAGGAGGGCACTTCCATAGTGAAATCATGAAGTTGCTTTGCGCTGCATTGAACATTGACCAGAGACTCCACTGTAGTTACAGACCAGAGGCTTCTGGGATGGTGGAACAAGTTAATGGAACTTTAAAAGCCCGGATGGCAAAAATGTGTTCTTCGACATCCCTGAAATGGCCCGACGCCTTGCCACTCGTGCTAATGAGCATGCGAAGTGTCCCTGACAGAAAGACCGGGTTGTCCCCCCATGAGATATTAATGGGGAGGGCAATGAGATTGCCAGCAGTACCAGCTACAGCCTTGATAAGCATCACTGATGATTTGATTCTCGATTATTGTAAAGGACTCTCTGATGTGGTCCGTTCTGTATCCCAGCAGGTGCAAGCAGCAGTGGTCCCAGCCTCGAGTGATCTGTGCCACGACTTGTGTCCCGGTGACTGGGTGCTCGTCCGGAAGCACGTGAGGAAGAGTTGCTTGGATGCCCGCTGGCGTGGCCCGTATCAGGTGATACTTATCACGAACACAGCAGTGAAGTGTGGAGGATTGCCGAACTGGGTGCATGCCTCCCATACCCGCAGAGTTCCAGCACCCTTGGAAGAAACAGCTCCTCTCGTAAATGAAAATCCAGCTGATGTGGCAGGGCCACATGGGAGGACAAGTCAAGCTGTAAGGGTCGCTGACACAGAAGGTGGTGCACTAGAGCAAGCTGAAGGGGGTTTCCACAGTTCGAACCCTGACTCAGACACCGAAGACAGAAACGGTGCAGTGGGCGGAGAAGAGTCAGATTCAGCCGAAAAAGGAAGTAGTGCACTGGGTATAGAAGGGGAAGGCAGACGCACGAACAGAAGTGCAGAAAGTTGGCCCGAAAGACAGAGGCGACTGAACCTGAGGTTAGCACCTGAGAGAGACCTTGCTCCAGTGTCTGAAGTATCTGAAACGGAAGCAAGTGACGAAGACCAAGCACAAGACAGTCGGCGAAGGTCGAAGAGAACAAGAGTGCCTTGTCGCAGATACTCTACCCCTGAGTGGACTTACACTGTGTTTGATGCAGGGGGTGGTGAGTACGGGAAGACTGAGGTCAGTGCAAGTGGTCAGTCGGAGCCCGAATGTGGTGGTGAAGGTGGTGCTGCAGTTGCCAGGGCTCGAGATAGAAGGAACACTGACTCTCACGGTTCCGAATCCCCCGCTTCTGAGTGAAGTCCGAAACTTGGTTTTGCATCGACTCGAATTCCCGCCTTTTGGAGTTGAGCCGTTTTCACATGAAGTGCTGATTTTGCGTCTTGAACTTTTGTATCACGTTCTGGTATTGCTCAATGAGGATCTTATTGTGGATCAACTATAAACTGTAAATAAACGTCTAAAAGAAGAAGATAACCTAGGTCCGAGTGGAAGAAGAATAAACTTAGGGACTTTCCACAGAAGAGGAACGAAAACTAGGGAAGTCTTTTTCTGGACTGTGTAAATAAGATTGTGAACGAAAAGGGAAAATCCGGAGATTTCATGGTTGCTCGAGCTGGTTAAGCAAGTCACAATTAAAGGACAGAGACTTTTTACAGGGTTCTTTGCTATAACCAAGACTTTTTGAGAACTTTCGAAACCATGGAGCCGGGAGATCCCAATCGTAGATCTAAATGGATTGTAGGCATCCTTATAAGTAGTGTAATAGTTTCTATAATCATAGTAGTTATAGTTTCATATACTGGTTCGCACGAGCAAGAAGTAGAGGGGGTGACAGGGACACCTACACCTATTACACCTAGCGAGAAGGGGGTAGACAGGGCAGCTGACAGAGCTTTGCTATTAGAAGAAAGTCGTAGATTACATGTAGATTTATCTAAAGGTGATTTTAAGTTGAATGCATATGCTAAGTTGTTGTATGAGTATGTTGATGTGATGGATGCGAAAGATTGTTATGTGTGTATGCAGTTGCCTACTTCAGTGGACGAGGGTATTAGGTATCACCATCTTCCACTGACTTATGGTATTTCATGTAGTCTTTTGCTTAGTTTATTTTATGAGAGAGATCAGTTCGAGTATTTCTTTTCCAATTTCGACGCAGTGCTTCCTGAAGTCCCAGCTTACAAGCATTTGAATAAATATGACTATTATAAGACGGAAGATAGACTCAGGAAGTACTTCATACCGAGTTTGGAATTGGACACAGCCTTTGCACACAGACACAATCTGACTTGTTTGATGTCAGATGTAGAGAGAAAGTTTGTAGATCAGGTTGAGGATAGGTATAGAAAGCTGACTCACTCCCGAGACTTGGGGCATCACAGGACTGATTGGACAGAGGAAGAAAAGTTGCATAAGACCAGGGGAAGCTATGGTCCTATAGCGTTAGATAAGGAGCAGAGGGGTAAGTTGTGTATAAGGCGTTATCAGACTTACTACGAGAAGGTAGCAGTGGGACAAAGTACTTGTGATCACGTTTTCACCATGGCAGATGTGGCAAAAGATTTTCTCCAAGGTCCTGTACAAGTGATACCAACGGTGTATTACATATGTGGGAAGAATGCTTATGTGAGGTTGCCTGCAAATTGGTATGGAACATGTTATTTGGCAATAATATTTCCAAAGATTTACCATACAGCAGATTTAGATCTTCTAGAAGGTGGAGAGCATTCAAGAACGAGAAGAGCTGCAAGTGCAGGAATCGTAGTGGGAGATATCTTTGGAGCTATGATACCCAGTCTGGGAGTAGTCTTGAATGATGTGAAGATCCGGAGGTTAGCGACTGTGGTGGATGAATTTTCGATGAACACAGCAAAGTCGTTGGTGTTGGTAGAAGGAGAGATGTTGTCGATAAGGGGAATGGTTTTGCAGAATCGCCTTGCTTTGGATGTCCTATTGGCAAAAGAGGGCGGAGTCTGTAAAATGTTGAAGGTTCAAGAGTGCTGCACTTATATACCAGACCGTAGCAAGGATCTGGAGAAATATATAAGTAATATCACTACGATCCACACAAAGATAGCGGATTTGACCGAAGAAGGGGCCTGGGAAAAGGTCGGAAAGGGTTTTGGTCAAGTGGGAGGTTGGTTTGCGAACCTAGGAAAGGGATTCCTTGGATACTTTCTGAGACCCCTCCTTATCTTGGTGGGTTGTGTGGTTGGCTTGTGGATTGTGATCAAGGCCTACAAGTGGTATCGAGCAGGCCGAGTCAAGAGAGCGTTGAGGGAAAATGACATGAGATTGGCAAGACTGCAGGACAGTCAGTATCAAAGGCTCAAGAGCATGGAGAAATTTAGATCAGGGAAGATGGCAAAAAGTTCTGTTTAGGTCGGTTCCTTCTCTGAGGGAGTAGAATGAGATGTGATGACAGGAGTCATCAAAGGGGGAACTGATAGAGCGAAATGTTCTTGTGAATTGTAGGGGTGCATCATAATCACTGATAGGCCGCACCCACATATATGCAGACATATATTCGTTATATTCAGTTATATACTCATGCATGTTTAGTAAAGAATGAATAGTTCGTTGAGACAAAGTGAACTCAGCAGCATAATGGTGTTAGGATAACGATGTAATGTAATGCTTATTGAATTGTGTGAACATAATGCATAGAGGAATTAGTTCGTGTGTGTAATGTAATTGCAGTAGTTTAAACGTGCACCATATTAAAGTTGCACATGTAATTCATTGTTTGCATATGAATCGTAATGAAAATGCTTATAGGGAAACGTAAGACGAGTGTTTAAAAGTCATATGTAAAGGCCTGACTACATATATGCTTAGAGAAGGCCTGGTTTATTTTATGTTAGCTTAGGTTGTAGGCCGAGAAAAGTTTCTCTTGGTAAGGCTCTCTGGGCACAAACGGTAGATTTAATTTGCACAGTAGAAAGTTTCTGTTGAACGTATCTCTTGTTGCAGGTGCAAGGACACATGTCTCGTTAGTAAAGACTAACTCTTTGTTTTCAAAAGTTAGAGAGATGGGAGGCATGGTACGGGGAGTGAAATGGAATTTAGGGATGATACTTTCAGCGGAGAAGGTGCCTGGGACTCAAGGCCATCGCAACCGTCCAGGATGAAGTAACCGTTTCGATGGAAAAGCACAAGAAAGAAGACCTGGCCAAGGAGGCGTGACAAAGGCGTGTACAATTGTATTGTGGTTTTGTATTAGGGATAGTGCCCTGAGGGAGGAGGCCAGAGAGAGAGGTAGGGGAGACCTGAGAGAAGGACAGAGCTGAGCTTAGGTATTATGTGATTGCACTTCTGAGGAAGTCTTCACAGCTGACACCTTTTATTCACTCTTGCCTTTGAAAATCGTTATGCAGGGATGTCACTTAGCGTTAGTGTAGGGACAGCAATTGATGTAAAGCTTGTTTAGTCCAATGAAGAGCAACTTAGAATTTGGAGCAATCATAGTCTGGTTGATCCTTCTAGAACTTTCTATTCTCTTTATCTTGAGTCGGATGAGATTCCTGCGTAGGTTATTATTTGTATTAGTGCCCATCTATTTCTTTAACCTCGTGTTGAGGTGCTTGCACGTTCAGTTATTTTTGGCGATAATAAATTCTTAAACTTGAATTCGGAGTCAGTGGTCCTTTCAGAACAAAATGAATGCTGTTATATAACCAGATGAGATTCTCTCCTTTACACTATTCAACAGGTAAAAAGATCTTGGCGACCAGAAGGTTCTTATAGATAATTAGATAAGAATCGGCGTTATCACTCTTAGGTAGAGTTGACTCGTCCTTCTTTCACGTTAGTGGGCCTGTTGCATCTACCCAGCAGCACTGCAGGGCTCTCGGGTTCCAGCAGGAGGTTAGCAAGAAGCTGAAGGATGACAATAAAATATTGATTCGAAGATCATATGTTCTGAATGCAATAATTCACCTAGACTGACCTCGGCAGATTGATCATCCAGTAGAAGTACAGTGTGGAGCACAAGAAGCTCAATAGAAGAAAAAAACAGGGTTGAAGGATGGAACAAAATAACGGAAGAATGCCATTGCTAAAACAAACCGCAAACCAACGGGTTGAGTTGGGGAGTGGATAAAGATGGAGGAAAAGAAAAACCCGCAACCCCAGCAAAAAATTTAATTATGCATGTTGATGTGCAATACACCAATGGGTGAAAATCATGCATGTTTCTTAACCAAACATGTACACATGGGACCGACATATGTATCCCAGTATTGCTGGCAGTAGAGTTAGGGTCACCCAGTCGTACCCTGGAAACAATCCTCAGGCCAGACAGAAAGCACTTAGGCTAGTAAAGGGGTTTGCAAACCCCAAAGAACGACCAGTGAAGGGACACAAGATTTGACAGGAAATAAGACAATCATTATTTGTGACTGTCAATTCTTGTAGCTACTGAACCAACCAATAAAACCTTCCCTCGAGAAAGCCATCTTTCCATTTTAACTACAAAGAGGTCAGAGGCGGGATCGCTAATGATGTATGGTGTCAGCCACATTCATAAGGTGCGCACGTACCCAATGATTTCCTGGTGTGGTTAAGAGAGAATTCAGAATAAGTGGCCTAACAGCGACAGCAACCTGGCATGTAAAAAGCTAGTTTACAAACAGTGTAGAAGGATCTCAAAGTGTTGGATTAATGTCTCAGGGGCCATAGAATTGAGTACCGAGATTGGACTGCATGCCCTGCTCCTCTCTAAACTTCATGTCCCATTAACTGTCTGGAAAAACATGCCTAACAGGAGCCGTGGGGAGGTAAATACTCTAAGTTGGTTCCCCTGTTTCAAACAAGTGTCTAAGTATCAGGGATAGGCTATCGGTACCTCCTTCTGGATTGGCCTAAATCTTAACCAAATTTGGAGGAAGGAGCAGACATTCACATAGGGTTCTGGCCACCCCCTCATACTTTAATGAGAATGAATGATCTGGCCTCTGAGAATACGCAGAGGGTGTTCGTTTGGAAATAGAGCCACCCACACACGCAATCTCATTTCACACACTTGATGAGGGTTTATTAGCATGGTCTGTAAGCACATACCAAGTGGCTTGGGAACACGTCTGGTTCATGTAACATGGTGTTCATTGTAGTCTACTACTGCAAAAGAAGCAGGTTTGAAAGAAGGGTAATTAAAAACTAACACAGGAGGGTATGACAAACATGTACTGGGGAAGCATCCCACCTAAGATAGGAGGTAAAGTTCTAAAACGGAGATAAAACCAATTATAAGATTCAGGAGACGATGGGTTGGAATGCTACTCGGGGGATTGCCAGTGGTTAGACTTATTGCAAGCATCCTTCCATCAAATTTTGCGTGTTTAATCAGGCGGCAGCCAGCTTAGGGTTTTCAACACTGCATTTCCTTTGGATCACTCACATGTTAACTCATTGCCTCTGCTAATAAACCTGCAACCTTATTTTCTCCAAAAACTGCTTCTTTTCCCTCTTAGCTTTGTTGTGTTGTCACTTGCCTTATTACTATTGCAATTTTAAATGTAACCAACTGGAAGGCTATAGGATATCAGTTCTATGCTGCTTCTTGCATCTCACATCGAGAGAATCAATTGGCAGGCAGCAGCATAATATTGCATAACCTTGCACCTGCACCATCTTCCAAACGTTGGGATGGGAAGGGTTCGTAAGGGACCGCACAATGCATTACTTTTGGTGGTGAAGTAATAAGGTCATTGCTCAGACTGGCTTCTTTCTTTGGAGCACGCAGCAAAGAATCCATCCTATCCCTCACCCTTACTGCATGATGGCTTCTTTATTCAGTCTGCCTAGCATTGGGGGCCATATTTGCATTGTTATTTGATGCTCCTTTTTGTCGTTGAAGGCAGAGGTACATGGTAATCCGATAGTTTCAGAGCATACAAATCAACCAAGCAACAAATCGAGAGAGAGTGGGCAGGATCATAATATGTCCTGCAACATCTATCTGGTACCCCGATTTAAACTGAAGGCACCCCTGTAGCCCAAGGTTTGGCTGCAGCCTGGGCAGCTGGGAGTGGCAGACAGGTCTGTAATATGAGTTATAGCGTTTCATTTCATTATTACTTCTTCTAGCAATGTTTGTTTGTTTTTAGTATTATTCTAAGAATATTTCAGGCTTCTATGGGCCAGATGTACATAGACTTCCATTTGCGATTTCCTAATAGTTAATTTTTGTGATTCGCTATTAGGAAATCGCAAATAGTTATGTACAACACTGTGGTTTACACTGTTTGCAATTCCCAATGGGTCGCAAGGGTCCTGCCTCATTAATATTCATGAGGCAAGTCGCAATTTGCGACCCATTGGGAATAGCTAGAACTCACAGGGATGGTGGCCTGCTGGGGTCAGCAGACCACCATGTCTGTGACTGCTTTTTAAATAAAACAGTTTTTTATTTTGAAATGCAGCCCGTTTTCCTTAAAGGAAAATGGGATGCATTTAAAAAACAAAAATGAAAAGTTTCCTTTTCATTTTTTAAGAGTAGGTAGTGCTCTATGGGACCACTTCCTGCTCTTAAAAAATGTTGGCATCCACATTCACAAAGGGGAAGGAGTCCCTTGGAACCCCTTCCTGATTGTGAATGGTTTACCACTTCCTTCACTGAGTCGATAAAGTATGAATGCTTTGCGACCACATTCTGGTCGCTAAACATTCATACATGCCCCTGCGACTCGCTATTAGGAAGGGACGCCCTTGGCACGCCGCTTCCAAATAGCGACTTTCAAACCCAATGTGCGTTTTGGTAATAGCTTACCGAAGCGCAAATAGGGCTTTATACATTTAAAAATTGTTTTTTCAGGGGTGAAACGGCCCAATTGCAAGCTGAAAAAAGCTTTGTACATCTGGCCCAAAGTTCCAAGACTGGCAGAGCACTGGCGAACTTTGTGGGGTTCAGTTGCCTGTCTGGTCATGGGTCGTTTGGATATGGATTAAACCTCATTTATTTTGTCTACATCAGCTTGTCAATCTTTTTTTCCCCTTACTACATTTTTTGGTACCAGGAATGGGGCAAAAGACGTTTTCACTTCACCTCGTGTGAGTTTTCTGGCTGATTTTTTCGGACCCACAGGCTGACCTGTAGCTGATGTTGGATTTGTGACTGTTTTTGCTGCTCTCATGATGGACATGTACTTGGCAGGAGCTAAGCTGGATGGATGGAAAATTTGGGATTCTTTTCTCCTGCTTTGTGAGCCATTTGGTCACTGTTTTATTGCTGTCATTTTCCTGCTGTGTGCCTCTGGCACGAGTACTCCACTTACCCTGGTGACAAGTGTCAGCACGAGGATCCTGCACCGGCATGAGCAGCTTGGACTGGAGTCTGAATGTTGAAGCGTGGAGGCTGGTTGTGACGCATCATTTTTGTATAGCAATGTGAAGCTGAAGCTTGACGTTGCCATAGCTTCGTGACGCTGATGCTTGATGTCCGACATTGGGTGCCATTGTTATTTGAGAAAATATTACGCATACAGGCAAAGTTTCTTTGTAGTGCGTTGCAACGTGCTGCACTGACATCTTGAAGCAATTCCTTGCGTTTTCCTTTCCAGAAGGTAATTTTGATTGTTTGTTGTGGACTCTGGTTGACTGGTGACTGGTGAGATTGTTTTTTTTTTTTTATGTAATTTTTTTTTGTCAGTCTTACAGCTGTGTCACAGCAAGCTCTTACTATGATCACAACTATTCAAGGTATGGTGCAGCCTCCTCCCTCTCTACAAAGAGCTAGGAAGTCAGAGATTACATGGAAACACTGGTTAAGAATTTTTGAAAACTATCTTACATCCATATATGCATTCAAGTATGATCCACCTAGAAAAAAATGGCATTGCTATTTAATCATCTGGGAGTGGCTGGGCAAAGAGTGTTTGTCAACCTGCCTATAGTTCCAGCGCCTGGTGTGGAGGATGTAGAATGAAATATTTACTTGTAGGCTATTGAGCGAATTGGTAAACAGTACTCGGAGAAGTTGAGTGTCCTGCTCGAGAGACACAATTTCTTTAAGACGAAGCAAAGCAGCGAGGAGACCGTTGAGGAATTTATCGCTGCATTATGTGTTCTTGCTTCTACATGCAAATTTGAAAACTGTGAAGAAACTTACAGAAGAGATCAATTTGTATTTAATTATTACTCTGAGAAAACGCAGGTGAGATTGCTCTCGTGCAGAAACCCAACTTTATGGGAAGTGATTGATATTGCCAAGTGCATACAAAGATCCATTTTCTCTTCACAAGCTTTGGCAAATCATGACGGTGTGTCACCTGTGGCGTGCACTTCTGATGGCTCTAATGTTTGTACCTTGAATACTAAGGCTGTAAAAGTTAAGAAGTTGCAAACTTGCTTTTGGTGTGGCTCAAAGTCTCACTTAAGCAATAACGCTACTTGTCCAGCTATTGGCAAAAAGTGTAATGCATGTAAAAAATTGGGTCACTTCCAATCTGTGTGTAAAGTGCAAACCAGTATGAAGATTAATAGTGTGTATGTTAAAGAGTGTTTGGAAAGGTTTTCAAATGTGGTGTTGACGCTGGAAGCTAGTGAAGCATGTGAGGTTGGTAATAGGATTAAAGGACCCTTATGTCAAGCCACAGTAGATCGACACGAACTTAGAGTGATGGCTAACTCCGGGGCACCCATTAATGTGTTAGCGGATTCCATCTTTTACAGAATTTGGCCTAAAAGTTTTCCCTTAGACAAAACTGATGTTAATCCTAAAGCTTTTGGAGACAAGTATATTGATGTGATTGGTTATTTTGTAGGTCTTGTAGAGTGTTTCGGTAGGAAGATTCGCACCAGTGTATGTTTTTTTTAAAAAGGAAGGACATAATTTGTTGGAAAGACTTGGCTAAGTTGGGCATTTTGTTGTGGCCAAGGCATGAGGTTCCTATTGTTGTCGAAGAGAAACCTGACCTATGCATTAATGATCATTAGGAGCAAGATGTGCTGCAGACCATGAGTACAAAAAATGTCTGATGTGTTCAAAGATGGAATAGGACCGTAAAGGAGTTTGAACACTGTATCAAGTTAAAATCAGATACCGTACCAGTAAATCATAAAGTGCGGCCTGTACCCCTCAGTGACCGCAATGATTGCAAAATCTTGCTGCACAAGCTGTGCGCTGCGGGGATTATCCAGAGTACTGATTTTTTTGCCTGGGTTTCGCCTATTGGACTGGCCAAGAAGAGGAGTGGGGATTTATGTTTGTGTGTGGATTTGCGTTCATTTAATCGTAATATCCTTATTGATTGTCATCCCCTTCCTCGCATACAGGATATGCTAGCTAATATTGGTGAATCCAAATTTTTTCCCACTACTGATCTCCATTCAGCTTATCATCGAATTGCCATCAGTGAGGAGTCTCAAGATCTTACAACGTTTGTTACACCATTTGGTGCCTACAAATATCTGAAACTTCCCTTTGGGCTGGTGTCTGCGGACATCGTTTTCCAAAAGACTATGGATATTTTGTTTGAGGAGATGGGTAACGTACAGGCCTTCCAGGATGATATACTTGTTGTCACTAAGGATAAGGAGGAACATTTGTTCATTCCTGATAAAGTTTTCAAGGTTCTACACAATAGGGGCCTGACTGTCAAACCAGGGAAATGTAAGTTACTAATGCAGCAGGTGGATTATTTGGGCCATACCATTTCAGCAGATGGTATCCTGCTGAAATTTTGCAATCTGAAGGCCATACAGAAGGCTCCTGCCCCCACAGACAAAGATGGCCTAGGCTTGTTTCTAGGGCTTTACGAATAGTATGCATGTTTTGTCCCAGAACCTTTGAGGTCTCGTTTGAAAAAGAGGACAAAGTCTATTTGGACTGAAGAAGTGAGTTTGGTGTTTTAATCTGTAAAAAGAATTGGTGGTGAATGCTCCTGAACTTGGCCCTTTTGTTCAAGGGGAAACATCTTTCATCACTGTTGATGCTAGTATGAGAGGTATTGGATCTGTGATTGGACAAATTGTTGGAGGAAAAGAGATCACTTTATCTTTTGCCTTGAGGACGCTGCAAGATGCAGAGTCTATATACAGCACTATTGTAAGAGAAGCCTTAGCCTGTGTTTGGGCTGTTCAGAAGTACAAGACTTACATATGGGGAAATCAATTTGTAGTTTACACGAATAATAAACTGTTGGTTTATCTCTGTAGCAGCAATGGTCTGGGAAAGGCTTCTGCTTGCCTTGTTAGGTTCTTATCTAAGTTATAAGAGTATCACACTTCATGTTGCACTTTATATCCCAGTGGCCAATGTTTTTGTGCTGGAGGCCTAATCAGTATTTTAAAGAATGCATCCAAACTGCTATCTTGTAAGGTCTGGATGTTAAGGAATATATCAAAGAAAAGATTTGGGCGTATCATTCTACACCATATTTTACTACTGCTGCTTCTCCTTTCTCCTTTCTCCTTATTCAGGGGAAGAAAGGCCAAGTCCAAATTGGTTCCTAACTGGTTGAAAGAAAATGTTAATGAGTTTGTCTCACCGTATTCAGATGTGGTTGCAAGGGTCCGGCATAAGCAAAGTAAACAAAAAGAGTGCTTTGATAGTAAAAGGAAAGTACCAAATGAGTGGAATTTATACATGATGGCTGGGGTTTATTTAAAAAAAACCTTACATGGTTAGAAAAGGTGATTCTAAATTGTCACAACCTGTGAAGGTTATCACAATAAGCAGAAGTTCAGTTTTGTTGTATCAAAAAGGCTGGTGGAATAGAAATCGTTTGGTTCCTATTTCAGAAAAACAGGTTGAAATTTACATCCGAACTAAAGTTTTAAGAGATGGTCTTGTTGGTGATGCCTTTGCTCTAATGTTATCTTCAGACACAATGCAGTCTGCATGTGGTGATGTGGTGTCTGAGAATGACGTTGGTCATGTTCATGAAATGCCAGCCTTGAGTGAGGTGTTAAGCTTTGATGTACATGAAACTTCTGGGTCTTGTGGGTCCAGACAAGTTTTTTGTATGAGTTCTCATCAGGAAGTAAAAACTGCCTGTTAAGTTATTAGGTTATGAATTCCCATGATTGTTTTTTTTTGGTGGGGGGTCTGGGAGTGGAGGGGGGAGAGATAATGTATTAACATGAGTTACAGCGTTTCATGTAAATATTACTTTTTCTAGTAATGCTTGTTTGCTTTTAGATTATTCTATGAATGTTCCATAACTGGCAGAGCACTGGCAGACCTTGTGGTGTTCAGTTGCCTGTTTGGTCATGGGTCGTTTGGATATGGATTAAACCTTATTTATTTCCTCTACATCAGCCTGTCAATCTCTTCTTTTTCCCCTTACTACACTTTTGGTTTCTAGTAGCAGGATAATCCCTTGTAAGCAGTATACTGCCATGAATCAAAAGGGATATTACAATGTACCCTCGATGATTTGAAGCTTGATCTGGCCGGACTAGGGAACAAAAAGCAGCCCTTGAAAACATGCTCATAACAGTCCTGCTCCTTTTGCTTTATATTGCCCTTCTCTCTCCCTCTTTCTCTCTTGAAGCCTTTCTGTGCCTGCTACAATTATCCTCGGGGAGCTGGGGAAAGTGACTTAGTACCAGGAGTTACTCCAGTCTTTTAAAACGGCCTCCAAATGCCCCAGCAACGTGGGGAAACGCCTGTTGGTATAAAAGACCTGTCCAGCCCAGCGTTTGATGCTTTATCGGGCAGACAGCCAGCTTAGGGTTCTCAGCGCTGCCTTCTCTTCGGATTACCCTTAAATGAATCCATTACCTCTGCCAATAAACCTGTAACATTATCTTCTTCAAAAACTGGTTGCCCTGTCTCTTAGTTTGGTTGTTTTCACTTGACCTGTTGCAAAATTGCAATTTTGAATGTATACAATTGGTTGGCTATGAGATATCAGTGCTATGTTTAGTGCTTCGGAAAAGGTCATATTTTGTGTACAGGAATCTAGTTGCCCTTTGTGCTGATAATTTGTGGCCCTGGCCTAGAGCATGGCATGTATTTGGTTGAGGACTCTTAGACCCAGAATGGACTTTGTCTGTGTATGTTTTGAGGACTCTTGGTCCTGACTCTTTCTGCCTGTATTTTTTAGGGCCTGGGCCCTTCTGCACATTGTATATTTTGTTGCAAGCTCTTGGTCCCTTCACAGGTTGTGTATTTTGCAGGTGGTTTGGGGCACTAAAGCAGACTTTCTATATAGCTGACGTCTCGGGATACAGGGCTGTTTGTGTGCTTTGTTCAGTGTTTTGAGCTCTAGAACAAGTTGTGTGTTTATGTGTTGTGCTGAATCTGTGCCCTGGCTCAGCTTGTCTATTTTTCAGGGGTCTAGTCCTTATTGTAGGTTGTATATTTACTGGATGTTTTTGAGCCTAGAGCAGATTTTGTATTTTGCTGTGGGCTTGAGGGCCACAGAGTAGATCATCTTTAGGGCAGTATGCCTTGTATAAGTTTGCTTCTGTTTAGGGCTCTGAACTACAGCATTGGTTTTGTGTTTTATTGCGAGGCTACGGCTCCAACATAGGTTGTTTTGTTACAAGCTCTACAACCTAACGTTGCTTATTCATTTTGTTGTGAACTCTGGGCCTCAGCAGCACAGGTTGGGTATTTAGCAAATTGGGCTGTGTGGGTTGTTTTTTGTTTTGAGCTCCGGGTCCTAGCACAGATTGGGGCCCTCATTTATGAGACTCCTTGCGCCTCCGGAACGTCACTTTTTGTGACGTTCCGTGGCGCAGAAGCCTGCGTGATATTTATCAGGCAGCACTAAGCCACTTTTTTGGGCTTAATGCTGCCTGATAAATATCGTTCCCTTTAACACAGTGTTCTGCGTTAAAGGGGCGTGCAATGGGTGTTGCTGGGGGCGTTCCCAGCAACATCCGTGGCCTTTTGACACTGCCCCAGATTTACGAGAAATCGTAAATCTGAGGCAGTGCCAAAAGCTTACGCCTCCCCAGGTGAGGTGTAAGGGAGGCACAACGAGGAGAAATATCTTTATTTCTCCTTGTTTTTCCTTTTTTTCTATGCGTGCTGCATTCTGCAACACACAAAGAAAGAGGAAAACGCCTCTTGTGATTATTTTTGTACAGAAAGGTTTCCCTTCCTGTACAAAAATAATCATCCCTGCAACGCAGGCACCATTGCACCATGGTGCAAAGGTGCCTGCGTTGGCGCACGGCAGCCCATTGTGCGCCGGCGCAAGGGAAAAGGACAGGAATGCGCTGTATCTTATAGATATGGCGCATTCCTGCCCTTTTCTTTTGCCGTAGGGCAGCGCAGGAGGAAGGCCTGCTACGCTGCCCTTCGGCAAAACCTCATAAATGAGGCCCTGTGTGTTTTGCTGAAAGTACTGGGCTCTAGTGCAGGTTTCATAATTTGGGGCTTATTTACAAGCTTCTTGCGCCACCCGTACGTCACTTTTCCTATGTTAAAAATGGCACAAAAGTGGCGCAAGGGGCTTGTAAATAAGCCCCTTTGTTTCAAGCTCTGAGTCTTAGCGCAGGTTGTATATTTTGCGGCTGGTTTTGAGTAAAACAGATATTATACTTTGATAAGGTTTCCGGTCACAGGTCAGATAGTGTGTTTTGTATAGGGCTCTGAGACTTAGAAAAGATGTTGCCTTTGTGTATTATGAGCACTATGGGGCTTATTTACAAGCCCCTTGCGCCACTTTTGCGTCATATTTAACATGGGAAAAGTGACGTACGTGTGGCGCAAGGGGCTTGTAAATAAGCCCCCATGTATCTTAGCTCAATTGGCGTATTTTTTCAGATTTCTTCCGCTGGTCTTTGAACCTCAGAGCATACTGTGTGTGTTTTCTGCCAGGCCTGAGATCTAGAACAGTTTGTATATTTTGCAGAGGGTTCTGGGTCATAATAGCATATTTTGCACTTTGCTGTGAGCTCAGAGGCGCATAGCAAGTTGTGTGCTTATCTTTTTAGAGCGATCAATCCATAATCAGTTTGCCTGCATTTTCAGGGCTCTGATCCTTAGCACAGATAATATATTTTGTTGTAAGTACTGGGCCCTAGAGCAGGTTGTATATTTTGTGAGCACCTGGACTAGAACAGGTTGTGTATTTTGCAAATAATATTGGACCTGAGAGCCAGATGCGTTTTTAGATGTGAGCTCTGGGCTGTAGCAAAGGATGTGTATTTTATTTTGAGCACTGGGACAGAACACAGGTTGCGTATTTTTGCAAATTGCATTTTTTTGTTGTGCGCTCTGGGCACTAGCCCAGTTATGTGGTTTTGTTTTAATCTCTGGGCCCTACCACATTTTGTGTGTTTTGTTGCAAGCTCTAGGCCCTTTCACACGTTGTGGGGTTCATTTACAAGCCCCTTGTGCCGCCGCTGTGTCAAATTTTTTTGATGCAGCAGCGGCGCCATCAGTTTGCCACACTGCTCCAAATCTAACAAGCATTGGCATAGCCAATAGGTCTCGCTTTTGGGACCTTGTAAGTATTTAGTTATGCAGCACAATATCCTTGGTGCAACAACATCAACCAACCGTTGCATGGCTAAACACTTATAAGGTCCCAAAGGCGAGACCTATTGGCTATGCCAATGCTTGTTCAGGATGACCCCCTTGTATCTGCTTGGGGGGTGGGGCGGGGCTGAGGGGCAGTAGGTGTGTGCCCACCCTGTCCTCTGTTTGGAAGTCACACACAGGCCCTCCCGGCTGCACAGGAAGTGATTAGGGTAATCCCCACTGTCAAAGCTTGCGTTAATCTTACAGGCCTCAGGGGGTTTTCTGGGAGGGGCCACTCTTGCTGTCCTCACAACAAATGTTCTAAGATCAAAATGAAGCCAGTGGGGTAGAACCAGGAAGTCCTGTGTAATAAATCCCATTACAGGGGCAGGGGGCATGGGGGGTGTTGCTGGGGTGCCTCCTCCAGATGTTTTGCAGCGTTGGAGGCTGGGGGGTTGCTTAGAAGATCTCCGGAAGTGTCTCAGTTGGCACGGCTAATGGTTAGAATATAACAGCGATAACCACGTCATGTTTTCCACACCTATCTGAGTAATATCTTGGTGTCTAGAAACAGGTACTAGTACTTACTACTCATTATGTATGTATGCATTTATTTATCATATTATTCACGTAACCATGAGGTCTGTATAGCGTGGGCATTGCGGGAGGGATTAGAGCGCTTTACGACAGAAGAAGCACTATACCACACAGCATCAGAATTAACAATTACACCAGCGATAAATATGTGTGGTGTCAAGGCTCCTTACAGGGTTCAACAGCGGAGTATCAGTCTAAGAAGGGCGGGTAGGAAGAATGGAAATCAATTAAAATGTCTTTAAAAAACAGAAAAGGCTTTCAACTGTTCTCTTTCCGCTTCTTCGAAAGGACGACAGCAGGCCCTGGTTGAACTGGAACCAGAGACATGCAGTTTACACACCGATCCTTGTAGCAGGCGCATTTGCCCCCTGAACTATTTTCCCTGTGTTAGAATGTATGTACTCCAGCATATACAGATTTCTGCAGCAAGCTCTTCGAGTCTCAAGGCGCCGCAGTAACACGCGATACAGAAGTTACCCAAATGTCCTATATGTCACTTAAAAATGTAGCACTCTCTTTCTTCCTCCCAATACACTGCAGTACGCGGTGGGATGCACAATATGTGAAAATACTACTATAAATAGTGCTACTGAATTTAGCAAGTTCTCCCCAGTCTGAAAGCCCTGCAGGAAGCAGTGTTGTGCAGCCCTCGCGTGCATATTTTTATTTTTCATAGCGCTATATGATTTTGTTCTCCATCGCAAGTCTGTGAAATAAAACGTGCAATACAGAATAGAATGTACACATTTGTGTATATAGCGCTTGTTTAGTACTCTCTGCTACGTTTTACGATGCTGCAATAACTGGTGTAAATACTATAAGCAAAAATTACATACATTTTGCTAGGTATATTATTTAGCACGTTCTCATCTCCCATCACCTTAAAGCAGAGGTCTTCAAACTGTGGGGCGCGCCCCCCTGGGGGGGCGTGGAAGTGTTCCCAGGGGGGCGCAAATGGGTCTGCAATTACATGTAAATGAGACAGCTTGGAAGCGCAAAATGCGCTTTTCTAGGTTGTCGTCATTTACATGCAGCAGTTAAAGCCCATAAAAACGGGCCTGGACTGTAATTCTGAGTGACATGGAGCAGGGTCAGTGAGTGTGAATTCGGCGTCCAAGACAGGCGCGCTCCGACCATTGTGCTGAGAAGGCTGCATCGTCCCCGGCGACCTCCTTTTGTAAGTTAGCGGGGCACACATATATCGACTCGGCCGCTACAAAGAGCTGGACAGGAGCACCACACTTTCACCCCAGACTCTTACCCGGCCCCACAATCCCATTTTGTTGTGCTAATTTGGAAAAGTTTCGTTTGAACTTAAACATTTATGTATGCGTTTAAGTCACATTGTGGTTCCAGCCCTCCTCAAACAAACGGAAGAATGCTCTCCCAGTGCAGACAGGAAGAGTGTACTGACCCTAAGGCACGGAATTGTGTTAAAGCTCTCTCTGTGAGAGTGAACGTGGTGATGGCAATACAGTGCTGTGGCAGACTCGACCTTTTCAAATATTAATATGGGCCCTCAGACTTTAAAAGGCTGATCGAACTCGAACTTTCTGTTGAATTAAATGAGTAATTTGGAGACTCACATAGTAATTGTCGTAATAGATTATTTTAGGTCGTTACCCTCCCTTTTCTGGGTGCTGTGTTTATCCTGTATTTTTCTTCAAATATGATATTATTGTTATGATTGTAATACATTCTGTAAATTTGTAAAGCGCTCTGATACCCGCAAGGGTCATGTTCGCGCTATAAAAAAACTATCAAAATAAATAAATATTTAATGTGGATTGGTGGAAATCGGCAGGGGTCAAATATGCCACTATCACACCCCACACCCATCAACAAGTAGACAGCAGGAGTATCCAGCAACACTTCCACTTCAACATGCGAGCCACAATAAATACCCATCATATGGCGGTTAAAAGGCTGTGCTAAGCCAAAAGAATTTGGCTTTCTACAGAAAAGTCCAAACATTTAGACCAGCGTATTGAATTATAACATACATCTTAATAGAGTTTTATTTATTTCTTGGTGCTGTTAAGCCAGTGATATCGGGCAGCACTATTAGAAGTAAAATGCACAAATGAAAGATTACGTTTTGACATCAAATAAAAAAAAGAACCTTCCATATATTAACCTGCTTACTGCTCATTATATACAGCTGGGTGTATGTAGGTAGATATATATGCCATTTTGTGCCATCTACAGATATCTACGAGCAACCTGAAGAGATTAGGGATTCAAGCAGGGTTGTCCAACCTTTCACCTTTCACAGGCTGATAAAGGGGATATCATTGAGTTAAAGTTAGAACATGTTATTCACGGTGATGCAAAAATTGTAGCATGGCTGGTTCCTGTCAGAGATGGCATGGCGAGCAAAAATGATGGACTGGAATGCAGCCTCAAGCAGTTACCAGTAGTAGAGAGAAATTCAAGTTTTTCACCCATTCCTTTTGTGCTTTCTTCAGCTCCACGCTGTAAGAGCCTAGACCTGGGTCCTGTGCTCACTCCATCATAGGCCTTACTCACCCAACTGACCAGGGCAAGTGGGCCAAAACAGGTTTAGGGCTGCTTGTGCTCTTGTTCTGAGGGCTCTGGCTCTCAGTCTCAGCAAAACTATGCCTACTGAAGCAGGGACAAGGCTAATTTGCTCGTTTCTGTCTAGGGTGGTATGGTGGGCAAAACAATCATGCACTGGAATGGGATCCTGAATAATTACTACTGGTTGAGATTAACTCAAACATTCCACACAGTACTTTTCTACTTTTTGCAAAATCTGCTGTAGCAATCACTACGTAGAGCACAACATTATATATTTGTTAAATGACAAAGAAGGGTTCCATGGATTTTGCTGAAGTTTGTACCCTGGCCTTCATGGTGCATGTGGGACTATCGTGACATCCTGGCCTTTTACATATTTTGGCCTCTGTTCCACTCCTAACACACAGTGAGAAATCTGTGCTGATTGTAGAGTATTTACCATCTGCTATGGGCTGGGTGTTTTTAGCTCCTACCTTGTTGCTTTCTCTGGGCCTGGTAACCTTCACACCCTGACTGCGTTTACCAGCTTGACTATCTGCCATTTTACAGCCTTTTGTTTTCCGCTGATGGGATTTACTTTATTATGTGCTGTTAGCACCAACATCTTTCCAAATATTAGTTGTTTTCATGCAGCTGTGGCACTTGCCAAGTATATCAAAAGCATGAATACATATTGGAAGCTAGAATTCATGGTTACCATGTAGTACTACTAAATACAGCTTCAGCAATCTGTGCGTTATAGTGCTGTCCAGATTATGTAGCATACCACTACAGTAAAGGGAGCCTCAACTGATCATTGTAACCCAGGTTCTAATGTGTATGCCACCATTGATCAAAGTATTAGCCCCCCCCACCGAACTCGGAGTCTAGTTACGCCCCCAGTCCAAGACATGGCTAAAACTTCTGCAAGTTAAACTAATCAAGGGGGAAAATGCTATTTTACCTTATGAAACCTCAGTTGGTTAATGTGATCACTGCAGATGGCTCCGTGTGTGACCAGACAGAGTCACAGAATTACATTCTGATTGGTGCAGTGAGGAATAGTGCTTTGTTTAGAGCTACGAGGTCCCAGTCTGTGACAGAAAGCACTATGAATGCCATTATTTTTAAATTGTATTACACTGCATAAAACAGGCTGCTGCAAAATACTGTTTAAGGAAAAACAAGTGCTTTAAAAACACACATTTCAGTGATAAGCATTCAAACTATATCTAATTTAAATATATTTATGTGTCCATTACAAAATGTGCACTCCTTTTAATGGACACATGTATTACCTCTCAAAAAGAATACATGTTTGTCACCATGTAGCTGATTTACTCCTTTACTAAAAAGCTACACTGACTCCAAAGCGGCCTTTATATTTGGTGATTAACCACTGCACGCATTTCCATTTCTTCCAGGTATCTGGCACCTCGGTGAGAAGGCATGCTTCTTCTTTAGTTCTCTACTATCTATTTCACAGCACAGGACCCCCCTCCCACCCTCTGTGAGTGGACACTGGAACCCAGTTATGGCAGTCTTACTATTAAAAAGAACACAGGGTGCATTTTGCTTACTAGCATTAGGGCTCAAGTCACTATTGTTGCGCACAGAACAGGGCCCAAGCAACAGGGGAGGAGGGAGGGGTAAATGTGCTTTTTTGTTGCTGTTTTTACACAAAGTAGCAGAAAGCTTGTTTGGGCATCTGGCCTGGAAGTAATGGCCCTGTTGAGTGGGCAGAGTGGACAGCCTGAAGCTGTAGGTATTATTGGTGTAGCAGTTGCATTACAGAGCCAGGGCATACTTGCTGTGCCAGTGCTTCTTTGAAACCTTGGCGCAATGACCTAAGGGAGAGGAAAAATTAGTGCAGAGGAGATGCCTTGATTTGGACATCAGAGAGATGAGAGGGGTGCAGAGAGATGAGAGGGAGAGAGATGATGAGAGATGGGATTGAGAGGGATGGTGTGAGATGAGAGCCTATGTTGTTAACAAACGTCTGTACCTATCATTAGTGAAATAGGTGCAGTGACACGTTTGCCCAGGGGTCCACTGCATCACAAGTTTGAATGTTTTACAATAAAAAGGGTGCATGCAGGCTCATTTTCCTTGCTAGCATTAGGACAGATGGTGCCCTTGGCACAAAAAAGGTGGGCCGTATGCAGTAGCTCATTTTCTTTCAGAAAGAGACTGGGCTTGTTGCGAGATTGAAGTGATGGTCAGACACTGTGGGGAAGGAGTGAAAGAAGAGGAGATAGACTGCTTCTAAGGGCTACAGTCATCATTAATGCGGCAGATGGAGTGCATTGAGGCCCACAATACCCCAATTATGGGCAGTAGTGTTTTGGATCAATTCTATTCTTGTTTGATGCTGTTGCATTTTTATAAGTCCCACATTCAGTGTGGATTACGAGCTACAGAAAAGCAATCCTGAAGTGATAACATGATCCCCGCCCCCATTGATCATCCCCCCCCCTCCCCAAATCCTTGCCATAGTTTTGGAGGGGGGCCCAACTTCAAAACATTGTGCTTAGGGGGGGCTCAGAGCAAAAAAGTTTGAAGACCTCTGCCTTAAAGTATAGAATCGCTACAGGCGAGCTGCTGTGCATCCTTTTATACATATATTTCATGTATACACTGAACTATTAGATTTTGTACCCCTCCCATGCTGCAGGAAGAAGTGCTTCATACTTAATGAATACATAGTGCCGTGTGATGTTGTAGTCGCTCGAGGCGCTGTAGCAGACGGCGCCGCTGGCCCCGGTCAGTAGTGACAGTGCCCGTGCACACTCAGCCTTTGGGGGGCGAACACCACAAGCTTTAAGACACAGTGTTGCCTTTAAAGCAGGGGGCGAATGTCTTGTCTGGAACTGGACCGATGGCCGCCTTTGAGCCTTTCTTTCTCGGAGCTCACATGAAAGACGATTTTTATTGCATCGCGTGTATGGAACCACGAGGAAGCCCCCCGGCCTAGTGGTGTGCGCGCGCCACAGCGTGACATCTGTTTTTCATTATCGCGCACGCACAAATTTAAACAAGCCGCTGCAGCGTCGTCAAGAAAAAATAACAAGCACACGAGTGGTGCACGCGCTTGCGAGCAGCAGGCGTGACCACACGCTTGTGCACCATGGCCTTTTGCTTGCGGGTAACCGCAGGGAAAAGGCCATTGTGCACGAGCGTGTGTTCAGCTTTTTGAAACCCCTACATAAAGTCTTGCCACGCAGCGCTTGCGCGCTACTCGAGGCTCGACCTAAAAACTGATGCATTGGGTCAATGCGGCAGTTTGTAGAGCCCTGCGTCACATTGTACCTTCAGTAGAAGAAAAATATTTTCCCTTTAAGAACTGAGATACTTACACACAATCAAACACCATTCACCACAGGGTTACACTCCACCGCACTGGGATAAATGTATTTACCGGAGCCCCCAACTAAACAACTAATATGCCACCAAATTAGAGATATAACATCATGGATTTTAATTTTTTTTTTTTTAAATCCAGATCATAAAAATTCAATTGTACACATCATTTAAAAACAAGACATTCAATAATGAAACAATTCATCTATAACATACACTGTAAAGACCTCTGTACTCATTGAATAAATATAAGAAAACAGTTAAAGTTGAAAAAGGGGACCACAAGTCCTAACAGGGAGACCCTATTGCACAGTTGTTAAAGTGCTGTTGCATAATCTGATCCGACTTTGAGCATCGACTTAGTATCCTGGTGAATGCAAAATTCAATTAATCCCAGTGACTCCTCGTTATATCTCTAGTTGGGGGCTCCAGTAAATACATTTATCCCAGTGCGGTGGAGTGTAACCCTGTGGCGAATGGTGTATGATTGTGTGTAAGTATCTCAGTTCTCAAGGAGAAAAGATTTTTCTTCTACTGTTGAGTAGTGCCCTGTTCCCTTTGATTGTGGGGCCACCTCTCTAGTGTAATAACATTCGGCCAGATGTAGGTAAACTCATTTTTGCGAGTCCTTAATAGCGATTTTTAGCGAATCGCTATTAAGGACTCGCAAAATGGAATGTAGGTAGGAATCGCAATATTAATTGCGATTCCTTAATATTCCTTAATTGCGAATCGCATAGGAATGAATGGGAAGACATTCGCAATTTGCGAGTACCCATTAGGTACTCGCAAATCGCGAATGCATTTTCAAGGGTGCAAGGGTGTCAAAAGGACACCCTGTTGCACCCCTGAAATATGTATGTGTGCACATGTGGCGCACATACATGCCCTAAGGGCATGTATGTGCGCCACATGGCACTTTGAAAAATGCAAAAAAGTGCATTTTTCAAAGAAATTGCAAATTACCACCAACTTGAAGTTGGTGGTAATTTGCGATTCCTTAAGCCCAAATCGCAGACTTTCTGGGCTTCCTGCATTGCATTTAAGGAATCGCAAAGGCAGTCGCAAAATAGGGAATCGCAAAATTTGCGATTCCTTGTTTTGCAAGTAGGTTTTTCCTACCTACATTGCACAGGGTTATTTTGCGGTCGCAAACGTTGAAATTCTGCGAATTTCAGCGTTTGCGATCGCTATTTTGCTTCCTACATCTGGCCCATTATACCTTAGCCAGCTATAATGTATGCAGGATAGGCGTTCCCACACAAAAAAAGACACGTAGAAGTGGCGCAGTGAAATTTACATTTCACTCCGTCACTCTACGACTTGACTGCGTTAAAATCCCTACGCCTGCTCAGACCAGGTGTATGGATTGATGCAGGGCTTTTATAATGAGACTCTCCCATGTGTTCTGACGTATTGCTGGAATTGCGTCAGATTTACGACCAACTCCAGCAATGCGTCACTTTTGCGCCAAAAGATGGGTCAGAATTTCTGACGCATCTGTTAATCCTTGCGCCATGGAGCCCTGTATTGTAAATACAGTGCATCCATGGTGTTGTAAGGGCATTTGACGCATGCGTAAGGAAACTGACGCATCAATGGGAATAAGTCAGTTTCTGGCAAATGAGGCCCCATGTGTTTTGCTTTAAGCTCTGGGTAGGGTGACCAGATTCTCAAAACAAAAAACGGGGACAGTTCATAGACATAGAAGTAGGACTACAGTTTGCAGTAACGGTCGACATAAAAGTAGGACTATTTGACAGCTGTCATAGACATGGAAAAGGGACTAAAATGACAGCCGCCTCCACAGACACAGATGAAGAATTACAGACAAATCATATGTGTGACACAGACTTAGCCGACAGAGACGTCGAGGTTTCAGTGACTGTCACCCGGGTGACCCGCTAATTGCACGGTGTGATATCCTTACTTGGTGACACTCATGGCTCCCTGTGGATTGCAAAGTATGACTCACTGCACAGCCTGGACAACACAGCCTGGAGGCGCGGATTGAGCAGCAAACCCGAATTGCCGGGGCACGCAGTGGCTCGCGGCCTGAGCCTACCAGTGCCTGCAGCCTGGCCAGCCTTGGCAGAGTGTGTTACAGCCCAAGTAAGTTTAAGTTTTAAGCCTGGGTGCCAATGGCAGCGCGCGATCAGGCAGCTGCAGCGCCTGCTGCGGTGTTACTCAAAACGGTGAAATGGGTTGCAAGACTGGCACCGCGTGAAGTGTGTTTTATGTTGTTGGGGCCTCTCTGACATAGGTTCCCTGTTGGGCCGGGTCACTCACATGACAGAGAGTGGCCCCGAGTCCTGATGTTCTCCTGACTTCAGTTTGCTGGGAAGGAGGGGGGCACCGCAAAGGCTGGCAATCTTTATGTTGATTTTTCTGCTGGCCTATCCAACAACAGTAGCCACCAGAGTGTTGTTAGGGCCTCGCACATCTTTTTGGGCTGGGTCCCACCCTGGAGAGAGGCACAGGGTCACTCATGTGACGTCAGAGGGTGGCCCCGAGTCCTGATGTTCTTCTGGCTTTAGTTTGCAGGGAAGGAGGGGGGCCACCACAAAGGCTGGCAATCTTTATGTTGTTTCTCTGATGGCCTATCCAACAACAGTAGCCACCAGAGTGTTGTTAGCAGGGCCTCGCACATCCTGTTTGGGCTGGGTCCCACCTTGGAGAGAGGCCCTGGACTGAGTGATACTCTCTGCGCAGCATCATTAATTACGAGGGAGGAACCAGAGGGTCCAGTATAAGTCAGCAAAGGCTGAAGGAACAAGCCTCAAAAAACAAACAACCACAAAAAAATAAAAAACAGCTTCTGACTTAGTGTGCAGAGAGAGCCTTGATGTAATATGTTGCAAGGGAGTTTCCTGATATTTGTACGATTCTAAGTATATTTACTTAGACATGAGTATAAATGAAAGTTGTTTAACCATTATTTCTTACGCTTTGCAGCAGCTAACGTAGAGTTTCTAGTTGCTCAAATGGGTGTCATACCTGATATTTTTAAGATTCCCTCGTTTTAATATCTTGATTTTGCTCTCAAGAAAGTGCCACTCATAGTCGTTAAAATGTCACTCATAATTACTTTGAAATTATGAAAATGTCACACATAGAAATCTGAAACCTTGGCAGCTATGCATGTAACATTACACCTACAACAAGCCAGGACTATTCGCTTTGTCAGTTGTTCTTAGCTGCATAAGATAAATAAGCAACAAACTTGGGCTTCGTTGTACATAACATTGAAAATGCTTCAGTTCTGGGATGATGAGACTGTGAAAGAACTAGAACGGGTCTCTTTGAATGCAGTGAAGGGTGGTATTGCTGCAGCAGTAAGATTGTTTTTTCATCCTGAGGGCAAAAATGGACGCCCCAAAAGAGACCGTCTCAGCACCTGTGCTAACTAAGTAAGCAGAGAAATGTCCCGGTTTTTAAAATAGTGTTTCAGTGTGAGGCACTATTTAAAAACCGGGACATTTCTCCGTTTAACCCGGGCACTGCACAAAAACCGGGACATTTCTGAAATTAGGAGCAAAGTGTCGGGACACTGCTCCGAAAACAGGGACCGTCCGGGGAAAACCGGGACGTCTGGTCACCCTAGCTCTGGGGCCCAGCGCAGGTTCTGAGTTATGCAGCTTGTTTTGGGAAAAAAGACAGATGTACTTTTGCTGAGCTCTCTAGTCACAGGTCCGGTTGTGTGTTTTGTTGCAGCCTTTGAGTCTAGAACAGATTTGAGTTTAGAACAGATTTTGTCTTTGGTTGCTTTAAGGATTCTCTGCCCTAGCTCAGATTCCCTCAGCTCTAGCGAGCAATTTATGCTTTGACAGATTGTTTTAGACCTTTCTTCAAATTACCTGTTTTATTGCAAGTCATGGGACCGAGTCTATGGTATGTATTTTGAAGTGGGTGGGCCCTAGAGTAGAGTTTGTATTTTTGTTGACAGCTCGCCGCCACAGAGCAAGCTGTCCTTTTGTGTTTCGATGGTCGTTGCCGCCGCTGGGTCATCTTGCTCGTATTTTTCAGGACGCGGAATCCCAGAACAGGATGCCTGCTTTGCTGCGCGTTTATTGTGCAGAGAAGAAGGTGGGCACCTTCCCCTTCTTCCTTCTGCTTCCCGTGATCAGAAAAGCCTGCTCTCCTGGATTTTCGAGTAATGAACTCAGGGAAATGCATCAAGATGTAGCCTGCGAATCCTGGGGGAAAAGCGTGTAGGCTGAGAAAGTCGGGAGGTATGAGGCGAGCAATAATTATAGGAAAAATCCAAAACGAAGGTGACATGTGCAATATGTTTGCGTGCTCCTCCAGGAGAGCAGAGATGCAGATGGAAGGGGAAAGGATGGCACTGCATTGTCGACGGGGACAGAGGGAAAAAATAGAGGGGGAGGGTATGCAGCGCAAACAACACTTGGATGGCTACAGGAAATAGAGTAACTGAGAGATGGGAGGCAAGAGGAATGCGAAAAAGAGTTAGGTGAACGGACAGTGCTATAAAATGGAATCACAGAAGTGCAGGTACTCATTATTTAGAATATATGTTTGCTCATGAGAAATACCAGTACTCTACCAATAAATGTATTGCAGCAGTGCAGAGAAGTTAGGAACTCTCCCTTTCAAACTAAAGAAGTGCAGGTATTCAGTACCTGCCCATTTAAAGCACAGTTCTTCTAAACCCGCCCCCCCCCACTGTCCCCGGTTCATTTTTTTTAGATGTCACTCTTCTTCTAGCATCACAGGAGCTCATCCCAAAATAAGTGCTTTCAACAAATATATGTGTGTTTCCGAAATACCAGAACTGGTTTAGCGCGTACCGCAGATATACGTACGTCTCAGCTTCGAAACCTGGCGAGGTCAATAAAACGAGACCCACAGGACTGCAGTACCTCTGTAAAGAGTAAGAGTGACGCGTACTCTTCACAGAATGCAAACCTGCAAGACGACTCTGGCAGAAGACACCATTCAAAGGCATCTTTTTCCGTTTATGTATAGGTGCCTCGAACGCCATTTCTTGCGCAAACCTGCCCCGGGAATGCCGTGTTCTGTCGCTGCAGAGCCCGTGTGCCGCAGCGGCGAAGTTTTTATCCCTCTCATAAATAAGTCATCTGCCCCCAGAAGCCAGTCTCGCAGCCGCTGCGCAGCCCTCGCGCTTCACTTAATTGCCGGCAGCGGAGCCAGAGGTGGTTAAGCCGACGATAAACTGGCTGTTAACCTTGCGCTAATGGCTCCCATCCAGGGGACGCTGGACCTGTTTAGTAACTCGAGGGTTGGGAGGAGACGGGGATTGACCAGGTGGCGTCGGTCAGATCTGCGTCACTTTATCCACTGCCTGCTTTCCCTTTGGAACGAGGCCCAGGCAGCGTGTGGTGTGACTGAAGATAAGAGCAGGGAGTCTGGTTGGGCTCAGGGTAATGGGTAAGCAGGGTTGCAAGTGAGAATAAAAAATACGGGGGGGGGGGGGCTTGCCCCAATATAATTAAGGGTGTGGCTTAAACATGTAAATTAAAAATCGGTGCTTGCCATGGCATGCCGCTGGACTATTTAGCAACCTTTCTGTTATTGCCTCCAGATATATAACACAACAACTCACATTACACCTAAAACAAGCCAGCACTATTGGTTTTGGCAATGGTTGTTAGCTGCATAAGATAAATGAGTAACAACAATGTCCTACTTGTAAATAATATTGAAAATGTTCCAATTTAGAAATTATGAGATTGTGAAGTAATACATTCTCCATTATACTGTATTGCAACATTTATATAGCGCTTAATACCCTTGACGAGGTACTGTAGCACTTTACGTCGAGCAGCATGCTTCACTCCACAAAGCCCTTCAGCATCAGAAGCAAGGCATGTGACTGGCTCTCCCCAGCGCATTAAACCCCGCAGAGACAACAACCTGACTGTGCTCAAGCCCAAGAAGCTCCTTAGAGATTTCAGTCATGTGACTTCCTTCCCCATTGGGAGCCCCATGGAGACTGGATCCTTTACCATCTGTATGCGGACGACACGCAAATCTACCTTAAGGTGTCCTCCGCACACGATCTCTCCCTACTCAATTCTACCCTCAACTCTATTCACAACTGGATGTCTGCTCACCAACTCATTCTGAATCCCGCCAAAACTGAATTCCTCCTCCTCTCTACCTCTCTCTCACTTCCTCCTGTTCAATCTTGGATGGATCAGCTGAACCTTCTCAACAACAAACCCATCATTGTTGACAGCGCTAAATCCCTAGGTGTCATTCTCGACAAAAGACTCAACCTAATCGCCCACATCAACTCTATTGCTAAGAATGCACGGTACCAGCTGCGCCTTCTGTGGGGGATCCGTCGGTTCTTCCCGGAGAAAGACTTAAAAACCTTGGTTCAATCTCTGGTTCTCTCAAGACTGGATTACTGCAATTCTCTTCTGACTGGCCTACCCAAATCCCACCTCTCCCTCTCAAATCCATCCTCCATTCAGCAGCTCGCTTCATTTCAGGGTCTAAACGAAGCGACCACATCACTCCTATCCTGTCCTCTCTGCGATGGCTTCCGATCGAGGCAAGATCTATTTACAAAACTGCCTGCATCACACACAAAGCCTTACACACGTCCTCCCCTCGTTACCTGGCGAATAAACTGAAATTGTCCGGTGGCTCTCGCCCTTCTCGCAATGCGGAAAAGCTTCTGCTTGAGCCCCCCGTCTTCAAAAGGGAAAGATCGATGGCTCAATCCTTCTCGGGCAATGCGGTGAGAATCTGGAACTCGCTTCCCCCACTGCTCCGTGCCACCTCCTCTACCCGGATCTTCAAAGCTGACCTCAAGTCTCTTCTATTCCAAAGACACTTCCAGAACTAATACGTTCGGTCTTAGGCCCCTCTAGGAAGTCCGCTCGTCAGTATAAAGTTGTACTTGTGTCTGTTCATTCCTTATTTTATGTGTTGTGTTGGTTTTTATGTGCGTGTTCCCCCATTATAAGTCCCCTGTGAAGTCACGCCCTCTCTACTACCTCAAGGAAGCTCTTCCATGATAGGAATTCTGTATTCCAAGCCTATAGAAGGGCCTTCTCAGTGTGCTTCGAGTTACTGCCACTTATTACAGTATTTTGCCTTTAGTGTATTTTGTACCCCATGTATCATATATTTTGTACCCCATGTACCCCCTGTTGAATCCACGCCCTCTCTACTACCTCAAGGAAGTTCTTCCACTATAGGAAATTCTGTACTCCAAGCCTATAGAAGCGCCTTCCCAGTGTGTCATGTGTGACTGCCATTTATTGCAGTATTATACCTCCATTTGTATTTGGTATCCCATGTTTCATGCACATCTGTCACTTTTTCCTATTGGAACTCATTCCTCTTTTGTATTTGGTTTGTTTGTTTTTGCACAATTGTCACTTTTTCCTCATGCAATGTAACGCTTGTCTTTGTATTATGCTCATTTGTATCCTCCTCCTTATGTAATGTTGCTGATCCTGTTGTGAAGCGCTCTGACACCCTCGGGTAAAGTCCGCGCTATATAAAAACGCATAAATAAATAAATAAATAAATAAACATCAGCCTGACACGTGACTGACTCTGCCCGAGCCCATGAAGCCCCATGGAGACATCAGCCTGACACGTGACTGACTCTGCCCGAGCCCATGAAGCCCCGAGGAGACATCAGCCTGACACGTGGCTGACTCTGCCCGAGCCCATGAAGCCCCATGGAGACATCAGCCTGACACGTGGCTGACTCTGCCCGAGCCCATGAAGCCCCATGGAGACATCAGCCTGACACGTGACTGACTCTGCCGAGCCCATGAAGCCCCGAGGAGACATCAGCCTGACAGTGGCTGACTCTGCCCGAGCCCATGAAGCCCCATGGAGACATCAGCCTGACACGTGACTGACTCTGCCCGAGCCCATGAAGCCCTGAGGAGACAGTAGCCTGACACGTGGCTGACTCTGCCCGAGCCCATGAAGCCCCATGGAGACATCAGCCTGACACGTGACTGACTCTGCCCGAGCCCATGAAGCCCCGAGGAGACATCAGCCTGACACGTGACTGACTCTGCCCCAGCCCATGAAGCTCTGAGGAGACAGTAGCAGCCTGTCACGGGACTTACTCTGCCCCGGCCCTAACGCTCTTCCAAAGCACTGGCATGTCTTGAAGCGTTCCAGTTTGCCCGAGTTCTCGACTATACTGCAGCCCACCTGCGCAGCAGACAGAATGAATGACCCCGTTTGCACTCATTCGCAAAACTTCACAAGCCTGTGTAAAATCCCTGGGGCACCTGCAAGGTTTTAAAGGGTTTGCTTTATCTTTCTGTAAAGCACACTCATTCCAAAGCCTGTTCCAGCCATACATATATTGTATAATTGCTTATTTTTAAAGGTCTTTTCTACTCTTTCCTCTTCACCTTTGTTAGTGTAAACTTACGTACTACGGCTCTGTTGTTAACCATAATAAACGGAAAGCGCGTGCAGGGCGCCAGCTTGGGGTGATGGATAGGGTTTGTTTCTTGAGTGGTGTGTCTCTGGGCGCAGAGAAAGCGAGCAGCCTAGGACTTTACTTTAGGGACCATACGAGAGGACCAGGGCACGAGTCGGGGGTACACGCGAGTGGACGGCGTCCACCCACTTTTTTCACAGGGTGGACGCCGTCCACCCTGCCAATTAGTTGGGCCCCACTGATAAAGATGCTGAATTCGTCCCGGTGTAATTTCCGAACACCGGGACACTTTCAGCAGCGCCTGCACGTTGTTGTCTGCTTTCCATCGGGAACAACGTGCAGGCGGGGACGGGGCTCTCTTAGTTCTGACTCCTGCTGGGCCAATAACAAAGGCCCAATCTGAGAGGTCATCAGGCCTCCTTTTGTTCGAGTCTCCTGGCTGACAGCAGTCAGGAGCCTCACACCTAGAAGCAAATGCGGCAGAGGGGAAACAAAGGCTCACACCTTGTTAGCACTTCACACATACTTAAGAGAGGCAGCTTTTCACTTTGTTCAGGCTCTGTTTAGGAGATATGCATGCACTGTAAGAACGTCAGATGTGTTGATCTTTCCCAGTATTTGCACAAAATAAATAGCATTTATATAGCGCTTATACCCCTGAGGAGGCGTTGTCATAATTTAAATATCACTATTTTTTCTTTTAAAGCACTATGGCTAAAGGAAGCTTTACGCTGACAAAAGGCAACATTGTTTTATGTGTAGCCTACAAAAGTGTGAATCTTCTGCCTAAATCAGGAGAGTTTGCAAGTATACTCGAAATGTGCTCAAATGTACTCATGATACACCTGCTAAACATGTATGTGAGGGCTTAAGATCTGATGCCACTTCTTGTGATGCCACTTCCTGTGATGTAATGCACGTCACGCGCCGCGATGTCACGCGGCGTGATGTCACGCGCTGTGATGCCACTTGCTTACTGATTAACTAGGTTAGTCCCCCCACTTCTTTTTTTAGGACTTGTGCCCTGGAGAGGACCCTTGTATATAAATACATAAATACCCATATAATAGTAGATGAAGAGGGATAAATGTGGGGAGCAGGCTTGTTTGAAATTAAAAAAACAAAAACACATACAAATCCACGCGAAGGTATTAAAACCTTTTTGTGAGACAGTAACAATAGACTAGGGGTTTGGCGGCCAACAAGGTTCGGCGATGGGCTGCGCCTGCTGATGGGTTTGTGGTGACTTGGGGACAGGCACAGTTTCCAAGCATTGCCTGAAGTCAAGGGAAAGGCACATATTGTCATCAAAGCACAAACCGCCTGCTTTTCTTGCCTCGCCTCTAAAGCTGCATTTCCATTAATGTCACCCAAGCCAAATTCTCTTTTACTTACTCAGCAGTCTGTGCTGTAGGGTATAATCATATGTATTGACAAACAAACAATGGACTGCATCTGAATACTGTGTCGTTTCCAGTTGTATCCAACGAGAAAGGATGAAAGGCTGGGACAGACCAACAAGAGGTTCCAGTCAATGATCTACACGTTAAATGGGGCTCAACCCACTAAGTTACCCTTTCTATCCTACATAAGACTGCACATGGTGGGGAACAATAAGCATATCCCTCTTCCTCTCAGCACCACCCTGCTGCCCCTTCTCTCCACTCACCAGTGACCGTGGACCATACCTGTTGGTCAGCATGACTGCAGACCAGGAAATTACTGTATAAGTGTTACATTTAGAGCTTGAGCTCTGCCCTCCACCATTTCTGCTCCCTGTAGTATTTCAGATCACTATCAAACAACAAGCAAAGGAATCACTTGCAGTGGCGGCTGGCACCTAACAGGGGGTGGAAGGGCACACAAATAATATTAAAAAATAAAACACTTACCAACACAACATCCTCCGCTTTGGACCTATTCTTTCACCTCACAAACTGGAACTGGATGCTCACAGCATGACAGCAGCGCCCGGATTGGAGGCAGTGGCCTGTCTCTGCTCTCCACAGCGCACTGGAGGCCTTAAGACAGCTGGGTTGAGAGGTTTAAAGTGTGCATGTGTGGCTGGCCGTCTCAAGACAGCCGGCCTAAGGGACATGCGCACTTTAAACAGTGCACAGACAGCCCACCCTCCTCCCTTTTGCTGGTGCCACTCAGCAGGGCCGCCCCACCTTGACGCTCTGTTTGGGACAGGTGGATGAAAAATAAAATGGCAATAAATTACCATTTTATTTTTAATCTCTGGGGCTTTAGTGGGCATTTAAGTGGGGCGATGCTCCTCCCCTCCAACAGAGGAGTCAACCCATATCTCATGGAAGGCCGATAATGGCTGGTACTGCCTTTGAGTTAATATTTTTTTTTTTCACACTGAGTGTGAGGGCAAAAATGGAAAGCCTGATAGGGCGCAGGGTCAAGACTGATTTGCATATGGCTGGGTTCAAGCTGGAATGGCATGGGAGCAAAAAAAGATGGATTTAGGCCAGATCTCTGTACTGGGGTGAATGTATGACATTGTTCTGCATTCTGTCCATCAATTGTTCTTTTTGCGTTTGTCACCCCGAGTGGGACGTGTATGCCCAGACGTGGGTCCCGTGCTCTCCATGCCACTGGAGTCAAGCTATCCTGGCTGATGAGGGGTGAAACCCTGAAACCGGTCCTAGGATGCTTGTTTCCAGTCCAGGGAGGACCTGGCCTGGCAGTTCGGTTTGGACTGTTCCCATTGGGCGCAGGGTCAAGACTGATTTGCATATGGCTGGCTTTCAAACTGGAATGGCATGGGGATCAAAAAAAGATGGATTTAGGCTCAGATCTCTGTACTGGGGTGAATGTATTGTAGGAGAGTAGGATCTGCTTCACAGGGGTACCCCCACTTTTTGCTGATACTTCACTGGTTTTCGACATTAGTCTGGCTGGGGCCCTGCTATTCAGAACCCCAGCCTAGCTGTTTCCTCTTTAAAAGGGTCTCCATGTGCCTTAGGCACATCACTGATTGGGATCTGGAGTGCCCTTGTAAGTCCCTAGTATATGGTATACTATGTACCAAGGGCATAGGTACCTCAGAGGCCTGCCAGGGGCTGCAGCATGTATTATGCCACCCCTGGTAGGCCATCCAAACTGGCACCACAGGTCTGCTACTGCAGCCTGGGTAAGGTGGTGCATGCACCCCTTGCTGTGGTATAGGTTACCTATATCACTAAATGCATACACACATATAAACCTATAAGTCACTCCTAAGGCAGGCCTTATCAATCCTAAAGGCAGAGTGCATGGTTCCTATGTGAGAGGGTGCCCCTGCATGAGCAGGGCCCCTCTGCAGCGTTCGGAGACCATCTCTGATGCTGTTTGTAGTGCAGCCTGACCATATACTCTTAAACGCATTATATCCTCGCGGTAAAATGCTAACTATGGAATGGCTGCACCTAAACATGTCGTGTTTGGTGTCAAACATCTTGGAATACTACCCCCCGCCAATCCTGGCGGCGGGGGTAGCATTCCACCCTTCTAGAGGGAAAGGCATGTTAACTCTGACGAGTCCGGTAACTTCTTTCCAGAGCCAGGCATCACAAAATGGATGCTGCTGCCACAGACACGAGTCTGGCCTCCTGCTGCTGGACGAAACTCCGGCAGGGGAGGCCTGGACAATAGGTTTCCTGTCCCAGGGAGGTGTGACCACCTCCCCAGACAGGACAATGTGTATTGGGGCTGGGCGGGAGCACTTTCGGGTGCTTTGAAGTCCTGCACTGGGGGCACATTTGGTGTCCCTGTGCATACCCCAGTTCAAACCGGATCAGGGGCTTGCAGCCCCTGCTTTGGCGCGAACTGGACAAAGGGAAAGGGGTGTAGCCACCCCTCTGCCCTGACCCACCCATAGGTGGGGCCACAGAGTAGTCCATCCCCTATTTTTAGAATAAAGGTAGGAACCCAGTCCCTAGGACTTTAGATTATACCTGGACGAAACTCTGAAACAGAATCCTGGACCTTCGACGCTCTACTCACGATTAGAGGACTGAAGAATCTCCCTTGGGGTCAAGGAGTGACTCCCCTGCTTGGCAGGCACCAAAGAAGCATCTGTCCGGTTCGCATCACTGAAGCTCCCGTCGGACGCCGAAGTCATCGCATCACCAGAGGTGGATTCTCAGACTTCCTCGAGGCTACCCTGAGTCCCCAGCAAAGCTGAGGCCCGTGGCTATCGTGGGTGACTTGAGACCGTGACCCCTGGACACCGAGCACATTTGCAAGTGCACCATCTTCTGGGTCTCCCAAGAAGTCGTGCTTTGGGCTCCGAGTAGCCCTAGCCTCCAGCACCACCTGCACCGAAGATCACTGGCCCCCACTCCACGAGTGTCCGGTAAGCCAGCTCCACGTGCGGCGTCACGAGGCTCCTTCGCGGTCGCTAGCCCGTTGGCTAGTAGCCCTTAACGAAGGCCAATCTTTTCTTTACTTGGCAGTCTGGTTGCTCCAGGCCTGCCCTCACTTACCCTCGCTGGGTGAGTTCCCCAGACCTTGCTGGTCTGCATCATCGACGATCTACATCTTACTCGAGACTTGCCGTTGCCAAGGCTTGTTGGGTCCAATCTGGTCGCCGACACCTCTGCACTCGACAGACATCGAGCAACAGCCCGAATCCTGCTCCTGGTCGCCGACAACGCCTCCCGGACCTCGTGGCTGAAGAGTCAAGACGACCGTCATCGAATCTGAAGCACTCGACATCGGTGGGCATCTGTCCATCGCCTCCCTGGTCACTGGCTAGTGACCCAGACTCTGTCCCCTCTGCTTTCAGGTTCTTCAGAACTCCGATCCACTCTTGGATCCACCCGGACACTTTTCTCCTGGTCGCCAGCAGCACTTTGCAGCAGATCGCCATAAGAACCGACGACGAAACCCGACCCCGAAAGGCACCTATGCACCCGGCTTCCCTGGGTGAGGTAACACGAGTACTCCGGTGCTCCCGTGGGTAGAGACTCTTCAAAGTCCTAGATCTCAAAGGGTTTTGTCCTAGTCCTCTTCTAAGTGTCCCTTTCCTCTATTTTCCCGATCCCGACTTTCTCCATAGAAGTTAACGGCGTATCGCGGTTGTGTATTTACACTGCACGCGTCTCCCGTGGGTCCCCTGTGTCACTACCTTGGGTGGTTCCTTGTGGTCCAAGCACTTCTAGAGGCTCTAGGCCTAGTGTCTAGTTCAGTCGTGGTTCGCATACCACTTTATTGGTATATGGTTTGGTACGCCCCTAGGGCCCAAACGTGTATTTGTGCTATTACTGTGATTTAAGATCTTATAACCTATGTACTTCGAACTCTAGCCTCATAAAGAGACTAGAGGGGTGTGTTTAGTAATAAATACATATATTTTGAATATATACCTGGTGTGGTGCTCTTTCATTTGGTCACTCAAGAGATTATAGACTGGTAAAACAAGCTGCTTTACATTCCTTCAAGACTTAGCCTGAAGGCTGCTCTCCACAGCTACCACTAGGATAGCTTTCAATAAGGTTGTCTTTAACCTACCTACCATAAGAGTCGATTTGGACTGGTGCAAGGTGCCCACTATAATTAGTGGACAGCATATGCCAGGCCAACTTCTCACATTGGTGTGCAGCGTGTGGGATTCCAGCTTGCTATTGTTTTACCAGATAATCTCAATTGAATTGATCAACTGAAAACCACTAAAGGTACCTAAGGTACATATAATTTAAGCTTAGAATATCAGTAAGTTCTACTGAACTTAGAGTTGTGTGTTAAGGGATAGCACAACCCTTTCTACAACTCAAGAGAGTTTAGTAGGCCACACTAGAGTAGGTAGTGCATACACCACACCACACTAGTAATGTCTTTAAAAGCAGGATCCAAAGATGCCCTGCAGGAAGCCATTGAGCTTCCCCCTCCAAGTATGACACACTCCCATTCTTGGAACTGAGAGCTTTGTGTAACGTGAGGAAATTAAGGACAGGCCAAAGTCCCACCACCCAACACCTCCAGGAGTTGTTGGTGGCTTATGATCTTAGTAAGTCCTCAGAGACTGAAGGGGTAGGAGCAGAGGGTGGGCCAGCAGATGAGGAAGGGGCCAGGGGTACTACTACCCCCAGCCCCCCTCTGAAACTGACCAGGAGGGTGACAATGACCCTGACCTGGAAAACCCAATCCCTTCTGGGGAAGATGAAGATGAGGATCTGGAGAACCACACCTTTGTCCCCCCAGGAAGGATTATGAGTGTGCTCAGAAAGTCTAGGTCTCCTTCTCAGGAGTCTAACCACTCTGGCACCTCAATAGGGAGCTCTGTTTCTTCTCACAGGAGGGAATCCTCTCATGAGAGAAGAAAGAGACTGGTCCAGTATGAGGAAACTCAACTGGAGATCAGGAAGAAGCAATTGGCTTTAGATAGAGAATCCCTAGATCTCCTTAAAGAGAGAAGAAAGTTGGGACTAGAGTCCCATGGTGGCAGCCATGTCCCTAGAGACAGGGAAAGGTCCTATGACCATAGGAACCTGAGCAAGATTGTCCCTCCCTACCAGAGTGGGGATGATATCCACAAATGGATAACTGCTTTAGAGAGGGCCTGTAAAGTACAGAAGGTCCCTCAGGAGCAGTGGGCAGCAATCTTGTGGCTCTCCTTTGCTGACAAAGGTAGAGACAAGCTCCTCACTGTTAGAGAGGAGGATGCTGACAATTACAAGGTCTTGAAGAGTGCTCTTATTGATGGGTTTGGCCTAACCACTGAACAGTACAGGTTGAAGTTCAGAGACACCCAAAAAGCACAGACTCAAGACTGGGTAGACTATGTGGATTGTTCTGCCAAGGCTCTGGAAGGCTGGTTGATGGGCAGTAAGGTGTGTGACTTCTCAGGATTGTATAATCTGATAATGAGGGAGCAGATTCTTAATAACTGTCAAAACCAGCTGTTGCATCAGTACCTGGTTGACTCTGATCTGACCTCTCCCCAAGAATTGGGAAAGAAGGCAGACAAATGGGTCAGAACCAGGGTGAAGCAGAAGGTACAGAACCAAGGTGGGGAAACCAAGAAGCAAGATGCTAAGAACTCTGACAAGGGTGGGGAGAAGGGTAAAGATCAAAAGTCTTCATCAGGCCCCCAAAAATCTTCTTCTGGTGGGGATTCCCAGTCTACCAAGGGTAAAGGCCAAAGGAAACCATGGTGCAAGGTCTGTAAGCAAAAGACCCACTGGACCAGTGATTGCACCAAGTCCAAAGACTCCAGTCCAGCACCCACCAATGCCCCTAAGGCACCTGTTCCCCCTAGTACAGTTGGTGGAGGTGCTCCAGCAAAGGGTTTAGTAGGGTTCACCCTGGGAACTGAGTTGGGCTCTGACTTAGTCAGGGAACTGACCCAGGCTGTGTTAGTCTGTGATGGAGGCATGGATGTGACCTCCACTGTGAGTCCCAGTAATCTGGGCAAGTACAGACAACAGCCTTTAATCAATGGACGAGAGGCTTTGGCATTTAGGGACACAGGGGCAAGTGTCACAATGGTGACACAAGACCTTGTGCTACCTGGGCAAGTTATACTTGGTGAAATGTACCAAGTGACCAATGCTAGCAATGTCAGAACAGACCATACTCTGGCAGTTGTTAACTTCTCCTGGGGAGGGGTAACTGGCCTTAAGAAGGTTGTGGTAAGTGCAAACCTACCAGTCGAATGCTTGCTTGGCAATGACTTAGAGACTTCTGCTTGGGCAGAAGTGGAGCTCAGGACCCATGCAGAAATGCTGGGGATCCCTGCAGATGTGTTTGCTGTGACCAGGTCACAAGCTAAACTGTCTAAAACTGAACAGGCCTTGGATTCTGGAAGAATGGACCAAGTGCCTTCCAAGAGGAGGAGTAGTAGGGTTAAGGCAGTGCCTTCCCCTTGGCTCAGGAGAGAGATCAGTCCCTTGAGGGGGATGATCTCAGCCCTGAAGAAGGAACTGGCCCAGAGGAACTTGAACCTGAACAGGTTGAGTTCTTGGGGACAGGGGGACCTTCTAGGGCAGATCTGAGCCAGGAGCAGCAGAGCTGCCCCTCCCTTGAACCCCTCAGACAGCAAGCTGCTGCTGAGGCTGCTGGGAAAGCTAGTGGTCCCCATACAGTGTATTGGGATGATGGACTCCTGTACTCAGAGAGTAGAGACCCCAAGCCTGGTGCTACCAGGAGGTTGGTAATACCTTTGAAGTTCAGGGGCTTCCTATTGACCCTAGCCCATGATATTCCCTTAGCAGGACACCTGGGCCAGAACAAGACTTGGGACAGAATTGTCCCTCACTTTCACTGGCCCCACATGTCTGAAGACAGTAAGGAGTTTTGTCGCTCCTGTGTAACCTGCCAAGCCAGTGGCAAAGCAGGTGGCACTACAAAGGCCCCCTGATACCACTACCTGTGGTGGGGGTGCCCTTTGAGAGGGTAGGGATTGACATTGTTGGTCCCATGGATCCCCAAACAGCCTCTGGGCACAGGTTTATCCTGGTGGTAGTGGATCATGCCACCAGGTACCCAGAAGCTATTCCCCTCAGGACCACTACAGCACCTGTGGTGGCAAGGGCCCTCCTGGGAATCTTCTCAAGAGTGGGCTTTCCTAAGGAGGTAGTATCAGACAGGGGTGCAAACTTCATGTCTGGTTACTTAAAAGCAATGTGGAAGGAGTGTGGAGTTACTTATAAGTTCACCACACCCTATCACCCACAATGCAATGGTTTAGTTGAGAGATTCAACAAAACCTTGAAGGGCATGATTAAAGGGCTCCCAGAAAAGCTTAGGCGTAGATGGGACATACTCTTGCCCTGCCTTTTATTCGCATATAGGGAGGTGCCTCAGAAGGGGGTTGGTTACAGCCCTTTTGAACTTCTGTTTGGCCACCCTGTGAGGGGTCCACTGTGCTTGGTGAAGGAAGGATGGGAGTTACCTCTCAAGCCCCCAAAGCAAGATATAGTGGACTATGTACTTGGTCTCCGCTCCAGGATGGCTGAGTACATGAAAAAGGCAACCAAAAACCTTGAGGCTAGCCAGGAACTGCAAAAGGCCTGGCATGACCAAAAGGCTGTTCTGACTGTTTACCAGCCAGGACAGAAGGTGTGGGTGTTGGAGCCAGTGGCCCCAGCAGCTCTCCAAGACAAATGGAGTGGACCCCACACTATTGTTGAACAGAAGGGTGAGGTCACTTACCTAGTGGACCTAGGAACACCCAGGAGTCCCCAAAGGGTTCTCCATGTCAACAGACTTAAGCCATATGTGGACAGGGCAGACATGGGCTTGCTCATGGCTACTGATGAAGGGCAGGAGGAAGAGAGTGACCCACTCCCTGACCTGCTCTCACAGAACCCTGACGATGGGTCAGTTGATGGTGCAGCCTTGGCAGGCAGCCTCACTACCCAGCAACAAACTGATTGCAGGCAAGTCCTCAATCAGTTTAGACATATGTTTTCACTGACACCCAGTCAGACCACCTGGTGCACTCATGAAGTGGACACTGGGGACAGTCTGCCTATTAAAAACAAGATTTATAGGCAACCTGACCATGTCAGGGACTGTATCAGGACTGAAGTCCAGAAGATGTTGGAATTGGGAGTGATTGAGCCCTCAGATAGCCCTTGGGCTAGTCCAGTAGTCCTAGTACCCAAACCTCACACCAGTGGTGGGAAAAGAGAGATGAGGTTTTGTGTAGACTACAGAGGCCTCAATGCAGTCACTAGGACTGATGCCCATCCAATACCCAGGGCAGATGAGCTCATAGATACTTTGGCCTCTGCCAAATATCTCAGCACATTTGACCTAACAGCTGGCTACTGGCAGATCAGACTAGCTGATGCTGCAAAGCCCAAAACAGCATTTTCAACCCCTAGTGGGCATTATCAATTTGTGGTGATGCCCTTTGGTCTGAAAAATGCACCTGCCACTTTCCAGAGGTTGGTGAACACAGTTCTCACAGGACTGGAAGCCTATAGTGCAGCTTATCTAGATGATATTGCTGTCTTTAGCTCCACCTGGGAGGATCACCTGGTCCACCTCAGGAATGTTTTACAGGCCCTGCAAAAGGCAGGCCTGACTATCAAGGCCACTAAGTGCCAGATAGGGCAGAGTCAGGTTGTGTACCTGGGCCACCTTGTGGGTGGAGGCCAGGTTCAACCTTTGCAGAGCAAGATCCAGACCATCATGGACTGGACTGCTCCCACTACCCAGACTCAGGTGAGAGCCTTCTTAGGCCTGACTGGGTACTATAGGAGATTTGTCAAGGGGTATGGATCAATAGTGACACCCTTGAATGACTTAACTTCTAAGAAAATGCCCAAAAAGGTTCAGTGGACAGTTAGCTGTCAAAAGGCATTTGATGACCTCAAGCAGGCCATGTGCACTGCTCCAATTCTGCAGAGTCCTGATTACTCCAAGAAGTTCATTGTTCAAACTGATGCATCTGAATTGGGGGTAGGGGCTGTACTGTCACAATTGAATGAAGAAGGTCAGGATCAGCCAGTAGCTTTTATTAGCAGAAGGCTGACCCCTAGAGAGAAACGTTGGTCAGCCATAGAGAGGGAGGCCTTTGCTGTGGTCTGGGCTCTGAAGAAGTTGAGGCCATACTTGTTTGGTACACACTTCCTGGTTCAGACAGACCATAAGCCCCTCTTATGGCTAAAACAAATGAAGGGTGAAAACCCCAAACTGCTTAGGTGGTCCATTTCCCTACAGGGGATGGACTTTACAGTGGAACATAGGCCTGGGAGTAACCATGCGAATGCAGATGGACTCTCTAGGTATTTCCACTTAGAACATGAAGACTTAACTGGGCAAGGTTAGTTTAATGTCCCTACGTTTGGGGGGGTTGTGTAGGAGAGTAGGATCTGCTTCACAGGGGTACCCCCACTTTTTGCTGATACTTCACTGGTTTTCGACATTAGTCTGGCTGGGGCCCTGCTATTCAGAACCCCAGCCTAGCTGTTTCCTCTTTAAAAGGGTCTCCATGTGCCTTAGGCACATCACTGATTGGGATCTGGAGTGCCCTTGTAAGTCCCTAGTATATGGTATACTATGTACCAAGGGCATAGGTACCTCAGAGGCCTGCCAGGGGCTGCAGCATGTATTATGCCACCCCTGGTAGGCCATCCAAACTGGCACCACAGGTCTGCTACTGCAGCCTGGGTAAGGTGGTGCATGCACCCCTTGCTGTGGTATAGGTTACCTATATCACTAAATGCATACACACATATAAACCTATAAGTCACTCCTAAGGCAGGCCTTATCAATCCTAAAGGCAGAGTGCATGGTTCCTATGTGAGAGGGTGCCCCTGCATGAGCAGGGCCCCTCTGCAGCGTTCGGAGACCATCTCTGATGCTGTTTGTAGTGCAGCCTGACCATATACTCTTAAACGCATTATATCCTCGCGGTAAAATGCTAACTATGGAATGGCTGCACCTAAACATGTCGTGTTTGGTGTCAAACATCTTGGAATACTACCCCCGCCAATCCTGGCGGCGGGGGTAGCATTCCACCCTTCTAGAGGGAAAGGCATGTTAACTCTGACGAGTCCGGTAACTTCTTTCCAGAGCCAGGCATCACAAAATGGATGCTGCTGCCACAGACACGAGTCTGGCCTCCTGCTGCTGGACGAAACTCCGGCAGGGGAGGCCTGGACAATAGGTTTCCTGTCCCAGGGAGGTGTGACCACCTCCCCAGACAGGACAATGTGTATTGGGGCTGGGCGGGAGCACTTTCGGGTGCTTTGAAGTCCTGCACTGGGGGCACATTTGGTGTCCCTGTGCATACCCCAGTTCAAACCGGATCAGGGGCTTGCAGCCCCTGCTTTGGCGCGAACTGGACAAAGGGAAAGGGGTGTAGCCACCCCTCTGCCCTGACCCACCCATAGGTGGGGCCACAGAGTAGTCCATCCCCTATTTTTAGAATAAAGGTAGGAACCCAGTCCCTAGGACTTTAGATTATACCTGGACGAAACTCTGAAACAGAATCCTGGACCTTCGACGCTCTACTCACGATTAGAGGACTGAAGAATCTCCCTTGGGGTCAAGGAGTGACTCCCCTGCTTGGCAGGCACCAAAGAAGCATCTGTCCGGTTCGCATCACTGAAGCTCCCGTCGGACGCCGAAGTCATCGCATCACCAGAGGTGGATTCTCAGACTTCCCCGAGGCTACCCTGAGTCCCCAGCAAAGCTGAGGCCCGTGGCTATCGTGGGTGACTTGAGACCGTGACCCCTGGACACCGAGCACATTTGCAAGTGCACCATCTTCTGGGTCTCCCAAGAAGTCGTGCTTTGGGCTCCGAGTAGCCCTAGCCTCCAGCACCACCTGCACCGAAGATCACTGGCCCCCACTCCACGAGTGTCCGGTAAGCCAGCTCCACGTGCGGCGTCACGAGGCTCCTTCGCGGTCGCTAGCCCGTTGGCTAGTAGCCCTTAACGAAGGCCAATCTTTTCTTTACTTGGCAGTCTGGTTGCTCCAGGCCTGCCCTCACTTACCCTCGCTGGGTGAGTTCCCCAGACCTTGCTGGTCTGCATCATCGACGATCTACATCTTACTCGAGACTTGCCGTTGCCAAGGCTTGTTGGGTCCAATCTGGTCGCTGACACCTCTGCACTCGACAGACATCGAGCAACAGCCCGAATCCTGCTCCTGGTCGCCGACAACGCCTCCCGGACCTCGTGGCTGAAGAGTCAAGACGACCGTCATCGAATCTGAAGCACTCGACATCGGTGGGCATCTGTCCATCGCCTCCCTGGTCACTGGCTAGTGACCCAGACTCTGTCCCCTCTGCTTTCAGGTTCTTCAGAACTCCGATCCACTCTTGGATCCACCCGGACACTTTTCTCCTGGTCGCCAGCAGCACTTTGCAGCAGATCGCCATAAGAACCGACGACGAAACCCGACCCCGAAAGGCACCTATGCACCCGGCTTCCCTGGGTGAGGTAACACGAGTACTCCGGTGCTCCCGTGGGTAGAGACTCTTCAAAGTCCTAGATCTCAAAGGGTTTTGTCCTAGTCCTCTTCTAAGTGTCCCTTTCCTCTATTTTCCCGATCCCGACTTTCTCCATAGAAGTTAACGGCGTATCGCGGTTGTGTATTTACACTGCACGCGTCTCCCGTGGGTCCCCTGTGTCACTACCTTGGGTGGTTCCTTGTGGTCCAAGCACTTCTAGAGGCTCTAGGCCTAGTGTCTAGTTCAGTCGTGGTTCGCATACCACTTTATTGGTATATGGTTTGGTACGCCCCTAGGGCCCAAACGTGTATTTGTGCTATTACTGTGATTTAAGATCTTATAACCTATGTACTTCGAACTCTAGCCTCATAAAGAGACTAGAGGGGTGTGTTTAGTAATAAATACATATATTTTGAATATATACCTGGTGTGGTGCTCTTTCATTTGGTCACTCAAGAGATTATAGACTGGTAAAACAAGCTGCTTTACATTCCTTCAAGACTTAGCCTGAAGGCTGCTCTCCACAGCTACCACTAGGATAGCTTTCAATAAGGTTGTCTTTAACCTACCTACCATAAGAGTCGATTTGGACTGGTGCAAGGTGCCCACTATAATTAGTGGACAGCATATGCCAGGCCAACTTCTCACATGTATGACATTGTTCTACATTCTGTCCATCAATTGTTCTTTTTGCGTTTGTCTTTGTCACCCCGAGTGGGACGGGTATGCCCAGTCGTGGGTCCCGTGCTCTCCATGCCACTGGAGTCAAGCTATCCTGGCTGATGAGGGGTGAAACCCTGAAACCGGTCCTAGGATGCTTGTTTCCAGTCCAGGGAGGACCTGGCCTGGCAGTTCGGTTTGGACTGTTCCCATTGGGCGCAGGTTCAAGACTGATTTGCATATGGCTGGGTTCAAACTGGAATGGAATGGGGAGCAAAAAAACAATGGATTTAGGCCCAGATCTCTGTACTTGGGTGAATGTATGACATTGTTCTACATTCTGTCCATCAATTGTTCTTTTTGCGTTTGTCTTTGTCACCCCGAGTGGGACGGGTATGCCCAGACGTGGGTCCCGTGCTCTCCATGCCACTGGAGTCAAGCTATCCTGGCTGATGAGGGGTGAAACCCTGAAACCGGTCCTAGGAGGCTTGTTTCCAGTCCAGGGAGGACCTGGCTTGGCAGTTCGGTTTGGACTGTTCACATTGGGCGCAGGGTCAAGACTGATCTACATATGGCTGGGTTCAAACTGGAATGGCATGGGGAGCAAAAAAACAATGGATTTAGGCCCTGATCTCTGTATTGGGGTGAAAGTATGACATTGTTCTGCATTCTGTCCATCAATTGTTCATTTTGCGTTTGTCACCCCGAGTGGGACGGGTATGCCCAGACGTGGGTCCCGTGCTCTCCATGCCACTGGAGTCAAGCTATCCTGGCTGATGAGGGTTGAAACCCTGAAACCGGTCCTAGGATGCTTGGTTCCTGTCCAGGGAGGACCTGGCCTGGCAGTTCGGTTTGGACTGTTCCCATTGGGCGCAGGGTCAAGACTGATTTGCATATGGCTGGGTTCAAACTGGAATGGCATGGGGAGCAAAAAAACGATGGATTTAGGCCCAGATCTCTGTACTGGGGTGAATGTATGACATTGTTCTGCATTCTGTCCATCAATTATTCTTTTTGCGTTTGTCACCCCGAGTGGGACGGGTATGCCCAGATGTGGGTCCCGTGCTCTCCATGCCACTGGAGTCAAGCTATCCTGGCTGATGAGGGGTGAAACCCTGAAACCGGTCCTAGGATGCTTGTTTCCAGTCCAGGGAGGACCTGGCCTGGCAGTTTGGTTTGGACTGTTCCCATTGGGTGCAGGGTCAAGACTGATTTGCATATGGCTGGCTTTCAAACTGGAATGGCATGGGGAGCAAAACAACAATGGATTTAGGCTCAGATCTCTGTACTGGGGTGAATGTATGACATTGTACTACATTCTGTCCATCAATTGTTCTTTTTGTGATAGGGCCAGTCTCAGCACCTGGATTTTAGAGTTGACAGTGGCCCACTTAAAGCCCTGAGGGTAAGAATAGATTTAAATCCTGGGGAGTGTGCTTGGGTTTTGGAGTAGTAGGTGAGGTTTCATAAGAAGCCGCTCAATGTGGTTGTCACATGTGGGTGGGGTTAGAGCACTAGGCCTATGTAGGGTCAAAGGTCCGAGCATAAAAGATAGCTGCACCATTCTGTCTCTACTTTCCCTTGCTCTTGTTTTTCATTGTGTTTAACTTCCGGTGGCTTCCATTGTCAAGCCCACTGAAAGACCAGCATCTGGTTTTTTGAATGATCCTCTAGAAAAGTATAAACAGTGTTGAACTAGGAGTGTCTCTAAAGTGTATCACCACTAAGTCTGGGTGGTGAACTCCGCTACGCTTGCGGAGTTTGCGGAGATTTACGCACTCCGTGTTACGCGGAGCTCGCGGAGTTCCAAAAAACTATGCGGAGCGTAGTTTTTATCCTCGCTCGCGTTCGTCAACTTCAAGTTGGCGAGCACGAGCTAGGAAAATCCACCTCCCGGCGAGATTTTTCCTTGTTCGCGATCGTCAACATTAAGTTGGCGAGCGCAAGTGTGAAAAATCAACCTCCCGGCGAGATTTCTCAACGAAGTTGGTAAGATTTCTCATTGCGAGTGGTCGCATATGCTTGCGACCGCTCGCGTTGAGAAACTGTCCGTTCACGTTGAGAAAGCTGCTGCTTGAGTAAAAATCTACTTGAGCAGCAGAAAGGAAGCAGCGCCCAATTCCGCTGTGCATGGTGCCGTTCACGATGATTGTACAGTGCAGACAAGCGCCTGGCACTGAAAATCACAGCGAACAGCATTTATCTAACGCACTCCGCTGATTGCGGAGCTCGGCGTAGCACAGCAGAGATTTTTTTGCACTTCGCGGAGTTCCGTGTGGCAGAACTCGGCGAACTCCGCCCAGGCTTAATCACCACTCAAAGTAGGATATATGGAAGGAACTTGTTCAGTTCCATAGCACTGTTAGTCCTAATTTTCCCTTGAATGAGTGCGATGTGGTGGTGGTTTGTGTGCGTTTACTACAGTAGCTTGTCCAGCAGTAGATCTGTTTTCCAAGATTTATATTCGAGACAGAGCACAGCACAATAGATTAAATTCCTGACATCCGTCAGGAAAAGTTTTTTAATGCTAAACAATACAGTCAAATATCATCCACAATAAACAATCAATTCTGAGTTGTAATAATGTTGACACGTAGTTGGAAACGAGCAGGACGTAGCTCGACTATTATCGACTGTCAAAAGGTCGAACTATAAAGACTCGTGGATACTGCTTACTTGTGCTTGATACTTACAAGACGAAAGACGCTTTTTCATTGCATTTGACCATTCATATGAGATTTGGCCTTGAGGAAGTCGCATAGCGACGAAACACGTGTCGGCTGTTTTCCGCTCACTACATCTACGTGTCAACATTATTACAACTCAGAATTGATTGTTTATTGTGGATGATATTTGACTGTATTGTTTAGCATTAAAAACTTTTTCCTGACGGATGTCAGGAATTTAATCTATTGTGCTGTGCTCTGTCTCGAATATAATGACTATTGTACATGGAGGACCTGTTTTCCATGCACTGATGTAATGCTGTGGGTGGCACGGTATTGATATTGAGCACGCCGGAGGACGATTTGCCTGATACAATTACAAACTAGGTCAGAGGTGCTGGCTGCGTTGTTTAATCACTGCCATCAGTCTGTTGTATTTACTGTTTTCCAAGATAGCTGCCTTGAAGTGCATTGCTTTCAATTTATCTGTGACAAGACCTTTGTTTCTTGGGATGCATCCCACCAGCAGTAGTCTCGCTGGTTCCTCTATGACTTTCCACCTTTGACCTTCATTTCTAGGGTGATCGTCAAGCATCACAAGAACCAGAGGTATCCATTCATTACCCCTCCATATGTCCTCCTAGTCCCAGTCCTTACAGAAGTGAGGCAATCCTGCCTCCCGACAGGCTAGTCTAAAAGCTAGTATTTCTTTCATGTTTATTATATAAACCCCTCGCACCCACCGCCACGCCTGTTTTTTTTCCTGTCCGGCTGATGTGCTGTCGGAGCGCTGGGATTTCTTCCTCTGCGTCGGTGCTGCGATGCGGTGAGTGTTTTGTGTTTTTACTTTCTTTTTTCGTTTTTTTTTCAGATTCTGATGCTGACCTTACCGGTGTTCCGGTCAGTTGCGTCCCTGCTCTGTCCCCGACGTGCTCCCTGTGTTTGGTGGTCAGCCCGTTCCGGTGCTGGGGGCTTCCAGCAGCGTCTGGCTCCCGTGGCCATGTCTTGTGGGTATGTTGCTGTGGGGGAGGCGGCAGGGCTGTCTTTTTGGAAATTCAAGTCTCGTAGTGTTTGATACTTGATTGCTGGGAGGCGGTATTTATTGGGAGTTGCTGGGCACTTCCTCTTTGGCTGTTGGTTCCTGTTTGATGCTTGTTCATTCATCATTGGCCATGGGAGAAGAAGAGTTGGTCCCAGTGCCTGCCAAGTCTCTTTACAACGGAAAAATGTGCAGGACCTACAGGAGGATGACCTGTTGCAGATTTCCAGGTCAGATTTGATTAATTCTGCTGTTCAGACTGCGCTGCTTGAGCCTTCTACCAAGAAATATAAAGGGGAGGAGGATGAGGACTTGGACAATTCCCATAAAGGGAAATATATCCAGTGTAAAGTCTTTTTGGACATGTTGGCCCATATTCTTGAGGTCCTGCGATTTGATCCAAAATGTTTGGTGGTTGATGGTTTTTATTCCTTATTAGAAATGGGGGTCTCTAGTTGGCAAGGGTTTGCACATTTGTCCAAGTAGGGACCCTTCCTTCTAGTCAGGATAAGGGAGTTACACTCCTAAAATAACCCCTGCTCACCCTCTTGGTAGCTTGGCACGAGCACTCAGGCTTATCTTAGAGGCAGTGTGTAAAGCATTGGCACATAACCAAAAGTAACACAGTGAAAGCACTACAAAAGGGCACCACACCAGTTTAGAAAAATATCCAATATTTTTATATACTTAAGACAAGACCAAAAATGGTAAAAATCCACAATACAGTACTTAGAAATCTTCAGTTATCAAAATAAACTTGGAATAGAGTTCCTTGAAGTCGATAGCTCCGTCTGGGGCTATCACGGCGTTGTGAACAACAAATCCAAACATTTCTGGCTGACCGCGATGTCGCGGGCCAGCTACGGTGTCGGGAAGACCAGCAAAACAGTACCTTTAGAAATGCAGGGCGTCGGCGACCTCTCGTTGAGCTCCGAAAGCATGGCGTCCGCAGGCGTCGGTTCCGGAGGTCGGTGCAGGAGTCGTTGGGCCCTTGAAGTCACACGTGTTGCAGATTGAACTCCTCGCGGTTGATCAGGAGCGCCTGCGTCCGCAGGTGTCGGGGCTGCATTGCGAAGTGCAGCGGTGCGGCGTGCGGTGCCCGCAGGTTGCGGTGCAGGCAGCGGCTCGGTGACGGTCGTCCAGCGGCGTCGGTGGGACCAGGGCTGCACTGCGAAGTGGTGCGGTGCTCGTCGCGGTGCTGGCAGGTCACGGTGCAAGCAGCGTCGCCGTCGTTGCTGAAGCGATGTCGTTGGCAGACGAACTGGTGTCGATGGCGCCGGTAGGCCAAGGCTGCGGTGCGGGATGAGGACGGTGTGTCGTGTAGCTTACGAGCGGTGCCCTCGAACCACGGTGCAAGCAGCGGTGTTGATGTCGGTGTGAAGCCGCGTCGTCGGAGATACCAGGGCGACGGTGTGAAGCGAGGCGGTGCGGAGTGCGGAGCCACAGGTCACGGTGCAAGCAGCGGCTCGGTGGCGGTGTCAGCGGGCGTTGTCGGTGAGACCAGGGTTGTGGTGCGGCGTTGCGGCGATGCCCTCTGCGGTGTCTTCAGGACACGGAGTCGGCAGCGGCGTAGTAGATGGCGTTGGGTTGCTTTTTCTTCTGTTGCAGCACAAAACACACAGTCCCCAGTGCTGATGACAGAAGAACTTTAAGTCTTTGCTGTTCCTGAGACTTCTTGAACAGGGGGCAAGCTCTACCTCAAGCCCTTGGAGAAACTCAATAAAGAAGTTTGTAGAAAGTTCAGTCCAGTCCTTCACTGCCCAAGAGAGAAGCAGCCACTGCAGGCCAACACAGCAAAGCACACAGCAAAGTTGTAGTTCCTCCTCACAGCTTCTCCAGCTCTTCTTCTTGGCAGTCTTCTTGGTCCAAAAGAGTATTAAAGTTCTGGGGTCTGGGCCCCAATATTTATACCCCAAATTCCTTTGTCCTCTCAGGCAGAGAGTGTCTGTGCTTAGTCCAAACCAGTTCTGTCCTCTCTGGCCCAGCTTCCTGGCAGGGGGTGGAGACAGCATTGTGCAAGGCAGACCAGGCCCATTCAGGTGCAAGGAAATCTCCTCCCACTACTCTAAATGCAGCCCAGGTCTATTCAGCCCAGCCCTGACCCATCAGACTCTCTGGAGCCACTGCTCCTCCCCAGCCCATGTCATCCCAAAGCCAGACAGTCAATCCACAACCCCATCAGAGGCACACAGGATGGCTAAGCAAGAAAATACCTACTTTCTAAAAGTGGTATTTTCAAACACAGAATGTAAAAATCCTCTTCACTAAAAGATGCATTTTAGCAATCTGAGTACAGGCATACTAAACTTTATTTTTCTACCTTGTTCCCAGGGGTAGTTATGTTTATAAGATGTTATAAACAAACTCCCCATTCTGTCCTATGGGAACAGGTAGCCTTGCAATAGTGAAAAATGAATTTGGCAGTAATTTACTATCAGGGCATGCCACACACATCAGTGCATGTCCTACCTTCAACATACACTGCACCCTGCCCACAGGGGTACCTTGGGCATACCTTAGGGGTGACTGATATGTAAGAAAAGGGAAGGTTAGGGCCTGGCAAGTGGGTATCCTTGCCAAGTCGACATGGCAGTACCAGACTGCCCACAGGCTCTGCAATGGCAGGCCAGAGTTACATTTACAGGCTGCCTGGGTGGGTGGTACAATCAGTGCTGCAAGCCCACCAGCAGCATTTGATTAATAGGCCCTGGGCACACACGGTGCACTGTACTAGGGACTGACAAGTAAATCAAATATGCCAATCATGGAAACACCAATCCATAATAACAATTTACAACAGGAGCACTTGCACTTTAACACTGAACAGCAGTGAGAAAGTGCGCAGAGACACTAAACCAGCAAAAACAGAGTCAAAACCGGGAGGTCAGAATGCAAAAAAGTCAGGGGAAACACGCCAAAAGATGCCAAGTCTAACACATGTCCCCTCCAGCTGAAAGTAGGGAGAACTACCCAACCTCCTGGGAGTTCTCTTCTCTAAGGCGGAAGAACCTGGACAGACCATCTGCGTTAGCGTGTTCTGTGCCAGGGCGATGTTGCACCGTAAAGTCCATTCCCTGTAGGGAGATGGACCACCTCAACAGTTTCGGGTTCTCACCCCTCATTTGCATCAACCATCTGAGGAGCCTGTGGTCTGTCTGAACCCGTAAGTGAGTCCCAAACACGTATGGTCTCAGCTTCTTCAGTGCCCAGACCACAGCAAAAGCTTCCCTTTCTATGGCACTCCACCTCTGTTCCCTGGGGAGTAGTCTCCTGCTAAGGAAGACTACAGGCTGGTCTAGGCCGTCTTCGTTCAGTTGTGAGAGCACCGCTCCCACACCATGCTCTGAAGCGTCGGTCTGCACGACGAATTCCTTGGAGAAGGCGGGTGCCTTGAGCACGGGCGCTGTGCACATGGCGGCCTTCAGGGAATCAAAAGCTTTCTGGCAGGACTCAGTCCAGATCACCTTCCTGGGCTGCTTCCTGGAAGTCAGCTCTGTTAAGGGGGCAACAATGGTGCCGTAGCCCTTAACTAATCTCCTGTTGTAGCCGGTGAGACCTAAAAAGGCTCTCACCTCTTTCTGGGTCTTGGGATGCTCCCAAGCCAGGATGGTGTCAATCTTGGGCTGTAGGGGCACCACCTGGCCACTTCCTAACTGGTGTCCCAAGTACACCAGCGAACCCTGCCCGATCTGGCACTTACTGGCCTTGATCGTGAGGCCTGTCCTCTGCCGAGCCCTCAACACTTCTCCGAGGTGCTGCAAGTGTTCTTCCCAGCTGGAACTGAACTCTGCGATGTCATCCAGGTATGAGGCACTGAAATCCTCCAGTCCAGCCAACACCTGGTTGACCAACCTTTGAAAGGTGGCAGGGGCATTCTTCATCCCAAAGGGCTTCACCCAGAACTGGTAATGTTCTTCTGGGGTTGAGAATGCTGACCTCTCCTTGGCCCCATCGGTTAAGGCAATCTGCCAGTACCCAGACGTCAAATCAAACGTGCTGAGGAACCTGGCAGCTCCCAACCGATCAATGAGCTCATCAGCTCTGGGCATGGGGTGTGCATCAGTCCTTGTGACGGCATTGAGCCCACGGTAGTCCACACAAAACCGCAGTTCTGAAGTGGCACCAGGTGCAGCAGCCTTTGGGACCAAGACCACTGGGCTGGCCCAAGGACTGTAAGAGGGCTCAATCACCCCTAACTAACATCTTAGAGACCTACTCTTTGATGCTGACCCTGACCCGGTAAGTCAACCTGTAAATCTTGTGTTTTACAGGAGGGCTGTCAACAGTGTCCACGCCATGGGTACACCAGTGCGTAACACCTGGGGTCAGAGAGAACAATGGGACAAACTGTCCCAACAACTGGTGACAGTCACTCTGCTGCTCTGGGGTCAGTGTAGGGGAGAGGATCACACCTTCCACTGACCCATTGTGCTCCTTGGTGGACAGGAGGTCAGGGAGAGGCTCACTCTCCTCTTCCACCCCATCATCTTTCGCCAGGAGCATGATCACTTCAGACCTCTCGAAGTGGGGCTTGAGGCGGTTCAAGTGGAGGACCCTCAAAGGGTTCCTGGGAGTCTGCAAATTCACCAGGTAGGTGGTCCCACGGTCAGAAACCACCTCTCTGGGGAAACCCACATGGGAAAAGATCCCCATTAACGCCCGGCCCACCACTGACGCTGTCGTTGTCCTGAGAGGGATTGCCTCCGGGTACCGGGTGGCATGGTCCACCAAGACCAGGATGTACCTGTTGCCCATGGTTGTCTTGGGATCCACTGGCCCCAAAATGTCCATCCCTACTCTTTCAAAAGGGGTTCCAATAACTGGGAAAGGTTGGAGAGGAGCTTTAACCTTCCTCCCACTCTTACCACTTGCCTGGCAAGTTTGGTAAGACCTGCAATGTCCAAAAGACTGCCTTCGCATTTGGGGCCAGAAGAAGTGGGTGACAAACCTGTCAAAGGTCTTGTCCCACCCCAAAAGTCCTGCCAAAGGCAGGTCATGAGCCAGACCCAGTAGGAAGGTCCTGAAGCGCTGGGGTACCACCAACACACGGGCTGACCCAGGCTCAGCAACATTAGGCTCGCTATACAGGAGACCGTTCTCCCAGTAGATCCAATGTGATCCAGACTGATCACCAGCTGCCTAGTCTGCAGCCTGCCGCCGCAGACCCTCCAGAGAAAGGCACTCTTCCTGCTCCCTGCAGAAGTCTTCCCTGGTGGGACCACCTTCTTGCTGCCAATGGGTTAGCTCAGAGTGTCCCCCAGTTCAGCTACCTGCTCCCCTGTAGGTACTGGGATGTCCCTCTCAAGGTCAGCCTCCTCCCAGTCCGTGGGAACCTCAGGGACCGGTTTCCCGCGCCCCCTGCCCTTTCTCTTGGCAGGGACCTGGGCCACTGTTTCAGGCTCCAGGTCCTTCTGATCACCCTTTCTGGCCACTATTGACCGAGTGGGCACGCATGCCCACTCTGGCAACCCAAGCATCTCCAAATGAGACCTTAGCTCAACATCCTTCCACAAGGACTGCTCCATGTCGTTACCTAGCAGACAATCTACAGGCATGGTAGGGCTCACAACCACCCTCAAGGAACCTGAGACCCCACCCCATTCAAAGGGAATCTGCGCCACCATACACTGGCGCTCCGACTTGTTTACAGCAACTACTTGGTGGAATGCCCCAGGGACTACCTGCTCCTCCGAGACCAGATGACACCGGAATGAGGTCACACTGGCTCCAGTATCTCTGTGAGCCTCTACCCTTTTCCCATTGATGGTCACCCAGGTGCTGTATTTCTTTGTGTTAGGGGGCACCTGGTTTCCTGGGACCATTTCACTGTCCCCTAGTGAGACGAGGGTCATTTATGCGGTATCCCCACCCTCTTGTGAGCACCCCTCCTCCCCAAGCGCTACACTAGCCAACACCTTGGTCTGCCCACCGGTGGGTGGCTGTGCCCTCTTGGGACACTTGGGGTCCCCCTTCAAGTGACCCACCTGGTCACATGCAAAACACTTGCGGGGCCGGTCTCAGCAGGCTTTCCTGAAGAGACCCCTTGTTTCTTATCTCCTGGGTGATGGGAACGTTTACCCTGGGTGTTAGTTTGGGGCCCTTTAGAGAACTCCTATGCTTTACCCTTGTCTCCCCCACTTTTCTGCTGGGGACCCTGCCCACCTTTGGCTGAGTCTCCCCCAAACACTTTCTTGTGCACCCTGGTACTCACCCAGTGGTCCGCCTCCATAGTAAGCTTCCTGGGGTCAGTCAGCTTACTATCAACCAAGTGCTGGCGCAGCTCTGCAAAACAGACTAGACAAGTGTTCCCATGCAATCAAATTGTAGAGCCCCTGAAAATCTGTTACATTACTGCCCTTCACCCAGCCATCCAGTGACCTGCAGAAAGAATCTACACATTCCAACCAAGTGTTGGCATCAGTTTTCTTGCTGGACCTAAACTGATCCCTATACTTCTCAGGAGTGAGACCATACCTGGTGAGGAGAGCGTCCTTCATATCAGCATAGGTGAGGTTCTGCCCCTTACCCAAAGCTATCAGAGTATCCCTAGCTTCTTCTGGAAAGAGAGGCCACAACCCTGCACCCAATTCCTTTCAGGGACCCCATTCATATGAATAGACACCTCATACCCCTGGAACAACCTTTGTATGTAATCCCCCTTCTTGAATTCCTTGCCTACATTCTTGGGGATGTGCACAATTCTGTCTGCCTGCCCTGACGAATTGCTGCCACCATCTCTACCGGTTCTACTCCTCTGATCCAGCTCCTTTATCTTGATCTCATGGTCTAGCATCATCCTTTTCTCCTCCATGGCTAACTTAAGCTTCTCCAGTTCCACAGCAACTCTCCTTGCTTCCCGCCTGTCCTCCAGCTCCTCTGGGGACAAGCCACTGCTGCCTGGTTTAGAGGGTGCCCCCCCCTCCCAAAAGCACATCCACCCTTAGAATAGGCTCCTCTGCCTCCATGCAAAGATCCCCAGACAGCTCACTAGCATGTCTGGCTGCTACCCAGGCCCTCAGCACCTTTTGTAGCTCCTCTTTTCTGGTGATGCCCCTGATTTGGACTTTTAGGTTTTTGCAGATCACCTTCAATTCCTTCACATTGTAAGTTTCTAACCTCTCCTCCTCAAAGGCCACTTCCAAGGATGCAACAGATGATGCAATTGATTCAGGCATGTTGAACTGGAAAGTTCAAATTCAAGACCGATGGAAAGGCAAAAATAGACCAAAAAAACAGTATGTGGTATGTAATGGTCTGCGATATGGTAGTGCACACCAATCACTGTAAGTCAAGTGCAAACGCAAGTCCTATCCTCACCGCTGACAACCAATGTTAGAAATGGGGGTCTCTAGTTGGCAAGGGTTTGCACCTTTCTCCAAGTAGGGACCCTTCCTTCTAGTCAGGATAAGGGAGTTACACTCCTAAAATAACCCCTACTCACCCCCTTGGTAGCTTGGCATGAGCAGTCAGGCTTATCTTAGAGGCAGTGTGTAAAGCATTTGCACATAAACAACAGTAACACAGTAAAAGCACTACAAAAGGACACCACACCAGTTTAGAAAAATATCCAATATTTTTATATACTTAAGACAAGATCAACAAGCATTGGCATAGCCAATAGGTCTCGCCTTTGGGACCTTATAAGTGTTTAGCCATGTAACAGTTAATGTTGTTGCACAAAGGATATTGTGCTGCATAACTAAATACTTATGAGGTCCCAAAAGCGAGACCTATTGGCTATGCCAATGCTTGTTAGATGTTTAAAGAAAGTCGACGCGATCCAAACAAGACTCGTCACGTGACAGAGGACAGCAGAGGCAGCTCTCAAGACTTGCTTGAACTATGGTTACCTTTTATCAATATCAAAAAGTTCTCAAAGAGCAGGAAATGGTGCTGCTGCAATACTTGTCGTTATGCAGTAATAATTCTGTAACAAGCCGCAAAAGCAGTAGCAAGCAGTTCCAGTGGTTTCTTGCATGATGGTGAATCAAACATCCAGTTCAAACTTCTTTTCTTACACTGTAATCCACTTTAAAACTGCAACACCTCGCCAGATCGGCCGTAATTCAGCCCTAATCACTGGTATGAAATCCTGCTGCAGTCACTGCTCACCCAGGAACACCATGTTCTTTCAAATCAAACACCGGTTAAGGCCTTCCTTACCATCAGGACCCGAAGTCCCACTCAATCTGCTTAAACCTGACCATCTTCTGTAAACGCCTCCGAACCAAGCTCCTCCTTAATTATTACGTCACAAGAAAACACCTTCAAGGCTTCTACTTTGAATAGGAATATCATTTGCATGCATTAAAGCTCAAGTGTTTCTTTAAACAAAAATAATAATTTAAAAAAACGCAAACATAAACAGAAGACCGAGGCCGTACAGCTAAGTGGAACTTTGAAAGCGTGTATACCCTGTCCGCCTCATGTCAAAAATCTAGAACCACAGGTTTGCTGTATTAAGGACGAGAGACTCCGTGTAAATTTTAATTTGGTTCAGCCACAGTCACAATGAAGAAAATCTGAACGCTTTGGGACCCCAATTGAAAAAAAACAATATTCTTCAGCGACATGAAGCACTTTCTACCAATTCACAAAAAGACACCGAACGCAGGCAGGGGTCTCTGAATTTAGATTGCAAAAACTAACTTTTGTAGCCTCATATAGACATGTGACTGATGCAACGTTTCCAGAGAATGAAAGGGAACGCCGTGTTCCGCTGGCAGATTTGGAAAGGTGTGCGTCATTGTCGTGTCCCGTGTTCATGGCACAAACTTTCCGTCGCGTCACGTGACGCAGAGTCAAAGACTTGTTAGGCTGTTGACGATTGTAAAATGGTGAAAACTTTTTTGGCAAGCAAAAACTAAAGAAATTAGAATTCACTCGATGACCACCACGCCCTGTCATTGTGTCTTCCAGCCACAACGATTACAACGATTTAAATTAGAGAAATTCAGAGCACATTTTTATGTACAATCTGGCCTGTCTTTAATATGTCAAAGAGGAGACATTCGTGGGTTACAGATTTAACTTCCTTGTTAATGTGGCAAAAAATGCTTTGGGATTCTTTAAAAATGCATTGCTCGAGAGCCTCGGGTGCCCCTTTATGAAATCAACTTTTCAAAAGCAAAGTTGATTTCATAAAAGGCACCCGAGGCTCTCGGTCTACACACTTATTCTGACCACTTGTGAACTGTCAATGGCATCAGCCGTGAAGAACATACAACGGGCACCAGTTTGAAACAACGAGGAAAAGCTTCGCTTGGACGCTGCTCATGTTAAGGACTGGATATAATACCTGCCAACGGGGCAGGATTAGAAATACTTCAGAGTTACTTTCAAGATCTCCTGCATTGAAGTCACATAGGGAAATCCCACTTAGTAAAGCAAAGGTGGCTTTAGGTGGTCTATTGAGATGTATTGTATAGTATGGAGTGTTGTCAGTGACTCCATTCTTGACAGCCTGCGAGATTCCCTTGCGGGAGCGGGCGGCGCCAGGAGCGATAATTGCTACCATATGGCGCCGCTCGCTCCCGCAAGTGAATCGCCAAACGTGCACGCGTTGCCATTGAAGGCAATGGAACGCGTGCACGTTTTTGGCTGAAAAGCCGAAGCGATTGCAAAAGGTCTTTTTGCCTATGCAGCGCATGCGCGCTGCTAGGCGAGACCTAAAAACGATAAAAATCCACAATACAGTACTTAGAAATCTTCAGTTATCAAAATACACTTGAAATAAAGTTCCTTGAAGTCGATAGCTCCGTCTGGGGCTATCACGGCGTCGTGAACAACAAATCCAAACAGTTCTGGCTCACCGCGGCGTCGCGGGCCAGCTACAGTGTCGGGAAGACCTGCAAAACAGTACCTTTAGAAATGCAGGGCGTCAGCGACCTCTTGTTGAGCTCCGAAAGCACGGTGTCCGCAGGCGTCGGTTCCGGAGGTCGTTGCAGGAGTCGTCAGGCCCTTGAATTCACACGCGTTGCAGATCGAACTCCTCGCGGTTGATGTCGGGAGCACCGGCGCCGGCAGGCGTCGGGGCGCGGTGCAAAGTGCAGCGGTGCAGCGTGCGGTGCCCTCAGGTCGCGATGCAGGCAGCGGGTCGGTGACGGTCGTCCAGAGGCATCGGTGAGACCAGGGCTGCGGTGCAAAGTGGTGCGGTGCTCGTCGCGGTGCTGGCAGGTCACAGTGAAAGCAGCAGCATCGTCGTTGCTGAAGCGCTGTCGTCGGCTGACGAACTGGAGTCGATGGCGCCGGCGTCGGTAGGCCAAGGCTGCGGTGCGAGATGAGGACAGTGCGTCGTGTAGCTTACGAGCGGTGCCCTCGAACCACTGTGCAAGCAGTGGTGACGATGTCGGCGTGAAGCGTCGTCGTCGGGGATGCCAGGGCAACGGTGTGAAGCGAGGCGGTGCGGAGTGCAGTGCCCACAGGTCGTGGTGCAAGCAGCGGCTCGGTGGCGGCATCAGCGGGCGTCGTCGGTGAGACCAGGGTTGAGGTGCGGCGTTGCCCTCTGTGGTGCCATCAGGACACGGAGTCGGCAGCGTCGTCGTAGACGCCATTGGGTTGCTTTTTCTTCTGTTGCAGCACAAAACACACAGTCCCCAGTGCTGATGACAGAAGAACCTGAAATCTTTGCTGTTCCTGAGACTTCTTTTTTTTTTTTTAAATAAATTTTTATTATTGTTAACATGAAATCACAGCCAATTACAATCATATTTGTCTTGTGAATTATCAGGTCTAATATTATCCAGATCGGTGCCACCAAGTACATTCCACACGTGCACATTTGTTCCTTCACAGTGCCCATTACCATTGACCGTACAATACATAACAACATCCCCTGTAAAGCCACCTCTGTGTGTGTCATTCGCTCAGTTCCGGATCGGAGTCTTCTGGCGGTGGGGCGCATATGTTCCCTCGGAATGTGTTCCATTTCCCCCACACTCTCATCCACTTTCGCGGGCACCCTCTATGGCTGAATAGTGCTTTCTCCGCAATCATGGCGCTGTCTAAGTCACGACACCACTGTTGGTGAGAGGGGACCGTCTGTGCCCCCCAGTATTGAGCAATATTCCGTTTGGCTAGTGTAATACTCAGGGTCACCCAGTGTTGTTCCGCATGGTTGAGGTCTGTTGGGTCCCACACATTAAGTAGGCATTTCCTTGGTTCCTGGGAAACATTGGAGCCACTCACTCGAGTGATTGTAGCCAGGACCGCCCTCCAGTATGGTGTGATGCGGGGACACTCCCACAATGTGTGATAAAAGGAGCCCGCCAACCCACATCCCCGAAGACAGAGCGGTGTATCAATCCTCCCTATTTTGTAAAGTGTAGTTCTGGTGTAGTACGTTCTGTGCAATATTTTAAGTTGCACGAGCTTTAGTCTAGATGGGATCGCCACCTCCCGCGGGGATGCCAGTGCCTCCTGCCAGTCCTGCTCGTCCAACGCACCCACCTCAGCCTGCCATCGCTCTCTAAGATTGTGTGTGGGGTCTTTGCGGTTATTGACCAGTTTGCGATATGTTAAAGAAATTGCCTTTTTGGTGAGATAGTCCGTTAATAGTCGATCCTCGAGTGGCGAAGACTCAGGCAGGTCAGTTCCGGGGGGTATGGCCTTTGTTAGTGCGTGTTGTATTTGAATGTATCTGTAGTGCTCTGTCCCTGCCATCTGGTATGTTGCTTGTAGCTGTGCAAAGGGGACTACTCCCCCCCTCTTCCACAGGTCTCCCACCTTAGAAATGCCTATGAGATCCCATCGGGAGAAACCTTTACTAGTGCGTAGCTTGCCCAACTTAGGGGTATCCCAGAGTGGCGTGTGTTGTGTTAACACTCCCTCCCAACCGAGCGCGCGCTGTGCCGCAAACCATACATGCACGGTGTGTGCCGTGGGGCCGATCAGTGCCTTCCTCCGCGATTTATTGTAGAGGGCACTCAGAATGCCGTCTGTGCCTAGAGTGTGCCTGTCCATACGTAAGGCTGGTTCCTCCTGCGGTGCATGGAGCCACTGATTGATCACGATAAGCTGAGAGGACCAATAGTATAATTGAATGTTGGGCAGGGCGATTCCTCCATCATACCAACTCCTTGTAAGTTTACACATCGCCACTCGTGGGGGCTTCCCCTCCCACAGGAGGTGTCCCACCTCCGCCTCAATAGTCTTGAAGTAGGAGTTAGAGACTGGGGCAGGTGTGTTTTGAAGGGCGTATAAAAACCTGGGGAGAGCCATCATTTTGAACAGGGCCGCCCTCCCCAGTAGTGTCAGCGGCAGGGAATGCCACCATTTCACATCACTGCGGAGTCTCTTCAGGGGGGCAGGAGATTGCGCTCGTAAAATTGTGTGGGGTGTGGCGTAATGTGTATGCCTAGGTATTTAAACCCATCAGTTGCGATCGGTATTTCAACACCCTGGGGCAGGCGCGGGGGAGGGCCCTTCAGTATGTATAACACCAATTTCGCCCAGTTAATGGTGTAACCTGAGACTCTGCCGTATGACTCGCAGATGTCAAGCAGGCGGGAGAGGGACCGTCGAGGGCTTGCCATATATAGCAAGATGTCATCCGCATAAAGGGAAATGCGGTCTTCCCAACCCTCTGCCCACCGCAACCCGCGCATGACTGGATCCCCCCTTATCCATGCCGCCAAGGGCTCGAGTACTAAAGCAAACAGGAGAGGGGACAGGGGACATCCCTGCCTGGTCCCACGCCCCAGAGGAAAGTCCTCTGAGAGTCGTCCGTTGACTACTACTTGCGCCAGTGGTTGTGCGTAGAGTAGCCGAATCCAGGCACAAAACCAAAGTGTTGGAGCACAGCGAAAAGAAAGGGCCACTCTACTCGGTCGAAGGCCATACTGGCATCCAGCGAGAGAATGACCGCGTCCTCCTGGATGGTGGGCACTCTGGCCAGCACACCATGGAGTCTTCGAAGGTTCATTGCCGTGTTTCTACCCGGCATGAAGCCCGATTGGTCGGGGTGTACTAGGGTCGCGAGATGGGGCTGTAGTCTGACCGCCAGTGCCTTCGCAAGAATTTTCGCTTCTGCGTTAAGGAGCGAAATCGGACGGTAGGAGGTGCACTCCTGCAGGGGTTTGCCCGGTTTTGGAATCGCGATGAGCGTTGCTACCCGCTGGTCTCTAGGAAGTGTTCCTGTCTCCCGACTGGCCTCGTACATTCTCAACAGGTGGGGTGCCAACATGTCTGCCTCTTTTTTATAAAGTTCCACGGGAATACCGTTGGGACCCAGTGCCTTCCCTGACTGAAGCCCCTTGATGGCTGCAGTGACTTCATCTATTGTGAAATCCGCCTCCAGCACCCGAGTGTCTTGCTGTAAGAGCCTTGGCAGGCGTATATCATTAATAAAGGCCAAATTTTCTTCTTCGGACGTCGTTGCCACAGGGGTGTACACCGCCTCGTAGTGATGTGCAAATGCCGTAACTATATCGTTTGGATCCGTTAACGTCTCTCCCGAGGGCAGATGGAGCTGTGCCACCCAGCGACTGGCTCGTTCTTTTTTGTCCAACCAGGCTAGGAGTTTGCCCGCCTTGTCCCCGACTTCATAGACGGTGTGTTGTGTTTTTGTGATTTTCCCCTTAGCTTCCTCCCATACGTGATCCCTATAGGCTTGTTTTGCCAGGCTGAGGAGTGGGCCGTGTGATCAGTAGGGTCCGCGGCATGCGTGCTCTCTGCCCGACTAACCGCCTGTTCCAGTTCCCAAACCTGCTGTGTTTTGTCCCGTTTGTGGGCTGTGATAAGGAAATAGCTTGTCCGCGGAGGACTGTTTTATATGCTTCCCATAAGGTAATGGGAGAGGCCACGGACTGCATATTTTCTCGAAAATAGTGCTCGGAGGTTTTATGTAGGCGTTTCCATATTTTTGGCTCTTTAAAGTATCCAGGATGTAGGGGATATGTGCGTCTTCTCCCCGTGAGGTGTGATGTGTATTTCATGAACACTGGGGCATGATCCGATATGCCTCTGGGGAGGTGTTTGATCTCTAATACACTTTCCATACTCGTGGGGGAGGTAAGCAGATAGTCAATTCGCGATAGGCTATTATGTGCCCCTGAGTGGTAGGTGTACTGGCGCTCTCTGGGATGGCGTGTGCGCCACATGTCTATCAGCCCTAGAGCGTCCAGGAAGTCCTGGAGGGGCGATGAAGTCGTCCCCTGTGCCCTATGCGGGTGTCTGTCTAGTGTGGCATCTAATGCGGCGTTAAAGTCGCCCCTATGATTAACTCCCCAGGCGGTAGTGCTAGCAGAAAAGTACCAAGGGCCGGGAGGGCGAGAGTGTGGAGCGCTGGAGGAATGTACACAGTGACCAGATTATATGTTCGCCCTTCCCATTGACAGGAGAGTGCCGCGAAGCGCCCTGATCGTCTGTCCATGTCTTAGTTATTACCAGAGGGCAGCTTTTCCTGAGCAGGATCCCCACCCCTCTGGAACCCGATGTAAAGTCGGAGTGAACCGCCATTTTCAACCCCCACCTGTCCAGCGCCCTGGTGGCCGTGCCTACTAGGTGTGATTCTTGGATGAGGGCGACTGATGGGGTGTGCCTCTTGAGGTACTGTAGTACTAATCCCCTCTTTATTTTGTTGCACAAACCGTTCACGTTCCAGGATATTACAGTTAGGGGGGAGCTCAGTGTGTGCGCGTCCTCTGGCTGTGGGCGCGAAGGGTCAGGCGCTATGGTCCCCAGGGTATGTGAGTTATCGGTCATCAGTGGAGTAGTTTTGGTGGGGTACCACCTCTGTGTGGCATCGTCCTTGTGGCAAATTGCATTGGCTGTGAGTGATCTCTTATAAATTGCTTAACAACAACAAATTTAAACTTAAACTGCACCCCTCCCTCCCCCCCCTCCCTGCTCCCCTGCAAGACGGATTCCCAACTACCCGCCACCCCAACAGTGCAGAGTGCTTCATTCCCCTTAACAGTACTTGCGTGCGGGAGGGAGTGAAGTCCGTGACGTCCCTTGAAGTCCCCCTAAGCCCCAAATGTATGTAGCATGTAGCAGAACGTGTATCAACGTGTTTCCATTGTAGCGTCCCAGTCTCTGATCATAGCCAACCGGCCTGGTTTAGTTGCTTGGTACTGTTCGTGTTTGGACATCAAGTCTCGGTGCCCCCGTCCAGGAAGTCCCTCCGTTGGTAGGTGACCTCCACTGCTCGATGCGGCCCAGCTTCACCTTCCGGCCTCCTCATGTGGCGTGCCTTGTTCCTCGCCGTCGTCTCTCTCGGTGAGTGAGGCCTCCCCCATCGGATGTCGTTGTGGCTGTCTCGCCGGTCGTCGTGAGCTTCCTACCTGTCGCCAGCCCTCAAGCCAGTCGTGTGCCTCCTCAGGCGCATCAAAGAACCAGGTCTTACCATTAGCCACCACCCGCAGCTTTGCTGGAAACAACATTGAGTAGGTGAGTTCTCTGCGCCTAAGTTCTTTTTTTACTTCAAGGAAGCTCCTTCTCTTCCTGGTGACTGCTGCTGTGTAATCCGGGAAGAAGGAGACCACCAAATTCTCTACACGCAGCGGTGGGGCCACCCGTGCCGTCTGCAGAATGGCATCTCGGTCGCGGAAGTTGAAAATTCTAGCCAAGACGGGTCTTGGGGGAGACCCTGGCTTGGGCCTGCCCCCGGGTACTCTGTGAGCCCGTTCGACCGAGAAAAAACTGGATAGTCCTCTCGGCTGGAGCCGTGTCTTGATGAGCTCTTCCACGTATAGGTCCATCGCCGGTCCCCCTTCACTTTCCGGAATGCCCGTAAGTCTGATGTTATTTCGCCGTGAACGTCCTTCTTGGTCATCAAGCTTCGCCGCCATTAGCTTGTTTTCCGCTTCTAGCTGACTAACTTTCCGCTGCAGGGTGGTAGTGTCTTTAGCGAGGGAGGCCGTTACCGTTTCCACCTCGGTTACCCTCGTGGCCATTTTCTGAAAGTCAGCTCTGAGGAAGGAGACGTCCGCTGAGATTGATCCCACTGTGGTCTGGACACTGGTGAGGGCGGACATAATGTCTTGTAGTGTGACTTCGGACTGGCCCTCCTGCGTGGATGTCGTTTCTTTGGAGGCCGTCTTATCAGGCGGGGCCGGGGAGTCTTTAGAGTAGGCATATTTGTCTATTTTGACCTGCTGTGTCGTGCGCTGGCCTCTGCCCCCCATTGGGATTTGTCAATAGGCAACTCGGTGCCTGATCGGAGCGCAGAACGGTATTCGCCGCTGCCTGCTGTGTGATTGTGCGTCACACTCGGCCTTTCGGTTTTCCCGCTGCGTGATGTGAGCAGTGTCAGTGGGGGGGGGGGCAGTAGTGTGGGCCCCTGGCCCGGCCCGGTTGCGACCCGAGAGGTCGTAGTGCCCCGCGTTGGTCAGCTGCTCCTCAAGCCCCTGGAGCCAGGCACGGGTACCACAGTGAGGGTCTGGCCAGCAGTGTTTCCGTGATTGCTCGGCGTGGTACCGCAATCGATACCACGTAGCGTTAGTTGCGTGTTGCCTGTGGTCTCAGGGCCCCTGTGCGCCCACGTGTGAAGCCAGGGCTTGCCTCATATTTCTATATTGTGCGCCAGTTGTTGTGTTAGCCCGTCCTATTCTGTGGGCTAGAGTGGCGCCCCTCTGTCCCTGTACCTCTGTGCGTGAAAGATGGCGGTCAGCCCGCGCACAGCCACTCCGGCTCGATTCCTCCGTCGCCGCTGCTCTTATTGTATCTCTTGCCTCCGGGGGGCAGCACCGGGAGCCGCACCGTCTCTCAGGCTCACTGCCGGCAAAGCCGCCCGCTGCCGGTCGGCCGCTCCGTCCGTCTGCCGGTCTGATTACCGCACCCGCCGTCTGTGGTGCGGCCGCCGCGACCCGGGCGCTCCCCCGCTGGATCGTTGTGCGAACCGAGGCCGCTGCTGCAGTTAGGCGAGTAGGCCCCACCATGGACGCGCCTCCGGAGATGCCCTGCATATATATTCCAGCCTCTGACTGCAGTCGGCGGGTGCTCAACACGTTCCGATAGGTGATTTCAGCCCTTGGGGTCAGTTTCGGATGCGGATTGTGCGTCGGATTACTGGGGGACTTCTCGGTGGTCTCGGAACTTCTCTAGGCTGCGGCCATCTTGCGCGGTCGCCACGCCCCCCTCCTTCCTGAGACTTCTTGAACAGGGGGCAAGCTCTACCTCAAGCCCTTGGAGAAACTCAATAAAGAAGTTTGTAGAAAGTTCAGTCCAGTCCTTTTACTGCCCAAGACAGAAGCAGCCACTGCAGGCCAACACAGCAAAGCACACAGCAACGTGGTAGTTCCTCCTCACAGCTTCTCCAGCTCCTCTTCTTGGCAGTCTTCTTGGTCCAAAAGAGTTCTAAAGTTCTGGGGTCTGGGCCCCAATATTCATAACCTAAATTCATATGTTCTCTCAGGCAGAGAGTCTGTGCTTAGTCCAAACCAGTTCTGTCCTCTCTGGCCCAGCTTCCTGGCAGGGGGTGGAGACAGCATTGTGCAAGGCAGACCAGGCCCATTCAGGTGCAAGGAAATCTCCTCCCACCACTCTAAATGCAGCTCAGGTCTATTCAGCCCAGCCCTGACCCATCAGACTCTCTGGAGCCACTGCTCCTCCCCAGTCCCTGTCATCCCAAAGCCAGAGAGTCAATCACACCACCCCAGCAGAGGCACACAGGAGGGGTAAGCAAGAAAATACCTACTTTCTAAAAGTGGTATTTTCAAACACAGAATGTAAAAATCATCTTCACTAAAAGATGCATTTTAACATTCTGAGTCCAGGCATACTAAACTTTATTTTTCTACCTTGTTCCCAGGGGTAGTTATGTTTATAAGATGTTATAAACAAACTCCCCATTCTGTCCTATGGGAACAGGTAGCCTTGCAATTGTGAAAAATGGAATTGGCAGCGATTCACTATCAGGACATGCCACACACATCCGTGCAGTCCTACCTTTCACATACACTGCACCCTGCCAACAGGGGTACCTTGGGCCTACCTTAGGGGTGACTGATATGTAAGAAAAGGGAAGATTAGGGCCTGGAAAGTGAGTATCCTTGCCAAGTCGACATGGCAGTACCAGACTGCCCACAGGCTCTGCAATGGCGGGCCAGAGTTACATTTACAGGCTGCCTGGGTGGGTGGCACAATCAGTGCTGCAAGCCCACCAGCAGCATTTGATTTACAGGCCCTGGGCACACACGGTGCATTGTACTAGGGACTGACAAGTAAATCAATTATGCCAATCATGGAAACACCAATCCATAATAACAATTTACAACAGGAGCACTTGCACTTTAACCCTGAACAGCAGTGAGAAAGTGCGCAGAGACACTAAACCAGCAAAAACAGTCAAAACCGGGAGGTCAGAAAGCAAAAAGTCAGGGGAAACATGACAAAAGATGCCAAGTCTAACATTCCCAGTATAGTGCCTCAGTGGTGGATGACTTGCCTTTGCATGATTTCATTAAGGATATTCTGGCTAAGGAATGGCTTGAGGTTGACAAGCAGGGGATTCCCGCTGTTTGGGCAAGAGGTATCACTTGGCGGAGTTTGATGTCCCGTTTCCTCAGGTTCCTAAGGGCAATTCTATTTTGTCCTCAATAGCTTCTTCCTCTTCTTTGTCTTCTGAGGCGGCTTTCCTTTCTGATCCGGTTGAACAGAAGGTGGAGATGGCTTTGAAACGTTCCTATGCTGCATCTCATTTTGGGATTCGGTCTAGCACTTACTCCGCCTGTGCCTTCCAGGTCCTTAACAAGGATTTCGAGAAGGTGTTTGACGACAGTGAAGACAGATCAGGGGGATCCTACGCATATCTTGGCTCAGATGGAGGTCTTGGCACAGTTTCTGTCCGATGTCACTTTTGATATGCTGTGGGCCTTCTCCTCGCTGCCGGGGTGGCGTGGCTATTAGGTGGTCTCTGTGGACTAAACCCTGGCGTCTTGAGGCTGCTCAGAAGGCCTTGATTCATTAACTGCCTTTTGAGGGTCCTCGGCTTTTTGGGGATAAATTGAACACGATGGTGCAGTGGTCTGCGGAAGAGAAGAAGTTGCTGAAGCCTTTTCAGAGTGTCCAGAAGAAGAAGTCTTTTTTCCATAAGCAGAGCTTTCAGGGTGTTCTTTCCTCTTCTCAGCCCTTTCGTGGATGGGCCCGTGGTCGGGGGGCTGCGTTCCACAACAAGTCCCGGCCTCAGCAGCAGCCTCAGGGTGCTGGGCAGAAGTGACTAGGCCAAGGTGGGGGCCCAGCTCCATTTATTCCTTGATTAATGGTCGACTCTGATTTCTGATCAGTGGGTCCTGTCGGTCATCATCAGGGTTACCAGATTCCGTTCAGAGGCCCTCCCCCCCAGTCCTGTTATTGGGTTACCCCCTTGTCAAAAGACCCAGTGAAGAGAACTGCTATGTTGTCAGGGGTGGGTATGTTGCTGGCAAAGAGCGCTGTTCTCCAGGTTCTGGAGGCGGAACAGGGCCTGGGTTTCTATTCCACGCTCTTCTTAGTCCCAAAACCATATGGTTCATCAAGCTAGATTCTGAATCTCAAGGCTCTGAACAAGTTGGTGCGGCTGGATCACTTTTGGATGAGCAACTTGCAGTCCATCATTCCCCTCATCCAAGAGGGTGATTTTCTGGTTTCCCTGGACTTGGAAGTCACCTATTTTCACGTACCTGTCCATCATGGAAGCCAGAGGTTCCTGGGGTTTGCGGTGGATGGGGTCCATTACCTGTTTCAGGTGTTGCCTTTCGGCCTCTCTACTGCTCCCTGGACTTTTACCAAGGTATTGGCTCCTGCTGTGGGGGTTTTGCAGCTTGGGGCTTTCTCTGTGTTTTCCTATATTGATGATTGTTTGATCTCTGCTTCCTTCCTTCCTAAGGCTCTTCTGACAGTGGAGGCGACTATAGACATGTTCCAAGGTCTGGGGTTCAAGCTGAATCTGGCAAAGTCTCATCTGGTCCCTGTTCAGAGACTGCAGCTTATCAGGGGACTTTTCAACACCTTGTTGGGTTGGTGTTTCTTCCTCCTGCTCGCATCGCTTCCCTGCAGCTTCTTCTGCAGGACCTGCTGAGTCGGCAGTCTGCTCCGGCTCGGACTTGGTCCAGGGGCTGATGGCTGCAACCACGGCTGTGGTTCCCTAGGCTCGCCTTCACCTCAAGCCCTTGGTGAATCATCTGTTGTCTCTGTAGAACCCCTCCCGTGCAGGTTACGACTCTCTGGTTCCTCTCTCCTCTGTTCTGGTTCGGAACTTGGACTGGTGGCTTTGTACTCCCAATCTGAAAAAGGAGGTCAGTTTTCAGCTTCCTCCTCCCCTGTTACTGATGACCGACGCCAGTCTTTGGGTTTGGGGGGCCACGTTGGGGTCTTTGGAGGCCAAGGGACAGTGGTCTTGGGCAGACAGCGCACGTTCCTTGAATTGAATTGTTGCTTCAGATTCCCCTCCTGGGGCAAATCTGTAGGTTTATACCAGCAATCAGGTGGCTCGCTGTTACCTGAACCACCAAGGGGGGACCTGGTGCGAGTCTCTGAATCTGCTGGCTTCCGTGATTTGTGCCTGGGCGGAGTCTCACCTATCGGCCTTGAGGGCTGTTTACATTCAGGGTCACCTGAACCTTCATCCGGACAGCTTGAGCCGCAACCTTCCTTCCACGGTTCTGTTTCATCTGTCTGTTCCCCTGTTCTGGGACCTTTGTCTTTGGTTCAGGACGCCTTGGATCGACCTTTTTTTCTTCTCCGCACAACGCCTTCCTCCTTCGGTTCTGTTCTGAGCTGATTTGTCCTCAGGTGTGGGCGGTGGATGCCCTCTCAAGTCCATGGCCACCAGGCCTTCTGTTTGCCTTCCCCCGGATTCCCCTCCTCCACAGGGTGCTGCAGTAGATTCGGGTGGGCAGGTTTGTCCGGCTTCCCATGATCCCATCCTCGCTTCTGTTCCAACTTCTGCCCTTGCCTTGTCTCTGTCGATTAAAACTGACTGCCTGGCCCTTGAACGTTTGATGCTGGAGTCTTTGGGTTGTTCTTCCTTGGTGGCCTGTTGTGAGAGGCTGGCTCAGTATATGATGTACACTTATGTAAGTGGACACCTTGCACTGATCCAGACAACCCTTGTGGTGATTTTAGTGGTCTTAGACAACGTTAGAAAGCTCTCTAAGTGGTAGCTGTGGAGAGCAGCCTTCAGGCGTAGTCCAAAAGGAGTGTAAAGCTGCTTGTTTTACTAGAACATATTCTTATAGGTATAGATTAAGTGAAAAAGAACCACACAGTGTATTTATAAAAATATGTATTTATTATAAGACACTCACCAACATATTCAGATATTTCCTAGCCGGAGATATACACAATACACACAATACTTTGCAATAGAAACAAGTAAGTAGCACAAAATGCACAGTGGTCCCCAGGGGGAGACGAAACCATATACTAAAATAGTGGTATGCGAACCACGACTCAAGTCAAGACAATAGTCAGAGGACGTAGAAGTGCTGAGGACCCAAGGAACCACCCAAGGTGAGTATCTAGGAGCCCCACGGATGTCGTGTGCAGTGCAGGAACACGACTGAGTTCTCAGTACAAATCAACGTGTAAGTCGCGGTTGCAATTTTAAAGAAAGAGGACCCTTCCCAGTGAACCCTGAAGAAACCCCATGGAAGACAAGAGGTTGGAGAGCCACCCCACCCGTGAATACCTTAGGAACCAGGATACCTGCACCAGGGAAGCCGGGTGCATAGGTGTGAAGTGGCGTCGGAAACCATCGTCAAACTCAATGGGAGACTTCAGAAAGATGCCGCTGCTGGAGAAGGTGAAAGTGTCCGGTGGAACCCAAAGGTGGATTCAAGATGTGAAGAACCTGCCAGCAGAGGGGACAGAGTCTATGCCACTCAGGAGTGACCAGGAGGCACATAAGACGAATGCCCACCGATGTCGTGTGTTGCAGGAGAGCCGACGGTGACCTTGGAACTGCAGCTGTGTGGACCTTGCGACACTGTGGAAGACCAGGAGCTGTACATGAGCTGTCCCTCATCGGATGTCGAGAGTTGAGGGGTCAGTGTCCGGTGGGAGCACAAACAAGCCTTGGCAACTGCAACCAGTGTGGAAGTTGAAAAAGGTTCAATGTCGGAACCAGCAAGGTCCAGGAGACTCACCACAAGCAGGGGAGTCATTGCAGGTCCGAGCAATCAGGGGAGCCCAAAGAATTCAAATGTGACCCTCGACAGGACCCACAGGCCGGAGGCACTGGAGTCGCAAGAGGACCTCGAGCAGCTTACCAAAGAAGCAGCCCCACGGAGCAAGCAATGCGGTGTGGTCAATGATTCTGGTCACTGGAGATGCTTGAGGTTGGGGCTACTTGGAGCCTGAAGATCTTGATGGAAGGAAGCCAACAAGCTTTGCAACTGCAAGTCGATGCGGTGCACAGTGGTTCGGTTCCTGCGGCTTTGACGAGGGATACTGGCCTCAAACTTGGTGAGAGGACAGGGCAGGCCTTGAGGGATGTGGAGAACTACCACCTGTGTTGCTGAGCCTTTTGGAGTCCGTGGGAGCCCAGGATCCGCAGACCGGTCAGCTTAGTTGCGGTGCCTGCAGATGCAGGGAAGTGACTCCTTCACTTCAAGGGAGATTCCTTTAGGTGTCTTGGATGCCCACAGGCCTGGGAAGGTTACCTGTATGGAGCACAGGCACGGACGCTGCAGCAGACGAGCAGGGCAAAGAGATAAGGAGCAGCAGGAGTCTTCCTGGTTGCACCCTTGATGCCCAGAGCGAAGTCCAGAGTGTCCAGACTGTCGAAGTTGAAGTGGTGTCTGAATTGAATCGTGTTCCATGACAAATCTAGGGACCAACCCTCAGGTAAGCCCTTAAGTACTCTAAGGAAAGGGTTTGGATGAATCAGAGTTCCCTCCCAGTGGGGAGGATACTCCCATGTCCTTTGTACAGTTTTGTGCCAGAGCGGGAGCCAACGGCTTCCTGAGCTGATTTGAACTGGACTATGCAATGAGGGCACCAAATGTGCCCTTCAAGCAGACTGAGTGGTGCTGGCAAGCGCTCCCACCTGGCCCGAATACACTAAGCCCTGTCTGGGAGGTGGTCACACCTCCCTGTGACAGGATACCTATTGTTCTGCCTTCCCCTGCCCGAGCTTGGCTCAGCAGCAGGAGGGCAGAATCATGTCTCTGGTCGGCAGCAGCCATGTTGTGCTGTCCGGGTCTAAAAGACTGGTACCGGGAGCACTGAGGGCCTAACAGAGGGCCTTTACAGTGCTTGGAATCATACCCGATTCCAACATGTTTGATACCAAACGCGACAGGGTTCGTTACAGCCAGTTTCAAGATGGTCATCGCGTAATGACGCGGTCCTCCTCTATATGTTATATGGCTGTCTCACAACCCGGGAGAATGGACTCCGAAGGCTGTAGGGGTGACCTGCTCATGCAGGGGCACCCTCACACATAGAACTAAACACCCTGCCTTCAGGATTGAAAAGGCCTGCTGTGGAGGGACTTATAGGTTTTAAGTGCAGTGACCCTAGATATAGGGAAACCTATATCTATCGTAAGTGGTGCTAGCACCAGCTTACCCAGGCTGCAATGGCAGACCTGTAGTGAGTGTTTGAATGGTCTCCCATAGGTGGCATAATACATGCTTCAGCCTATGGGGGACCCCTGGGGTACCTATGCCCTAGGTACCTTAGTACCATATACTAGGGACTGATAAGGGTACAACAGTATCCAATCTGGGATGTACCTAACTACTTACCATAACAATTTAGGGGCGAAAGCAGAGAGACTGGGGTCCTGCTTAGCAGGATCCCAGTCAGACTAGTCAGAAACAGCATTACATCAAGTAAAAAGTGGGGGTAACGATAGAAGCAGATCCAACTTTCCTACACAACCCCCCGAACGTAAGGAGATGAGACTAACCTTGCCCAGTTGAGTCTTCATTTTCTAAGTGGCAATATCTGGAGAGTCCATCTGCATTGGCATGGTTACTCCGAGGTCTATGTTCCACTGTATAGTCCATCCCCTGTAGGGAAATGGACCACCTCAAAAGTTTGGGATTTTCACCCTTCATCTGTTTAAGCCGTAAGAGGGGCTTGTGGTCTGTCTGAACAATGAAGTGAGTGCCAGACAGGTATGGCCTCAACTTCTTCAGGGCCCAGACCACGGCAAAGGCTTTCCTCTCAATCGCTGACCAACGTTTCTCCCTGGGGGTCAACATTCTGCTGATAAGAGCTACTGGTTGATCCTGGCCCTCTGCATTAAGTTGTGATAACACAGCCCCTACAACTATCTCCGATGCATCTGTCTGGACAATGAAAGCAGGATGGGAGCAGTGCACATGGCCTGCTTTAGGTCATCAAATGCCTTTTGACAGCTTACGTTCCACTGAACTTTCTTGGGCATTCTTTTTGATGTCAGATCATTCAGGGGAGTCACAATGGACCCATATCCCTTCACAAATCTTCTGTAGTACCCAGTCAGGCCCAAGAAAGCTCTGACCTGAGTCTGGGTAGTGGGAACAACCCAGTCCACAATGGTCTGGATTTTTCTCTCCAATGGTTGAACCTGGCCTCCACCTACCAGGTGGCCCAAGTATACAACCTTGCTCTGCCGTATCTGGCACTTGGTGGCCTTGATAGTGAGGCCTGACTTTTGCAGGGTCTCTAGAACATTTCTGAGGTGGACCAGGTGATATTCCCAGGTGGAGCTAAAGACAGCTATATCATCTAGATATGCTGCACTAAAGGCTTCCAGACCTGTTAAGACTTTATTCACCAGCCTCTGAAATGTGGCAGGTGCATTCTTCGGACCAAATGGCATCACAATAAATTGATAATGCCCACTAGGGGTTGAGAATGCTGTTTTTGGCTTGGCATCCTCAGCTAGTCTGATTTGCCAGTAGCATGCTGTCAGGTCAAATGTGCTCAGAAACTTGGCTGAGGCCAACGTATCTATGAGTTCATCTGCCCTGGGAATTGGATGAGCACCAGTCCTAGTGACTGCATTGAGGCCTCTCTAGTCTACACAAAACCTCATCTCTCTTTTTCTACCCTTGGTGTGAAGTTTTGGCACAAGGACTACTGGACTAGCCCAGGGGCTATCTATCAGAAGGCTCAATGACCCCCCAATTTGAGCATCCTTTGGACGTCTGTCCTGATGCAGTCCCTGACATAGTCAGGCTGTCTGTCGATTTTATTCTTTACAGGCAGACTGCCACCTGTGTCCACTTCATGGGTACACCAGGAGGTTTGACTGGGTGTCAGGGAGAACATATGTCGGTACTGATTGAGGACTTGCTTGCAATCAGTCTTCTGTTGATCAGTGAGGCTGCCTGCCAAGGCTACTCCATCTACTGATCCATCATCAGGGTACTGAGAGAGGAGATCAGGGAGGGGGCCACTCTCTTCCTCCTGTCCCTCATCAGTTGCCATGAGCAAGCCCATGTCAGCCCTGTCAACCAACAAAAGGTTTTAGGCGGTTCACATGAAGTACCCTATGGGGACTTCTTAGAGTACCTAGGTCCACCAAGTGGGTGACCTCACCCTTTTGTTCAAGTATTGTGTGGGGTCCACTCCACTTATCTTGGAGAGCTGCTGGGGCCACAGGCTCCAATACCCACACTTTCTGACCTGGCTGGTAAAACGTCAAGACAGCCTTTTGGTCATGCCAAGCGTTTTGGAATTCTTGGCTGGCCTCCAGGTTTTTGCTGTACTCAGCCATGCATGAACGCAGGCCAGGGACTTAGTCTAAAATGTCCTGTTGAGGAGGTTTGAGAGGTTGCTCCCAACCTTCCTTCACTAGACACAAGGGACCCCTAACTGGATGTCCAAACAGAAGCTCAAATGGGCTGTAGCCAACGCCCTTCTGAGGAACCTCTCTGTAGGCAAAGGGAAGGCAGGGTAGTAAGACATCCCATTTTCACCTAAGCTTTTCTGGGAGTCCAATGATCAAACCCTTGAGGGTCTTGTTGAACCTTTCAACAAGCCCATTGCATTGTGGATGGTAGGGTGTGGTGAACTTATAATTTACTCCACACTCTTTCCACATTGCAGTGATGTAACTTGACAAGAAGTTGGTACCTCTGTCAGATAGGACTTCCTTAGGGAAGCCCACTCTGGAAAAGATTCCCATGAGGGCCCTGGCCACCACAGGAGCTGTGATGGTCCTAAGGGGAATAGCTTTTGGGTACCTAGTGGCATGGTCCACCACCACTAGTATATAACTGTGCCCAGATGCAGTTGGAGGGTTCAGGGGATTAACTATGTCAATCCCTACCCTCTCAAAGGGAACCCCAACCACTAGAAGTGGAATAAAGGGGGCCTTTGTGGTGCCACCTGACTCACCACTGTCTTGGCAAGTGGCACAGGAGTGACAAAATTCCTTGGTGTCTTCAGACATATGGGGCCAGTGAAAGTGAGGGACAAGCCTGTCCCAAGTCTTGCTTTGCCCTAAGTGTCCTGCAAGAATAATATAATGTGCTAGGGAGAGTAGGTAACCTCTGAACTTCTGGGGTATTACCAACTTCCTGATGGCAACAGGCTTGGGGTCTCTACCCTCAGAGTATAGAGTCCAACCTCCCAACAGATCCTATGGGACCCACTGATATTCCCTGCTTCCTCAGCAGTAGCTTGCTATCTGAGGGGTTCAAGAGAGAGAGATAGGACTGCTGCTCCAAACTCAAATCTGCCCTGGAAGGGCCCCCTGCCCCCAAGAACTCTGCCTGGGCAGGCCCAAGCTCCTCTGGGACAGTTCCTTCACAGGGGTGAAGAGCATCTCCCTCCGGAGACTGAGCTTCACTGAGAGTTTGTGAGGAGGGCAATTCTTTACCCTTCCTGCTCCTTCTCTTGGGAAGCACCTAGTCCATTGTTCCAGGATCCAGTGCTTTTTCAGAGGTGAGCTGTTTGGCCTGAGACCTGGTGACAGCAAACACACTGCAGAGATCCCCATCATCTCTTCATGAGTCCTGAACTTCACTTCAGACAAGGCTGAAGTTTCTAGATCATTGCCCAACAACAATCTACAGGTAGGTCTGGAGATACCACAACCCTCTTAGGTCCAGTTACCCTCCCCAGCTGAGGTTCACAACTGCCAAGGAATGGTCAGAACTGACATTGCTAGCGTTGGTTACTTGATACATTTGTCCAAGTATGATCTGCTCAGGAGACACAAGTTTCTCTGTCACCATAGTGACACTGGCCCCTTTGTCCCTATAAACCATTGCTTCTTTTCCATTGATTAAAGGCTGTTGCCTGTACCTGCCCAAGTTAGTGGGACTTATCAGTAAGGTGGCAACATCCATGCCACCATCACAGACCAAAACAGCCTGAGCTGGAGTCCTAACTAAGTCAGAACCCATCTCAGTACCCAAGGTTAACCCCACTAATCCCTTGTTTGCTGTACTACCACTTGTACTTGTGCTAGGGGGAGCAGGTGCCTTAGGGGCAGTGGTAGTAGGAGTAATTTCCTTGGCCTTTGGACAATCAGCATCTTTTGTTCAATGGGTCTTCACCTTACAGAAGTAACACCAAAGTTTCTTTTGGCCTTTCATGGAATTTTGGGACTCACCCCGGATGCAGGTGTTTGGGGCCCTTGAGAAGACTCTTTATCTTTAGCCTTGTCCCCACCCTTATCCTGAGATTTAGAAGAATCTTGCTTCTTCTGGTCACCCCCATTACCATGGTTTTTCTGCTTAACCCTGGTGCGAACCCATTTGTCTGCCTTCTTTCCCAATTCTTGGGGAGAGGTCAGATCAGAGTCCACCAGGTACTGATGCAAAAGCTAGTTCTGACAATTATTAAGGATCTGCTCCCTCATAATCAAATTCAAAATTCAAATAAGCTTTATTCGATTTTACAATAAAATCATAAAAACACATGATTATTAAGCTGATCCGTGTTAAAAATCGGTAGGAAATATACAAAACAGTATAATTTGTTAATAAAATAATCAGATTAAATATGTGCATTTAGAAAATCATATGCAAATGGATTTCCTCTATTTTATTACACATTTCAAATAGCAAGCTATAGACCTTGTAAAGTTTATGTTCTCTAGGAATTGTAACACTAGGAACGCTGGCCAACATTGTCTATAACCAAGGACCCTTAACATTGGTAAAATCCATCGCTTTCTAGGTTCAGTATAAAATTTGCAAAATAAAAGAACGTGCATTGTTGTTTGCGGGGACTTCTCGTCGGATGGGCACAAACACATGATCTTCGACCAATCGTTCATATTGGGGAAGCTGGTTGACCTATGAAATACCCCCAGTCTAAAGCGGGTGAAGACCATCCTATCATACCCGCCTAACATAGTTTTTAGATAGGGTTGGATACTGTAAGTGGTTAACATCAGTTGGTTCGCCTGCACTGTGGTCTTTAAAATATCTGTAGAAAATCTATTAGTTTCAAGGAGCGTTGTGCACATTTTTTTAATGTTAATTCTAGAGACATTAGTTAATGTGCTAGGTTCTTCAAAGTATTCCGGGTACCCAAGGTCTTTTCATAAAAATTTTAATATATTTTAGCCATGGGATGCTTATTGCCCAATGTAATTTTAAACTATCCTGTAAGATATCCCGGTTAAGACCGGTTTTGGGATTAGACCATACTCTGTGCCACAGTAGAATGGGTTGTGTTTTTATAAGATCAAAAATATACGGCATCCCCGGTTCCGCATGGCATATATAGGTTGATGTACTGCCTGGGACTGCCACTAAATATCTGAGGAAGGCCTTCTCGACTAATTGTAGGGGCTGAGGGTCTTCAAATCCCCAAATACCAGCCCAGTACATGGCCGTGGATACGCATTTAGCTTTGTAAATATGTAATAGCTCTACAACTGGCCTTCTCCCCAGTTTTCTCACAAAATTGGCCAATGCAGCAGTAGCTTTCATAAATAATAGTTTTCTTGCTTGTACAACCTGGGACCAACTCCCCGTATGGTCAAAGAGGATACCGAGATAAGAAAATCTTTTAGTGAATTCTATCTTATTATTGTCAATAAAGATATTCCGGCATTTTGAGCTATCGTGCCCACATTTCATTATATATGTTTTAGTGGTATTCACCCTAAGCCCCAGATTGTGCATGAAAGTTGAAAAGAAGAAACAACCCTTTGTAGTCCCAGTTGTGTTCGTGACATCAAAACTGCGTCATCCGCATATAACAGTACAGGTATTGAACGTCTATCTATCTGTGGGAGGTCCTGGCACTGATTCACCAACACTTGACCTAGTTCATTTGTATACAATGTAAAAAGAAAGGGAGCCAGGACGCAACCTTGCCTAACCCCCATACTAATTTTAAAACGGTCAGTACACTCCCCAGCGATCCCATATCTTACCCTTGCCTTAGCATCATTGTATAACTGCCTGAGAAACAATATAAGAGGGGTTTCCACACCCATATCTTCTAGAATTTTCCAAAGTTTCTCATGAATGACGCAGTCGAAGGCTGCAGTAAGGTCTACAAAGCCCAAATATAGCCTACCCTGTTTGGCCAAAGCATACTTTCCCAGGAGAATGTTTAGGTTTAAACCCTGTTCGACCGTGCCCAAACCCGCTCTGAAGCCATATTGTAGGTCTGTTATGATGCCTTTGTCTTCGGACCAATCTTGTAGTCTGTTCAGTATAATACGACCTACCAGCTTGACCAAGGAATCTAACAGGGATATGGGTCGATAACAAGCAGGGTTATGACAATCTCCTTTTCTAAAAATTGGAACCAGAGTTGATTCTGACCAAGTTATTATGAAGCCAGGAGAGCAACACGCTGCTATTACTTGGGTTAACAATGGTCCCCATAGGGGCAAATTTGATTTATAAAGGTCTACTGGTACTCCATCTGGGCTGGGGGCTTTTGCACCCAAGCTTGCAATGATTTTTTATTTATTTATTTATTTATTTTTACGGAGTTTTATTTATATAGCGCGAACTTGACCGGAAGGTATTGGGTATCAGAGCGCTTTACACGAGCACCAGTTGCGTTACATGAGGACACATTTTTTTTTGTTTTTGTTAGGCACGGGGAGATTAAGTAATTTGCCCAGAATCACAGGATGTTGTGCATCCTTGCCGAGACTCGAACCCGGTTCCCCAGATTTGAGGTCGACCGCCCTAGCCGTTAGGCCAACTCCTCTCCCCACAATTAATGGCACAATTAACCTCTTCTAGAGAAAAAGATACATCAATAGGATGGTGAATAGAGGGCAATATCTCCTGCAGATGTGGGGGGTTTGCCATTAAAATTTCATGAGCATTACTGTTCTTATTATACAGACTCGAAAAAGTGATCCACCCATTGATCCTCGGAGATGGCTATCTCTATGGATGGTAGATCTGAGGGGGCTACAAACGGAGCATTCACTGCCTTCCAAAAGGCGGTGTTGTCTCTGACTAATGTTGCTACTTGCAGAGCTTCCCATAGTTCTTCTCTTAACACGCGTTTGCGTATCTTTGAGGGTGCCTTTATATTCCCCCCTAGCCGCTTTAATTTCTTGCGGATCTCTAATAGACTATTGTAATGCGTGTTTCAAGTTATTAAGGCCTCTTGTGCATTTAGTGCCGAACCAACCCTGTTTGACTCTATGGGATTTGTTGTTCTCTACATATAAAGCATTCTTAACTTCTCCTGTGATCTGTGCGAAGGATGTTAAAATATCTACATGAGGGGTAGTCTCATCAAGGCACTCTAAAAAGCCAGGTTTGCGATTCGTTACTAATGACTTGGTGAATGCAACCGAGTCCAACATGGGCCACCGTAGAGTTTAACCATTAGTCTTATTCAGAGCTATGTTTTGGAGTATGTGGGCCGATTTGCCCTTAGTGTTTATTGTGTCACAGGGGAGTGAAAAAAAATACTTAATGGATAATGGTCACTCATCGGATTATTGTGAGTAGTAAAGGTTTTAAGCCTGCTAGAATGCCTGCTAGACAAAAGAATGTAGTCAATAGTCGAAGACAACTCTCTGCCGTTAAAATTGTGGCTGAAGGACACTGGTGGGGAGCATAGATCGTTAGCAAAGCCAAGGTCAGAAGAGAACATGATTTCATTCAAAAGTTCTCCGAAAGTAGTATGAGGGAAATGTATACCATTAGTCCCATCCTCAGGTCCAATCCCACAGATATTCCCCTCTGTATGAGGGCATAGCACAGTTAAAGTCCCCGCCCCAGATGACACATACGTCTTTAGCATTTCCATTCTGCAAGGTAATCAGATCCCTACCCAGTTTTCTCACTACCCCCACAATCTGATTTGTCGGGATATTGTTATAGAAATTCAACACTACTAGACAATGTCTTTTGTCAACATCATATAGCAAAATCTGATAAAAAGTATCTGATTTCTTCAATTCAAGATTAATTGCATTCACGTAGTTGGAAATATATATACATAACCCCCCCTTACTTCTCCCGTGAATGGAAGGTACTGCAGGAGTGTGAAAGATTTTGTATCCATTGATGTGCATAGTGTCCTCCACCCAGGTTTCCTGAAGACATAGTATGTTAAATTCCCCTATGAAGTCTAGCCATTGTAGATTATTAATCTTCGAACGGAGTCCTGCAACATTCCAGAATAAAATGTAACAGAGATCCCGCCTCCCGAGATCACTATTAATTGGACCAATTACATTGTCAGGTGGCTCTGCAGATTGGTGGGAAAACTCTGCAACTAAAAACTTTTCTGGGGCATCCACAGTGTCAGTGACGAGGGGCATGAAGCTAGCCTCTGTGCGTTGTAAGGTTGGAGTACATGGGTGATTTGACATATTGGCCCACCCATATGCCTGTCTGCTTCCCTACCACACGAGTTCAAATTTCTACTCTGGGTGCCATTCTGGCCAATATCAGCGTCCATTAATGGTGTACTAGTTAGTGATCTCCCTCATAATCAAAATGTACAATCCCTGGTAGTGTCTTAATCATGTTTTTTAATTACACTTTTGTATATCTGCATGAATCCCTGGTGTCATGCGTTTTCTTGGTGTTTTTAGCTTGTGAGGACTAAGACGAGGAGGACATAATAGGGAGTAATGTTTCGTTACTTACCGGTAATTGTGGGGGAAGGGCATTTGAGGTTCACCAACCACTACCGATCTCATTTAGTAAAAGATATGCATTTCTATTAATGACACTGGTATTGATTTTGTCGACCGCAAAAGAATGAAAGTCTAGATCTGTCCTGATGCTATTAAAGCAACTCGAACGTGAGTCGGGAGGCGATCGCATTAGGATTGGAGGCAGCTTTTTCCGGCACCTATCGGGCCCCATTAGAAGCTGATTCATGTAATCGTTTATCGGAACAAAGACGCAGTGGAGATTGTTCAATCCCACATATAACACGAACAAGGATCTATATCAAGAAATTCAGTTTATTATAAAGATCCACATACAAATGGGACCGTTGGAAAACCTCGTGTGAGGCATAAGAACCCAAGGATTCATCTAAAAAGGAGCAATACATGCTAGATTTCAACTAGTGGGAGACATCTATTCTGTTCCTGAAGAAGGTGGTCTGGATCATTTAAAACCCACCGAAATGCGTAGATGCTGAAACGTCTTTACACTAAATCGACTCAACATTGGTTGTAACAAGAGACTTTCTTTCATAGTGATGGGTTAACCAATGATTTATTGTTCGATTAGTGGTTTTTAATGACAAAAACAAATGTCTATGGTATTCTCCCCTTGTGTGAATATGAATTTTAATGTTGTTTTTATTTAGGGTTGTCAATCTGAACTTAGTACAATTTTGGTGTGTATTTGAATTTGCATATAGAACATAGAATTCTATGGATAAACCTGTTTTGCACATATTTATTGCTGCATTGAATGTGTTCTAATGAAACTTTCAACTTTTAAAAAAAAGTGTATATTTGTTTATGAAATTGAATAGTACTTCTTGGTGATATTGGTCTAATTTTGGATGAATGATTGTGTGGTTTTTTGTTTATACATATCCAAAGGGAAATTGTTTATTTTTGCCTGATGCTATTCAAGCCAGAGTCTGCTACAGGGGCCACATTAATCTACCAACATTTCCAATGATCTTCCAGAATCTGTTTTAATAACATCAACAATTTTTTTTATAGAATGTTGTGCTGTACTTCTGCCCCTTCTAAGGGCAATAAATGACAGATATTACTATTAACTAATTTAATGTTGCTAAATTTACTGACATTGAAAAGATGGAAGACTGATTCAGTCTGTTCAGGATTGCAATAGGCACCTGCAGGCCACTGCAAATTTCCGCAGTGAAAGTTTAGCACATTGAACTATCCTAACAGGCAATGTTTCTTCAAATCTTGGACACTGTATTTTCAATACACATTTATGAGGAGGACTGTGGCATATTTGTGTACCATGAGAAGGTGAACATTTTACTGAGAAAAAGTGGGTCTCCCGATTAAAAAGCATTGGCAAAGCCAATAGGTCTCGCCTGTGCAACAGTGAATGCCTTTACCAATGGGTTTTACCAGATCGCGGCTGTTCAGTATGGCTAAAAGCTAGTGAGTGGAGCGTCGAGTGTTGTGGAGTGGCATAGAGTGGAGTCGAGGTTTGTGGAGTGGGGTAGAGTGGAGAGGAGTGTCCTGGAGTGTTGTAGAGTGTAGTGTCTTGTAGTGTTGTGGGGTAGAGTGGAATGGCATGGAGTGGCATAGAAGTGTTGTAGAGTGGGGTGGCGTAGAGTGGAGTAATGGAGTAGAGTGAAGTAGTGTGTCAGACTGGAGTGGCGTGGAGAAGAGTAAAGTGGTGTGGAGTGGCATAGAGGGAGTTTTGTAGAGTGGAGAAGCATGTTGTAGAGTGTTGTATAGTCAAATAGCAGAGAATGGAGTAGAGTGTCGTAGAGTGGAGAAGTGTAGAGTGGAGGGGCATTGAGAAGCGGGCTTAGAGTGTCAGAGTGGAGAGTGGCATAGAGTGGAGTGGTGTAGAGTGGACTGTCCTAGAGTGGAGAGTCATAGAGTGGAGTGTCAAAGTGTGGAGGGTCAAAGAGTGGAGTGGAGGGTCATAGAGTGTCATGGAGTGAAGTGGAGTAGTGTGGTGTAGAGTAGGGTGGAGTGGAGGCGGTGGCATGGAGTGGCATAGAATGGAGTGAAGTGACATGGTGTGACATAGAAGGAATGGAGTAGAGTGGAGTAGAGTGTTGTAGAGTGTAGTAGAATGGAGTGGCATAGAGTGTCATAGAGAAGAGTACAGTGTCGTACAGTGGAGTGGGATAGACTGGAGTGGCGTAGAGTGAAGGAGTGTAGAGTGGAGGGTCATAGAGTGTCATGGAGTGGAGTAGAGTAGAGTGGGGGCTAGAGTAAAGTGGCATAGAGTGGCAAGGAGTGGAGAGTAGTAGAGTTGAGCAGGGTGGCGGAGAGTGGAGTAGAACGGCATAGAGTAGAGTGGAGTGTTGTAAAGTGGAGAACATAGAGTGGAAGGGCACAGAGTGGAGAGGTGAACAGTGGAGGGGTGTTCAGTGGAGTAGATTGGAGTGTCATAGTAGAGTAGAGTATTGGGGTGGGTGGCAAACTCCGCTCCGCTGGCAGAGTTTGTGGAGTTTTTGCCACTAGTTCAGCAAAAACTCTTTAAACGTGGGGGGAGAGGGTTTTTTTCCCGACGCACTCACCCAGAGTTTAGACAGATGGTAGCCCCCCCCCCCCCGGGGCACATCTAATCTCGTGACGTATCTGTGTTGGCAGTCCCGTCAAATCCTGTCCTTCTGGAATAATCTGGCGAGTGAAAGAAGGAACTGGAGAAGGGCAAAGGTTGACAAAGTGCCGTATTGGACTGTGACTACAATATTCTGTTGCGTAACGAGTATGGAAGGAGAGAACAGCAGAAGGATTAAAGTTAAATCTCCTGTCAGAACCAACTGAAATTTTAAATCATCTGAGATGGCAAACATGAATATCATGAGTTCCTTATTCATTAAGTGATGGAACAATTTGGGTTGTAGTACTTTGCCAGATAAATGTACCATCACATCACACTCTCTGTAGTTACTGCACCTGTGTTACTACATTTCCCAGCTGTCCTTTTAGAAAGAGTTGCTAGTAGACTGGGTGATAATAAACCGAGTGACAGTACTGTCCCGCAATCATGAGTCACCTCCATACTGAATGAGCCAATTATTGTGGTGTAAGCCAGGACTTCTGTCGTGAAGCTGTGCAGCAATTGGTGAGCATGTTCCATAGATGGGGCTCCTGTTTCTACTGGTGTAGTTGGCAAGGAAGGTGACAGTGGAGGCCAGCGGGCTAGCGGCATGACAGCCCACCCGGGAAGAAGTGGGTTCCAGCAGACAGGTAGAAGGACAAGCTCAATGTAATATTTAGGAGAGCGAGGGGTGGTGCATTAAAACACGCATGCACATTTGTACCAAAGAGGCTTGGGTCTTCGTCATACCCTCTGCAGTGCGCGTCACTCCTAGTTTGACCCTGTGGTCATCACATGACTTCCACAGATTACCTTAGAGGATTGGGTGTCAGCATCATCTCTACTCCAATTTGACAAGTCCTCCTTTTGCCTACTGCAGCCAAACCCCAGTCTGGCTAAACATTATTAGACTTGTGACCTTTCATACAAGTACAAGTTATGTGAGTATCCAAGTACATGGTTCCCTACCTGAATCCGCTGATCACTGTGTGTAACAGCGCCCCTATGTCTGTACATGTTAGAAATGGGGGTCTCTAGTTGGCAATGGTTTGCACCTTTGTCCAAGTAGAGACCCTTCTTCCTAGTCAGGATAAGGGGTATACACTTCTAAAATAACCCCTGCTCACACCCTTGGTAGCTTGGCACGAGCAGACAGGCTTATCTCAGAGGCAGTGTATGAAGCATTTGTGCACACAGAGTAATATAGTGAAAACACTACAAATAGACACCACACCAGGTTAGAAAAATAAGTAATCTTTATCAAAACCAAACAAGACCAAAACAACAAAAATCCACAATACAATAATCAAAATATAACTTTTAAAAGGTAGAAACTGTTCTGTCCATAGCAAACTATGGATGCAACACTTTTAACACAAAGTATCTTGGATGCGTCACAATCAAACAAAAACAGCCGCGGGGAAGGTGATGCATCCGTTCCTTATGCCCAGGGAAGGTGATGCGTTGGTTCCTTACTCCAGGGCAGGTGATGTGTCGGTTCCTTACTGCCACGCAGGGGAGGTGATGCATCGGTTCCTTACAGAAGGGGAGGCAATGCGTTGGTTTCTTACTGTGTGGGGAGGTGATACGTCGTTTTCTTACTGTGGCCCCGGTGTTCTTGTAGACTTGGCGCCCCGATGCGATGCGTCTGTTCTCAATGCGGCAGTGGCCACGGCGCTGTGTTGGTCTCTCCAGCCGCGGTCCCATGATGTGTTGGTTCTTGCAGCCGCACAGCAAGGCCTGCGTCGGAATCAGTGCGGTGATCTCAGACTTCAGAGATCGGTGCATGGGATTCAGTGTGCAGCGGTTTGTTCGGCGAAGCATCGGAAATAGGTGCGGATGCATCGCGCTTCTTGATGTTGCGTCCCTTTTCCAGCTCCCAAGTACAGGAACAACCTCCAGAGGCCCATTCAGCAACAGGCACCTCTTGGAAGGTCAGAACTCTCAGCAAGGACGTTCAGGGGAACTAGTGGTGAAGTCTTTGTATCCCTGAGACTTCAAAACAGGAGGCAAGCTCTACTTCAAGCCTTTGGAGATCTTCCTCATGCAGGAGACGTAGCATGTAGCAAAGTCTTTATCCTCTCCTTGGCAGAAACAGCCACTGCAGGCCAACCCCAAACAGCACACAGCAAAGGGGCAGTACTTCTCCTTCAGTTTTTCCAGCTATTCTCCTTGGCAGAGGTTACTCTTGAATTCCAGAAGTAATCTAAAGTTCAGGGGCCTGGGCCCCAACATTTATAGCCCATTTCTCTTTGTTCTCTGGTGTCAGAGAGGCTCTGTGCTCAGTCCAAACCAGTTCTGTCCTCTCTGGTGCAGCTACCCAGCAGGAGGTGGAGACAGCATTGTGTAAGGCAGACCAGGCCATTCAGGTGAAAGGAAATTTCCTCCCCCTACTCTAAATGCAGCCCAGGTATATTCAGCCCAGTCCTGACTCATCCAGGAAAGGCAGAACACACCTCAACCCCCCCAGTGGCTGTCTACAGTGAATACACATCCCCAGCCCCCGTCACTCCAAAGCCAGACAGCCAATTCACAAACCAGCAGAGGCACACAGGATGGCTAAGTAAGAAAATACCCACTTTCTAAAAGTTTTATTTTCAAACACAGAATGTAAAAATCACCCTTACTAAAAGATGCATCCTTATATTCTGAGTTCAGGCATACTAAACTTTATCTTCCTATCTTGTCCCAATGAAAAGTTATATTTCTAAGATGTTATAAATAAACTCCCCTTCTATTCTATGGGACAGATAGTCTTTCAATAGTGAAAAACGAAATTCCCGGTAGTTCACTATCAGGACGTTACACACCTCAAAACATGTCCTACCTTTCAAAGACACTGCACCCTGCCCACAGGGTACCTTGGGCTTACCTTAGGGGTAACTCACATGTCAGAAGAGAGAAGGTTAGGGCCTGGCAAGTGGGTGCACTTGCTAGGTCGACATGGCAGTACCAGACTGCGCACAGACACTGCAGTGGCAGGTCTGAAAACCTTTTGCAAGGCTGTTGGTGTGGGTGGCACAATCAGTGCTGCAGGCCCACTAGCAGCATTTGACTTACAGGCCCTGGGCATACACAGTGCACTGTACCTGGGACTTAGTAGCAAGTCAAACAAGCCAATCATGGAAACACCAATCCATATTCACAGTTTACAGAGGGAGCACTTGCACTTTGGCACTGATCAGCAATGGCAAAGTGCCCAAAGCATCTAGACCAGCAAACATGGAGTCCAGCACACAGCAAAAACATAGGAGGCAGAGGCAAAAATACAGGGGAAAACCATACCAACGATGCCAGGACTAATAGTATACCACATGTCTCCTACTTTTGTGCGTGGTAGGGTTCCTGCGCCTATACCAGGGTCCACTCCCTTTATGTACCAGGGCCACAAGGCCCGTGTACCAAACTCTCTAGACTCTGTACCTGCACCTGGTACTGCCGTTTCATATTGTAGGCTTTCCGGATGTGTACTGGTACTGCATCTGAACTGTGTATACCTGCTGTGTCTCATCATCTCCCCCTTCCCTTGTTTAACGTACATACAATGCTGCAGGCTCCACGTGCTGTGCCCCATGCAGCCTGTAGGCAGTAATAACTAGTACAGCGGGACCTTCATCTATTTTTAGGGGTGGCCGAGCAATACTCTCCCGCCTGTGTAACTCAGTGGAATTTGGCAGAGTTTTTCAGTAACCCCGTGGAATTCCGTGGAGTAAAACTCTGCGAGCTCCGGCCTGGCCTAGTAGAGTGTTGTAGAGTGGAGTGTCCTGGAGTGGAGTTTCACAGAGTTTAGTGGCATAGAGTGGAGTGGCGTATAGTGGAGTGGCGTACAGTGGAGTGAAGTACAGTGGAATAGAATGGAGTGGCATAGCGTACAGTAGAGTAAAAATCGTAGAGTGGTGTAAAGTGTCAGAGTGGAGTGGAGTGGTGTAGAGTGTCATGGAGTGGCATAGGGTGATGTAGAGTAAAGTGGCGTAGAGTAGTCTGGAGGGCCATTAAGTAGAAGGCCATAGAGTGGAGTAAAGTGTTTAGACTGGATGGGTGTAGAGTGTCGTAGAGTGTCGTAGAGTGGAGTGGTGTAGAGTGTCGTAGAGGGAAGTGGAGTGTCGTGGAATGGAGTGGGCTAAAGTGAAGTGTCATGGAGTGGCGCAGAGTGAAGTGGCATAAAGTGGAGTAGAATAGAGTACAGTTGAGGTGAGTAGAGCAGAGTGGAGTGGCGTAGAATGGAGTGGCATAGCACAGAGTGGAGTCAAGTGTCATGGAGTGGAGTAGAGTACAGTGTCAGAGTAGAGTAAAGTGGAGTAGAGTGGCATTGCGTAGAGTGCCATGGAGTGTTGTGGAGTGTCATAGAGTGAAATGTCATTGTGTGGAGTTTCAGAGTCGAGTGGAGTCGTAGAGTGGAGCGGCGTAGAGTGGAGTGACAGACTGATAAAGTGGCGTAGACTGTCGCAGAGTGGGGTGGCAGAGAGTGGCATAAAGGGGAGTAGAGTGTTGTGGAGTGGAGTAGAGTGTCATGGAGTGTATTGTTGTAGAGTGGAGGGGGTAGAGTGGAGGGGCACATAATGGAGTGGAGTAGGGTGGAGTGGCGTAGTGTAGAGCAGAGGAAAATGTCATAAAGTGGAGTGGCATAGTGTGTAGTGCCATAAAGTGGAGTATCGTAGAGTGTTGTAAAGTGGAATAAAGTGGAGTGTTGTAAAGTGGAATAAAGTGGAGTGTAGTAGTGTCGTAGTATGGAGTAGATTAGTGTGTTGTAGAGTAGAGTGACGTAAACTGCAGTGGTGTAGTATGGAGTGGCATAGAGTCGAGTGGCATGAAGTGGAGCAGACTGGCGTAGAGTGAAGAGGGACAGTGTAGAGTGGAGTAGAGTGGCGTAGAGTGGAGTAGAGTCAAATGGCGTAGAGTAGACTAGAATTGCGTAGAGTGGAATAAAGTAGAGTGGCATAGATTTGAGTGGTGTAGCCCGGTGTAGAGTGGAGTAAGGTGGCATATGGTGGCATTGTGTAGAGTGCCATAGAGTGTCATAGAGTGGAGTTTCAGAGTGGAGTAGAGTCGTGGAGTGAAGTAGAGTGGAGTGGTGAAGAGCTGAAGGAAGTAGGATCTGCTTCTTATGGTTACCCCCACTTTTTGCTTGATGTTACACTGTTTTTGACTAGTCTGACTGGGATCCTGCTAATCAGGACCCCAGTCCATCAGCTTTTTCCCTAAAATGTTATGTTATGTATTTAGGTACACTTCAGATTGGATACTGAGGTACCCTTATCAGTCCCTAGTATATAGTACACATGCACCCAGGGCATAGGTACGCCAGAGGCCTCCCATGGGCTGAAGCATGTATTATGCCACCCATGAGAGGCCATGCAAAATGGAACTACAGGCCTGCCATTGCAGCCTGTGTAAGATGGTGCATGCACCACTTACTTTAGATATAGTTTTACTATATCTATAGGTCACTACACTTAAAACCTATAAGTCACCCCTATAGCAGGCCTTGACAATCCTGAAGGCAGGGTGCTGGGTTTTACGTGAGAGGGTGCCCATGCATGAGCAGGGCACCCCTGCAGCCTTTGGAGACCATTCTCCCGGGTTGTCAGTGACGCAGCCAGACATATAGGTAGAGGTGCATTATATGCTATCTCGAAAACGGCTGCAACAAACCATGTCGTGTTTGGTATCAAACACCTTGGAATCATACCTCCACACCGGTAACCGGTGTGGGAGGTATGATTCCACCCTTCAGAAGCAAGCTTCGTGGGGTCCCTGGTCTTCCCGGTACCAGCCTTCTCGACCCGGACAGCACAAAATGGATGCTGCCAACCAGTGACACATTTCTGCCCTCCTGCTTCTGAGCCAAGCTCGAGCAGAGGAAGGCAGCACAATAGGCATCCTGTCACAGGGAGGTGTGACCACCTCCCAGACAGGATTTAGTGTATTGGAGCTGGGTGGGTGCACTTCCAAAGTGCCTGAAAGTCTGCACGAGGGGCACATTTGGTGTCCCTGTGCATAGTCCAGTTCAAACCAGTCCTGGGAGCCGTTGGCTCCTGCTCTGGCGCAAAGCTGGACAAAGGACATGGGAGTATCCTCCCCACTGTCCTGACCCTCCCCTGGGAGGGTCCCCTGAATCTGTCCAACCCTCTCCCATGGGTACAAAAGGGCTTACCTGGCTGTAGGACCATAGATTCAACGTGGACAAGATTCTGATCAAGAAACCACTGACTTTCGACCGTCTGGACACTCGGTACTTCGCTTGACTTTGACTGGGCCCACCTTCGTCTCCCTCTCTGTCCAAAACATCGTCTGTGCCCGTGCACCATACAGGCTCCGTGAAGGACCTGTGGAGCATCAAGGACAACTGAAGTATCTCCCTTGGGGTGAAGGAGTCAGTACCCTGCTTTTGCAGGCACCGTAACGCAATTGACCGGTCTGCTGATCCTGAGCTCCTGCGGACTCCGAAAGCTCCAGCAACACAGGAGGTGGGTTCCTACGTTCCTTGAGGTTGAGATGCCCTTTCACTGAGTTTGAAGCCAGTATCCCTCGTGGGGACCGCATAACCCGAACCCCTGTGCACCACATACTTTTGCAAGTGCATATGCTTGTTGGTGTTCTCCAACTTTGTGCATTAGGCTATCGATAGCCCCAACCTCTGCGCACATTTCGTACAAAGGACTTTGGCCTCCTCGCACTCTGTGCCCTGCAAGCTGTGACTTTGTGAAACTGCTAGAGGTCCCCTTGCGACTCCTGTGCCTTCAGCCTGTGGGTCCACTTGAGGGACAACACTGCTTTCCTTGGGCTCCCCTGGTTGCTCCAGGCTTGCCCTGACTCCCCTTGCTGTGGTGAGTCCCCTGGTCCTTGCAGGGCCAGACCGTAACCTTCTTTGACCTTCGTGGGTTGCCGCTGCCAAGGCTTGTTGGTGCTCCCGTTGGACACCGATCCCTCAGCACTCGACATCCTTTGTGGGACAGCTCGTATCTGGCTCCTGGTTGTCCTCGACGTCTCCTGGTCCCTGCATCTGTAGAGTCAAGGTCTCCTTCTACACACCTGAAGCACACGACATCGGTGGGCATTCGTTTACAGAGCCCCTGGTCACTCCTGAGTGACCCAGACTCTGTCCCCTCTGCTTTCAGGTTCCTCCCATAAAGAATCCATCTGTCGGTTCCAACGGACACTTTTCTTCTTTCCAGCAGTGGCATTTCTTTGAACACTCCCATTGAGAACGACGGCGGTTTCCGACACCACTTCAGCCCTATGCACCCGACTTCCCTGGGATAGGTAACTCTGGTACTTCGGTATCCACGGGTGGGGTGGCTCTCCAACCTTCTATGTTCCAAAGGGTTTCCTCGTACTCCACTGGGAAGGGTCCTTAAACTTTAAAATTGCAACCGCGACTCTCCCATTGAATTGTACGTAGCACGCGGTCGTGTTCTCACACGGCACCCGTCCTCCGTGGGGTCCCTACTTACTCACTTTGTGTGGTTCCTTCAGGTCCCAGCTATTTTACATCCTCTAGACACTGTCTTGACTCGAGTCGTGGTTCTTATACCACTATTTTAGTATATGGTTTGGTCTCCCCCTGGAGCTCACTGTACATTAGTGCTACTTACGATTGTTTCTGTGCTACAGTATTGTGTGCTTTGTGTTTATCTGCGCGTAGCAGATACTGTGAGGTATTTAAGGTGTGTTATAATAATAAACATATATTCTTATAACTACTGTGTGGTTCTCCTTTCATTTAACCAATACAATAAGATTGCATTCCGGTAAAACAAGCTGCTTAACATTCCTTCAAGACTAAGCCTGAAGGCTGCTCTCCACAGCTACCACTTGGATAGCTTTCTAAGGTTATCTTTGACCTCTTAAATCACCATAAGGGTTATTTGGACTGGTGCAAGGTGCCCACTTTAATTAGTGGACAGCATATACCAGGCCAACTTCTCACAAGAGCGGAGTAGAGTTAGGTGGCATAGAGTATAGCAGAGTGGTGTAGACTGTCAAAGAGTGGAGTGGCATAAAGGGGAGTAGAGTGTCGTAGAGTGGAGTAGAGAGGAGTGAAGTACAGTGTCAGTGTGGAGTGACGTGGAGGGGCATAGAGTGTAGGAGCATAGAGTGGCATAGTGCAGAGTTGAATAAAGTGTCAGAGTGGAGTAAAATGTTGCAGAGTGGAGTGGCATACAGTGCAGTGGTGTAGAATGGAGAAGGGTGGAGTGGCATAACGTAGAGAGGGGTAAAATTTTGTAGAGTGGAGTGGCATAGCATGGAGTGCTGTAGAGTGGAGTAGAGTATCATAGAGTGCCGTAAAGTGGAATAAAGTGGATTGTTGTAGAGTGTCATAGAATGGAGTATCGGAGAGTAGAGTGGCGTAGAGTGGAGCAGCACAGAGTGGAGTGGCATAGAATAGAGTGGAGCACAGTGACGTAGAGTGAAGAGGAGTGGCGTAGAGTAGAGCAGAATGGCATTGAGAAGCGTAGAGTGGCATAGAGTGGAGTGGCGTAAATTGGCATTGGTAGTGTCGTGGAATGGAGTTTCATTAAGTGGAGTGTGGTAGAGTGAAGTGTTGTAGAGTGTCAGAGTGGAGTTTCAGAATGGAGTAGAGTCGTAGAATGGAGTGGAATGGCGTAGAGTGGAGTAGAGATAAGTGTCATAGAGTGTTGCACAGTGGTGTAGACTGTCGTAGAGTGGAGCGGCATAGAGCGGCACAAAGAGGAGTAAAGTGTCATAGAGTGGAGTGACAAAGTAAAGTGAAGTGGAGTGACAAAGTAAAGTGAAGCAGAGTGTCATCGATTGGAGGAACGTTGAGTGGAGGGGAGTAGAATGGGGGTTATTGAGTGGCATAGCATAGATTTCAATAAAGTTTTGTAGAGTGGAGTAAGGTGTAGAGTGGCGTACATTTGAGTGGAGTAGAGTGCAGTGGTGTAGCGTAGAATGGAAGAAAATGTCAGAGTGGAGTAGCATGGAGTGCTATAGAGTGGAGTAGAGTATCGTAGGGTGTGGTAGAGTGGAATAAAGTGGAATGTAATAGAACGGAGTAGTGTGTCATAGAGTGGTGTTGAGTGGAGTTGTATAGAATGGAGTGGCGTAGAATGGAGGGGCATAGAGTGGAGTGGAGTAGAGTGGGGTAGAGTGAAAAGGAGCGGTGTAGAGTGGAAAAAGAGCAGCGTGTAGTGGAGCAGGGTATATTGGCATAGAGTAGAGTAGGATGGCATAGAGTGGAATAGAGTAAAGAGAGGCGTAGATTGTTGTGGAGTGGAGTGGCATTGAGTGGTGTAGAGTGGAGTGGCATAGTGTGATGTAGAGTGGCAGGGCATAAACTGACACAGAGTGGAGTAGAGTTTCGTGGAGTATGCATGGTGTGGCAGTGCACTGCCATTACAGACAACATATTTTTAATTAAAATGACCACTACATTTGCACAGAGATACAGTTGTATTGCTAAAACTAGACAGTGCACAAACGATAATGTGTGGAAATGACATCACCTAGTATGTTGATTTGTTTTGATCGTATTAAAATATTTGCTTCCAGCACACTTCAGAATTGCAAAAAGTGTTTCACTTGTGCTTTTCTAATTCTGAAATATTCTGAAATATTTGCACAGTTCATTTACAGAGATTTAAATTTTGTTGTGTGCTACAAAATTTGTGGCATTGGGTTTTTGTAACGCGGGTGCGGTGGAGACTGATATTTACAGTCCGACAGGCGAATACATGACCTATTGGCGCGGTACTCGCCATTGAAGAGGGTTGCAGGTACGAGGGACGACAGCAACCACTCGCCACAGATACGGTGCAGTAAAATTTAAGAGGTGAAGACTGGTTCCCCAATGCCCTGATGAAGTTGCCTTGAGAGTGTTGGCAACGAAACATGTTGGCCTTTCGTGAGTGAAAATGGCCTTATACATGCCTGTTTTTTAATCCTTACACTTACAGCATTCAATAAAGTACGTCTTGCATGTGAGCAGTACCTCGTTTTAATTGTGAGAATAGTTTTTCTTATTCACGGTTGGGGCCCAGTGGGCACTGAGTGAGCTGCACAGACTCAGTGCTGTTTTGCACACTGTTTTTGATTTATTTTCGGTTTAATTTCTCACCTCTGAGGAAGTACTAGCACATATTCTCTTTTCTTTTCTGGCCATGTAAGCAACCTATGATGATAACGTGGGCATACTGGCGAGTACCATCCAGCAGCTCCTTCGGTTTACGTACGTGAGGTGCTCACTGGCCGCTCACACATTTTTTGTCTTTAATTTGTTAATACACAACTATGTGAGGGAGTAATGTTATTATACACTGCTGTGGCTATTGACGTTGGTTTAAACTGAACAGTACGGACCAGAAGGCCTTTTTGCTATGAGTAGGCCTTGTTCGGGAAGCCTTAAAATGTAGTAAAAGCTCCCTTAGGTCCTAAATTATTAATTGGTCTGTTCGATTGGGGTCAGATCTTGTAGTGTTTTTTGAACGTTTGAGTGGGGGGCGATCTGACTCCTTATTCCCCCTTTTGCTCCTTTTGTATTTGTACTAGAAAAAAGCCTTTCCTTTCACACCCCCAGATTGTCAGATAAACCCTCTCACTTTGAAGTCAGAGAAAGAAAAGTAAATACCAGGCTCCCTCAGAAGACAGAGCCTTACATTTGACCTCTGTCTTTGATGCACAGCAAATGTGACAAGATAGGAAAATAAATTAAAGGCCTGCTTACAGAAATCGAGCACTCGTGGAAGAATACAGTAAACAGGCTATGCTCCATAGGACAAACATGCTGGACAGCCTAAAACAAATATAGCCAGCAAACAAAAAGCAAGCAAATGTGAGTCACAAACCACAAATCCAAAGGTAAACAATGGGCGGAATGCATTCTTAGGTCAGCTTTTAGAATGTCCCCAACAAGTCTTTAGCAAACAGTCAGCTCTGCTGTCTGGTAGTCTTCGACTAAAAAATCATGAGGTAATTAGTCTCAACATGCCACTCACAACTTTCTTCTTCATGTGACACTAGGAGAAGTTTTTCAGGACAATCTAAGAAAGCTACCAATGGAAACCAATTTTTTTTAATGTTTCATATTTTTGATTAATTTTACAAAAAACGAATCTTGTGACACAGCACATACATGTGACAGCAAAGAATAGTCAATGTGGAAGGCTGGCGCAATCTGCTAAAGCATGTTACAAAAGCACAGCTCACCGTTTCTCATAGTGTGCGCTCCCGTCTATTCCCCCTTACACTGTACCCATATTAGTGGATGTCCCCATCCCCTCTCCCCCTTCCACTCGGCTTATTTACCCCAACTTCAGAAGCCTAACAGCAGCCAGTGCAGCCACCACAACATAAATAGAGTAATGTTTCTGGACTCCAGGCTCCCCGCCCTGGTTGAGTCTCCATATGTGTTAGTTACATTATTGAAAAATATCTAGTACTTTCCATCGTGGGGGAGGGCCAGACCAAGCATCAAAGGCTAGGCATGATCCCTGAATGTTGCTTGTCAAGCGCTCCATGGCCAAAATTGCCGATAGTCTCTGATGCAACTGTATATGTGGAGGGCACTGTGGTCTCTTCCAATTATGGGATTTTACCACCAGAGACACTGAAGGCACATGTGCTATTCGTCTCTGGATATGCATGCCAGATTTAAGGCCCAGAAGCATGACCTCAGGCATCGCCGGGAGCGGTAAGGTGAGGACCTGCTGAAGTACTTTAGATATCCCGTGCTAAAATGGTCGAATCACCGGGCACTCCCATCATATATGGAGGGTGTCAACTATTGCTCCGCATCCTCTCCAGCAACATGGCGAGGCGTTGTGATACACACGATGTAACTTGTGGGGTGGGTAGTGCCAATCGTACAATATTTTGTAATGTATTTACCTCCCCAGGGCTAAGGAGGATGATGAATGTATGTCCCTTTGCAATTTGTCCCATCTTTTGGGTGCCACCCGAGCTTCCAGGGCCTGTTCCCATTCCCTGTTGTGTCACCATGAAGTCCGGTGTCGTGTGATATTAGGAGTTTGTACAATGCCGAGATGGTACCCCGTGAGCCAATCAGTTCAGGAAATCATTAAAATTGTGTTTTTTTCCTTGTGGCCCCTACTCGAATCTGAGGGTGTGTCACACTGCACACTAAACAATATGCAACTAGCAACCAAAAAACTTGAAAGGTATACAACTCGGAAGATGGTAGGCTGAGGTGACCTCCTGGTGATTGAGGGACAAGTTGTCCTCAGTGTGATCAAGTGCAGGGGCAGGAGGCCCAGCTCCGCAGCTCAACGTGGCCCCACCTGGGACAGACAAGTCCTCACCATCGGCGCTAATCTGCCAGGAAAGTACTAGGTGTCTCTCTCCTGATCCTGCACAGCCATCAAGAAGCATTGCTATTGGATCTCCAAGGTCCATCCTGCGATTGTCATCTTAGTTGGTGTGCCAGGGAACACCATTGCCTCCAGTCTAGGGGGTCCATCCCTCTCTAGCCCCTTCTGCATCGCTAATGTCTTAGTGGGGTGGGGGGGGCGCAGGGGTCCCTCCCAGTGGCCCTCTGGTGCCGAGTGTTTCCAAGGTAAGCTTTCCACCACGACATACTGCAGTTCTCCGTACCCCTCTGAGTCATACTCACAAAGTGTGTCTTCTCCCAGGCCAACATTTTTCCAGTCCAACTCTACAGTGATGGACAAAAGCAGTGTCTCGCCATAGTAGGTCAGGACTGAGGACCGAAAAGCCATTTTTGATCCCCTTTGAGACCTCTCAAGTGCAGCCATCTGCTTCTATGTGAGCGGCTCCCAGTCTCTCCAGGTCAGCCAGTCCCAGGCCTGCCTCGGTCCCCACTGATTGTGTGGATGTCCCCCTGGGAGGAGCCCCTCCCAATCATGATTTTGCCAGTTGGCACTCCTTTCTCAGGCTCTGCGAGGGACCAGGCTGGGCACTCCCAGGCCACCAGGGGCCCAAGGGAGCATTCTATTGTGACAACCAAGAGGGCGGCCACCTTTTGTATGTCCGAGTCAGTATGTGGGATCCATCCCAGCTCAAAGGAGAGGTCAAAAGGGTACGTTCATCTGTATCAAATAGCATCATCTCGAAGTATCATGGTGATGGATCAGAAAAGGTCACGCGTCGCTGTAGCGTGAGTTTGAGTATATCTTGGTTGCAAGATTCTCTCCTTCTCTAGGTGGTAGTGGAACTTAATTAAGACATCCCTGGAGTGTTGTTGCTGAGGGGCCCTCTTCGGTCCCACAAGGTGTATCCTGCCTGTCGTTATCTTTGGGTGGTTATTCCCCAGCAGGGAGGAGAGCATTCCAACCACAAAGAATTCCAAGTTGGTCTAGAACCTCCTCGCTGAGTCCATATATGCGAACGTTGTTGCGCCTTGAGCAATTGTCTTGGTCCTTGAGTTTCTCAACCATCGTTTGGTGTTGCTCGCCTATCACAGCATATTCCTCTGAGGCCACGGCATGCGCAGCATTAACCGTGTCTAGATGTGTCACAGTCTCCACTATTAGTTGCGACACTGAGTCCACATCTGTTATGCGATCTGCGATTTGTAAGGGCTATCCCAACTCACGGGCATCACCCAACTCCGCCACCTCACCTGTGCATGGGGTTTCCAAATATGTAAAAAGGGTCCCCCTGGTTGTCGCTTTCTTCTTGGGGGCAGAAAGCTCTCCCAGCATGAAGACGTTGCACCAACCTGGCTTTTGTTCAGGGCAGCCTCGCTTCTAGTATCACCATTTAGCTGTCTGCACCCCCGCAACACAATTTGAGCGAAGCGGTCCCAGAGAGGCCCCAATTCATGGTCCCAGTCTCTCCCTCTGTTTAAATGCATGCTGGAGTACTGTGCATCCGTTCCAGTGGCAGCCTGAACTCTCAAGGCCCCTTCAGTACAACTTTTTCGGGTCACTCACCATTACGGGGATCTCTAAATTCCTCTCACTGTGTAGTCACTGACCTTGCAACATCGTCTTGTGGTTTTGCCTCAGGGGTCTGGTGAACAGATCACAGGTAGGCAACATATGTTGAGGCCTCTCCATACTTCAGGCCTGCTACAGGATGCCCAGCTAGGAGTCGCAGCCTCTACAGCTGCGGGCGCCACATCTTGTTCTCCAGCCCCGGGGGTGCTCTTTGCTGTGCCCACAGCCCGGGCAGATCCCCCGCACGAGCCTGTGCTCCTAGACGGGGGCCTCTTACTGCCCTACATCAACTTTGGGGCATGGGGCGATATCCATCATAGATCAGGACCTGGCTGGGGCCGGACACCGCCGCAGGCTTGCCCGACCATCCCAGCTGCCGTCAACTCACAAGGTTCAGCGCAGGGGAGAGTGAGCTCACTATTTTTCTAGATCCCCCCACCCCCGGATCACGGATGTCAGTGCATCGGGGTGGATGGGTGCAAATGCTGCTGTGAAAACTGTTGGCCAGCTGGAACGATGGCAAAGAGCGTCTCACTGCTCTGCCATCTTGGTCACATCCCTGAAACCACTATTATTTTTTTTTTTTAATGTAAAATGATGCCTTTGAAGTTGCTTCAAGTCTCCTGCAACCATACTAACAGCATCTTTCCATGTCATTACTGGGCTCATGGAAAGGTAAGTTTGTTTGACTAAACACCCTTATTTGTGTGCTTCAGAGAGCAAAGTGGAAATAAAATATTAGTTTGTGGTTCCTAACTCTGAAAATAGACTTGACCTTTGTCACCCTGAAGGGGCCGCTGTGAGATGCTTTAGTAGTTGTCTGCAGGTGAACTAGAGGAAAGCCACAGGAGGTATGTGCAGGAAGGTTCTGTCTACAGCAGCTTTTGAGAGGAGCATTGGAGCTCTTAGGAGGAAGCACCGCAGGGCAGAATTAAAGCCCGTTAGACCTGGCATATTTGGCATGTTTTTCCCCTCTCTTTTTTGCTTCTGACCTCCTGTTTTTGGACTGTGTGCTGCATTTAGTTTTGCTGGTTTTAGAACTCTGGGTACTTTACCACTGCTGACCAGTGCTAAAGTGCAAGTGCTCCCTGTGTAAATTGTATCTGTAATTGGTTATCCATGATTGACATATTTAATTTACTGGTAAATCCCTAGTAAAGTGCATTGCATGTGCTCAGGTCCTGCAAATCAAATGCTACTAGTGAGCCTGCAGCACTGCTTGTGCCACCCACGTGAGTAGCCCTGCAAACATGTCTCAGACCTGCCACTGCAGTGTCTGTGTGGGCAGTTCTTAACTGCATGTCGACCTGGCAAGTGCGCCCACTTGCCAGGCCCATGTCTTACCTTATACTACATGTAAGGCACCCCTAAGGTAGGCCCAAGGTAGCCCCATGAGCAGGGTGTAGTGTATTTAAAAGGTAGGACATGTACTGGTGTGTTTTGCATGTCCTGATAGTGAAATACTGCTAATTTTGTTTTTCACCATTGCAAGGGCTAGCTCTCCCATAGGCTATCGTTGGAGCTGCCTTGTAACCTCACACAAGAGTAACTTCCAATTGTGAAGAAATAAAGATTTGGAGTCAATGAACACACAATTTAAAAATACATCTTTTAGTGAAGTTGGTTTTAAATTGCGTGTTTGAAAATGCCACTTTTAGAAAGTGGGCATGTTTTTGCTTTAACATTCTGTGCCTCTGCCTGCACGTGGAATCCACGTCTGAGGGAGGGTGACAGTTGGCCTGTTTGTGCATTCACTCTAGACAATCACACAAAAGGAGCTGAGGTGTGCCCTGCATATCCTGATGGCCCATCACCAGGCTGATGGTTCTTCCTGAGCTACAGTGGTGGGAAGAGTGGTCACAAACAACTGAATAGGGCTGTGCCCGTCCTCACACAAAGCTGTCTTCACCCCCTGTAGTGTGTCTGGAGCCAGGTCAGGGAAAGGCAGGGTTTTGTGCACTACAAAGACTTTCCTTTGAAGTTTGCCTACTTCAAAGGCAGAAACTGGTATAAGTACTGGAGCTATGACACCATAACTTCAGAATACTTCTGGACTAAGAGGACTTTCTGCCAGGAAGAAGAGCTGGATGCTGTAGGAGGGGAACTGCCACTCTGCTTGTTGCTTTGTTGTGCTGGCCTGCTGCTTGCTGCTTCTGTCCTGTGAGTGAAAGGACTGGACTTTGCTTTCTACATCCAGCTTCCAAGGTTCTCCAAGGGCTTGTGTGTGCTCGCCTCCTGTTAAGAAGTCTCAGGGCCATCAAAGACTTCATCTGCAGCCCATTAACTTCTCTGCTGGGAGTCCTGACCTGCCAAGTGGTGCCAATTCCAGTTCTGGACCCTTGGAGGTGGTTTTGCTGCTAAGAGCCAAGAAGATCCACGCATCGACTCTCAGCGCCTGTTTTTCCGAAATAGCACCGCTGTGCGGTTGAAAAAGCAACACATCGCCGATGTGTGCCCAAAGATTTTATGCAGTTCCTGCTGTGCGGCTGAAAGATCGCTGCAGCCCAAGTTCCGAGCACTGTGTCACCGACGTCTGTGGGGCACGCTCCGACGTGGGCCCTGCTGTGCAACTGAAGAAATCGACACATCACCTGGTTCATGGCTGGGAAATCGACGCAGCACCTGTTCCACCGCAGCCACATTGATCCAGCGCATCTGGATTTTCGATGCATCGTCCCTGCGCTGCCAGTTCTTCATCGATGTTGCCCTGCAGTAAGGAACCGAGGCTGTGTGTCCGGAGATCGACGCATCATCTCCTCTCACAGTAAGGAACTGACGCATCACCTCCCCTGACAGTAAGGAACCGACGCATCACCTCCCCTGCACTGATGTAAGGAAACAAAGCATCACCTCCCCTGGCAGTAAGGAACGGACTCATTACCTCCCCTTGGAGTAAGGAACTGACGCATCGCTTTGCTTTTCCGGTGCCTCACCTCCCCTGTGCCTGTTTACGTCGTCTTTGATTTTGACGCATCACAGATACTTTGTGATAAAAGTGGCACAGCCATAGTTTTCTATGGACTGAACTATTTTGAACCTTTTAAAAGTGATATCTTTACTTGTGTATGTTGGATTTTGTCATTTTGGTCTTGTTTTATTCAGATAAATATTGGCTATTCTTCTAAACTGGTGTGGTGTCCTTTTATAGTGTTTTCACGGTGTTATTGTGTGTGTATGTACAAATGCTTTACACATTGCCTCTTAGATAAGCCTAACTGCTCGTGCCAAGATGCCAAGGGGGTGAGCAGGGGTTATCGTAGCTGTGTAATCCCCTTACCCTGACTAGAATAAGGGTCCCTACTTGGACAGGGTCCAAAGCACTACCAATTAGAGACTCCCATTTCTAACAAAGCCTATGGGGGTCACAAAACTGCCGTCCTGCTACTAGCTGCTTCAAGCTACATCACTTTAGGTGGTCACAATACTACTCATTCGGATATGTATAGGAGAAAAGTATTTAATGTCCGTTTTGTAGGACATGTTTTTCCAATCTTAGAAACAGGTGTAGTTCTTTTTGAGCTCAAAATATTTTATTTAATTTTGTTTATAGACAACTAATAAAGACATTACATAAAATGTTATTATTTAGCAACAAAATACCTAATAACAATTCACAAATTGACCAAAATTATTTAAAAATTACAATAGGTATTGAGATATTACATATTGAAAAGATACATAAAGGGGAGAAGGAAGGAAGGGAAGGGAGGGGACAAATATAACAATTAATGCATAAGATTTACACAGAGCTACTATATTTTATCATACATATAATCTATTTGAGTTAAAATCAAAACTAAAGATATAAATACATCATTAAGAGGATAAATATACATCAACAGGTAACCAAAAAGATTGATAAGCGAGCGAATTATGTGAAATCCCATTCATGGATAATTGAGCACCTCTTCTAGTAAAGATAACCCACGACCACCAGGCATTAACAGATAATATAGAAACATCTTTCCAACAAAAAGTGATGGATTTTATAGCTGCTGAGATTAGGAAATTAAAAAGTTTGCTTTCTAAATCATGTAAGTTTTGTGAAATAATAGCAGATTTACATATTATTAATTGATAGGAAACATCAATATGGAGTTTTAAAATCTTTTGTATGATAACCCAAACTTCAGACCAAAATTTAAAAACCATAGGACAGTCAAAAAGCATATGTTGTAATGTACCTGGATGTAATTTACAATGCCAACAATCTGCAGAGGGAAGAAGTTTAGCCTTAAATAAACGTGATGGAGTCCATAAACAATTGTATAGGATATAAGAGTTGGTTTGGTAGATCGAAACAGGCAGCCAACCAGATATACTACTAAGCCAAATATCCTTCCATGTGTCAATAGATAAAGAAAGCGAAAGTTCATTGTTCCAAAAAGATGAAATCATCTCTAAATTGCTACCTAGAGTATCTGATAATTTTTTATATAGAATGGAAACCCCATGAGACGATCTAGAGACTGTTTGAATGTAAATTGATAAATCTGCTGTAACATTAGACGGAATAGCATTGGGGAAGGAATCTAAGATTGAATTGCACAAATATTGATACTTAATAAGGTCAGATTTAAGTAAACAAAATCTTGCTTGCAACGTTTCAAAAGCAATAAAGGTATTATTGTAGATTGGAGTGTCGTGTAGAGTAGAGTATTGGGGTGGGTGGCAAACTCCGCTCCGCTGGCAGAGTTTGTGGAGTTTTTGCCACTAGTTCAGCAAAAACTCTTTAAACGTGGGGGAGAGGGTTTTTTCCCGACGCACTCACCCAGAGTTTAGACAGATGGTAGCCCCCCCCGGGGCACATCTAATCTCGTGACGTATCTGTGTTGGCAGTCCCGTCAAATCCTGTCCTTCTGGAATAATCTGGCGAGTGAAAGAAGGAACTGGAGAAGGGCAAAGGTTGACAAAGTGCCGTATTGGACTGTGACTACAATATTCTGTTGCGTAACGAGTATGGAAGGACAGCAGAAGGATTAAAGTTAAATCTCCTGTCAGAACCAACTGAAATTTTAAATCATCTGAGATGGCAAACATGAATATCATGAGTTCCTTATTCATTAAGTGATGGAACAATTTGGGTTGTAGTACTTTGCCAGATAAATGTACCATCACATCACACTCTCTGTAGTTACTGCACCTGTGTTACTACATTTCCCAGCTGTCCTTTTAGAAAGAGTTGCTAGTAGACTGGGTGATAATAAACCGAGTGACAGTACTGTCCCGCAATCATGAGTCACCTCCATACTGAATGAGCCAATTATTGTGGTGTAAGCCAGGACTTCTGTCGTGAAGCTGTGCAGCAATTGGTGAGCATGTTCCATAGATGGGGCTCCTGTTTCTACTGGTGTAGTTGGCAAGGAAGGTGACAGTGGAGGCCAGCGGGCTAGCGGCATGACAGCCCACCCGGGAAGAAGTGGGTTCCAGCAGACAGGTAGAAGGACAAGCTCAATGTAATATTTAGGAGAGCGAGGGGTGGTGCATTAAAACACGCATGCACATTTGTACCAAAGAGGCTTGGGTCTTCGTCGTACCCTCTGCAGTGCGCGTCACTCCTAGTTTGACCCTGTGGTCATCACATGACTTCCACAGATTACCTTAGAGGATTGGGTGTCAGCATCATCTCTACTCCAATTTGACAAGTCCTCCTTTTGCCTACTGCAGCCAAACCCCAGTCTGGCTAAACATTATTAGACTTGTGACCTTTCATACAAGTACAAGTTATGTGAGTATCCAAGTACATGGTTCCCTACCTGTCTCCGCTGATCACTGTGTGTAACAGCGCCCCTATGTCTGTACATGTTAGAAATGGGGGTCTCTAGTTGGCAATGGTTTGCACCTTTGTCCAAGTAGAGACCCTTCTTCCTAGTCAGGATAAGGGGTATACACTTCTAAAATAACCCCTGCTCACACCCTTGGTAGCTTGGCACGAGCAGACAGGCTTATCTCAGAGGCAGTGTATGAAGCATTTGTGCACACAGAGTAATATAGTGAAAACACTACAAATAGACACCACACCAGGTTAGAAAAATAAGTAATCTTTATCAAAACCAAACAAGACCAAAACAACAAAAATCCACAATACAATAATCAAAATATAACTTTTAAAGGGTAGAAACAGTTCTGTCCATAGCAAACTATGGATGCAACACTTTTAACACAAAGTATCTTGGATGCGTCACAATCAAACAAAAACAGCCGCGGGGAAGGTGATGCATCCGTTCCTTATGCCCAGGGAAGGTGATGTGTTGGTTCCTTACTCCAGGGCAGGTGATGTGTCGGTTCCTTACTGCCACGCAGGGGAGGTGATGCATCGGTTCCTTACAGAAGGGGAGGCAATGCGTTGGTTTCTTACTGTGTGGGGAGGTGATGCGTCGTTTTCTTACTGTGGCCCCGGTGTTCTTGTAGACTTGGCGCCCCGATGCGATGCGTCTGTTCTCAATGCGGCGGTGGCCATGGCGCTGTGTTGGTCTCTCCAGCCGCGGTCCCATGATGTGTTGGTTCTTGCAGCCGCACAGCAAGGCCTGCGTCGGAATCAGTGCGGTGATCTCAGACTTCAGAGATCGGTGCATGGGATTCAGTGTGCAGCGATTTCTCCAGCCGCGGGCAGGCGCTGCGTCGGTTTGTTCGGCGAAGCATCGGAAATAGGTGCGGATGCATCGCGCTTCTTGATGTTGCGTCCCTTTTCCAGCTCCCAAGTACAGGAACAACCTCCAGAGGCCCATTCAGCAACAGGCACCTCTTGGAAGGTCAGAACTCTCAGCAAGGACGTTCAGGGGAACTAGTGGTGAAGTCTTTGTATCCCTGAGACTTCAAAACAGGAGGCAAGCTCTACTTCAAGCCTTTGGAGATCTTCCTCATGCAGGAGACGTAGCACGTAGCAAAGTCTTTATCCTCTCCTTGGCAGAAACAGCCACTGCAGGCCAACCCCAAACAGCACACAGCAAAGGGGCAGTACTTCTCCTTCAGTTTTTCCAGCTATTCTCCTTGGCAGAGGTTACTCTTGAATTCCAGAAGTAATCTAAAGTTCAGGGGCCTGGGCCCCAACATTTATAGCCCATTTCTCTTTGTTCTCTGGTGTCAGAGAGGCTCTGTGCTCAGTCCAAACCAGTTCTGTCCTCTCTGGTGCAGCTTCCCAGCAGGAGGTGGAGACAGCATTGTGTAAGGCAGACCAGGCCATTCAGGTGAAAGGAAATTTCCTCCCCCTACTCTAAATGCAGCCCAGGTATATTCAGCCCAGTCCTGACTCATCCAGGAAAGGCAGAACACACCTCAACCCCCCCAGTGGCTGTCTACAGTGAATACACATCCCCAGCCCCTGTCACTCCAAAGCCAGACAGCCAATTCACAAACCAGCAGAGGCACACAGGATGGCTAAGTAAGAAAATACCCACTTTCTAAAAGTTTTATTTTCAAACACAGAATGTAAAAATCACCCTTACTAAAAGATGCATCCTTATATTCTGAGTTCAGGCATACTAAACTTTATCTTCCTATCTTGTCCCAATGAAAAGTTATATTTCTAAGATGTTATAAATAAACTCCCTTCTATTCTATGGGACAGATAGTCTTTCAATAGTGAAAAACGAAATTCCCGGTAGTTCACTATCAGGACGTTACACACCTCAAAACATGTCCTACCTTTCAAAGACACTGCACCCTGCCCACAGGGTACCTTGGGCTTACCTTAGGGGTAACTCACATGTCAGAAGAGAGAAGGTTAGGGCCTGGCAAGTGGGTGCACTTGCTAGGTCGACATGGCAGTACCAGACTGCGCACAGACACTGCAGTGGCAGGTCTGAAAACCTTTTGCAAGGCTGTTGGTGTGGGTGGCACAATCAGTGCTGCAGGCCCACTAGCAGCATTTGACTTACAGGCCCTGGGCATACACAGTGCACTGTACCTGGGACTTAGGAGCAAGTCAAACAAGCCAATCAAGGAAACACCAATCCATATTCACAGTTTACAGAGGGAGCACTTGCACTTTGGCACTGATCAGCAATGGTAAAGTGCCCAAAGCATCTAGACTAGCAAACATGGAGTCCAGCACACAGCAAAAACATAGGAGGCAGAGGCAAAAATACAGGGGAAAACCATACCAACGATGCCAGGACTAATAGTATACCACATGTCTCCTACTTTTGTGCGTGGTAGGGTTCCTGCGCCTATACCAGGGTCCACTCCCTTTATGTACCAGGGTCACAAGGCCCGTGTACCAAACTCTCTAGACTCTGTACCTGCACCTGGTACTGCCGTTTCATATTGTAGGCTTTCCGGATGTGTACTGGTACTGCATCTGAACTGTGTATACCTGCTGTGTCTCATCATCTCCCCCTTCCCTTGTTTAACGTACATACAATGCTGCAGGCTCCACGTGCTGTGCCCCATGCAGCCTGTAGGCAGTAATAACTAGTACAGCGGAACCTTCATCTATTTTTAGGGGTGGCCGAGCAATACTCTCCCGCCTGTGTAACTCAGTTTGAATTTGGCAGAGTTTTTCAGTAACCCCGTGGAATTCCGTGGAGTAAAACTCTGCGAGCTCCGCCCTGGCCTAGTAGAGTGTTGTAGAGTGGAGTGTCCTGGAGTGGAGTTTCACAGAGTTTAGTGGCATAGAGTGGAGTGGCGTATAGTGGAGTGGCGTACAGTGGAGTGGCGTACAGTGGAATAGAATGGAGTGGCATAGCGTACAGTAGAGTAAAAATCGTAGAGTGGTGTAAAGTGTCAGAGTGGCGTAGAGTGGAGTGGTGTAGAGTGGAGTGGTGTAGAGTGTCATGGAGTGGCATAGGGTGATGTAGAGTAAAGTGGCGTAGAGTAGTCTGGAGGGCCATTAAGTAGAGGGCCATAGAGTGGAGTAAAGTGTTTAGACTGGATGGGTGTAGAGTGTCGTAGAGTGTCGTAGAGTGGAGTGGTGTAGAGTGTCGTAGAGGGAAGTGGAGTGTCGTGGAATGGAGTGGGCTAAAGTGAAGTGTCATGGAGTGGCGCAGAGTGAAGTGGCATAAAGTGGAGTAGAATAGAGTACAGTTGAGGTGAGTAGAGCAGATCAGAGTGGAGTGGAGTGGCGTAGAATGGAGTGGCATAGCACAGAGTGGAGTCAAGTGTCATGGAGTGGAGTAGAGTACAGTGTCAGAGTAGAGTAAAGTGGAGTAGAGTTGCATTGCGTAGAGTGCCATGGAGTGTTGTGGAGTGTCAGAGTGAAGTGTCATTGAGTGGAGTTTCAGAGTCGAGTGGAGTCGTAGAGTGGAGCGGCGTAGAGTGGAGTGACATAGACTGATAAAGTGGCGTAGACTGTCGCAGAGTGGGGTGGCAGAGAGTGGCATAAAGGGGAGTAGAGTGTTGTGGAGTGGAGTAGAGTGTCATGGAGTGTATTGTTGTAGAGTGGAGGGGGTAGAGTGGAGGGGCACATAATGGAGTGGAGTAGGGTGGAGTGGCGTAGTGTAGAGCAGAGGAAAATGTCATAAAGTGGAGTGGCATAGTGTGTAGTGCCATAAAGTGGAGTATTGTAGAGTGTTGTAAAGTGGAATAAAGTGGAGTGTTGTAAAGTGGAATAAAGTGGAGTGTAGTAGTGTCGTAGTATGGAGTAGATTAGTGTGTTGTAGAGTAGAGTGACGTAAACTGCAGTGGTGTAGTATGGAGTGGCATAGAGTGGAGTGGCATGAAGTGGAGCAGAGTGGCGTAGAGTGAAGAGGGACAGTGTAGAGTGGAGTAGAGTGGCATATAGTGGAGTAGAGTCAAATGGCGTAGAGTAGACTAGAATTGCGTAGAGTGGAATAAAGTAGAGTGGCATAGATTTGAGTGGTGTAGCCCGGTGTAGAGTGGAGTAAGGTGGCATATGGTGGCATTGTGTAGAGTGCCATAGAGTGTCATGGAGTGGAGTGTCATAGTGTGTCATAGAGTGGAGTTTCAGAGTGGAGTAGAGTCGTGGAGTGAAGTAGAGTGGAGTGGTGAAGAGCTGAAGGGAAGTAGGATCTGCTTCTTATGGTTACCCCCACTTTTTGCTTGATGTTACACTGTTTTTGACTAGTCTGACTGGGATCCTGCTAATCAGGACCCCAGTCCATCAGCTTTTTCCCTAAAATGTTATGTTATGTATTTAGGTACACTCCAGATTGGATACTGAGGTACCCTTATCAGTCCCTAGTATATAGTACACATGCACCCAGGGCATAGGTACGCCAGAGGCCTCCCATGGGCTGAAGCATGTATTATGCCACCCATGAGAGGCCATGCAAAATGGAACTACAGGCCTGCCATTGCAGCCTGTGTAAGATGGTGCATGCACCACTTACTTTAGATATAGTTTTACTATATCTATAGGTCACTACACTTAAAACCTATAAGTCACCCCTATAGCAGGCCTTGACAATCCTGAAGGCAGGGTGCTGGGTTTTACGTGAGAGGGTGCCCATGCATGAGCAGGGCACCCCTGCAGCCTTTGGAGACCATTCTCCCGGGTTGTCAGTGACGCAGCCAGACATATAGGTAGAGGTGCATTATATGCTATCTCAAAAACGGCTGCAACAAACCATGTCGTGTTTGGTATCAAACACCTTGGAATCATACCTCCACACCGGTAACCGGTGTGGGAGGTATGATTCCACCCTTCAGAAGCAAGCTTCGTGGGGTCCCTGGTCTTCCCGGTACCAGCCTTCTCGACCCGGACAGCACAAAATGGATGCTGCCAACCAGTGACACATTTCTGCCCTCCTGCTTCTGAGCCAAGCTCGAGCAGAGGAAGGCAGCACAATAGGCATCCTGTCACAGGGAGGTGTGACCACCTCCCAGACAGGATTTAGTGTATTGGAGCTGGGTGGGTGCACTTCCAAAGTGCCTGAAAGTCTGCACGAGGGGCACATTTGGTGTCCCTGTGCATAGTCCAGTTCAAACCAGTCCTGGGAGCCGTTGGCTCCTGCTCTGGCGCAAAGCTGGACAAAGGACATGGGAGTATCCTCCCCACTGTCCTGACCCTCCCCTGGGAGGGTCCCCTGAATCTGTCCAACCCTCTCCCGTGGGTACAAAAGGGCTTACCTGGCTGTAGGACCATAGATTCGACGTGGACAAGATTCTGATCAAGAAACCACTGACTTTCGACCGTCTGGACACTCGGGACTTCGCTTGACTTTGACTGGGCCCAACTTCGTCTCCCTCTCTGTCCAAAACATCGTCTGTGCCCGTGCACCATACAGGCTCTGTGAAGGACCTGTGGAGCATCAAGGACAACTGAAGTATCTCCCTTGGGGTGAAGGAGTCAGTAACCTGCTTTTGCAGGCACCGTAATGCAATTGACCGGTCTGCTGATCCTGAGCTCCTGCGGACTCCGAAAGCTCCAGCAACACAGGAGGTGGGTTCCTACATTCCTTGAGGTTGAGATGCCCTTTCACTGAGTTTGAAGCCAGTATCCCTCGTGGGGACCTCATAACCCGAACCCCTGTGCACCACATACTTTTGCAAGTGCATATGCTTGTTGGTGTTCTCCAACTTTGTGCATTAGGCTATCGATAGCCCCAACCTCTGCGCACATTTCGTACAAAGGACTTTGGCCTCCTCGCACTCTGTGCCCTGCAAGCTGTGACTTTGTGAAACTGCTAGAGGTCCCCTTGCGACTCCTGTGCCTTCAGCCTGTGGGTCCACTTGAGGGACAACACTGCTTTTCTTGTGCTCCCCTGGTTGCTCCAGGCTTGCCCTGACTCCCCTTGCTGTGGTAAGTCCCCTGGTCCTTGCAGGGCCAGACCGTAACCTTCTTTGACCTTCGTGGGTTGCCGCTGCCAAGGCTTGTTGGTGCTCCCGTTGGACACCGATCCCTCAGCACTCGACATCCTTTGTGGGACAGCTCGTATCTGGCTCCTGGTTGTCCTTGACGTCTCCTGGTCCCTGCATCTGTAGAGTCAAGGTCTCCTTCTACACACCTGAAGCACACGACATCGGTGGGCATTCGTTTACAGAGCCCCTGGTCACTCCTGAGTGACCCAGACTCTGTCCCCTCTGCTTTCAGGTTCCTCCCATAAAGAATCCATCTGTGGGTTCCAACGGACACTTTTCTTCTTTCCAGCAGTGGCATTTCTTTGAACACTCCCATTGAGAACGACGGCGGTTTCCGACACCACTTCAGCCCTATGCACCCGACTTCCCTGGGATAGGTAACTCTGGTACTTCGGTATCCACTGGTGGGGTGGCTCTCCAACCTTCTATGTTCTGAAGGGTTTCCTCGTACTCCACTGGGAAGGGTCCTTAAACTTTAAAATTGCAACCGCGACTCTCCCATTAAATTGTACGTAGCACGCGGTCGTGTTCTCACACGGCACCCGTCCTCCGTGGTGTCCCTACTTACTCACTTTGTGTGGTTCCTTCAGGTCCCAGCTATTTTACATCCTCTAGACACTGTCTTGACTCGAGTCGTGGTTCTTATACCACTATTTTAGTATATGGTTTGGTCTCCCCCTGGAGCTCACTGTACATTAGTGCTACTTACGATTGTTTCTGTGCTACAGTATTGTGTGCTTTGTGTTTATCTGCGCGTAGCAGATACTGTGAGGTATTTAAGGTGTGTTATAATAATAAACATATATTCTTATAACTACTGTGTGGTTCTCCTTTCATTTAACCAATACAATAAGATTGCATTCCGGTAAAACAAGCTGCTTAACATTCCTTCAAGACTAAGCCTGAAGGCTGCTCTCCACAGCTACCACTTGGATAGCTTTCTAAGGTTATCTTTGACCTCTTAAATCACCATAAGGGTTATTTGGACTGGTGCAAGGTGCCCACTTTAATTAGTGGACAGCATATACCAGGCCAACTTCTCACAAGAGCGGAGTAGAGTTAGGTGGCATAGAGTATAGCAAAGTGGTGTAGACTGTCAAAGAGTGGAGTGGCATAAAGGGGAGTAAAGTGTCGTAGAGTGGAGTAGAGAGGAGTGAAGTACAGTGTCAGTGTGGAGTGACGTGGAGGGGCATAGAGTGTAGGAGCATAGAGTGGCATAGTACAGAGTTGAATAAAGTGTCAGAGTGGAGTAAAATGTTGCAGAGTGGAGTGGCATACAGTGCAGTGGTGTAGAATGGAGAAGGGTGGAGTGGCATAACGTAGAGAGGGGTAACATTTTGTAGAGTGGAGTGGCATAGCATGGAGGGCTGTACAGTGGAGTAGAGTATCATAGAGTGCCGTAAAGTGGAATAAAGTGGATTGTTGTAGAGTGTCATAGAATGGAGTATCGGAGAGTAGAGTGGCGTAGAGTGGAGCAGCACAGAGTGGAGTGGCATAGAATAGAGTGGAGCACAGTGACGTAGAGTGAAGAGGAGTGGCGTAGAGTAGAGCAGAATGGCATTGAGAAGCGTAGAGTGGCATAGAGTGGAGTGGCGTAAATTGGCATTGGTAGTGTCGTGGAATGGAGTATCATTAAGTGGAGTGTGGTAGAGTGAAGTGTTGTAGAGTGTCAGAGTGGAGTTTCAGAATGGAGTAGAGTCGTAGAATGGAGTGGAATGGCGTAGAGTGGAGTAGAGATAAGTGTCATAGAGTGTTGCACAGTGGTGTAGACTGTCGTAGAGTGGAGCGGCATAGAGCGGCACAAAGAGGAGTAAAGTGTCATAGAGTGGAGTGACATAAAGTAAAGTGAAGTGGAGTGACAAAGTAAAGTGAAGCAGAGTGTCATCGATTGGAGGAACGTTGAGTGGAGGGGAGTAGAATGGGGGTTATTGAGTGGCATAGCATAGATTTCAATAAAGTTTTGTAGAGTGGAGTAAGGTGTAGAGTGGAGTGGCCTACATTTGAGTGGAGTAGAGTGCAGTGGTGTAGCGTAGAATGGAGGAAAATGTCAGAGTGGAGTAGCATGGAGTGCTATAGAGTGGAGTAGAGTATCGTAGGGTGTGGTAGAGTGGAATAAAGTGGAATGTAATAGAACGGAGTAGTGTGTCATAGAGTGGTGTTGAGTGGAGTTGTATAGAATGGAGTGGCGTAGAATGGAGGGGCATAGAGTGGAGTGGAGTAGAGTGGGGTAGAGTGAAAAGGAGCGGTGTAGAGTGGAAAAAGAGCAGCGTGTAGTGGAGCAGGGTATATTGGCATAGAGTAGAGTAGGATGGCATAGAGTGGAATAGAGTAAAGAGAGGCATAGATTGTTGTGGAGTGGAGTGGCATTGAGTGGTGTAGAGTGGAGTGGCATAGTGTGATGTAGAGTGGCGGGGCATAAACTGACACAGAGTGGAGTAGAGTTTCGTGGAGTATGCATGGTGTGGCAGTGCACTGCCATTACAGACAACATATTTTTAATTAAAATGACCACTACATTTGCACAGAGATACAGTTGTATTGCTAAAACTAGACAGTGCACAAACGATAATGTGTGGAAATGACATCACCTAGTATGTTGATTTGTTTTGATCGTATTAAAATATTTGCTTCCAGCACACTTCAGAATTGCAAAAAAGTGTTTCACTTGTGCTTTTCTAATTCTGAAATATTCTGAAATATTTGCACAGTTCATTTACAGAGATTTAAATTTTGTTGTGTGCTACAAAATTTGTGGCATTGGGTTTTTGTAACGCGGGTGCGGTGGAGACTGATATTTACAGTCAGACAGGCGAATACATGACCTATTGGCGCGGTACTCGCCATTGAAGAGGGTTGCAGGTACGAGGGACGACAGCAACCACTCGCCACAGATACGGTGCAGTAAAATTTAAGAGGTGAAGACTGGTTCCCCAATGCCCTGATGAAGTTGCCTTGAGAGTGATGGCAACGAAACATGTTGGCCTTTCGTGAGTGAAAATGGCCATATACATGCCTGTTTTTTAATCCTTACACTTACAGCATTCAATAAAGTACGTCTTGCATGTGAGCAGTACCTCGTTTTAATTGTGAGAATAGTTTTTCTTATTCACGGTTGGGGCCCAGTGGGCACTGAGTGAGCTGCACAGACTCAGTGCTGTTTTGCACACTGTTTTTGATTTATTTTCGGTTTAATTTCTCACCTCTGAGGAAGTACTAGCACATATTCTCTTTTCTTTTCTGGCCATGTAAGCAACCAATGATGATAACGTGGGCATACTGGCGAGTACCATCCAGCAGCTCCTTCGGTTTGCGTACGTGAGGTGCTCACTGGCCGCTCACACATTTTTTGTCTTTAATTTGTTAATACACAACTATGTGAGGGAGTAATGTTATTATACACTGCTGTGGCTATTGACGTTGGTTTAAACTGAACAGTACGGACCAGAAGGCCTTTTTGCTATGAGTAGGCCTTGTTCGGGAAGCTTTAAAATGTAGTAAAAGCTCCCTTAGGTCCTAAATTATTAATTGGTCTGTTCGATTGGGGTCAGATCTTGTAGTGTTTTTTGAACGTTTGAGTGGGGGGCGATCTGACTCCTTATTCCCCCTTTTGCTCCTTTTGTATTTGTACTAGAAAAAAGCCTTTCCTTTCACACCCCCAGATTGGCAGATAAACCCTCTCACTTTGAAGTCAGAGAAAGAAAAGTAAACACCAGGCTCCCTCAGAAGACAGAGCCTTACATTTGACCTCTGTCTTTGATGCACAGCAAATGTGACAAGATAGGAAAATAAATTAAAGGCCTGCTTACAGAAATCGAGCACTCGTGGAAGAATACAGTAAACAGGCTATGCTCCATAGGACAAACATGCTGGACAGCCTAAAACAAATATAGCCAGCAAACAAAAAGCAAGCAAATGTGAGTCACAAACCACAAATCCAAAGGTAAACAATGGGCGGAATGCATTCTTAGGTCAGCTTTTAGAATGTCCCCAACAAGTCTTTAGCAAACAGTCAGCTCTGCTGTCTGGTAGTCTTCGACTAAAAAATCATGAGGTAATTAGTCTCAACATGCCACTCACAGAACTTTCTTCTTCATGTGACACTAGGAGAAGTTTTTCAGGACAATCTAAGAAAGCTACCAATGGAAACCAATTTTTTTTAATGTTTCATATTTTTGATTAATTTGACAAAAAACGAATCTTGTGACACAGCACATACATGTGACAGCAAAGATTAGTCAATGTGGAAGGCTGGCGCAATCTGCTAAAGCATGTTACAAAAGCACAGCTCACCGTTTCTCATAGTGTGCGCTCCCGTCTATTCCCCCTTACACTGTACCCATATTAGTGGATGTCCCCATCCCCTCTCCCCCTTCCACTCGGCTTATTTACCCCAACTTCAGAAGCCTAACAGCAGCCAGTGCAGCCACCACAACATAAATAGAGTAATGTTTCTGGACTCCAGGCTCCCCGCCCTGGTTGAGTCTCCATATGTGTTAGTTACATTATTGAAAAATATCTAGTACTTTCCATCGTGGGGGAGGGCCAGACCAAGCATCAAAGGCTAGGCATGATCCCTGAATGTTGCTTGTCAAGCGCTCCATGGTCAAAATTGCCGATAGTCTCTGATGCAACTGTATATGTGGAGGGCACTGTGGTCTCTTCCAATTATGGGATTTTACCACCAGAGACACTGAAGGCACATGTGCTATTCGTCTCTGGATATGCATGCCAGATTTAAGGCCCAGAAGCATGACCTCAGGCATCGCCGGGAGCGGTAAGGTGAGGACCTGCTGAAGTACTTTAGATATCCCGTGCTAAAATGGTCGAATCACCGGGCACTCCCATCATATATGGAGGGTGTCAACTATTGCTCCGCATCCTCTCCAGCAACATGGCGAGGCGTTGTGATACACACGATGTAACTTGTGGGGTGGGTAGTGCCAATCGTACAATATTTTGTAATGTATTTACCTCCCCAGGGCTAAGGAGGATGATGAATGTATGTCCCTTTGCAATTTGTCCCATCTTTTGGGTGCCACCCGAGCTTCCAGGGCCTGTTCCCATTCCCTGTTGTGTCACCATGAAGTCCGGTGTCGTGTGATATTAGGAGTTTGTACAATGCCGAGATGGTACCCCGTGAGCCAATCAGTTCAGGAAATCATTCAAATTGTGTTTTTTTCCTTGTGGCCCCTACTCGAATCTGAGGGTGTGTCACACTGCACACTAAACAATATGCAACTAGCAACCAAAAAACTTGAAAGGCATACAACTCGGAAGATGGTAGGCTGAGGTGACCTCCTGGTGATTGAGGGACAAGTTGTCCTCAGTGTGATCGAGTGCAGGGGCAGGAGGCCCAGCTCCGCAGCTCAACGTGGCCCCACCTGGGACAGACAAGTCCGCACCATCGGCGCTAATCTGCCAGGAAAGTACTATGTGTCTCTCTCCTGATCCTGCACAGCCATCAAGAAGCATTGCTATTGGATCTCCAGGTCCATCCTGCGATTGTCATCTTAGTTGGTGTGCCAGGGAACACCATTGCCTCCAGTCTAGGGGGTCCATCCCTCTCTAGCCCCTTCTGCATCGCTAATGTCTTAGTGGGGGGGTGCAGGGGTCCCTCCCAGTGGCCCTCTGGTGCCGAGTGTTTCCAAGGTAAGCTTTCCACCACGACATACTGCAGTTCTCCGTACCCCTCTGAGTCATACTCACAAAGTGTGTCTTCTCCCAGGCCAACATTTGTCCAGTCCAACTCTACAGTGATGGACAAAAGCAGTGTCTCGCCATAGTAGGTCAGGACTGAGGACCGAAAAGCCATTTTTGATCCCCTTTGAGACCTCTCAAGTGCAGCCATCTGCTTCTATGTGAGCGGCTCCCAGTCTCTCCAGGTCAGCCAGTCCCAGGCCTGCCTCGGTCCCCACTGATTGTGTGGATGTCCCCCTGGGAGGAGCCCCTCCCAATCATGATTTTGCCAGTTGGCACTCCTTTCTCAGGCTCTGCGAGGGACCAGGCTGGGCACTCCCAGGCCACCAGGGGCCCGAGGGAGCATTCTATTGTGACAACCAAGAGGGCGGCCACCTTTTGTATGTCCGAATCAGTATGTGGGATCCATCCCAGCTCAAAGGAGAGGTCAAAAGGGTACGTTCATCTGTATCAAATAGCATCATCTCGAAGTATCATGGTGATGGATCAGAAAAGGTCACGCGTCGCTGTAGCGTGAGTTTGAGTATATCTTGGTTGCAAGATTCTCTCCTTCTCTAGGTGGTAGTGGAACTTAATTAAGACATCCCTGGAGTGTTGTTGCTGAGGGGCCCTCTTAGGTCCCACAAGGTGTATCCTGCCTGTCGTTATCTTTGGGTGGTTATTCCCCAGCAGGGAGGAGAGCATTCCAACCACAAAGAATTCCAGGTTGGTCTAGAACCTCCTCGCTGAGTCCATGTATGCGAAGGTTGTTGCGCCTTGAGCAATTGTCTTGGTCCTTGAGTTTCTCAACCATCGTTTGGTGTTGCTCGCCTATCACAGCATATTCCTCTGAGGCCACGGCATGCGCAGCATCAACCGTGTCTAGATGTGTCACAGTCTCCACTATTAGTTGCGACACTGAGTCCACATCTGTTATGCGATCTGCGATTTGTAAGTGCTATCCCAACTCACGGGCATCACCCAGCTCCGCCACCTCACCTGTGCATGGGGTTTCCAAATATGTAAAAAGGGTCCCCCTGGTTGTCGCTTTCTTCTTGGGGGCAGAAAGCTCTCCCAGCATGAAGACGTTGCACCAACCTGGCTTTTGTTCAGGGCAGCCTCGCTTCTAGTATCACCATTTAGCTGTCTGCACCCCCGCAACACAATTGGAGCGAAGCGGTCCCAGAGAGGCCCCAATTCATGGTCCCAGTCTATGAATTAAATGCATGCTGGAGTACTGTGCATCCGTTCCAGTGGCAGCCTGAACTCTCAAGGCCCCTTCAGTACAACTTTTTCGGGTCACTCACCATTACGGGGATCTCTAAATTCCTCTCACTGTGTAGTCACTGACCTTGCAACATCGTCTTGTGGTTTTGCCTCAGGGGTCTGGTGAACAGATCACAGGTAGGCAACATATGTTGAGGCCTCTCCATACTTCAGGCCTGCTACAGGATGCCCAGCTAGGAGTCACAGCCTCTACAGCTGCGGGCGCCACATCTTGTTCTCCAGCCCCGGGGGTGCTCTTTGCTGTGCCCACAGCCCGGGCAGATCCCCCGCACGAGCCTCTGCTCCTAGACGGGGGCCTCTTACTGCCCTACATCAACTTTGGGGCATGGGGCGATGTCCATCATAGATCAGGACCTTGCTGGGGCCGGACACCGCCGCAGGCTTGCCCGACCATCCCAGCTGCCGTCAACTCACAAGGTTCAGCGCAGGGGAGAGTGAGCTCACTATTTTTCTAGATCCCCCCACCCCCGGATCACGGATGTCAGTGCATCGGGGTGGATGGGTGCAAATGCTGCTGTGAAAACTGTTGGCCAGCTGGAACGATGGCAAAGAGCGTCTCACTGCTCTGCCATCTTGGTCACATCCCTGAAACCACTATTTTTTATTTTTTTAATGTAAAATGATGCTTTTGAAGTTGCTTCAAGTCTCCTGCAACCATACTAACAGCATCTTTCCATGTCATTACTGGGCTCATGGAAAGGTAAGTTTGTTTGACTAAACACCCTTATTTGTGTGCTTCAGAGAGCAAAGTGGAAATAAAATATTAGTTTGTGGTTCCTAACTCTGAAAATAGACTTGACCTTTGTCACCCTGAAGGGGCCGCTGTGAGATGCTTTAGTAGTTGTCTGCAGGTGAACTAGAGGAAAGCCACAGGAGGTATGTGCAGGAAGGTTCGGTCTACAGCAGCTTTTGAGAGGAGCATTGGAGCTCTTAGGAGGAAGCACCGCAGGGCAGAATTAAAGCCCGTTAGACCTGGCATATTTGGCATGTTTTTCCCCCCTCTTTTTTGCTTCTGACCTCCTGTTTTTGGACTGTGTGCTGCATTTAGTTTTGCTGGTTTTAGAACTCTGGGTACTTTACCACTGCTGACCAGTGCTAAAGTGCAAGTGCTCCCTGTGTAAATTGTATCTGTAATTGGTTATCCATGATTGACATATTTAATTTACTGGTAAATCCCTAGTAAAGTGCATTGCATGTGCTCAGGTCCTGCAAATCAAATGCTACTAGTGAGCCTGCAGCACTGCTTGTGCCACCCACGTGAGTAGCCCTGCAAACATGTCTCAGACCTGCCACTGCAGTGTCTGTGTGGGCAGTTCTTAACTGCATGTCGACCTGGCAAGTGCGCCCACTTGCCAGGCCCATGTCTTACCTTATACTACATGTAAGGCACCCCTAAGGTAGGCCCAAGGTAACCCCATGAGCAGGGTGTAGTGTATTTAAAAGGTAGGACATGTACTGGTGTGTTTTGCATGTCCTGATAGTGAAATACTGCTAATTTTGTTTTTCACCATTGCAAGGGCTAGCTCTCCCATAGGCTATCGTTGGAGCTGCCTTGTAACCTCACACAAGAGTAACTTCCAATTGTGAAGAAATAAAGATTTGGAGTCAATGAACACACAATTTAAAAATACATCTTTTAGTGAAGTTGGTTTTAAATTGCGTGTTTGAAAATGCCACTTTTAGAAAGTGGGCATGTTTTTGCTTTAACATTCTGTGCCTCTGCCTGCACGTGGAATCCACGTCTGAGGGAGGGTGACAGTTGGCCTGTTTGTGCATTCACTCTAGACAATCACACAAAAGGAGCTGAGGTGTGCCCTGCATATCCTGATGGCCCATCACCAGGCTGATGGTTCTTCCTGAGCTACAGTGGTGGGAAGAGTGGTCACAAACAACTGAATAGGGCTGTGCCCGTCCTCACACAAAGCTGTCTTCACCCCCTGTAGTGTGTCTGGAGCCAGGTCAGGGAAAGGCAGGGTTTTGTGCACTACAAAGACTTTCCTTTGAAGTTTGCCTACTTCAAAGGCAGAAACTGGTATAAGTACTGGAGCTATGACACCATAACTTCAGAATACTTCTGGACTAAGAGGACTTTCTGCCAGGAAGAAGAGCTGGATGCTGTAGGAGGGGAACTGCCACTCTGCTTGTTGCTTTGTTGTGCTGGCCTGCTGCTTGCTGCTTCTGTCCTGTGAGTGAAAGGACTGGACTTTGCTTTCTACATCCAACTTCCAAGGTTCTCCAAGGGCTTATGTGTGCTCGCCTCCTGTTAAGAAGTCTCAGGGCCATCAAAGACTTCATCTGCAGCCCATTAACTTCTCTGCTGGGAGTCCTGACCTGCCAAGTGGTGCCAATTCCAGTTCTGGACCCTTGGAGGTGGTTTTGCTGCTAAGAACCAAGAAGAACCATGCATCGACTCTCAGCGCCTGTTTTTCCGAAATAGCACCGCTGTGCGGTTGAAAAAGCAACACATCGCCGATGTGTGCCCAAAGATTTTATGCAGTTCCTGCTGTGCGGCTGAAAGATCGCTGCAGCCCAAGTTCCGAGCACTGTGTCACCGACGTCTGTGGGGCACGCTCCGACGTGGGCCCTGCTGTGCAACTGAAGAAATCGACACATCACCTGGTTCATGGCTGGGAAATCGACGCAGCACCTGTTCCACCGCAGCCACATTGATCCAGCGCATCTGGATTTTCGAAGCATCGTCCCTGCGCTGCCAGTTCTTCATCGATGTTGCCCTGCAGTAAGGAACCGAGGCTGTGTGTCCGGAGATCGATGCATCATCTCCTCTCACAGTAAGGAACTGACGCATCACCTCCCCTGACAGTAAGGAACCGACGCATCACCTCCCCTGCACTGATGTAAGGAAACAAAGCATCACCTCCCCTGGCAGTAAGGAACGGACTCATTACCTCCCCTGGGAGTAAGGAACTGACGCATCGCTTTGCTTTTCCGGTGCCTCACCTCCCCTGTGCCTGTTTTCGTCGTCTTTGATTTTGACGCATCACAGATACTTTGTGATAAAAGTGGCACAGCCATAGTTTTCTATGGACTGAACTATTTTGAACCTTTTAAAAGTGATATCTTTACTTGTGTATGTTGGATTTTGTCATTTTGGTCTTCTTTTATTCAGATAAATATTGGCTATTCTTCTAAACTGGTGTGATGTCCTTTTATAGTGTTTTCACTGTGTTATTGTGTGTGTATGTACAAATGCTTTACACATTGCATCTTAGATAAGCCTAACTGCTCGTGCCAAGATGCCAAGGGGGTGAGCAGGGGTTATCGAAGCTGTGTAATCCCCTTACCCTGACTAGAATAAGGGTCCCTACTTGGACAGGGTCCAAAGCACTACCAATTAGAGACTCCCATTTCTAACAAAGCCTATGGGGGTCACAAAACTGCCGTCCTGCTACTAGCTGCTTCAAGCTACATCACTTTAGGTGGTCACAATACTCCTCATTCGGATATGTATAGGAGAAAAGTATTTAATGTCCGTTTTGTAGGACATGTTTTTCCAATCTTAGAAACAGGTGTAGTTCTTTTTGAGTTCAAAATATTTTATTTAATTTTGTTTATAGACAACTAATAAAGACATTACATAAAATGTTATTATTTAGCAACAAAATACCTAATAACAATTCACAAATTGACCAAAATTATTTAAAAATTGCAATAGGTATTGAGATATTACATATTGAAAAGATACATAAAGGGGAGAAGGAAGGAAGGGAAGGGAGGGGACAAATATAACAATTAATGCATAAGATTTACACAGAGCTACTATATTTTATCATACGTATAATCTATTTGAGTTAAAATCAAAACTAAAGATATAAATACATCATTAAGAGGATAAATATACATCAACAGGTAACCAAAAAGATTGATAAGCGAGCGAATTATGTGAAATCCCATTCATGGATAATTGAGCACCTCTTCTAGTAAAGATAACCCACGACCACCAGGCATTAACAGATAATATAGAAACATCTTTCCAACAAAAAGTGATGGATTTTATAGCTGCTGAGATTAGGAAATTAAAAAGTTTGCTTTCTAAATCATGTAAGTTTTGTGAAATAATAGCAGATTTACATATTATTAATTGATAGGAAACATCAATATGGAGTTTTAAAAAGCTTTTGTATGATAACCCAAACTTCAGACCAAAATTAAAAAACCATAGGACAGTCAAAAAGCATATGTTGTAATGTACCTGGATGTAATTTACAATGTCAACAATCTGCAGAGGGAAGAAGTTTAGCCTTAAATAAACGTGATGGAGTCCATAAACAATTGTATAGGATATAAGAGTTGGTTTGGTAAATCGAAACAGGCAGCCAACCAGATATACTACTAAGCCAAATATCCTTCCATGTGTCAATAGATAAAGAAAGCGAAAGTTCATTGTTCCAAAAAGATGAAATCATCTCTAAATTGCTACCTAGAGTATCTGATAATTTTTTATATAGAATGGAAACCCCATGAGACGATCTAGAGACTGTTTGAATGTAAATTGATAAATCTGCTGTAACATTAGACGGAATAGCATTGGGGAAGGAATCTAAGATTGAATTGCACAAATATTGATACTTAATAAGGTCAGATTTAAGTAAACAAAATCTTGCTTGCAACGTTTCAAAAGCAATAAAGGTATTATTGGAATAAACATCTTTAAGATAAAAAATACCAGCTCTAATCCATGAAAACCAAAAACTAATATTCCTGTTTAATTTAATGACATTACTATACCACAGTGATAACTCATCAGTATTATTCATGGGAAAGAGAAAAATTAAGTCAAGGTCATTAAATAACATTTTAGTAGATTTAATAATAACTGATTTTTGAAAAAATGTAGCATTGTTATGCATAGACACTAAAGTAGGTAATGGAAATGGATTTACTATAGATTTCTCAATACATAGCCATGCAGGAGGATTATTTAAAAGGAGTGGTTAAACCATAATGAGCTTTGTTTTAAAATAAAAGCTTTATGATAAAGAAAGAAGTCTGGGATACCGAAACCAGCATTACGTTTAGACACTTTTAACTTTTTATAACTAATACGAGGAGATTTGTTGTTCCATAAAAACTTTGACAAAAATTTATCAACCTCTTTATAAAACTTTAATGGAAATTGAGTAGGGATCATGGCAAGGGTATAAAAGATTTTGGGAGCAATAGTCATTTTGATAGAGTCCATTCTGCCCCACCATGAAAGATGTAATGATGCCCATTTAGACGTTTTATTTTTAATGTAATTTAGGATGAAATCACAGTTTAAATTTATTGTTGATTTTATGGATGAGGAAAATAAAATTCCAAGATATTTTAACTTATTCTTTTGCCAAATAATTTCACGCATGGGAAGCATATCATGAGTGCAATAAACATTTAGGGGAAAAAATTTAGTTTTGTTGGTATTTAAAGTGTAGCCCGAAACTGTAGAATAATTTGTTATAATATCCATTAATGAGGGGAACGAAGATATAGGGTCACTAACAAATAAAAGCACATCATCCGCATAAGCAAGAGTTTTAACCATAACATCCTTAATATTAATTCCTTTAATATTGTCACATTTTCTTATAGAGGTAAGAAAAGTTTCAATGCCAATTAAAAATAAAAGAGGAGAAAGAGGACATCCTTGTCTTGTACCTCTAAAAAGCGAAAATTGATTTGAGACTTGTCCATTAATAAATAAACGAGCAGTAGGGGCAAAATATAGAGCTGAAATCATGCGTATAAAAGTATCTCCAAAATTAAATGAGGACAACGTATGAAATAAAAATTGCCAATGGATTTTATCGAATGCTTTCTCAGCATCTAAGGCTAAAATTCCAGATGGTAACGTTAAAGTAGGACTTTGTTCAATAATATGTAGCAAAGTTCTTGTATTATGAGCAGAATATCTATTCTTCATAAAACCAGATTGATCCGGGTGTATAATAGAATCTAATATGGGGCCCAATCTAGTAGCAAGTATTTTAGCATATAATTTACAATCTTGATTAATTAAGGATATAGGGCGAAAATTAGACACAAGATTGGGATCTTTATCTGGTTTCGGAAGTACTATAATTAACGCTTCTGTAAAAGAACCAGAGGTAGTTCCTGTGGATCCGAAAAACGAAAATAGTTGGTGTAAAAAAGGTAAAAGGTATGACTGAAATTCTTTGTAGAATTCCGCTGGAATCCCATCAGGACCAGGAGATTTGTTCTTTTTAAGGGATTTTATAGCTGATAAGATTTCATCTTTGGTAATAGGTGCATCAAGTCCAATTTTATCTGATTGTGGAATCTTGGGTAACTCACAGGAATTTAAAAAGGAGTCGATTAACGAAGCATCTTGAAAATCAGGTTTATTATATAATTCAGAATAGAAATTCAAAAATTCATTAACGATTTCATTGTGAGAAAGAGCAATTTTACTATGGGCACTATGAATTGAATTGATTTGAGTTTTATCCTTTTTTATATGTAAATAATTAGCTAATAGCCTTCCAGATCTATTAGTATTAAAACTAAATCTGGCTTTAGCATTAGAGATTTGGATACCTGCTCTTTTACTAAGGATTGAATTAAATTCATAACGCAATTTTTGTAGCTTAAATTTATATTGAGGGTTGTTGGATGTAATAAAAAGTCGTTCAAATTTCGCAATCTGTTTTTGAAGATTTTTAGCATTTGCATGAAAGGTTTTATTTTCGTGGGCCATAATATAGTTACACCCCTAATATAAGCTTTAAAAGCATCCCATCTATTAATCATAGAAGTAGAACCTTCAGGGTTGAGTATAAAATATTCTTGAATGGCGGTTAAAAGTTTAGGCTTGTTATACTCATTTAAAATTATACCAGTGTTCATACGCCATCTAGATTGTTTAGTAAAAGTTGATTCCAAATTCAAAACCAAAGAAATCATAGCATGATCTGAGATGTCAATGTTACCAATAGTAGAATAGTAGGAGTAGTTATTGAACCAATTAGTTGCCTAGAAACCAATAAACAATCAATTCTAGAGTGGGAATTGTGAGGATTTGAGAAGAATGTAAAACATTTTTCTGTAGGAAAATGTAGTCTCCAAATATCAACTAACTTAGTGGCTTGAATAAATGATTTGAAAGCATAATAAACTTTAGAAGGGTGAAACTTAGTAAGAGATAATCTATCTAATAAAGGGTCAGAGATAACATTAAAATCACCTCCAACAATTAAAGAGGCATTACCGACCTTTAGAACCTCTGTTGTAAGATTAGTCCAAAAAACTGGGTCATCTGCAGTAGGACCATAAACATTTAATAAAAATAGAACTGAGTCATGAACTTTAATTTTAATGAGAATGTACCTACCATCCTTATCAGAAATTTTACTCAAAATTTGACAGTGAAGTTTTTTTGCAAACAAAATAGCTACACCATTTTTCTTACCATTAGCAGGGGAAGAAACAATAACATCTACCCATTTCTTCTTCATATAATCTAAAATGCTATCATCTATATGAGTTTCTTGCATAAAACAAACATCCGTTTTGCAACTACTTAGATAATCTAGAATTTTTGTACGTTTAACTGGATGGCGCAATCCTTTAACATTTAATGAAACTACTTTAAAATTATGTGTATTAGCCATAATAGAAAAAAGGAGAAAAAGAGATCAAAAAGAGGAAGATAAAAGAAGATCAAGAGAATGAGAAAAAGGTAGCTCCAAATAAGGAAAAGGGAAAGGAAAAATGAAACAAGATGGAAAAAACGACAAACAAAAGACATAAATATGAAATGTGAAACGCACCCACGCTTTACAAGCATGACCGGAACCGCTGGAGCCCCTCACAAAGAAATTTCAGTACTGTGTCAGAAAGGACATAACTGGTAAAAATCTTAACTGGTAAAAATCATGCAGCAGAGTCATTGGTATCCATTGAGAGCTGTGACTGATGAACCAAAAAATGTCTCAAATCTTCTGGACGTTGAAAAGATTTCGAAAAGTTATCCTTCCAAATGCGCATCATCGACGGATCAAAAAGACCATATTTGTAGCCTAGACTTCGTAGTTGAGGACGAAGAGCAGTGAATTCTTTGCGAATTGAGACAGTTTCTTTGGCGAAGTCCTGATGAATAAATATTTTATTTCCATTTACCATCAATGAAGGTATTTCTCTAGCTGCTTTTCTGATTAAAACCAAATGGTGGTGTCGAAGAACTTTAAAAATCATTTGTCGCGGTTTTGTGTGTAGAGGGTTCCTATGTGAGGGAATCCTGTGAGCCTGATCAATTTCAAACGTTTCTGAGAATTTAATTTGCAAAAGACCAGGCAATAAATTCTCCAAATATAATCTACAGTTATTTCCCTCAACATCTTCCAGCAAATTAAATATGCGTAGATTATATTGTCTGTTACGGTTTTCCATGTCCAATAATGTTGAGCACATAGGTGAAATTTTTGCCACAAGTGGAGAAAATGTGTCAATTTTGACCTTATTATCCTGTATTTTGATGGAATTATCCGATATTTTCATTGACAAACTGGCCATTTCTTTGCGCACATGTTTAACTTCAGAAGCAATAGTGTCTGTATTGACACGAAGTGCCTGAATTTCCTCCAATATTAAAGCTAGTGAGGGTTCAGAAGACTCCACTACTTTAGATTTAGCAGGAGGAGGAGAAATCTGCTGCCTCCTTTTATTATTAATAGCACTTTTATTTTCCATTTTGAGTAAAAAGAGACAAAATGAGACTTGCAGAAGTAAAATAGTGTATGAAAAAGCCAAAGCTGTGGAAATAACCAGGAAATGACTGGTGCAGCAGCTAAAATGGGTTGGGGGAGTGGCTAGGCCCAAGCCAGGCCCTTTCCTAAAAGTTCACTCCGCCCCCTTGACAGAAAGCCTGGCTGTACCTGAAAGCAGTGCAAGGAGCAGGAACCAGGCGATGAAAAAACCCACTTCCGCTGCACAGAATCGTCGACAAAAGCTCCACAACAAAGGTAAGTTGTTAATGAATGCAGCGACCTCCACCAGAATGCCTTTCCTGACTGGAATTCGTCGTTTAAACCCTAAAAACGGGCTTAATTAGCGTAAAGTCTCTCACGCGGCGGCCATCTTGAATCGCGCGTTCGCGCGTCTCCGAAACAGGTGTAGTTCTTATTATGTTTCTACTCGTGGTGGGAAGGTTAGCCAACTTTGGGACAGACACACAAAGTAGAGAGCAGGCCTACGAGGGCTCTCATGAATGCACGGCAAGTAAACATGGGAAGTCACTAAAGCTTGCTCACAAAGGATTCTGGGGACAGCAAGTTCATATTTGTGGCTTGAAGAGCCACTCCAGCATAGCTGTGGCCTGTTAATGTTACTCATTAGCAATAGTACAGTAGGGGTGTCCATCACAGACACCGCTGAAATATTTCATGCGCATCATTCAGGGGAGAAGCAAGATATTAATTTACCTGACCTACCAGAAATTGTAAGGTAATGGGATGGTAAGTGGATATCCAGGAAAGTAGATGTTTGATTTGTGGGAAAAAATTATAATTATTGTTGGACTTGGCCCTTTTTGGCTAAAGTTCCTTAAACATTTTGCCTTCCTCCTAGACCTTTTTCTGACATGGTGTTGCCGACTTAGATGCTTTGGGCACTTTGCCACTGCTGACCAGTGTCAAAGTGCAAGTGCTCCCTGTATAAAGTGTTATGGTAATTGGTTGTCCCTAATTGGTATGTTTGTCTTACCAGTAAAGTCCCTAGTAAAGTGCACTATGTGTGCCAGGGCAGGTAATGCAAATGCTACTAGTGGGCCTGCAGCACTAATTGTGCCACCCACACAAGTAGCCCTAAAGAGAGATCTCAGGCCTGCCACTGCAGTGCCTGCGCGCAGTTTGTTAACTGCCTGGTTGTCCTGACAAGTGCACCCACTTTCCAGGCCTTACCCTTCCCTTTTTTGTTATGCACATCAGACACCCCTATAGTAGGCCCAAGGTACCCCCCTGGGCAGGGTGCAGTGTATATGAAAGGTAGGACATGTACTGAGGTGTGTACCATGTCCTGACAGTGAAATACTGCCAATTTCGTTTTTCACTGTTGCAAGGCCATCTTGCCCATAGGACAAAATGGGGAATGCTGTGTCACATGTTTTCAGCATATCTTCCCATCGGCATAAGATGGAGAGATGGAGTTTAGTGTGCCTGAACTCAGAATTTAATAACGCATCTTTTTATGAAGATGGTTTTTAAATTGTGTGTTTAGAAACCACGCTTTTAGAAGTGGCTGGTTTCTTGTCCTAACCATCCTGCGTGCTTCTGCCTGGTTGTGTATTGACTGGCTGGGTTTGGATGCGACAGGGTCTGGGGAGGTGTCCTGACACCAGGGAGGAGTAGGTGGTACAGCAACAGGCTGGCCTGCATTTGGTGTGATGGGAGGAGTAGCCCCCTGGATGTGAGGAGTGCTGTGCTGCTGCCACAAAGGGATGGCACCACCTCCTGCGCAGCGTCTGAGGCCCAGACCCGCACTATCAAAGGAAGAGGGTGTGCACTGGCAGGAAGACACCCAGAACTGGTTTGGACCAGGCTCAGAGCCCCCTGAACACAAAGACTTCAAAGGCATTTAGGGGTATAAATGTGAGAGCTGAAACCCCTAGACTCAAGACTGAACTCAAGACTGAAAAGGATTAAAACTACTTTGTGATCAAGAGGAATCTCTGCCAAAGAAGAACAGCTGAAGAGACTGAAGAGAAGGACTGCCCTTGCTGTGTGTTCTGGGGCTGGCCTGCAGTTTGCTGCTTTGACTAAGGCGAGGATAAGGGACTTTGCTGTGTGCTGTGTCCCCCTGCTTGAAAGGACTTTGCTGTGTGCTGTGTCCTGAAGTAACTTGTCTCCAAGGGCCCGAGAAGAGCTGGTCCCCTGTTGTGGAAACTCAGAAACATCAAAGTTTCCAACCGTGTCTCAGCGACGCTTGGTGCGTATGCTTTTGCACGCCTGAGACTGTCGTGTGGTCTGTGGTGCCGTTTACGAGGTGCCACGTGACCGCATTGCCCCCGCAGCGTGAAACATCGTCCATGCTGCTGCTTGGCCGTTTGTGTCCCGAGCCGTCATCGTAACTGAGGCTGTGAGTAAGGATCACCGCCGCCGGCCCAAGCCGCAACGTGCTAAAAGATTTCTGGAAGCTAAGGAAGCTGCAAGGTGAAAGGGATCGTGATCGTTGTTCGCCAAGAGGAATCTGCCCAAGATCGTCAACGAAGGAGAAGGCAGCGCCGTAACCCGTCCGGCTACAGCGTCGCTTAGCCACGGAGCTGCAACGTCATCGGGGCCACCCAGCAGGACGTCCGACGAGCGGGGAGAGAGAGAGAGAGCGAAGCAGCGCACCCCCCAGGTAAGGCTTGGACTCTGGTCGGGAGCCACAAGCGTGTGGCCTGGGGAGGCGTGCAGGAGGAGTACAGGAGTGCTCCGATCTCTCTCCTGCTGCACCGTGTTAGACCCGCTGAGCCCGTACCTGCCCAGCAGTACCGGGGCCGCCCCTTTAAGCTTACGACCGTTGTCTCTGTTGTTGGGGCCCAGTGGTGCCCGAGCTGATCGCGCAGATTGGCTTATTGCATTATTATTGCATTACGAACCGCATTATTCTTGCATTACAAACTGCATTATTCTTGCATTACGAACCGCATTATTCTTGCATTACGAACCACATTATTCTTGCATTACGAACTGCATTATTCTTGCATTACGAACTGCATTATTCTTGCATTACGAACTGCATTATTCCTGCGTTACGAACTGCATTAGTACTTGCATTAAGGACTGTCTTATTTCTACATTACGAACTGCATTATGAACTGCATAGCATTGCATTAGGACTGCATTAGATCATCGTGAACTGCTCATTAATACTGCAAGAACCTACAAGTGATTGTTGGCCTAATAACCGGCAAAGTGAAATATTACGAATACGCATATGTTGGATTTCTATCATTTGGTCTCATCGTATTTCTTTTGATAAAGATACCGCTATTTTTATAAAATCAGTTTGGTGTCCATTTGTGGTGTTATCACTGTGTTAGACATTGCCTTGGAGATAAGCCTGGCTGCGCGTGCCAAGCTACCAGAGGGTGAGCAGGGGTTATCTAAAAGTGTGTCCCTCCTTTCCCTGACTAGAAGCAAGGGTCCCTATTTGGGCTAAGGTACCTACCTCAGCCAACTAGAGACCCCCAGTTCTAACAATTATATTATTCAATTAATTAATTCACTTTTTTGTGTTAGCTCTGGGAAAATAAAGTCCCTTGGTGAACCATTTGTAACCTGATTAGTTTGTATTACGGTCTGGGGAATTGCTTTCCCATTCCATTCTCTTTTGTCCCTCGAGGCTACCTTACACTGATTTGACACTAAGTGGTGCCAAACCAGTGTAAGTGCAGTGAAATTCGTTATTTTCCGGTGAAAACCGGGAAAGCAAATCTTAGTGTTGGTAGCACTTTCGCTGTAATTATCAGTTTTAACCGACTACCACAACCTAGTGGTGTAACACAGGCCTCAGCAGCCCCCGGGCTGCAGGGGGCCCCCTCAGCACAGTTCTCTGGCCCGAGAGCACTTCTTCAACCAGTTGTGTGTCTCTGTGGAAATGTCCCACAACAAGGTTGTCATAATTATGTATTGAGCGATTATAATGATTCCATTAAATAATTATCTCACCTCCATGCACCTCCGAGTGATGGATATGCAGCCTGTAAACAGCGACAGTGTGGGTGACTTCGTTCTTGAGGGAAATTCCATCTGAAAGTACCTCACTGATGACCAGCCAGTAATTCTGAAAGCAGAGATGGGAAAGAACATATGGTGAAGTTCAGTTTTTACCAAGTCATATGTCAGGTGCAAACTACAACTATTACTTCAACCTTTGCCATCAGTAAATTGCGATTAGCGCTTTGCCACCTCTGTATTTGCCAGAGCATTGCCTAATGCCGTGCACTTTGAATTTCTAAACTTATATGAGTTCAGAGGGCCCTTTGTGTGTCAATTAGACAAGTGATATATAGATTTCAAAAGTCTTCATTTGATTCACTTTACAATAATGTACCAAAAGAGGCTCATTTCCATTTGATAATTAATTGCAAACGTGTTTCGAGAACTATGGTCACTTTTTCAGGGCTCTGAGACAATTTACTAATGTGCCACAATATAAGGATACTGTTTATTTTAAAAAGTTGTCTTTATGACCTAATTTTATTAAGTTATGAATAAAATACAGTCCCATATGTTGATTCATTATTAAATTGCTTCAAAGCCCTGATGAAGTGACCATTGTTGTTTGCGAAACGTGTTTAAAATTAATTATTTATTGCAACTGGGGCTCTGCTGATACCTTATTATATAGAGACTCAAATAAAGTCTTTTGAAATCTGTAAACCCCTTGCTTAATTAACATTACACCATGTGCCCTCTGAATCCATAAGTCTACACAGCCTATAACTACCCTCAAAGTCTCTTTAGCTTTTATCCCTGCACTTTGAAGAAGGTGGCCAAGTATCTCAAGCACGCCTCTTGGAATGACCAGACTATGGGCCAAATTTACAGTTTGGCGGATGGCACTTCTCTGTCAAAACATTGTAGATATCCCGTCCCCGTATTATCTGTCGAAACATGGAAGATATCCTGTCCCCGTATTACAAGTGCCACAGAATAAATAATGGACTTGTAATTTGTCTGACAGGACATCTGCCATGTTTGTGATGAAGTAGTCCATCTGCCAAACTCTCAGTAAGGCCTTATATGTGAATAGCAAATCAAAAATGGAGAGTTTGGGGGCGTGGCTTGGAGAGCCATCATGGCGGACGCAGCCTAACCGGGCTCAGCACGTCCACGCCATTATCCGTACAATATCCGGCGATAATCCTGCTTAAAGGAGCTACATCAATGCGGCAAACAACTCCGATGGTGTGAAGAGCCGAATTCCCCGACTTTCAGCGACGGACAGGCCGTGACGAGTGCGCCATCTCACAGGCCGCTACCGAGGAGGTGTCAGCCGAGTCTCGAGTGGGCAGCTCCCGCCCGGCGCCCGGATCATCTAGGAGCAGCGCGGCGGCGGGCTCGGGGGGCTAAGATGCAGCCCCGGAGGCGAGCGGCCCGGCGAAGCAGAGACGCCCTGTGTTCCCCGGGGACCCCCCGCGTGGTGTTCCACGGCGGTACTAGCCTGGCGCTGCGGGGGAGCCCACCCATCCTCCCATAGTACTGCCATTCGCCCGGGGAGGCCTCGACTGGGGTCTCCCTGTCTTGATCTGCGCTGTTGATATCCCAGGGCATGACGCTACTGGGCCTCCGCCCACACTGCTGTTTGGGGTGAGGGAGTGGGGCTGGCCGCGGCTGCGGCCCCTGCGCCGACCATGCGAGAGATGAGGCCCGAGTGCTGTCGGGCCCGCCACTTTCCATCTACGTGCGGCACAACTGTGGGGCCTGGCAATGAGACTGAGACGCGGCCCCGGAGGTGAGTGGCTTGGCGGAGTGGGGGAGCTCTGTTCCATCCGGCGCCCCCCGCACAGTATCCGGAGACAGTACTGGCCCAGTGCCGGAGCGGGGTCCGCCCTCCCCCCGCCCTGAAGCACCGCCATCGTCTGGAGGGGCCTCGGCTGGGGGCCCCCCCACTGACCTACGCTGCTGGGACCCCGGGGCTCTCGGTGCTGCCGGACATCAGTCCCTACCGCCATTGGGGGTGGAGGATACTGGCCCCCACATTACCTCTACCAGTGGCAAGGCCTTGAGCACTGCCTGGACTATCATCCTTCCTTCCTACCTGCGGTGCCTCGGTAGCGGCGGCCTGGCAGAGTGCCCAACGGGTCTGGCTCACCATTATCCAGCTGGGGGACCGCGGGGCTGTGGCGGCAGCCCCCCCACGCATCCCACATGCACCGGGGCCCAGTTTCTAGCCCGGGCTACGGCCCTGCCTCGGGGCGCACTGTTTTGGCCGGGGCCATTGCCGTGCACGGTAAGAGGGCGGAATGGACCATCGTAGGCCCTCCTAATCCGCGGCCACTGGAGAGTCTCGGTTGGCGGTAAGTGGATGACTGATGCTGACCTTTGCCACTCTGGAGAGCTGGGGGCCCCCCTCTTTCCCTGCATCTACTCCGTAGCCCACAATAAGGACATTCTAGACCTGTGGAACCCCTGGAACCCCCACTAGGATATACAGACCTGGTCATTGACGTCTTCTGGGAGGCACTGTTGGCGGGCGGTCCGGCGAGTTTGGTCCTCTTATAGGGCCTCCTTGGCAGGCAGTTGTGGGCGGCGGAAGCGGCTGAGCTAGGCTCGGTGCGGCTTGCGGCCCACGGCACACCTGGATCTGTGAGGACCCGCCGACGGTGCTTCCCTGTGGTGGAACCCAGCACAGTCCCTGCAGATTCTCCTACATTGAGGTTGAGCATCCGCCACCAGCGCCTATATCCCTGGAGCTGCCGTCCCCTCCCTGACACTGATCGCAATGGGCAGAGATAAACCCAGCGGGGCTGGCCCCGAACAGGGCACCTTGGATCACTTCACAGCGCCTGTTGGGGGCTCCACGGGGAGCGAGGGGGCCACCTCGATACCTGATAACGCGGCCCTCCTGGCAGCCATAAACAATGCCAGGGATAAGCTGGATGCTAAGATCGGCGCAGTGGGGTCGGAGGTATCGTTCTTGTGCCAGGATCTCCGTAAGGCAGTTGACCGTATCACGGAGGCGGAAACGCGTGTCTCGACGGTGGAGGACTCCGTGACCACCCTTCAGAAAAAGGTCAACAAACTCACGGTGGTATCGCAGGAACTGGCCTCTAGAGTGGAAGATGCAGAGGGTCAAGCGCGACGCAACAATCTGCGCTTTGTGGGCCTGCCGGAGGGATGTGAAGGATCCTCCATGACCCGCTTTATTACCCGGTGGCTCACGGATCTCATGCCGAAGGAACAACTCTCCCAGTGTTTCGTAGTGAAGCGCGCTCACCGGGCGTTGACCAGAAAGCCACCTCCGGGCGAAAATCCCCGACCAGTCATCGCAAAATTATTGAACTATGCCGACCATGATGCAATCTTGCGGTTAGCTAGGACACAAAGAGCAATTTCAGCACATGTCGAAGCCCATAATGGTGTTTCCTGATTATACACGCCTGGTTCAGCAGCAACGCCAGTCGTTTACAGCGGCAAAGCGCAGATTACGAGACTTGAATCTACAATACATGCTCCTGTACCCCGCCAGGATGCGGGTAATTTTCAATTCGAAATCAATTTTTTGTGACACACAGGAGGCCGTCTTTGCGTGGGCAGACGAAGGTACTCATCTTAAGCCGCACTCACCTCCGCCGCTGGAATTGGACTCCTCCCGCGGATCACAACGGAATAGATCTCATAGGACTAAATCAAAGAGATGCCATAGATCCGGATCGGACAGGCAATCCACTAGTCCGGAACGCGCCACCTGAGGCCTCCGGTCACATCTCTGAAGTCCTGCTGCTTATTGCCACAGATTGCTATCCACCGAGACAATCCAAATATATGCTTCCTTTGAGTGGGCGTGGATGCCCAGCCATGGGGCGCCAAGCCCGAGACACTTCGATCTCCCCTTGTTAAATTTTTCTTGGGTGGGTAGGGAACCGTTGGCGTAGGGGCCCTGGTCTTCCCTGTTGGGGGCTCAGCGCGCCCTGCACCACGACAGATGCTCCTAGTTTATGGCAGTGTCGGGTGAGGGGTTTTGTGAGGAATGTTGTTTTACCGTTTTTGTTTTACATGCAGACCTTTTATCTAGATTCCGATGTCATCATTATAGTGCCTTTAGAGATACGGGATGATGGCGCTGGCTGATACAGCACCCCTTGGGGACCTCACTGTGGTTTCATGGAATGTCCGGGGTCTTCTAAATATAGTCAAACGCGGTGCTGTCCTAAGCCAGGCCAAGCGGTATGGGGCCAATATCTTACTCCTCCAGGAGACTCACCTCCTGGGCAATAAAGCCCAGTGTCTGGCTCGTCTTGGCTTCCATTATATATATCATGCAGGGTTCACCAGGGTCTCCCGGGGAGTAGCTGTTCTTATACACCGCAGAGTCCCATTTCACTATAAAGCCCATAGAGTAGATCCCGGGGGCAGGTTTGTCTTCGTCACGGGCACACTGTACGGCGAGCGGGTCACCATAGGTAGTATATATGCTCCACCTCCGCTTGGGGCGACCATTATCGACAAGATCTCTGGAGTCTGGGGGTAACTGCCGGAGGGTCTGACCCTCCTGGGTGGGGACTGGAATGACACTATGGGGCTAATTGACTGACAACGCAGTACTGACCGCCCACCACCATCGGGTCCCTCTAAACTACACGTACTGGTATCTACCTTAGGCTGGGCGGACATTTGGCGGGAGTATCACCCCACAGATCGCGGCTACACATACCTATCCACCGTTCATGGGTCGCAGTCCCGATTGGATTATTTCTTCGTACCTCGCGTATTTCTCCACAGATTCTCACAGATTGCCCACCTCCCTCGGGGACTCTCTGATCATTCCCCGATTACTCTAAAATGTCATACTTGCTCTCGGAATCCTCCCTTTTGATTGCGCATGTCCCCCTGGCATCTTCGAAGCCCGGACTACCAGGACATGTTACACGCGGCGATCTCCGATTATCTAGACGTAAATGTCCCCTCCGCTCCGTCCCCGAGCATTCTCTGGGAAGCTCTCAAACCCACTGTGCGGGGGCAGAAATTAGCTATCGCACCAAAGAAAGGTGTGCGCGACGGGAGCAATTGGCGAAGTCTTGAGTCGCGCCAGACGGCTCTAGCCCTGCAACTTAACCTAGACCCCCAACCCCACCCTTCGACGTAACCTGCTACAAGTGCAACAAACAATACAACAATATCTAATGGGGGAGGCGAAAGATTTGGGAAGCGTCACAGCACCGAATCTACCAGTGGGGGGACAAGTCGAGTAAAATGCTCCATAGGCTCTGCCAGGCGGACAGATCCCCAGCTGTGGTGCCCACCATCCGAGGTGCTGGAGGTGCCATGTGCTCGTCACCAGAGGACGTGGCCAGGGAATTTGCACGACATTTCACATCACTGTATGAACGTCGCGAACAAATCTCAGAGGCCCTGATAGCGGAATTCCTGACAGATATCCCACCTCGGAAACTCACTGACCAAATGCGCGAACAACTGGAGGCCCCCATCACTCTAGATGAGTTGACCTGGGACATACATGCCTTACGCCCGGGGCGGGCCACCGGACCCAATGGATTCCCTGTGAAATTCCTGCGACCGAACATGCACCTACTAGGCCCCCACGTACTGGCGGCTATGCAGGAGGCCCTTGATCAAAACATATTGCCCCGGGACTAGCGGCATGCAGAGATCGTCTTGTTCCTTAAACCAGGACGTCCACCCGAGGACCCTTCCTCATATCGCCCCATTTCCCTCATCAACTTGGAACCTAAATTACTAGGGAAGATCCTAGCTGATCGCCTGCGCGCATGCGTCTCAGACCTAATCCACCCTGACCAGTTGGGCTTCATGCCCCATCGAGCCACCCGCCACAACACCCGGAGAGTGCATAACGCTATAGCAGCAGCCCCGACGCTGGGACGCCCGGCTGCCATACTATTGGCGGATGTAGACAAAGCATTCGATTCACTCAGCTGGGTCTACCTCTTTCAATTACTTGAAGCGGTAAACTTTGGTCCCCGTTTTATAGCCTATGTTCGCCTGTTATATACAAACTTAACGGCGTCGGTTCGCATAGCCGGACATCGCTCAGACCCCTTCCCCATCCACAGGGGCACGAGACAGGGCTGCCCCCTGTCCCCGCTATTATTTGCCCTAGCGGTAGAGCCATTGGCAGCGTGGGTCAGGAGTGACCCGGTACTCCGTGGCTTCGACTGGTCCCAATCGAGATCGGACCGCATTGCATTATGACCGACCCGTGGTTCTCAGGGCCTCGCATATTGCAAATCCTTAGGGTGTTCGGGGAGGCTACCGGCCTACACATCAACCCGGCAAAATCCGTGCTGTTTCCAGTATGCGTTCATCAAGGCCGAGAAACCTGGGCATCACAGCTGTCGCACGCGACGGATGGTTTTAAGTATCTGGGCATCTTCATGTCACCATGCCCCAAAGTCTCATGGGCACATAATATCAATCCATTGCTTCTGAGTCTGAATGGCGAAACGACAATCTGGTCCTCCCTTCCCCTGTCTCTCTATGGGCGATCGGCCATCTTTAAGATGGTGTCTTTGCCTCGGATTTTATACAGACTACAAAATTACCCCTACACAATCCCGCGCTCTTGGTTCGCGAAAGTGAATGCCATACACAATAAATTTCTCTGGAACGGGGTTGCGATTAGGGTCGCACTCTGCACTTGCGTACAATCTACGTATTGCGGGGGGATCGCAGCAGCGGACATCTATTCTTATTATGCAGCCTCTCATCTACTCATTGAAAATGAATGGTGGTATAACTCCCCGTCTGACCCAGCTTTCGCAATAGAGCATGCAGCAATGGAAGAGACCCCCCTCCTCCAGCTCCTTTACAGTGCCATACAATTAGATTTCCTACCCCCTGCGAGTAGAGTAGAGTGGTGATACGGTGGTGCGGAACGTTGACCCAAACAACTCCCTTATGGCAAGGCACATACCTCCGTCCAGTTGCAGCTCTGGCGGGATTCCGCGGGTGGGACCTGGTGGGGATATCGACTCTCAGTGATGTGATGAGGGGCACCACACTGAAATCCTTTCAGCAACTACAGGCGGACTATCAACTACACAAGACGCAATTTTATAAATACCTCCAATTCCGCCATGCCTTAACCCCCCTGATTCGCACTCTTGAGACCCTTCCGGAATTCCACCCATTAGAGGGCCGTCTGCTGATGGGAGATTTGGACCTACATAAAATTAAGCAAATATACCAGACATTGACAACCCATACACAGACAACGTTAGATAAGACACGTCGTGCGTGGCAAACTGACATCCCTGACCTGACGGACGACGACTGGGCCGAGGCCATTGCCAGCCCCCGGGGTGCTGCGGTATCTACACGGTATCGCCTGATACAGTTCAAGTATCTCCATCGTGCATACTACACACGAGACCGACTCTGGAAGATGGGGGTCATCCAGTCCCCTACATGTTTACGGTGCGGGAGGGAGGATGGGACCTTCCTACACACGGTTTGGAGCTGCACTGCGTTGCAGCCCTTTTGGCGTAAAATACTGTCCTGCTTAAACGAAGTACTATCATGGCAACTCCCGCTTGACCCGCGACTGTCTCCTGCACAGTACAGATGATATTGGGGACAATAAGTATAAGCAACATTTATTGTTTTTAGCCCTCACTATCGCTAAACGCGATATCGCCTATTTGTGGAAAGGGACTTCTCCACCGATCCTAGGCAAATGGAAAATTGAACTTTATAGATGTATGGGGGCCGAAATCGCAGTGTTCTTAGCCCATGGCTGCCCCAAAAAACACAGGAAAATCTGGACCTGATGGGCGACATATCGTGGAATAGATCTTCCTCCCCTGCTGTCCACAGACCCCTAATGGGCGACCCCCCTATTCCAATGTTCATTCCTCGGACCACTCCATATTGTTTGATAACCCATCATTCTGCTAATGTATCATGTGCACATTTATCGAGATCTAGTACAGTCTGCGTTTTGTTTAAGTTATGTACCCTGCACGTTTTGCAGGCCTTCAAAAATGTTCAAAATGTCGGAACACCTGCTATGTTCTATCTCCTATACGTCTATATAGGGCTGCAGCCCGAATTTCACTGGAATAACCAAATAAAATTTGTTGTTAAAAAAAATGGTGAGTTTGAAAGGTGAAGAATTTCTGAAGCAAGCACTGGCAAAGCCAATAGGTCTGGCATTGGTCGCCAGCCTTTTGGCAATTCTTGTTTGTTTTGTCATGGTTTTTGAAAACCTCTATCATTCAAGAAGCTGCCAGGCCTTCAACAATTTAAAAAGTAAACATTGGCTAATGGCACAATGTTTTTTTGGTCTAAAAAACCCCAGATATTACCGTATAACTCCCTGGCACTGAATGGCACTACTTTGTGGCTGGACGTGCTCCTTGTGAAAGGGTAGCATGCCATAAGTCATAGTGAAGTCAGACAATGGCTAAAGTGGACTGACGCATCGCCCTTTGATGCATAACCGAGAGGGTGGAAGGATAACGTGAATAACATAATCACAGACTAATTGATAAGGCCTGACTTGAAAACCCCTATAAGTATGTTATACACATACTTTAAGTAAAATCAAAAGGACTTGTTTTGGCTAACAGGCCCAAAAAAGTCAATTGGTCTGGCATTGGCTGTCAGCCTCTTGCGTTTTGAGAAAGAAGGCAAGAAAGAAAGAGTGAAAGAAATCAAGAAAAAGTGCAAAGAAGAAAGAAAGCAAGAAAGAAAGAAAGGGAGAGAAAGGGAAGAAAGAAGGATGGAAGGAAGGAATCAAGGAAGGAAAAAGGGAAAAAGGAAAGAAAGAAGGCATAAAAGAAAGAAAGAAAGCAGACAAGAAAGAAAGAATGCAGGCAAGAAATAAAGAAAGAAGGCAAGAAAGAAAGAAGGTAAGAAAGAAGGCAGGCAAGAAAGAAATAAAGCAAGCAAGAAATAAAGAAAGAAGACAAGAAAAATAGAAGGCAAGAAAGAAAGAGAAAAGGGAAACAAGAATGAAGCAGGCAAGAAAGAAGGTAAGAAGTAAACAAGAATGAATGTAAGGAATAAGGAAAGAAGAAAAATATGGATAAAGGAAAGAAAGGAAAAAGAAGGAAAACAAGAACCAAGGCAAGAAAGAAGGAAAAAATGAAACCACAACAATTAGAAAAGGAGTGTCCACTATATTGTTTTGTTGTCCACTATATTGTTTTGTTTCCGGCCCAAATTCAGACAATCCAATGTTAACAAATATAACAATGATGAACAAAAAAGAGATTCAGTTGTCAGGAGTCTTAAAAATGCGTCAGGTATCCAACTTTTATTGATTTTTCAGTACATGAAATTTCCAGTCAGCCCAGCCAACGCGTTTCGTCCTCTATGGACTTTCACCAGGGTTGTGCTTTCCAAACTTGTGTGACTTTTAAATAGCAAGAAAAATGCTGCGACACTCAAGCCCTGACGCATGAAGAAGGAAGATGATTTAGGGGGTACTACACCACCCGAAAAGGGATTTATTGCCCATGAAGACACTGAAAAGGAGGCTATACTTCTTGCTATTTAAAAGTGCTAAATTATCCTGCTGGTGGGGCTCTATCATTGTTCTTTTCCTTTAATGTTCCACTGACTGCTCCCCTGTAACAAGGGAAGAGTCATAGTTACTTCTATCTCCAATGCTTGCCGACCAAGTGAAGCATTTACAGGCTTTTTTTCTACGTCTTTTACAGTCAAGTTGGTCTTTTCTTTATCTTTTACAGTCAGCTTGGATTTACCCTGATCTAGCTCTACCAACTCTGAAGTAATCAGGAAATAGTTGAGGGTTCAGAGATCTAGGATAGGATGAAGACCCTTGTCCTGTTTGGGGACCAGAAAGTAGCGGGAATAGCAACCACAGCCTACTTCTAGCACCGGAACTCTCTCTATGGCTCCCTTGGTCTAGAGAACCATGACTTCCTCGAGGAGCAGGGACAATGATCCTCTGTCAGCCGGTCGTAAGATGGAGGCATGGAGTGAGGAGTAGTCTTGAATGGGAGGAAGTAGCCCCTTTGGACAATCTGCAGAAACCACCTGTCCGATGTAATGGACTGCCAGTGGTGGAGGTAATGGCAGATCCTGCCACCAACTGGATGCCCATTATCTAAAAAGCACAATTAGGAAGATTTTGAGGCTGCAGCTGCTGGGGGGGGGGGGGGGTGGCGGCTGGAACAGACTGCTGGCTCCCGATCCAAAAGGCCAGTAGGAACAACGCCCTCACCCATGTAGAGGCTGGGAAGCTTGCATGTGCCCACGAAAGGAGCAAAAGACAGACTGGGGACGTGGGGCAGCAGAGAGGTCCAAGGACTTGGCAGTAGACCACGAGTCCTTAAAGCGAGCTGCACTGAGTATGCCTTATCTCTGAAGAGACAGGTGCCATCGATGGGCATGTCCATGAGGGAAGCCTGAACATCCCCCAAAAAGCCAGATGTTCTCAGCCAGGCATGACGTCTGAGGGCCTCTGTCGACGAAATCGCTCTGTCCAGCGAATCAGTCGTGTCCAAGCCACAGCATATAGTGAACTTTGCTTCACCTTTCCCATCTGTAACTGCTTGGGAGAGAATGGCACAGTGGTCACTGACAGCAATGCAAGGCTGGCAGAAGAAAAAGTAGCGGCTTGGACCACCAAGCTCTCCAGGGTAGGGTGAGGGAATCGTCCTATTCACAAGAGCTCCTGTGCTGGGTTTGGACCAGGTCCCCAGAAGGACGTCCGTGAGGGCTCTGATGAACTGAAGTAGGGGTTCAGAGGAGGAGACTCCCAGTTGCAGCACCTACATCAAGATGTTGTTCTTCCTCCTCCTTAGCCACGGTAGGAGGCCAAAGCATACTGGTATCTGAAAACGTATCCAGTCCGCTGGCATCACCCAGTTCCTCACACCAGCCCATATCCTGATCATACTGGTATTCTAAAGTGTCCAGCGACTCTCCCCTTCCTCCCCGCGGCCCAGCCCTTCAGAGTGGGGCTCAGGCTCCAAACTAGGACACAGGGGTCTTGTCAGCGCCAGAATCAGTGTCGGTCGATGCAGCTGAGTGTCGCCGGGGGTCACAATGGGGCTGGTGCGGCTGGCCGGTGCTGGGAGCATCAGCCTTATGGCCGGCGGCGGGGAAGGTTGTAGTGGCACTACCGGCACCAGTCCAGATCCATGACCGGATCCATGGGGGCCCACCGGGGCCAGAGCTGCCGGCATGGAACCAGATGAAGCCCCCGCGGAGCCCAAAGGCGCGCTGGAGGGGCCAGGCCACCCAAAAATGAGACACATGGCCCCAGACAACTCTTTCAATTGAGCAGGGGTTGCTCCGGCTCCTGGAAAACTGGGGAGGCGCGGAGTCTGCCCAGGAGCAAGTTCTGAGGAACTGGGTCTTGAACTCCGATGTTCCTTCATCGCGTCAGCCAACAGATGAGGAGAAGTCGAAGTGTGCTTCAACTGCTTGCGTTTTTTGTGCCTCTTACCCAAGTGCCCTGACGATTTTGAGTAGGGCAAAGAGGACTTCGGACTCCTGGAACAGTCCCAATACCTTCCTCTCGAGCGGGACCGTTACTTCCACTGAGTCGCATGCTGGGCCACCAGCAGCTCCAGGGAGTGCTCCTTCGAAGCCTTCGGCACCATGGCTTGGTAGTCGAAGCACAATTGGAGTCGTGGTCGTGCTCCAGACACCACAAACACACGAGGTGCAGGTCCATCACCGACATGGCACAGTGACAGGCGCCACAGGGTTTAAAACCTATCTTCCTCGATGACATCCTCGATACACCAGGAGGAAAAAACCTCACAATAGGTTGAAAAAAATTCGCAATAATCCTATCAAAAACTGACAGAGGGGTAGCTCTTCTCTCGGACCAACACTGGCTGGCGCAGAAAGAAAAGAACGGACATCAGCGCACGAGGTGGAGCCTATATAGGTAACGTGGATGTCACTTCTGGCGCAGCCGCCACCACCACGCAGAGCCGACCGATGCCACCTACTGGTGCCTAGGGGTACTGCTCATGAAAAATCTTCCAGATCCAGCCTGATGCCATGGGAATTTCAAAGGTAAGGAATCTGCGGCTAGAAGGCTTTATCAGATAAACCCCAAACAAAAATTGTAATTCAAACTTGGATGGTCAAGAGTCAGAGGCGGACCCTGCAGTATCATCTATGTGCCTTGTCTCTGAGAACACTGGGTGTGGTAACTTGTTGAACATCTGCAAAGTCAAGCAAAGTTAGTGCACATAGGTCTAAGTCGTTGGAGTAGGCTGTGCTCAGTATCACCAGTTCAGAGGGTTGGGGTTGTTGGAGAGGACATGAAAGGAGTGCCAAGGGTTCACCTTTTCAAATAAAGGGCCCAATGTTGGTCCCCTGATCAGCATACTCACCAGGCTGAGCCACTGTTCTTAGGGCCTGCTTGCCTGCACTTGGTTACTGTGGAGTCACTTACCTGCTCAGTTGGTAAGATGTTTGATGAATGGATGCAGAGAACTCTGAGCATCCCCCTCATGGTCTCTAATTGCAGTATGTTTACTTTTTGCAGATAGTCAATTTGCAAGTAGAACATCAGAGCCATTAGCATATCTTCTTCAGCTTTATCCCATTCTCAAGGGTACCCACAATACGCAGCCCAATGTCCAATAAGCTGTAGGCTCACATAGATCAGTGTTGCTCTTCATCTTGCAGGAGCCATGGGCAACTTTGGGGGGTTGAGCACACGGTCAATTGGTGCAGTGAGTAGGTTTGAAATTCGGGTGCCAGCCAATCGTCATCACTGGGCACAATGTATATTCAGGCCAAAGCTAGAAAGGGGTAAAACAAGTATCTATATGTAATTCCTTCTGACTTGGAGAATGTCCACTTTTGAAGCTTCTACACACACTTTTCACATGAAAGAAGTCAGGACCTGGAGGGAGGGTATCATCTTCATGTTAGTAGTCACCGGTGAGACATGGCACTTACGTAGTCCTGTTTCAAAGTATACATTCAAACAAAAACTTGTATTCTGTCACCATACTTTTGGCCTGAGTTGTTCAGGTCTAACTGGATTTTACGAGGGACTGTTGAAAGATTTAATCCTGGGGTACAGTAGAAAAGCTACAGCCCCAAAAGTAAGAATTACTGCCACCAACAAGTAGCAAGCTTAAAAAAGATTCAGGGGGTTACACCGTCAAGAGTAATTTTAGGGGAATGCTTTGAGAGTCTCCTGTCTCCTACTACAGGGTATGGTTCGGCTAATGGAGCCAAGGTCAGTGTCTGGATGGCACTAGATTAGGGTCCATCAACCAAATCATAGAGGGTAACATGCACCAAGAAGCAGAAAATGGGTAGCCTGTATAAAAAGCTGTGGACGTAGGGTGAACCCCCTACTCTAGGTCATTATAGACACTGATTCCAGTCCTGGACTTCTCACCTGCAAATCATTTTTCCACAGGTATTAGTCTAATTAGGTTAATGGAAGCAAAACAAGACTACCACACACAGAATGCATTGGGTTATCACCCACAAGTCTAGGAGCCTTATTACGTATGCAGCACATTTTCCTAATTAGCGCTGGGCGCACCTTTTAAAAGGTGTACCCAGCGCTAACCAGGAAAATGCACCACATTATAGTGAATGCACTGCCCCCAGGGCCGCCGTGAACTTGCGCTGGACACAGGGCAGCATTCAGGTGAAAAATGGAGTGGCTGCTTTGAAGCTGCTCCTTGTTTCACTGTGCAGGCGGCAACCCGCCTGCACTTTGAAGGGAGATTAGAGATCCCGCTTGCAGGCGGGTGAAGTGAGTGACTGCGCCCGCCAGCAAGGGATGCCTGGGGGGTACATGGGACCCCCTTTCCTCCCTCCAGAGGGCTGCCATCAGGGACGCACTGACAGTGGTAGCGCACTGTCAGTGCGCCTCCTGGCAGCTACTTTGCCTCTGTGCCCTCGTCTGTAATTGGGAGCGGGCACAGAGGCAAAGGAATTCCCTCATTTGCATGGGGCCATGGCCCCATGCAAATGAGAGAACGCCCTCTGATGATAGTTCTGGTGCTTTCTGTGTGCCAGCACTATTAGTATTACAGAAGGGGAAGCACAAGCATCTGCGGTCCTTCTGTAATACCAAAGTGCCCCTGGGAAGCGCAAAGCGGGCGCAAATGCCCATTGCACCTCTTGGGCACTCTGGTAATACGGCCTCAGGACTGGAAATAGTTGGAGGGTGGTATTTAACCTATGTGTACTGCCAATTCTACTACATGTCTGAGTAGAAGATGCACCCAGACCTTAATTTTCTAAAACAAAAATAATAAATAAAAAAAATAAGTGCAGGTAGCCAAGGTTTTCTTAAAAGCCTACAGCTGGTGCTGCCGATTGCTAGGGTTGCTAAATATGAAGGCAGTGTACTTACAATAAAGGTTCACAGCAGGGTTGGGAACATTGGGCCAATGTTTAAATCTTCATTTAATCATCAATAAATATACTGCTGCTAAGCCTGGATCCACTCACCTTGCATTTATGGATCAAAGCTCAGCTTTTGATTGGTTTATTCATTCAAAACTTTGGTCTTTTATGTCCTCCGTGGGGGTCGACCTAGACATTGTCAACTTTCATAGGGATCTCCATAGACATCTTTCTGCTAGAATCAGGTTTGGGGCCGAGGGTGAATGCTCTGAAAGCTTTAAGCTCGGATGCAGTGTTTCCCAGGGATACATTCTGGCTCCTTTCTTCTACACTCTGGGGCATATTCTCAAGGACTTATCGCCGAGTTAGCGGCACTTTATCGCAGCCAAAGTGGTGATAAATACATCGCACCATTCACAAGCTGGTGCTAACAGCCGATATCACCAGTATTCCTGCGAGAGCAGCCTCCAAAAACATTGCCACCGATGACACCGGCAACTAACGCTAATGAGATGCAGAGTATGCTTTCCCGTGCAAAAACCAGCGGAAACACCACTTCGCAACATTCACAACGACCACAGCCAGAATGGCGATAAGAATCAAAAATATGCGATAAGGCGCGTTAGCAGTATGGATTTAACACCTGCTCCTTCCTGGTGTTAAGTCGGACGACAACCTGCACCATAAAAGGGAGCCCAGCCCACAGCCACACCAGAAGAACAACAGATGCCATGGAGCTACTGATCATGCAGCTCGGAGCGCCAAGAGGGCCACAACACCCACCGCCACCACCGCCAGGACCCCCACCCCCCCGGACCCCCCCGGACTACCACAGAGGCAGCGCAGACAAAGACACCGGACATTCCGAAATCGCACCAGCCTGGGAGACTTAACGCCAGAGGAAGTCATTGCCCACTACAGGCTCAAAAGGACAACCATCCTACACATCCTGACCATCATTGCTCACAGGCTGACGGTACCAACACAGCGGAGAACCAACATCCCTCCGCAGACAAATCTGCTGGCCGTGCTGCACCTGTTGGCCTCTGGGACCTTCCAGCCAACAACTGCCAGAGTCGGAGGAGTCTCACAGCCAGCCCTGTCAAAGTTCCTCACACCTGTCCTGGATGCCATCATCAGCTTGGTACCCCAGCAACTTTACTTCCCACACACTGCGCAGGAACAGCTGGAGATCAAGCAAGGCTTCTACGCCATAAATGGCTTCCCGCACGTCTTGGGGGCAATCGACTGCACACATGTACTCCTCGTGCCCCCTGCCGCCACTGCACACAATTACCGCAACAGGAAACACACGCATTCCATCAATGTGCAGGCAATAGTGGACCATCGGGGACTCTTCACCAATGTCGTCGCCAACTACCCAGGCAGTGTGCATGATTCCTTCATCTTCCGACAGTCCATCATCAACCAGCGCTTCCAGGATGCCACCTATGGGAATGCACTGCTCGTCGGTAAGTACCAACGGAACCCACCACACACCTCAACACCACATTCAGACAACTCACAACTCTGGGTATGCACACGTCACAAAATCACATACAACATGACAACCAACATCCCCACATTCCAAACACGACAACACTACTTACTGTGGCAACCTGGGCTAGCCATCTACACAAGCCATTAACGGCATGGCACCTCAGCCACACAATAGCAGAATGTGGGGAGAGGTGGGAACCCGGCATGTGCGAAGGAGCCAAGTGACCTATTAATAAGAATGCACACAATGCCAAGTGTGGAGTGGATGTGCTGGACAGACTGCAGTATGCAGACCACAGACACTTCCATGTCGACATACACTGCTGGTGCCTGGAGTGTACTGGACAGTGGACGCAACCATGTAACCGCAGCAAGCGGGGAACAATGCGGAAATGTAGCTTGTTACGTCCCCCCCTGTAAGCGTGCGCGGAGTGGGCTGGCCCGGCGCACGCCAGGCCAGCGTAGGGGTGTGAATAAAAAGCCTGTTACTCTGGGCGTGGTTCTCTTCCGGAATGGCCAACGTGTCTGCCAGGGCGGTGCCTCTCACCCTGCCACGAGGCCGACGCCGCGAGCGGCGGTGCCTGCGATCCTGTGCACCGGCTGCACCCCAGGCCGCTGGTCCCCAGACCCGTCATGCCCGCCCCTGCGCAGCCAGGCCGCACTGCTCACCTGCCGACACCGGCGTGTGTCAAAGAGGGCCCACCACGTGCCGGAGCAAGCTCCAAGCCCGAGGCCCGCGACCATGGCAGCCTCCTCAGACCATCACGGCCTCCGCGACACAGGCCCCCCATTACTCCTTTCTCATTGACGTACTCCACCGCCTACACTGCGGTTCAGCAGGTCACACATTTGGAACTGAGTCTTGATTATACAATGGCAGACGACATACGTTTATTGCAGGGTTTATATCACTGTACTCCCTACGATGTGGTGCCACCGACTCTGTGCATAGCATTCCAACGACACGTGTCTGTGGGCCCATGCTGACTACTGCCTTCAGCCTACACTGCGGCCCAGCACCGCGGGGTTCACCTACTGCCTACCCTGCGGTCCAGCAGGCCTCACACAAATCCAATACAATCCTTACCATGCAGGACACGGCATGCAGGACACGGCAGGACACGCACAGCTCTGGTGCCACTACCTCCGTCAACCACAAATCATCGCCACATGGCATTCCAACGTCGTGTGTGAGAGTACCAGGAGGAGCTGCCTGAACAGCCATTGGCCCGCTCTGACGGCTGCCTCAGGCCTACACTGCGGTCAAGTAGGTCACACATTTGGAACTGAGTCTTGATTTTACAATGGCAGAGTCCGTATCATTGCATGCTAGGAGAGGAGTAAGAGGAAGACGCGATTCAGTCCGGATGACGAACCGGATCCTCGTTACGGAGGTGACCGAACCCCACCAACAACTGCCCTGGTGCCACTGACTCTGTGCATCGCAAGCCAAGGACACGTGGCTGGGGGCCCCTGCTGACCGCTGCCTCCGGCCCATACTACGGTCAAGTAGGTTACACATTTGGAACTGAGCCTTGAACGATGGATTTAGGCCCAGATCTCTGTACTGGGGTGAATGTATGACATTGTTCTGCATTCTGTCCATCAATTGTTGTTTTTGCACTTGATCTATTTATGGCAGAGTTTATACCATTGTACAGGCCTCATCGCAGACTGCATCCCCTTTCAGCTCTGGTGCCACTAACTCTGTGCCCCGAAATTCATGGACACCCTCTGGTTGAACTTTGGTGGCATCTCAGTCAATGGCCTGGGGGTTGTCTTAATCATCATGTGGCTGGTAATGACTTGGTGTTAAACAGGAGTCTGTAGCATTCATCTCCTCCATATTGCATGTGTCTGCTTGGTACTGCCCCCTGTATCATGCCCTGGAAGAACACCTTCCACTGTCCCCCAAAACCCTCTGCGACAATCACCTTGGACATCGACGAGAACCCGCTCAGCTCTCGTGGCCCTACCTCAGTGCACCGGTAGTCACCGTCCCATGGCGGTGTGCCTGTGCCAGCCGCAGTGCATCCGTGGCCACTAACTCTGTGCAGCTCAAGTCGTGTACCCTTGCTGTTTGGACTTTGAACTTCTGATTGTCTGATCACTGTTGTAGTTGTTGCCAGCGCCAACAACTCCCTGAGGGCTGGCTTACACTCACCCCACACCCATCCAGCACAGGCGTCACTGGACATGTGACCCTGGCAATAAAGGGACCGGGCGCACGTGCCCGTAGCCAGTTCCATGAACTATCTAAGTGTGTCCGTGTGGTCATTGTGTGTGCATGAGGGCCCCGGACCCGACCACATTGCATTGTGCTGTGTACAGTGGACGCAACCATGTCACCTCAGGCAGTGGGGTAGACCTGGGACATGTAGCTGTGTCGTACCCCCCTGTAGGCGTTGCCAGAGTGGGCTGGCGTACGGCAGTCCAGCGTAGGGGTGTGGATGATCACCGCGGGGCTCTGGGCATGGTTAAGTGTTGGGCATGCCAATTTGGTACCTGATGCATGTGTCTTTGTTGTGGTGTCGGCGCCACCTGTCCCGCAATGGACAAAGTTGCAATGTAGCATGCCCCCGAGTGCGGGCTCGGACGAAGGGATCAATGAATGAGCGCAAGCCCGCTCGGGGTCCGGGAACATACATGCCAACTGTTGTGTGTGTATCGCTATTGCCGCAGCATGAGCCAAAGGTCTTGCATCGACCGCATCGCGACTTCGGCCAGCCATGTACTCCACATCTGAGTCTGCCCTATCCTTTCCATAGGCCTACACACACGTGGTCGACCACCTTCAACGCACAACATCACAGTGTCGTTGTCAGGCTTGTGGACATGCGCAGACAGGCATGACAATGGTGTGCTGTAGGAGTGCAGGTGATGCAAGCGCGGAGCGCACATGAGGAAATAGGCTCGGGGGGAGGGAGGAGCAGCAGTGAGGCTACGTAATGCACATTGATGGCGCTCATTTGCTACTAGCAGTACATATCAGACCGGAATCACTATGACACACATATCACATGCCAATGAACTAGTGAGCCTGCCAACACATCATGCAGAACCAACTATTGACTCATGTCTCTCTGCACTGTCACAGGTGATCAGGGATATGCACTCTGCCCTTGGATGATGACACCCCTCCGAGCCCCGAACACACAGGCCCAGAGGCAGTACAATGCGGCCCACAAACGCACCAGGGGCATCGTGGAACGCACATTTGGCGTGTTGAAGTCACGTTTCAGGTGCCTGTACATCACAGGTGGGAGGCTCCTGTACAGCCCAGTCATCGTGTGCAAGATGATCGTTGCATGTTGTGTGTTGCACAACATATGTGTACGCACCAATGCCCCATGGTTACGTGTGCCAGATGCACCGGACGATGATGAGGAAGATGAGGCAGGTGGACCACACCCCACTGCAGCTGCAGCAGGAATAGCCCGTAGGAACAACATCATTGACAATTTCTTCACATGAGGACGTCACATTGTGTCAGTGCTTGGCAATCATGAGACAGTGCAAAATGGCCACAGGCACAGCATGTGCAAATAAATTCAATGCGACACACATTCCCTGAGTATCAGTATGTGTGCTGCTGTGTGGCACGGGGATCAGGGACATGTTCCAGAGTCATTGTGGGCGTGCAGTGTGCTGTACTTAATTGTGCATGTGTGCCATTGTGCCCATCTCCCCCCGTCCCCCCAGTCCCTGGTAGGTACTCACCCTGTTGATGTTGTGTCAGGTCATGTTGAGCAGTGTCCCGATCCCCAACTCCTGGCACCGTATCCCGACTGATGACTGTGGCCACCATTTTCTCACTGTCATCCAGCTCATGGTGTGCCGCTGGTCCCCCACCTCCAATCTGCGTTGCTGCTTTCAAGTTGGCATAGTGTTTCTTCTTGGTTTTGCCCTTCACATCATTCCAGCGCCTCTTGTCCTCTTCCATTGTCCTCCTCGACACTCCGACTGCATTCACGTTGTTCACGGTGTACTGCCATGTTTCCGTTTGTGTTGCCGATGACACAGTGGAGGTGACGTACAGTTGTTGGTTGTGTTCTGTCTCCTCCGTGACGATGTTCTGGTTTTCCTGCGGACTGAACCCCGTCTTCCTCTTCTCCTTGCCCTTTCCCGGCCCCGGGGTTCCTGGCTGGTCGCCTGTGGGGTTCGCGTTGTCCTGTGCACTCGGTCCGGGTGCGTCCATGGTGGTACGCAGTTACATTTTTTTAGGTTTTTCTCTCTGATTTTATGGTGCATTTTCCCGCATGTCGCGTGGGATTCGCAGGCCTGTTGCTGCTTATCGCTGGTTTTGTTTCGCGATTTGGGACGTCGCAACTTTTTTCGTGTTGGGGTTTCGCATTTTTTCGGCGTCGCAGTGATTTTAACGCGGGCATTTGTCGCGTTGTCGTGAGGCTATCGCATGGTGCCGCCGGGTTGTGAATGCTGCGTTAACACGGTGTTATTTTCCGTCGATGGACTGCGATGTGAGAAGTTGCGTTAAGCGATTTTGGCGATAGTTAACACACGTTCTTGGGAATATCCCCCTCTATGTATAAATCATCTGGAAAAAGCTTTAATTTTGGAGGGAAAGGATATACCACTTGTTAGCCTGTGGCCGATCCCAGCATTACTGTAAGCGAACAACATGTCCCTGCTTTCCAGGCCAACCACCGGTTTGAAACTTTTACTTGATTCCACGATCTCTTTTATGTGTGATTGACAGCACAGGGTCCAATAAGGCCTGTTCTGTCGATCACATTGTATATGTGACACAAGGCCACAGTGCAAACAGTAGGTCCAAGAGGACACTTGGGTGGACTAGGATCTGATGAATGCAAGAGGGAGATAATGGAGTCCAAGACGTGTCTAGCCAGGCAGTGGAGTGTTTCAAATGCTGCTATTGTATTTGAGTCTTCTCAAGTGTGTCTCTGTCAAAGGCAATTGTGGACATCCATGATTTGATGGTGCCCCCCACTAGTATAATGCTATATAATGCTCGTATATGTTATATCTCACAAATCCAACAGAAGGACCATCCCTGAGCTTATCAACAAGCTCTAGGCTCAAGGCTACACACCTTCTTCTGCAGCCACTCTTAAAACTATATATTTCTTTATTGAAAGCTGCCTCTCAATAGTTCTTCATGGGAGCAAAATTGTCCACGCTGCAAACTTCAACTATCACCAACTGAAAAGAATCAAGTATCTGCTCTCCACAAAACAGCTGAAATCAGCTGGACATGGGCTCATAGTCTCCAGAAGTAGCACTGGTAACGCCATCAGAGATGGCTTTCCAGCCCATGCTCTGTTGTCATCAAAGCAGTTTTTCGTTCCACTTAATTATCCACAGAAAACGAAACGTTGATCAGGTCACACTCATTTTAATGATCTCTACTTGCGAGCTCCCTTTAGAAGCTCGGATGCAGTTCAAGCTTTGTTGCCTCGCTTATAAAGGCGTTCACCTGGGCAAACCGTGCTATTTATCTGACCTTCTGGCAATTTCTGGGAGCTCCAGAACATCTCAAATGAAGTAACTATGTCACTCTTGAAACCATGAAATTCCGATCCTTGCTTGCCCAACAACACACCTTCTCTGCATTCACCTTCTGGAAATCTCTAGCGACCAAATTGAGACTGGCTCCGAACAGCCTGTCCTTCCAGAAAGGACTGAAGACCTTCCTGTTCACAAGACATCTAAGCAATGATCTGTCTGAATCCAATACTCCTCCTCCTAGAGATGTCTGACTTGAACTTTTTTGTTCATTAGCTGTTAAACCAATTGTTTGCCTCTTCTTTTTCTCGCCCCCTTCACCACAGTAAGGGGGATATTCACAAGAACGTGCGCTAAACATCTCCAAAAAATGTTAATGCAACTTTACACATCGCAGTCTGTCGCGGGAAAATAACCCTGTGTTAATGTGGAATTCACAACACGGCGGTACCATGCGATAGTCTCCCGAAAACGTGGACAATGTCCGCGATACAACAAACGCGCCGGTGATAAAAACACAAACCCCAACGCAAAAAAACATGCGATGGGCCAAACCGCGATGAGGAAATCAGCGATAAGCAGCGCCAGGTCTGCAATACACACACGGCAGGCGGGAAAATCACTACAAAAGTAGAAAAAACACACAAACACAAAATAACCAACACCGAAGCACCATGGAGGCAGCCGGAGCAGGCGCAGAGGACGAGCGGAACCCCACAAGCACCCCGGACGACCAGCCTGGGACCTCGGGGACAGGGAAGGGCAAGGACAAGAAGAAGAGGAAGACGAAGTTCAGTCCGCAGGAGAATAGGATCCTGGTCACGGAGGTGATGGAACACCATCAAGAACTGTGCGTCACCTCCAACGTGTCATTGGGCACCAAAAATGGAATATGGCAGTCCATCGTGGACAAGGTGAATGCCGTCAGAGAGCACAAGAGGTCAATGGACGAGGTCAAGAGGCGATGGATTGACATCAAGCGCAAAACCAAGGAGAAACTCGCAGGCAACCAGAAGGCAGCAATGCAGACTGGAGGTGGGAGCCCAGCGCCACAGCTGGAGCTGGATGACATGGTGGAGCTGGTGTCGACAGTCATCAGTGTGGAGACTGTGGCAAGAGTCAGGGGACCGGACACTGCTCGACACGACACAACAGCAACAGGGTGAGTAACCACCAGGTACTGGGGGGACGGGGGGGAGATGGCCACAATGGCACACATGCACAATCAAGCAGAGCACAGTGCACTCCCACAATGACCCTGGATCATGGCCCTGATCCACAGACTGACACAATGTACATTGCCATGCTGTCTGAATGTGAACATGTACCATGCGGCTACATACATGTGGGCCCATTGTAATACAGCATCTCCCCTTCACATTGCAGGGGCACCGTCAACACCTCCTGCAGAGCAGTCCCAGCCACTCTTCACTGATGACGAGGAGGACACCACCAGCATCGACACCCAAGCCCTCCAAGACATCATTGAACTCATCCGCCAATCACCTCCAGGACCAGGGAAGCCCAGCTGCATCGAGGAGACCCCACCCACTCCACAAACCACCCAGCAGGAGGCATCCACAACCCCGGCTGTCTCCCAAGACCCCCCCGAACAACACATGGCCTTCCAACGCTGTGTGTTGGAGGGCCAGAGGGAGATGGCTGAACAGGTGCGGGTGGGGTTCGACCTCATGGCTACCAAACTTGTCGCCATCCATGGGTGTCTAAGTCCCATCAGGTACCACCTCCAGTCCCTAACGGACACCCACAGGCTGCTCCATGGTCTCCAACTAGCCCTGGCTGACATCGCTGGAGTCATGACTCGGAGACAAGAACACCTGTCCGCTCAGAGTGGCTCCAGCGATCTCAGCCGTGAGCTGGCACACATGCGGAGGCTCATGCAGGACATGGTACGGATGGAGGCAGAAAGGATGGCAGCCACCGCAGCACATCAGCAAAATGTAGCTGGGTTCTACCATGCCCTGCATATCCTCATCATGGCATTGCTGCCACAAGGCGTGGTGCAGATGAATGCTGCTGCTCCTACACCATCCACATCTCCGCCCCCTGGTGTGTCAGTGCCTCACAGTGCGGCAGGCATTTCCACTCCGGCACCTGATGTGTCACTGCCACACAGTGCGGCTGACAATCCACCTCCGGCCCCTGATGTGTCAGTGGCACACAGTGCCGCAGCCGGAACTGCACCACCCACAGGTGGGGCAGAGCACACATCCGAGGACGAGGACGTGGACGGGATTGAGATCAGAAGGAGGCACTAGCATTCATGTCCGCCACCTGGCCTGTTGCTGCTTGGCGCTGCACATGGCCCCATGACCTTCCACTGACCCCCGATACACTCTGCTGCACTCACCTTGGACAGCGATATGGACTGCCATATCCTGTTTGGTGACCAATGACACGGCGACCAGACTGCGGACTGTACCCTTCCTCTTCCGCTGTACATGTCATTCCCCGATGGACTCCGGCTGGCCCTCCACGGGCCCATATTGTGAAGTGGGGTTGTCATGGCCCTGTACTGCTCCAGCTGCAAAACCCCACTAGATGTGCATTAAACATTCAGAAACGCACTGCTGTGTCATGTCTTTCATCATTCATGTATGAATGTGTGGATGAATGTAGGGTCAGTGATTCCCCCTAACGTCAATGATGCTCATCTAGTGGGATTCCAGTAACAGTGTGCTACGTTGCCGATTGCGTTCCGGGTGCCGTAGACACTACAACAGGGACACACGCATTAGTCACTTCCTTGTCCGGACATGGACTGAACCACGCCCAGAGCCCCCGAGTCATTGTTGCAAGCCCTGCGCTGGTCCGGCGTATGCCAGGCCAGACCACTCCGCTTACGCTCCGAGGGGGGGGCCACATAGCTACATGTCGCAGGTTTACACGCTCGTGGTCTGCAGGTCACTGGTCTAGTTGTCAGCATGTCACGGCCACTCCCTGAGGGCAGGTTTGCACACACACCACACCCATCCGGCACTGGCGTCACAGGCCAAATATAAGGGGCCGACAAAGTCACATTCCCCACTGCCGGTGGTGACTGGATCCCGGACGTTCCACGATTCTCAATCATAAAGGGCCCATGAGTTGTTGCGCACAGGGTTAGTGGCACCGGAAGCCTTGCGGCCGTCACGGGCCTACCACCACGTGGCGCTGACTGGGGTTGCACAGGGTTAGTGGCACCCAAAGCCTTGCGGCCGTCACGGACCTACCACCACGTGGCACTGACTGGGGTTGCACAGGGTTAGTGGCACCGAAATTGCTGAGCGGGTGTGCAGCCTGCGATGATGACGTGTGCAGTGATGTGGCCTCTGCCATTGATGCCTCAGGACTCAGCGTCATGTGTGGGACCTGCTGGTCCGCGGTGCGGGTCCGCATGATGTGGAGCATGCCATGGTGGCGGGACCGGGGCCTGGAGCTTGCACGGGCACGTGGTGTGCCCACTGGTGGACACACCATTGGCGGCAGGTGAGCAGTGGGGCTTGGGTGCGCAAGTGCGGACAGCCAGCGTTGGCCGGCGGGAGGGGGTAGGGTGCGGCTGCATGTGTGCGCAGGACAGACAGGCGTTGTTGCCGTGTGCAGTGAGATGGACTCTGCCATGATTGACTCCGGCCTCGATTACAGATTGCAGACCTGGTGGCTTGCAGTGTATCCCGGCACGTGGTTGGAGACACACCGGTGGCAGCAGGTGAGCAGTGGTGCCTGGGTGCGCGGGCGGCAGTGTCCCTCCCTCTCTCTCGCTCTCTCTCCCTTCCTTTCCTTCTCTCACTCTCTCTCTCTCCCTTCCTTTCCTTCTCTCTCTCTCACTCGCTCTCTCTCCCTTCCTTTCCTTCTCTCTCTCCCCCTTCCTTTCCTTCTCTCTCTCCCTTCCTTTCCTTCTCTCTCTCTCCCTTCCTTTCCTTCTCTCTCTCTCTCTCCCTTCCTTTCTCTCTCTCTCTCTCCCTTCCTTTCCTTCTCTCTCTCTCTCCCTTCCTTTCCTTCTCTCTCTCTCGCTCCCTTCCTTTCCTTCTCTCTCTCTCTCTCCCTTCCTTTCCTTCTCTCTCTCCCTTCCTTCTCTCTCTCCCTTCCTTTCCTTCTCTCTCTGTCTTTCTTTCCTTCTCTGTTTCTCGCTCCTTTGATGTGCGCATGACACACGTTCTGATTTGGTGCTTTTTTTTCCAGGCTGTGACATCAAGGTTGTCCCGGACGGACCCGACAGGAGTCTTCCGCATTGGTGTTTTGTGTTGTATTTCAATAAAGTTTTTGGTTGATACTTCAATGATGAGTGACTGTTTCTCGTTCTTCTGACCACACATGTGTTTCTTTTTGTCATTGTAAGACATAATTTGCTTTTTGTGGCTCTTGTGTCGTGCACGGTATGTGTTTGTCTGGGGGGGGGGGCCTGGGAGTGGTGGCGGTGGGTGTTGTGGCCCTCATGGGTCTCCGAGCTGCATGATCATTGTCTCCATGGCATCTGTGGGTCTTCAGATGTGGCACTTGGCTGGGCTCCCTTTCATGCTGCAGGTAGTCGTCCTGCTTAACACCAGCAAAAGGCAGGTGTTAATTCCCTGCTGCTACCGCGGCTTATCCCCTGTTTTTGGTTCGCATCCCAGATCTGGCAGTTCGTTGTGAAAGTGGTGTAGTGGTGTTATCGTGTGTTTTTGCACGGGAACGCCTACTCTGCATCTCATTAGGGTTAGTTGGTGGTGTCACCCGTGGGGATAAAATTTGCAGCAGTTATTGCGGGAATACTGGCGATGTCTGCAGTTTGCACCCGCTTGTAAATGGGGCGTTAAATCTATCTCCACTTTTGATGCGTTAAGGTGGCGATAACTCGGCGATAAGTCCTTGTGAATATGCCCCTAAGTCTCTTGTTCTGCCTACTGTGCCTCTGTCCCTCCCTCTTGCACATCCCCTTCTCCTTATTGATCCATCTACTTTGTCACTTGCTTCATCCTTTTCTCCTCCCTTTCCCGTTCTTCACCATCCTCTGTATTTGTTGCTGAATTTAAATAGTTTTCTGTAAACATGTCTTACTAATAGGGTTACTGTTCTCTGTGAAGCGCTCAAAGAATACACCATTAAATGCGGACCTTATAATTGTAGTAATTCTTAGTATATTGTGGGTACTCGTGCCAATATTGGGGCCTCTGAACAAGGTTGGTATAATGCTGGCCTTGGCATAATGGTAGCAATTCTTGGCAAATTCTAGGCATTTATGGCTAGATAATGTACACCGTAGTATAATGATGGCCCTAGAATGATATGGATAATTCCTGGCACATTGTGAGCAGGAGCATGCAAGTCCAAATCTATATGTGTGGGAGGTGTATATGAATGGTGAAAATGCTTTTGGCGCCAAACATGAAAAAGAAGCTAAAATTGAAGGATAGTATTCCACTGTGTTTTTGAACGAGAATGATAAACGTTTGTGGGATTAATTCCATCTATTTTTTTTTTTAAATGTAAAGCTTGCATTTGATAGAATTCCTGCTTTCCTAGATATTCATCTGTAAGACTGGCTAACCCGTTTGCTGTCAGAACCTGCAAGGTTCTGAGTCATTGCAGTGTTCACAAGTGTGTATGCCCCAGCAACACCCATGCAGCAGCAGCGACAGGGCCTCCCAAGTCAGCTCTGCCCACCTCCACATGCCAGACATCCCACCAGCCTTGAAGGAAAAAAATAGGGGCCTCCAGCATGCACCTGAAACACACAAAGGTGGTGGTGAAAAGACTCAACTCAAGCCCGCCTCCAAATAGCGACAAGAACACCTTCCCATCACCCAGTCAATCTTAAAGGAGTCAGTCAGAGGCTTCTTGTGCATACAGTGCGCCCCTTAAACGCCTACACTTCTGCGATAAGAAGACCTTGTGTGTTAGCCCAGTTTACCAGCAATCAGCAGGCAAAAAGGCTTTCCGGCCACCCAGCCAATCTTAAGGGAATCAATCAGAGACTTCAGCTTATCCATAAATCCACAGCTCTCTGAGCATGATCTAGGCCAGGAGTACTCAGCCAAGGGCAGATAAAGACAAGGCCATCACCCGTTTAGGCCTGTTCAAGCCAGGAAGGACCTAGGTCTAGGTCCCCGGCACTCTAGGTAAGGCTTGACCATGTTTTACACACATCACAGCACTCATTATCTATCAATCCCAGAACAGGCAAATACCCACACCGGCACAGCAAGTACCAACGACTTCATCTACATACAAATCGCTATCTCACACACACACCACGAACAGTGATAATATTCGAACTCATGCTTGTCAGTGTACTCTGAAAACATCCATTCTCCTGACATAGCACAATACAACCCATATGCACTCTTTGTCATAGACCATGACCTACACCCTCTTCAACACACATTATTGATTTCCTCATTTAAAGATCTTACATACTCACTAGAAAAGAGGAGAAACTCCCATCATCCACAAGTCTTGAAGGATTTGTGACAAAAATGCCCCTAATTCAGCCCCGAAAGCGCGTCCCCCATTTTTTATTAGAATGCTAGGAAAAGTATTTCTATGCAGGTTTTTGAGTTTTGCCTCAATTAGCACAACAATAAGGCATGTTCACTGAGGGTTCCTGTCTAATGCCTTGAGATCCCAGAAGATGGCTTTGTGGTTCAAAAAGGCACTCAAAGTGAACCCGTCCTTTAGAGAGTGACTGGGGTCCTCATACCGGCTTTGGGGGGCTGGCAGTGGTCGCAGCTTTTAATTATAATGAAAAGGACAGGCTTGTCTCCTTAAGAGGGAGGGATTCTTACTGATCCTTGCTCCTTCGGGGTGGCTAGTGTCCTATCCTGTTTAAAAGTCTGCCTTGTTCACCTCAAAATGGTCTTTCACACCATCGGTGTTTTAAGTGCAGAATGGAAGTTTACGCTGAGTCTATAAGATGACGTGTTCGTGGAGTACGTGCTGTGTTCTAATGTATGGGGACAGGAATCCATAATGAGACTCATGCGGATGTCTGACGAAATGGAAACTAGAAATGAGAAGGCCCAGTTCCCTTGATGACTGAGGGGAGGCCATCGAACATCGGACAACCTTGAAAGCAAGCCCACGTAGCTGGAGGGTGATGGTAAGCTCCATTTGAAGTACAGAAGCAGTGCCCAGCAACTTTTAGCTTTGCCTTCACAGAAGTGTTACTTCGCTAAGCTATGTGTAGTGGAATGTGGGAATGGCTCTATTGCTATGACTGTGGGTCCCTCTGTGGCTGTGCAGCCTGTGTGAAATGCAACACCACCATAAATCCAGACACAACCCTAAAAAGAGATGGCTCCAAGAATTCAAATTTGTTTCTGCCACCAAAGGATAAATACTCAATGCCAAGCATTCCCATTGACCAGTGCAAGGTCCCACACAGCAGTGTGGGGATGAGGACTTCTATTTGCGAGGGCTGGGATCAGCAACCAGAGTGGAAGGCTGAATGCTGAAGACTTCCTAGAAGAAGGAGGACTGCCCTCTGGATCCAGGAGATTGCTGGACTGCATCCTTCAGAGGAGTACCTGCCTCATGGATTTATCAGCCCAGCTGCCTGGTGACTAGGAGCTGTGTCTGGGATTTGGGTGGCAACCCTGCTGGAGGCACTGCACTGCATGTGTCTTGAGGAAAGAGGCCAACTCACTGTGCAGAGGGGTACATTGGGAAGCCAATTTGAAGAGAAGACCACATCTGTGCAGACAAGACAGAGAACTACCACAACACTGCGAGGCCTAAAGGAAGACCAGCTCTACAGGATAGTTGTTGTGAGCATTGGCCCTGATCCCATGTGTGCTGGTACTAATCCCTAGTAGAACCTGGGGCGTCCTCAGCACCTCTCTTCTGGCATCAAAGTGATTGGTGGGTTTGCTAGAGCAGACCAACAGGAACTGATTTCCACACATCAGGTCAAAAATTTGCCTGGGAGAAACTTCAATGCCACTAGTGTAGTTGGTGTAATTTTAGCAATTTCGAGCAACAAAATGTATGCAAAATTACAGAGATTACACCATGCTGCGAAATAAGACTCCTGTTGGGGAGAAATTTTAATGCAAGATGTACCTAGTTTATCACATGGGGTGGGCCTCTGGACTCAGTGGTTCAGGGGACTGCCACCCTAGTTTTTAAGTACTGTAGAATTAGATTTGAGTTTGACAGTTTAAAACAATAAAGGGGCTGCTTGCACTAAGAGAGTTTCATTTGGGTATAATGTCCAGCTAGATACATAACAGCATCACAAATCAATGTACACAATAGGAAGAAGCGACCATTAAACTGTTGATTTGATGACTAAGTCTTAATATTTTGTTTTTCTTTTCCAGAGGATCACATCCATCATGTTTCCTGCCCCCTAGTTGCGCACAGACTGGGGCTTACTCAAGGCCTTTTCTAGGAAAGAGTGAAGAAGAGATGTTAGTGGAGTCCAGTTTGGCCGTTTTCCGTAAATCTTGAAAGGCAATGGAGTAAGATTTAGGTTTAAATATCTGATGGGAATCGGCTTGCTGTTTGCATTCGTTGCAGAGATCCAAGTGTGCTATGTGGTCTGTATAGTTTGCATGATGTACTGTTCAGGTAGTTTTTGATCGAGTGATAGTGTTTTGAAGGCAAGCAGCAGTTCCTTTAATGTTGACAGTCAACAAACATTTCAGGTAGATTTTTTACACAACTAGACTGTTTGCGTAATCTTTTAGCATGAAACTAAAATTCGAAGGCAAGAGGTAGTGTTTTGGACGTGATCAGCAGTTCCTTTAACACAGGTGGTCAACAAACATTTCAGGCAGATTTTTTACCTGAGTAGACTGTTCAGGTAATTTTTGAGCCCGAAACTACAAATTCGAATGCAAGCAGCAGTATTTTGAAGGCCAGTGATAGGAAGTAAACTTGACTTTACATTTTCGAGTTGAATTTTTACCCAAACAGACCATTTGGGTCATTGTTTAGAGTGTGAGATGCATTTAGCGTAATTACGAGTAATTTCGGCAAAGTTAGCAAAATTCTGCTGCAATTTCATGTAATCAGATTACACTACTGCAAATTACAATAGTTTCACACACCACTAGCACAAACCTGCCTTGTGGTTGCAGAAATAATTGTGTTCAAAGCCCTGTTTTGTTGAGCATTTGTGTAGGCTTGTCTAGTTCCCTGCAGCCCTGTGGGTGGCCCAGATGTTGGAAAACCAAGCTACATATGGAAGACTCTTTTTTATGATATTTTATTCATTTTCCAAGTAAGAGGTTATTAAACTAGATAATGTGGAATGCCGCTAGCTATTTGTATGTATTATTAATAGCGGTTCACTGACAAAATATCGATGTAAAAAATATAGATGTAAAAAATATAGATGAAAAAACATAGAATGCAAAAACATCGACTCCCTATACAAACAGGTAAATACAAAAATATTGAAAAAAATATCGACGTTAAAAATATAGTTGTAAAAAATATCGATTTGTATATATATAATAAATAAAATTATTAAATATATTAAATAATAAAATTAATTTAAAAAAAATAAAGTATATTTAATATACATTTTAACAAATATAACAAATAAACTTAATTAAAAAAGTTAAACACATACATAATAATAAATATATATATTTACTTTACAACAATTATTAAACTAGTAATTTTAATTTATTTTATAATATATATATATATATAAATATATCTCAATGCCATAAAATCTATTAAAAAAACATTGTATTATAAATTAAAACATTAAACTATTTAAACATCTTTAAACTTAAATTTACCAATACAGTCAGTGCAACAGTAGGGAAAGTGTTGGATAGCGGGCGGGTAAAAATTACTATTCCCACTCCAGTGAGTGCAACAGTAGGGAAAGTGTTGGATAGCGGAGGGGTAAAACTTACTATTCCCACTCCAGTGAGTAACAGTAGGGAAAGTGTTTGATAGCGGAGGAATACAATTTACTATTCCCACTCCAGTCAGTGCAACAGTAGGAAAAGTGTTAGATAGCGGAGGGGTAAACATTACTATTCCATCTCCAGTGACTGCAACAGTAGGGAAAGTGTTGGATGGTGGCGGGTAAAATTTACTATTCCCAGTCCAATCAGTGCAACGGTAGGGAAAGTGTTGGATTGGGGAGGGGTAAGAATTAATATTCTCACTCCAGTCAGTTAAAAATTAAAAACAAACAAAATATTAACAACAACAAAAATATTTAAAAAACAAAATAAATAAAAAAATATAAATATGTTAAAAATGTAAATACAAATATATTTAATATTACAAATTTAAAAAACATATTATAATGTTAAATGCATATGACACATACCTACAAACATATTAAATAAAATAAAAAATAATTTTCAAACAAATAAATATTTTTAATTAGAAACTATTATATGTCAAGTCAAGTAGCCAACCAAATGTTAAGGCAAGTTAGATTGGAAGATATTCATTGTGGTTTCATGCAAAACTATTTTACAGAAATATAAAGCAATAACAATTCAATCATTTGTAATTCTGGACCTTCTCTAGTATTTTCTGAATATAAACTGTCATGACTGACATACTAAGGGCCTGGCAACTAGTGGCCATTAAATTGTGATCCCTTGATTGCACAGGGATCAGAATTACAAGTAGTGCAATGTTTATTGCATCCGGTAATTACTAGGTGCGCTAAAGATGACACCTTTCGTTTAATTTTGGCTGATAAATCCTGCTGGAATTTAACGGGGAAGGGAAGCAGTGTTTACCAAGACATTCAGATTTAGGTGCAGTAGGCATCAAAATCTGCATGTTATTCCACCAAAATTTGGGAAATGTGATCATTATTTCACCCAATACACCATTGTCAGATTTTTATCATTTGCAATTAATGATTTCTTCCAGCGGGAACTACTCATGATCATGCCCAAAGAAATAACCGGATGGATACAGGAGAAGAGACCAGATATGTTTCTTGACATCTTGACCAATGGCAAACCTAGAACATTAGGCGCATGATGACATATGGAAATGACAGTCCTTTGTTGATGTTAGGGTAAACACACTCTCCACTCTCACCATCTTGCGGCGGACCTCTGTGTACATTTTCATATGTTGTAACATCGCACTCATTGCACGCCAGCCTCTTGGTCGACCACTTATTTGACCATTCGACTTCGCCACACTGTTACTATAGGGGACCAGCTTATGAATAGCTCATTCCATTTTGCTCAGCATTGCCTTAGGTAAGCAAATTGGTCCTCAAAGCACGCATTATATATAAACGGCTTGTATCCTAAAAAATAAGCTCTTGTAGCTTATAAATCGACATGGAATCTTATACACTTTTACTTGACTAATTCACTAGAGGCAACTGCCCAGCTGACCAAACGCTTCACCCTTACATGACCTGAAATCAATTTTGCTAGGGTGAGTACATGCTCATATCCAACTCATATAACTGCATGGAGTTATTTCACTATGTTGCTGCATGTGTTTAATTGTGTGTTAGGGAGAATGGTTAGCCATTGTCCCCGTGTTAGCCTTTTTCATTTGTAATATTCCTAGATTCTTCACCATTATTTTGAAGCATGATTAAAGAGTGATCAACCAATAGGTAGACTAAGTTTTATCATCTTCCATGCAGGACCAAACCACAGAACCAAATTAAATTTTGTGATTTGGATCCAGGGGCGGCTCCTCCGCAATGGGGGTGGAGCGTCGACCCACTGGCTCAGAGCGAGCAGGTGAAAAATAAAATGATATACTATAACCATTTTATTTTTCATTTGCCGGCTGTGAGCCAGCGTGTGCAGTGAGGGACGGGCCATGGGAGGGGGGAGTAGGACTGGTTTGTGCACTTATAAGTGCGCATGTGTGTTTGGCCGGCCATCTCAGGCTGGCCAAACACACATGCACACTTCGGTTTCTCCAGCCAGGCTGTATTGAAAAGCTGGGTTGGAGAAACAGCACAGACTCCATGTCCTGAGTGGAGCGTCAAACCAGCCCACTCGGCCAATCCCAGCGCTGCTCTCATAGAATGAGAGCAGCGCTGGGATTGCATAGGGAGTCTCTGCTGCCGTCCCAATGTCTGCTGGTACCAGGAAGCAGCAGAACACTGAGGCGTGAGTAGTGATGCGGACGGTAGCTTCAGGTAAATGTTTTTTATTTAATTATTAACCCCCCGCGCTCCCCCGTGCTCCCCCACCCGCCCCACCACCTCTGCATTGTGTCGGCCACCACTGTTTGGATCCAAAAGAGACTTTAGTTTTTACTCATACGCCCTTTTACACTTTACAACACATATTCCAAAAATGTAGACAGTGAACAGCGTAAGGGCAGGACCTCTGTCCTGGACAAAGCCATAGACCAGGAAGGACCCTTTTAAGCAGCTAACATGTACACCATAGAACAATACAGGACATGAGACACACCCCGAGTGTCCAACATAACATTTTAACCTTACTTTGGAGAGAGCTTAATAAATAGTGATTTGGTGTACTATGGGGTAATTTTAGGCCGAGTCCTCAATGGCTTCTTGAGCAGGCCACATTAACCAGGCTTTGCTGTTTGACGAAGGATTTAAATATTGGCACATTACTGCCTCTTGGAGATTAGAGTATATCATCAAGTTTCCTACGCAAAACTACTCAGAAGCCCATCGTGGATATAAAGCAATTCATTTAGTGTGAGGAGGGGACCCAGTAATGAAGCATGCCATCTCAGTGAATGAGAGTACAACGTCCTTTCAAAAGGAATCCCATCTCACGTATAATTAGGTGTTATGTTCATACGTGTACAAAAATAGTTACCTATGGTTCTCTGGCTATCTTACTTTGGTTGTAGCATTGAGGGAGAATGCATGGAAGGCTGGTCATTCAAAGATTCTCTCCTTTGGTTTCCTATTATCTCACAATAATAAATTCTTTCTCATGTCTTGCTTTCACAAATCTTGTAGTCTCACCGTTTTCTCACACCTTTTTTTCTAAGATCCTATGCTCTGTCCGACATTTCTCTTACCCTCCCATCCTCACTCACGCACTCTCACACCCTCCTTTCCTTATTGAAAATGTTCTGCTCACACACACACAGACTTCCTCTTTCAAATCCTCCTTTCCTTTGCAAACCTTGCTTACTTGCCATTCTCGGACACTTAACCTTCTTAAAACGATGCCTTCTCTTATTCATATTCCTCTGTTTCTCACTATTTCTTACAGACTCTTTCACTTTTTCACTCTCTCTCTCTTACACAAATACACACATTCAAGGATGCTTGTGTTTATTTTATACTCCCTATCACCAATGCAAATGTTGAATGATAATTTTTTTTAAACTTATGCAGGTGAATACAGAGCTGTGTTCCACATGTAGGCAACATCGACTTAGAGGCTGAGCTGATGCGGTCTGAAGAGAAAACCCTATGCAGTAAAAAAGACTTAAACCAATGTAGAGATTATGTCAAGATGAATTAGGGATATTTACTTGTGAAAAAGGAGCAAAACAAAAATTGCGTCCATTTACAAAAAGCTTTACTTTGTGTTGATTCTTTGGTTTTCCCCGTAATGAAGAGTAGCTGTAACCTCTTAGGTCAGTGCTAATTAGATCAGCCTAGTCACATAAGGGGCTATGATCAAGTTAATCATGCAGACGTCAACCTCTTTGAAAAGGTTTTGAATATCTGTGCATCAGGCGAAGTGCAATTTTCAGAATGTTGAGGGCCATCACTGGGCAGGAAGTATTTGCAGTCCATATCGAATATTATTTCCTCTTTTATTTTCTGATGCTTGAATTGCATATTTTACAGTAATACCAGTGGCATATCTGGTCTATCTCGTCTGGGTGTTTCTTCTAATGTCCTCTTCAAATGTCTTTCCAGCGGTCAGTTCTTTTCTTTGATTTTCTTCAATTCCCTGCTGAGCCACCTGAGGTTGCCAATTCTTCATGAGTGTTTAATTGCTTTATTATCAAAGCATTAAGTTTCAATGTTAGCCATTTGTCAAATGGTTCCACTGAATTAATGTGTCTGTGGGGATGTTTTCAAGGAGAGTGGCAGAAAATACTTAAGGCCAAGATTGTTCCAGTGCCTTGCATGATTGGCTTGATGCTTGAATTTGCTGGAGACTTCAGTGTTGGCGGGTGGGTGAGGTGAAAGGTGACTACTGCAAGTCATTATTTGATTTTTGTTGATTGTTATCCTCATGCTCCCAGGAAAAACGGCATTGCGAGTATGCCCAGTAATCTGGATGGCCTCAGCTGATAGCTGGCAAAGGTTCAGTGCTTTCAGATTTGAGAGGAGTGATCATGTCAAGAGCAGATTTAGGGTGTCGAACCAAACTCTGAGGTCTCAGAAGACAAAATGTTACTTTGCTCCAAAAGGGATGGTGACAGTCTAGAGAGGTATCTGGAAAGGTTAGGTGGAGGTCTGTACATCAGCAGGAATGACAATACAGTTTTGTGCCATTGTGAGAATTTGACTATGAGTGAATCACATTCAGCATCAAAGTACTCTGAGGAACAGGTAGGGGTTTGGAGCTCTTGTGAGTGACAGTAAATCCTCCACCAGACTTTTTGCTTATACAGTTCGATGTGTGGTTCTTACAAACAGATGCCCCTGGAGGTTGGGGGCAAAGTCATCTAGTAGCCATGTTTCTATGAGGATGATGAGGTCAAAATTCATGCATAATTGAATAAAGATGTAGCATCATTTCTTGCTGAAGTATCGAACACAGATGAGCGTGCCGGAAATGGAGAGGGGTGATTGTAAGGTGCTGGACATGCTTCGCAGTATTTAGGGGTGCAGTTGTGAGTGGGGCCTGGGGAAAACCTTTGGGGAGGGGTGGTATTGGTATAGAAAAAGATTGGAATATCTAGTTTCTAGAGGCTGACCTAAAATGTTGGATTAAGGGCGAGTTGCAATTTTAAACCACAATATCTCTGAAATCATGAGGATTAGATATTTGGCTCAAATTGTTTTGAAACCACTGTCAACAGTCCCAGTCAGGGAATACAATAATAAAATGGAATAGAAAATCCCTGTGTCCCTGTTGGGATGAAAAAAGAGACAATATAGCGCCTACAAAGCAAGGTATGGTGTGGAACTGGTCCGGATCATTCTGCTGGCTACACGCCTAATCTCTCAATGTCTCCTACAGGCCCAGGGCCATCTAGAGGATAAGCAACAATTGTACCTCAGAGCTCATTAACCATGATACTGCCACTTTGCAAAGGTGTTGTAATTTTCATACGTCCTTCTTGATATCAGCTTCACAAAGGCTTCACGTTGCCAGTCCTTAATTTGTGTTCTCCTGGAAGAGCTATACTCCTCTCCAGTCTGAGCAGGACAGGTTCCTCTTCTTTCAGCACAGATTTCAGCAGGACTGCTCAGAGTTTTGAGGTGCACAACAACTTCCACAAAACCTGTTTATGTCCAGTCTGTCCTCTGTGTAAGTGCAGCAGAGCTGCAAAATAAATCCAGACACATACATCCTACTGGCTTAAGGTGGGCAATATTTTATTTGAAACAATAAAATGTTTATTTGCTACAATGTGCGAGCGCCAAGTTAAAAAATCATAACCACAATCAATTAAAAGGGAGAACAAATAAGCGCTTTTCCCAGGCCTTTAGAAAAGAGTGGGAAGCCGAAATGGTAAAGGATTTTTGTATTCCCATGTGTACAATGTAGACTTCCCAAGTGGGAGCTCTACATTTTCCAGACAGTCATCGGTGAAAGATTGAAGACTGCCAGAAAATAAACAGCTATCAACATTTTATTTATTTTAACATGTTTAGCCAGGGAGGTGCTGAATGCCCTTTGCCAAGGTCTCGCTACAATTTATGAATTTTGTATAAATAATCTGGTTGGATTTTCAAACTGCAGGAATACATTGCACTAAGTGGCAATGAACTGGCAAGGATTGGAAACGTAAACTGAAGCTCTACTCGAGCTCTAGGAAGATTACTGACATGAAACAAACCCACTCGGATCCTATGTTATGTTATATGAATTTGTAAAGTGTACTATCACCCGGGAGGCTATCCTGGCAGTGAAAGCAGGTGCTGTATTAGCCTTGCCTGGGGCTCGCAAGAGGGGGTCAATTCGAAGAGCCATGTCTACTGCTTCTTGCGGAACCTACGAATTGAAGAGGAGGCTCTACAGTGTAACAGCAGGCCATTTCAGGCTCTAAGAGAGATGTAGAAGTATGACATCCGCATATGTGAATGATGTGTGCCAGTAGCAGACCTGCAGAGCGAAGGTGTCTGGTGAGTTTGTGAAATGATATTCAGTTGTTGAAGTAAACTGGGGCTGTGTTGTGTTAGCTTTGAAGGTGTGTGTGAGGAGTTTGTAATGGTCCCTTTTATGAATTGGAAGCCAGTGTAGTTCCCTTAGGAACAGTGTGATGTGCATGTGACTTGGTAAGTTAAGTATGATTTGGGCTGCAGAGTTCTAAATGCTTTGAAGTCACCTTGTGTGCTGCTTGCTGATCCCAGGTTACAGGATGTTGTAGTAGTCCAGCTTGTTTGTTATGAGGACATAGGAGACCATTTTCTGGGTGCTGATGTGGAGCCATTTGAAGATTTTACTCAGCATCTTCAGAGTAGAGAAACAGGAAGCTCTGATGGCATTGACCTGGGCACAAAAGTTGATTTGGCTGGTGGTGACAATTCCGAAGCTTATAGTGTAGGTGGTGGGCTCATGCTCTACAACCCACCAGATGGAGCCCCATGGCAATGAGTTGTTCCCAAGGGAGAGAATCAGCTGAGTGTTGTCGGCGTAGGACAGGACGCCGATGGCATTGGTGCAGATGATGCTTGAGACCGGGATCACGTATGCATTGAAGAGTGAAAATCCTTGTGGTACGCTGCAGCTGAGGTTGCCTGCGTCCGAGAAATAGAGGGTCAAAATGATTGACTGTGTTCCTGTGGTCAGAAAGGAGCATAATCATCGGAGGGCGGGTCCTTGGATTTCAGTCTCATGCAGATGTTGGATGGGGTGGAATACTGTATCAAATGCCGCAAAAAGGTCCAGGAGCATGAGGGCGGCTGTGTCTCCTCTGTTCATGATCATACGGATGTCATCTGTTGCGGTCTATATGCACTGCTTCAGTTCTTTGGTTGTGTCTGAACCTGGATTGTGTGGTGTTGAGAAGTTTGTGAGCATTGAGATGGTTGATTTGGCGTCTGTTGATGAACACAACCCTACTATTGTGCATACAAAATGTGGAGCTAGCAGCTATCGGTTTCCCTGCTGCTTAGACCAAGCCTGAAGTCCCTGCTTAAGCTTTGCTGGCCTCTCCTGCATGCTGCTGCCTACGTGCCTAGATGAAAGTTTCCAAGCAGTCCAGGGGCTCTAGCAATGTTGACAAAGAGCCAAGAAGCTATTGCCTCCACTCAGCAGAATCCAGAGGAGGGCTGCATGAATGACCTACATCTTCAAGTGCAGATGACCTGAAAAGGGACTGTGCTTGGCATGCACACACTTTTTTACTTTTTTGTATCCCCAGAACCTGTCTTTTTGTGGAGATGACCAGCCCCTGGATGGCCTGTTTTTATAAACCACTTCCAGAAGAACGAGAAGGTCAGGAATTGTACAACTGTGTGCCCTTTTGCTTCTGGGCTCACACATTTGTCTCAATGTTGCAGACAGCTGCCTGCTTCGCTTTAACACTGTGACTGGTCTTTCCATGTGTGGAGGTATGGACCCAGAGTCAATCAGAACTTCAGGTCGCATTTTAAGGGTCCATTCACCCCCAACCCTAAACTAGGGGAAAAGCAGACACTCCCAGTCTCCAAATCCCTCCTCAGAACTCCAAAACAGTTTGGTAACACATTTCTGAGTTACTGTTCTTCTCTACCATTTGTAACTGTGTTGTCTTGGTTTCAGACACTTTTCAGTGTTCATGATTAATATGAACATGATCATTATATGTTTGCGAACATTGTCCATGTGTATGAAACCATCCACCAGTTTTAAAAAGTGACTGTATTGAGTTCCTTTTGTATTTTTTAAAGAGTGCCCTAATGTACTTACAACTTCGCAATGGGAATCTCTTGAAGTTCCAATAACAACTGGTGAGACTGTAAAGGCATTATCTCAGTTCGAAGGCAGAAAAACTGCTGGCCCAGAGCAGTTGCATCTTGAGTTCTATAGAACATTTTCCAAACGTTTGATCCCGCTTATTACCAAATTGTTCAACTGCAAGGTCCCAGTTTCATGGGGGGAAACAAACATTGCAGTATTGCCTAAAAAAGGGAAGGACCCGGCCAAATGTGGATCAAATCATCTAATTTCAGTTATCAATTTGGTTTCAAAAATATACTCACAACTACTAGCTCACAGGCTGGCGAAGTGTATCTCATCATTGGTAGACCCGATGCAGCACGGTTTCATTCCAGATAGGGATACAGCCGGTTATAACAAAACTGGAAGTTGCAGGGGTATGTGGGAGAAAGGTGGGGCTTATATTGTTAGATGCTGAAAAGACATTTGATCAGGTCTCAAGGAAATATTTATGGCTGTTCATGTCTCAGATGAGGTTTGGCCCTAACTTTAACTGCCGGGTATAGTCCTTATATAGGGTGTTGATGGCACGGATTGTATGTGTGGAGAATTAAGTGATAGACTTTTCATACAACAGGGCACAAGGTAGGGTTGCCTTCTCTCACCCCTTCTTTTTGCTTTATATTTTTATCCTTTTATACAGGCCGTAAATCAAGCTAAACATCTTAAAGCTATTGCGATGCACAGATTTGATATCAAAGTATTGGCAAATGCCGATGACATTGCCACACTCACATCCTCACCCTCCAACTCGCTGAAGAGTATAGAGGAGGTAGTATGTAGGTTTGGAGAAATTACCGGGTATAAACTAAACATGGATAAAACTGTAATACTGATGAACGATGTCCATATACAAACAGACACCCATATGGTTGTAAGGGGGCAGAGTATTTAGGGGTACAGGCAACATTTGATATAGAGGAAATAATTGATCTTAAATATAATATACTAAGACAATGTCACTTAAGTGAGAGGTGGGACAGACTTCATCTTAGTCTTATAAGGAGATGTAATGTTTTGAAAATGGTAATTCTCCCCAGGTACTTATATCTTTTTACAGACATGCACCTATACCTGATAATTGGCTCCTTTACTAAGGTTGAGAGGAGCTAGCAAACATTTATCTGGGGATATCTGCAGCCCTGATGCTCTATTCAGATTCTACAGTTACCATGAATGGAGGGTGGCCTGGCTTTGCCATCACTAAGATTTTATTATATGGCTGCCTTTACTTCATGCTTATATGCTGTTATGTGAGGTACAGAGTGGCCGCGAGGCACCTCTGACACAGCAAGTGACGCCCTGGTACCCCATAGGTCCACAGAGCACGATGGCCTCAATACTGGCCATAGAGCTCTTCATAGCAGATAGAGCACTGTCCGCGCAAGCCCCGAAATGGAAGGACTGGGTTGAGCGTCTTCAATTCTACTTCCAGGGTGCTGAAATCGCTGTTGAACGGCGCAGAGCTCTCCTCTTACATCTGGGAGGAAAAGACATTCACAGAGTATACAAGACTTTGGTCGAAGCCATGCCCAAGACATATGCAACACTACTCAGGGCTCTCAACACACACTTCAAACCTATGGCAAATAGGGATTATGAACGCTTTGTATTCTGCCAAGCACGCCAGGAACCGGAAGAATCCATACACACGTTCCGTTGTCGCCTCAAAGAGCTAGCAAGCACCTGTGACTTCCACGAAGAACAGGAGGAAATAAGACGTCAAGTAATACAAGAGTGCTCTTCTTCCAAATTGAGGGAGACGATTCTCCAAGAATCTGGGAAATTTCTCCAGGCCATCCTGACACTTTGGCGGTCACAAGAGCTGTCCAAAGTGAGGGCATCTCAAATGAAAGTTGCACTCAACCGGCCAATCAAACCCGAACCAGTTATTATTGTCCAACCTCGCCAAGGTACAGCAACACAAAGACAGCCTCCAGAAAAATGCAGACTGAGGGTATTGCTGAAGAACCCTGCATAAGCTGTCAGAGTGTCCTGCACAAGAGAAGAGATGTTCTGCTTCCGGAAAATATAACCACTTCGCCAAAGTCTGCAGGTCATCAAAGAACAAGCCCCAGAAAGAAGCTGTCCAAGCTATCGCCAGCAGCCACGCCACACCAGAAGACATGGATGACAACATGGAAGAATACACGGTCCACACCATCTTTGCAATTGGCGGGTCCCAGTCACCTCGCCGCCCGATCCCTCAGTGCCAACTTCTAATAGGGCCTCAAAGAGTCACACTAACCATTGACACTGGATTGTCCATCAAACTAATGTCAGCGAATGTATACAACTCGCTAGTCACTCCCCAAAAGCTGGAGAAGACGAAAGTGAAGGTCTTCACTTATAGACAGGTACGCCCCATACCCCTCCTCAGATGTTTCAGATCACCGGTGTCCCACAAAAGTGCAAGTATCAACACCGCCATCCATGTAGCAGAGAAGGGACACAGCCTGCTGGTCAGTGGACAGACCTCCGAAGCACTTCACTTGATCTCATTTGCCCTTGGAGTACAAGAGGAAGAACTGTCCACCATCCTCAACAGGTTCACAGACCTTTTCAAGGGCATCGGCTGTCTCAAGGGTAAAGAAGTGAGACTACACATTGACCACTCCATTCAGCCGATAGCTCTATGACATCGGTGAAGTGCCTTCCCTCTCCGCCAAGAGTGGACAAGCAGGCATAATCGAGAAGGTCATGGGCCCGACCCAGTGGGTCTCGGCCATCCCGAAGAAAAAGAAACAGCCAGGGGAGGTCCGCATCTGTGTGGATATGTGACTTCCCAATGTCGCCATGAAAAGGAAACATCATCTAACGCCCACAGTGGACGACATCTGGAGGAACTCAATGGAGCGAAGTGGTTCGCAAAAGTTGACATCCGCTCCGGCTATAATAAGCTACCGCTCCACCCAGAGTCAAGGTATATCACTACCTTTTCCACTTACGTCGGTCTACAAAGGTATCGCCGCCTCAATTTCGGCATATCAGGTGCCGCTGAAGTCTTCCAGAACACCATTCAGGAAATGCTGAGTAGCCTACCTGGAGTCATCAATGTCAGTGATGACATCCTCACACATGCCACAGACACCTCCGCGGAGTCCTCCAAATGATCAAGGATTCTGGCTTCACTCTCCATCGCGACAAATGCGAGTTTCTGAAATGAAGGATCAACTTCTTCAGATACAGGTTTTGGCAGAAGGGATAGCACCAGATCCTGAGAAAGTCTGAGACATACAAGATGCCCCGGCGCCCATTAACATCTCAGAAGTATGAAGCTTCCTAGGTATGGTGAACTACTGTGGGAGGTTCATCAAAGACCTCACAAGCCTCACCCAACCCCTTGGTGAGCTCACTAAAACAAACGCTACCTGGACGTGGGGAACCGAGCAGGAAGAAGCATTTAGCAAGGCCAAAGCTGCTCTGTCCTTGGATACCACCATGTCCTACTTCGACCTGCAAAAACTCACCAACATTGCAGTGGATGCCAGCCAAAAAGCACTCAGGGCTGTTCTCGCCCAACAACAACCAGAAGAAAGTTGGACTCCAGTCGTGTACGCAAGCCATTAGCTCACAGAGACAGAACAGCGATACTCCCAAACCCAAATAGAGAAAGAAGCCATCGCCATACACTGGGCATGCAGGCATTTCCACCTCTATGCGTATGGGCCCACCTTCATAGTCACAACGGACCATAAGCCCCTAGTGCCCCTGTTCCAAGGATCTGTTTCGAAGCCACCACCTTGCATCGAAAAATGAATGCTACAGCTCCAGGAATATGACTGTAAAGTCGAATACCAACCAGGTATCACCAATCCGGCTGATTATCTCTCCCACCACCCTTGTGCAGCAACCTCCTAAGAAGCAGAAGAGGCTAAGGAGACGGAAAAATATGTCCGCTACGTTGCAGAACGATCCCGGCCACTGCCTTTGCCGCTGGACCCCCTCAGACAAGCCACCCAAGAGGATGACTTCCTCCAGCTAGCCATCACCACAGTCCAATAAGGAGAGTGGAAAACCCTAAAGACACACATGTTGCAAAGAACCCCCAAAGCCAAAAGAGTCCTTGAGTCTCCATTTAAAGGTTTGTCAAGAATTCTCAATAGATACAAGTGGATGCCTACTCAGAGGACCCAATTTGGTAATCCCAAGCAGCCTCACAGGAAGAGCGGTGCAACTAGCTCTCAATGGCCTCCAGGTAATTATCAAGACCAAAAATAGACTTCGCACCAAAGAATGGTTCCCAGATATGGATGAATTGGTGGAAACAGCAGTAAAATCCTGCCCCAGGTGCCAAGTCTCAGGGTCTCCGGAAGCTCCTGTGCCGGTACTCAATGAGGAAGGTCCAAAGCAGTCATGGGAGATCGCCAGCTTGGATTCTGATCATTTACCAGATGGAAGACATGCCCTCGTCATGATTGACGACTTTACCAAATATCCTGAAATTGAGCTGATTGGGTCACAATCCGCCGCTGAAGTCATGGCAAAAATAGAAAAGATAATCGCCACTCATGGTCTCATGCAAGAACTGCAGACTGATAACAGTCCTCCCTTCAAAAGCCTTGAATTTGCAGAATACCTCCACTCCTGGGGCATCAAACACCATAAAATAACACTGAGATGGCCACAAGCCAATGGAGAAGTGGAGAGGTTCATGTGCACATTTAATAAGGTAATCTGTATTGCTCATGCCGACAAAAAACTCTGGAGCAAGCAATTTATGGATTCTTACGAGAATAGCAACGAACACCACACACTACCACAGGTCAGGCTCCAGGGCATGCCAGTATTGGGCGAGTCATCAGGGACACCATTCCACATCACCCAGATTGGACCCCAGAGCCCATCGACGAAGAAAGAGTCCTCAGCAGAAGAAATGCAATCAACCAGTGAGTCGGTGACAAGCGGCGAGCCCAGCATTCGGACCTTCAGCCAGAAGACTTAGGGGCCGATTCCGATCTCAGTCGGAGGCGCACCCAATACCATTCAGTCGGGAAAAAGCCATGCGAATGCCTGTTTCCCGACCGATCCGCACATCATTCCGAGACGAGCAAGTACGATGCGCACAACAGCATAGAATCCGGCCGAGTCGTACTCACCCAATCCAGGTCCTGTTCTCCGACCGAGGCGAATCCGGAAACGCCGAATCGAGTCGCACGGAAGGGAAAATGCAGCCCCGTCCGGCCGGACAAGTACGATGCGCTTTCCGTACGCGCCGAACCCGTCGCTACGTCCGGCACGTCAAAGCTTCCGGGAGAGGCGCACATAAGCTCCGATTCGCGCCACAACACGATCCACGGCTACGAGGCGAACACGCCAGCGACGAGGACGAGGCGAAGCAACGAGAAAGACGAACGAGACGAACCAACCATGAATCCCTTCGTTCCGATCCTACCATTATTCTACATTTACTACCGGAACAGGCACGGACGCGTACGGCGCAGAAGGTAAGTCAGACACCAACCACAAAAACATACAACACGTACACGACACATCACACACACACACAGAGGGATGCAGAATTTACTTGCAACAGCAGCACCATAGGGGCGGGATGCCCATCACCAATGCCACATATGCACACAGGGGCCTGGATGCGCACCACCACTACCACCCCTACCCAGGGGGGGCTGGATGCCTACCACTACTACCACCCTTAGCCAGGGGGGCTGGATGCCTACCCCTACTACCACCCTTAGCCACGGGGGCTGGATGCCTACCACTACTACCACCCTTAGCCAGGGGGGCTGGATGCCTACCACTACTACCACCCTTACCCAGGGGGGCTGGATGCCTACCACTACTACCACCCTTAGCCATGGGGGTGCCAGATGCCCACCACTACTACCACCCTTACCCAGGGGGGCTGGATGCCTACCACTACTACCACCCTACCCAGGGGGTGCCAGATGCCTACCACTACTACCACCCTTACCCAGGGGGGCTGAATGCCCACCACTACTACCACCCTTAGCCAGGGGGCTGGATGCCTACCACTACTACCACCCTTACCCAGGGGGGGCTGGATGCCTACCACTACTACCACCCTTAGCCATGGGGGTGCCAGATGCCCACCACTACTACCACCCTTACCCAGGGGGGGCTGGATGCCTACCACTACTACCACCCTTACCCAGGGGGCGCCAGATGCCTACCACTACTACCACCCTTACCCAGGGGGGGCTGAATGCCCACCACTACTACCACCCTTAGCCAGGGGGGCTGGATGCCTACCACTACTACCACCCTTACCCAGTGGGGGCTGGATGCCTACCACTACTACCACCCTTAGCCAGGGGGGCTGGATGCCTACCACTACTACCACCCTTACCCAGGGGGCTGGATGCCCACCACTACTACCACCCTTACCCAGGGGTGCCAGATGCCTACCACTACTACCACCCTTAGCCAGGGGGGCTGGATGCCTACCACTACTACCACCCTTAGCCAGGGGGCTGGATGCCTACCACTACTACCACCCTTAGCCATGGGGGTGCCAGATGCCCACCACTACTACCATCCTTACCCAGGGGGGGCTGGATGCCTACCACTACTACCACCCTTAGGCATGGGGGTGCCAGATGCCCACCACTACTACCACCCTTACCCAGGGGGGGGCTGGATGCCTACCACTACTACCACCCTTACCCAGGGGGCGCCAGATGCCTACCACTACTACCACCCGTACCCAGGGGGGGCTGGATGCCCACCACTACTACCACCCTTAGCCAGGGGGCTGGATGCCTACCACTACTACCACCCTTACCCAGGGGGGCTGGATGCCTACCACTACTACCACCCTTAGCCAGGGGGCTGGATGCCTACCACTACTACAACCCTTACCCAGGGGGGCTGGATGCCCACCACTACTACCACCCTTACCCAGGGGTGCTAGATGCCTACCACTACTACCACCCTTAGCCAGGGGGGCTGGATGCCTACCACTACTACCACCCTTAGCCAGGGGGCTGGATGCCTACCACTACTACCACCCTTAGCCATGGGGGTGCCAGATGCCCACCACTACTACCACCCTTACCCAGGGGGGCTGGATGCCTACCACTACTACCACCCTTAGCCATGGGGGTGCCAGATGCCCACCACTACTACCACCCTTACCCAGGGGGCTGGATGCCTACCACAACTACCACCCTTACCCAGGGGGCGCCAGATGCCTACCACTACTACCACCCTTACCCAGGGGGCGCCAGATGCCTACCACTACTACCACCCTTACCCAGGGGGGGCTGGATGCCCACCACTACTACCACCCTTAGCCAGGGGGGCTGGATGCCTACCACTACTACCACCCTTACCCAGGGGGGCTGGATGCCTACCACTACTACCACCCTTAGCCAGGGGGCTGGATGCCTACCACTACTACCACCCTTAGCCAGGGGGCTGGATGCCTACCACTACTACCACCCTTAGCCATGGGGGTGCCAGATGCCCACCACTACTACCACCCTTACCCAGGGGGGCTGGATGCCTACCACTACTACCACCCTTACCCAGGGGCGCCAGATGCCTACCACTACTACCACCCTTACCCAGGGGGGCTGGATGCCCACCACTACTACCACCCTTAGCCAGGGGGCTGGATGCCTACCACTACTACCACCCTTAGCCAGGGGGCTGGATGCCTACCACTACTACCACCCTTAGCCATGGGGGTGCCAGATGCCCATCACTACTACCACCCTTACCCAGGGGGCTGGATGCCTACCACTACTACCACCCTTACCCAGGGGCGCCAGATGCCTACCACTACTACCACCCTTACCCAGGGGGCTGGATGCCCACCACTACTACCACCCTTAGCCAGGGGGGCTGGATGCCTACCACTACTACCACCCTTAGCCAGGGGGCTGGATGCCTACCACTACTACCACCCTTAGCCATGGGGGTGCCAGATGCCCACCACTACTACCACCCTTACCCAGGGGGGCTGGATGCCTACCACTACTACCACCCTTAGCCAGGGGGGCTGGATGCCTACCACTACTACCACCCTTAGCCATGGGGGTGCCAGATGCCCACCACTACTACCACCCTTACCAAGGGGGGGCTGGATGCCTACCACTACTACCACCCTTACCCAGGGGGGGCTGGATGCCTACCACTACTACCACCCTTACCCAGGGGGGGCTGGATGCCCACCACTACTACCACCCTTACCCAGGGGGGGCTGGATGCCCACCACTACTACCACCCTTACCCAGGGGGTGCCAGATGCCTACCTCTACTACCACCCTTAGCCAGGGGGGCTGGATGCCTACCACTACTACCACCCTTAGCCAGGGGGCTGGATGCCTACCACTACTACCACCCTTAGCCATGGGGGTGCCAGATGCCCACCACTACTACCACCCTTACCCAGGGGGGCTGGATGCCTACCACTACTACCACCCTTACCCAGGGGGGCTGGATGCCTACCACTAACAACAACTCCACTCACAGGATGGCTAATACATGTCGCAACAAGCACACACCAACATAAAGAATGCAACATTAAGACATCCCACCAACACCATGACAAGCGTGTGTAGACTGTGTCAAATGCCTACGACACAGAACATGATCATCAATATACAATGTGACACCCTATCACATGTGCCACACATAAATGTGTGTGGCCCCCACAATGCAAGCAGGCCATGACCATTGTGGCAATGGGGTCCAAACCCCCATCATCACAGTGACCAAAATGTAAGTGTGGGGTCCTGAGCTGAAGCACATCTTGACCATTGTGGCAATGGGGTCCAAACCCCCATCATCACAGTGACCAAAATGTAAGTGTGGGGTCCTGAGCTGAAGCACATCTTGACCATTGTGGCAATGGGGTCCAAATCCCCATCATCACAGTGCCCAAAATGTAAGTGTGGGGTCCTGAGCTGAAGCACATCTTGACCATTGTGGCAATGGGGTCCAAACCCCCATCATCACAGTGACCAAAATGTAAGTGTGAACAAAGTAGAAGCTGCAACTGGCAAACTGCATGGACAAATCCTGGTCACAGAACAACAAACACAACTGTGGCAAAGTAGTGCAGGTGTCCCATTGCAACATAGATTTGGGGAGGCAAACAGTGCAGTGCAAATAAGACATACCTCTGGCCAGCTGCATACAAACATCACCCATGGTGTCTGACACCGTCAACATACATCAATGACACAATGACAGAAGTGACCATCACAATGCAGACTCACATATTTGCACCAATGGACACACCAATGCAGATACCCTGTGTAGACTGCAGATGGCAGGTGAACAGATACCATACCATGGCAGCAATGGGACACATAAACAATGATCATTGTGCTGACTGATGACCTAGGAGTCCCAGGGACAGCAGGGCAAACACACCAAACAACATACAGATAATGGCACACCATGAATATGCCAATGCAGTGGCGCTGATGCACAAACACAAACAGGCAGACACACACTGCACATCAAACACAACAGGTGAGTGTCCCAGGCAACCACACAACACATGAGGAGGCCTGAAGACCAAACACACAGATGTGCATACAGTGCCACACAAAGGTAACTCAGGGATCCAATTCCCCTATGTGGGCAATCAGGCATTGTCAGATGAGAGGGAGCACAAATCACACATGTCACACAAGCATGTAGGAACAGCAACCCACACAGTAAGACACCGAGGCACCACAGCACCACCCCCAGGGCCCACACAATGTGGTGACCCTGGGCTGCATTACAATACCACTGTGATGACAAAGCCAGATGTCGTTCACACTGTGAACCACAGTCATGTATCCTGAGCAAAGAATCACCAGCACACCCACACAAGCACAAATCAATCAGCATGGCCAGTAAGCCAAGGCCAACATGGAGGCAGGGGTCTTGCCGGGCAACAACTCTCATCTGCACACACTAAACAACACACACCTCGACCACCAACAATGTGCTGCAGTGAAGCTCACATGCACAGGTGACATTGCGCATGCACCCATGACAATCCCAGGGGGTGGGTGGGAAGCAAGGTGCAGAAACACAGCACACATGGCCACTCAACAAGACTCCTAAATGTCTGACACACTGCACACTACGCCGTACATGGACATGACGGCAACACCACACCAACCAATGGGATCCCAGCCACAGTCACACACCAATGAAGAAGCCAAGGTCACCAACAAAGAACACACATGGACAACTACCAACATTGCAGCCCTGACCCTGAGGAGTGCCAGCAGTCACACACACAACGTGTCACAAACAATGAAAGCTAACACAAACCGGAAATCACATTACAGGAGTAAACAACAAGTGCTAAGGGGAATCCTAACTGTGACCCATCAGCGCCTGCCCACAAACTCAGCCCTGACAGCAAACACACCTATGGGTGACACCCTGATGACCAGTAATGTGCCATGCACCCACATCACAGAGAACCCAGGGAGTAGACTTTGGGGGAACATAGCTCAACTCAGCAAGCATCACAAACAGGAACATCACTAGGGATCCCAGCACGCATAGCAAAATGGAAGTGAACACACAGACATGCTCATACAACACACACCTTGGGCGCAGGCAATGTCACAGGAGCACACACTGCCATGAGGGGACTCCACTCCTGTGTGAGGAAAGCTGTGCCATATGTCGCATCAGTAGGGCTCCATCATGTCAGCACAACACTTTGTCACACAGTAAACAATTAGCACCAAATCAAGGCTCCCATCACATCAGCCTGGTCATGGGAGTGTCAACGAAATCATCAGCACAGATCCAACACACATGTACAGCAAGTTGCACTGACAACACAGATGAGTCCTTCCCCATTGATGCCCAAACCTGCATGTCCACTGGAGATGGCCACACGGTCAGGGAAGTAGACGAATTGAACAATGGCAAGCACTACAGATGTGCAGGGATGGAAGCCACAGATGTGACATTGCTAATGTAACTAGGAAATTCCATTGCCAAATATTGTAAACATGACACCCACAGATGCTGTTAAGGATGACATGGATACACCACAGGATAGGACACTGTCCCTCTGGACCACATGGGGCCCTGCCCAGTGACACTTCATTGTCATGAGACCAAAGATCATCATCCCTGCTGCAAGGGCATGGTCAGCATCATCAACATCATGTACATCAGAAGTAATAGCATTAGAGAACAGAAAGTTGCTTTATTCAGCATATGTGTGTCCAAAAACTCAGAGAACAGTAATGCTCCAACAAAGGCCAATGGCCAGTCCATCAAGTAAGTCAATACAGGGTGACAGTGGCAGATGTCACCCTACGCATGCCTGCACTGCACAAAACCAGGGACAATCCACTAGGAGGGGCAACCGGGGGGGGCAGGCCAGGCACCACAGGGACAGGATCAGGGCTCACCAGGAGTAGGCAGGGAAGGGGTGGTGGGTGCTGGAGAGCCACTGACAACTGCAGTGGAGGTGTCTGACATGGTGTGTGCCGGCACAACTGGGGGGCATGGCTCAGATGGTGTGTGTGCTGGCACGACTGCAGTGGACCATGCAGATGGAGTGGACAGGTCCGCCACTGCAGTGCCCAAGTCAGACAGGGTGGTAGTGGACTCCACTGCAGTGCCTACCTCCAGGGGAGGAGAATGGGGAACAGGCAAGGTGGGCTGGACAGAGGGGGAGCACACCCTCACCACATCAGTGGCACAGACAAGCGCAGCGGGGGTGTGGTGCCGGGAGAGCAAGTGGCAGGGGGAGAAGGCCTGATCCTCTTGGGGATGGTATATCTGTGGGTGGGGGAACCTGGGGCAGGGTGTGGTGGGGGCACCTGTGGAGTGGGGGCCTGAGGGATGGAGGAAGGAGACCTGGTGCCTGAGCTGCAGGGCGGCGGCGGGGTCTTGCTCTTACGACTCCGGGGGACTTGCGGGTGGGGGCCTCAGTCTGTCTGCGCCTGGGGGAGGGTGTCCGGGGGCGAGGGGCACTCTGCTCCGTGTGGGTGGGCTTCCTCTTCCCCCTGGATGCTGGAGCAGCTGGATCGTAGGGGATGAGGCCGAGGTCACAGAGGAAGAGCCGCTGTGACTTTGGGGTTGCAGGTGAGGCAAGGGAGGGTGCTTTGGAGGGAGAGGCAACTGAGGACTGCGCAGTGCTTGTGGATGCGTGTGTGTGTTCCAGGGCCCCATCCCCTGTGAGTCTGGTTTCAGTCCCCTGACTGTGCGTGCGTGTGCGTTTTGTTTGTGGCGTGTGTGTCTGTGTGCTGGACGTGTGTGTGCTGGTGTGTGCCTGTGCCGGTGTGTGTGTGCTTGGGACGGGTAAGGTGCTGGGGAGTGTGGATGGAGCAGAGGCAGGAGGGGTGAGGGACTGTCTGAGGAGGGACACTGCTGCCGTCAGGGAGGAGTCCATGGACCTATTGCCCCTCTGTAGGTCAGACATGCCCGATGAGATGCCCTCCATGAACGACACCAGCTGAGTCAACAGAGCGGTGTGTGCATGGAGGACACTCAGCATGGCTGTCTGCCCTACATGGAGCTGGCGAAGGAGGTACACAGACTCCTCACTCAGGGCAGCAGGGGACACAGGGGCAGGGGGTGCGGTGCCTGGCCCGAAGGAGACACGCTCCCGAACATGGGAGCCTCCACGGACCTGGGGAATGGGAGCCGATGGGAGGGCGGTGGTGGTGCTGGTGGTGGCGGGGACAGCAACACTAGCTGGGGTGTGGTGGCTGCTGACACCCGCCTCCATAAGGGAGTCATCCTCCGAGCCGCTGTGGTCCTCAGCTGAGGTGGATGCTGCTGAGGACTCCTCGGTGTGGCTCCCCTCGCCCTCCGTGCCACTGGGTCCCTCCGACCAATCCTCGGCTGCTGACCCAGTCTGGCTCTCCGGCTCCTCCTGGTCCATGGAGCTGTCCCCTTCTGTGGCCGTGGATGTATCTGCAATCAATGGGGAAACAGACAGACATCAGCCACCTGCACCAAACACACACACCACTGTGAGCACAGCACATTACAGAGCAAGCCCTGGCATCATTAGTTGAACATTGCTAAAAGTGCCCTAACTGAACAGGAGAAGCCAATTGTCAGTCTGATGCCAACCATGGCACTCACATCCCACATGGCCTTGCACCCATCTGTCTGGTGTCTGTTGGATAGCAACACCCCAGTGTGGACACATGCACCACCTACACAGTAGTTGGACAGTGCAGAGGACACGGTGTAGCATGTGGACATGCACACATCACAACTCTTGCCACTGAGTCAGTACAGGTTTCCGGATGAAAGGGATGCCCAGAGTCAAATAGGAAATGCATGTGATGCATACCAGCGACAGACACCATGATGCACCCATGTCCTGATAGCCATCGCCACAATGGTGTGCATGTAGCACATGTCACTCCCCTGCAGGATCACCAATAAGTAGACACATGTCATGGCAGAGGCATGACTGCTAAGTCATACATCACTGTCTCAGTGATGTATGACTTGGCAGCCAGACAACAACACTCTGCACTGTGTCACAATAGTAGGTCATGGGGAATGCAAGTCCTGGAGCTGCACAAGTGCACATGTACATCCCCCACACAACACATCATCTGAACCCTCATCTGTCCAGGTCATACCGATTGGACATATGGGAGACCTGTGACACTACCCTCTGAACCTGAGCCCCTCACAATCTGCTGTGAATGGGAAACAGCTGCCTGAACTTCACATTCGCATACCCCAGTCTGCACGGGCAGCTGATCAAACACCTATGTGACACACAAGTATCGTCTCCTATGGTCACATCTCCAGTGGCATGCTGAGCCCCAACCGAGAAACACCCCAGCAGTCCTGGCAACAAATCCACAGCACACTGACACAGAGGCAGACACCTGAGGGGTCAAATCACTGCGCACAACGTGTCAGCTGATACACGGGAGTGGGAGTACAGGTGTATTGGATGGGCTGGAGTAGGCATGACTGTCCTGCCCCACATGAATGAGGGATGAGCCCTGGACAGTGGATAGCTGGCTATGTATGTGTGACACACGTAATCTGCACACTCCTGGGGCCCAAACATTGTTCCCAACCGCTGCATGGGTGTGTGCCAGATACCCCAGGCACATGTGGTGGCTCAGCTCAGCAAGTGGACCGCATATCAAAGCAACACGCAGATTACATGTCCGAACACAGGCATTGTGTGAACAATGGACCCAACCCATGTTGCCCACAACAGAGTTAGGGAAACAGATGCTGTCCCCCACCTTGAGTGAAGCAAACTGCAAGGACACAGTCCCAAGTGACACAATTCCCTGACTGTAAGGGCCACACCTGGGTATCAGATGATCAGTGGGCAGTGCACAATAGAGGGACATGGCTCCTGGACAACATGACTGCTGTACTGTGGCAGTTTAACCAGGCCAGAGGAGGGCACATAGCATGTAATACAGAGTTCACAGTGCAGTCTTTGACTCACCCCCTCCTTGCTGCTGTCTGGCCTTCAGCTGCCCATCCAGGTCTGGAAACACCACCGCCAGGATCTGGAGCATGTGGGGGGTCAGGGTCCGTGTTCCGCCCCTCCTGCGAGGAGGCGACAGCTTCAGCTGGACCCGTGCAATCCTCCGGGTCCAGCCCCGAAGGTCCTGCCACCTCTTCTGGCAGTTGCGGATCCGGCGCTTGTAGACCCTCACGGACCGGACAGCCCGGACGATGTCCTTCCAGATCTCCTGCTTCCGATGGGCATTAACCTGTGAGGATGACAAAGTGAAAAGGCCATTACTACACATGCAACATATCCGTGCATGACACAGTTGTATATACATGTCTCAATCACAGGGGCACATGATGTACACAGGCAGTGCAACGCTGCCCATGGACAGTTTGCCAGAAGTCACTACATGGTATCATTGCATGGGAAGTAAAACCTTGTACAAATGCACTGTCACTGCACCATACCTGTCCAGTGCATGTCACTACACACTATGGGGGGTGACAACTACTCAGTGAGCCTGCTAGCCAGTGGCGTGCAGACTTTCAGCCTTGCTAGTCAGACAAAATGCACATTCAGAAAGGCAGTGCACAGAACACTCACCTGCTCCCCTGGTGTCCCATACAGCTTGCTGTACTGTGGAAGTAGGCTGTCCAGCAGGGCCTGGTTCTCCTCAAGGCTGAAGGCTGGGGCTCTCTCCACAGTACGTGCCATTGCAGGGTCCAGAGGGGGCAGAGACAGCAGCAGTGCAGTGGCAGATGTCGTCCTGGAGCATGTAGTGCAGGCAAGTGAGCTCTCAGGGGAACAGCCAGCAATATATGTGTGCTGCAGAGGCAGATACTGTCCCATGTGTCCAAAGTGATAGGTCCAAGTCGTTTGCATCTTCTGAATCTGGCCAATCCATGGAATAGCAGCACCAATACACGCCCACAGCATCCTTCAAATCTTCAACTTCATGACATACATGATTTTGCAACATTGTTGTGGGTGACCAACTGAATTTACAGCAACCGACTCGTTCGAATTTTGAAAACGCGTCCGTTGCCAGGCTAGGCCATTGACAATGGGTGCGCACCGATCGGTCCATTGCTGTTCAACGCGTACAGGGGTACAACGCGTACCCGCACACATTGAATGCAATGGGCCGGCCTGGGGCACCGATCGGTCCATTGCTGTTCAACGCGTACAGGGGTACAACGCGTACCCGCACACATTGAATGCAATGGGCCGGCCGGGGGCACCGATCGGTCCATTGCTGTTCAACGCGTACAGGGGTACAACGCGTACCCGCACACATTGAATGCAATGGGCCGGCCGGGGGCACCGATCGGTCCATTGCTGTTCGACGCGTACAGGGGTACAACGCGTACCCGCACACATTGAATGCAATGGGCCGGCCGGGGGCACCGATCGGTCCATTGCTGTTCAACGCGTACAGGGGTACAACGCGTACCCGCACACATTGAATGCAATGGGCCGGCCGGGGGCACCGATCGGTCCATTGCTGTTCAACGCGTACAGGGGTACAACGCGTACCCGCACACATTGAATGCAATGGGCCGGCCGGGTGCACCGATCGGTCCATTGCTGTTCAACGCATCCCTGTACAAGTGACTGGCATATGTCACCATGCCTGTCTCAGATGAACATATGCCAGCCACAAATAGCTCCCAGGGAGTGAGGGGCACACCTACAACACCACAGCCTGTCCAAACTGTATCATAAGGCATGTAAGGCTGCATTTCCTATTGTGTGTATGTTGGTGTACATGTTGTCCTGTGGGTGTCACCTGGGGGCAGCCACCCCAGGCTGTGCACATGTTCATGGGGACAGGATCCTGGGTGTTACGTGTACATGACCACTGTGATGTGCAACTGTTCATATCTGAGCATGTGCCATGCTCACATTTCACGGTGGTGTATGTGTATGTCATGTCACATACCCCGTGAGTCCCATGTGGGACGGTATGTTTGAGCCAGGGTGACCCAGTGGCACAATAGTGATGGTCCTCCACAGTCTGTGTGCATGTAGTGTTTACAATGTCTCTGATTTCATGTGCACAATGGGAGACAGTCTCCACATCCACGTTGTTTGTGCATGGACTTTGATGTTGTGCGTGTGTGTGTCACAGACGTCCATGTCTGTCCTGCAGAGGCAAGTGGAACCACTACCTGTGGGGGTCATGGTTGTTTTGCTGTGGTGTATACATGATACTCCATGTAATGCCAGTGTCCATGTGGCAATACAGGGTCCCTGGGAATGTACCTGTCGTTGAGCTGTGATGCCTGGGGCACATCTGTCCTCACATGTCACTGTGGGGGGTGATTGTAACATGGCAGCAGGAGATGGGAACTGTGACACGGCCTCATGATATCCAATGGGCCAACCTGGGACTAATTGATGCCACTTGTTGAACCGTGATGACAGATGTTGGCCATGTATGTACCATACATGTCCTTACGGAACTGCACACTTCATGTAGTTGTGCCTCATAATGATGTATGATGTGATATTGAGTGTGTTCAATGCCGCATATGTGGGGTGACTGACAATCTTGCTTTCTTCTCCTCTGCACTGCAGGGCTCCTGCTGTCCATAGACCATTCCCAGACCTGGCAACGATGGTGGAACGGGACAGCATCCGACGGTACCGCTTCACCAGGCAGCTGATTGAGGATTTGGCAGTGCAGTTGGCCCCACATTTGCAGCCTGGCCGGCCGTATCCTACAGCGCTGACCCCCAAGGTGAAGGTGATGGCAGCCCTACACTTCTTTGCCACCGGTACCTTTCAACACACTGTGGCGACTGCTGGTGGGATGTCACAGACCATGTTCAGCCGTGTGCTCCGCGATGTTTTGGAGGCAATGTTGCTATACCTGAACCGGTACATCTATTTCCCTAGACTGCAACGACTCACTGACGTGAAGAGTGACTTCTATGCCCTGGGGAGGATGCCGCATGTCATTGGCTCCATTGATGGGACACATGTGGCTTTGGTACCACCACAGGCACATGAACAGGCCTACCGTAACCGCAAACACTACCACTCGGTCAATGCACTGGTGGTGTGTCTTGCAGATATGACCATCTCACACGTGTGTGCCCGTTTCCCTGGTTCAGCACACGATGCCTTTGTGATGAGGAGTAGTCGCATCCCCAGGATGATGGCACAGATGCAGAACCAGCGTGCCTGGCTTGTCGGTGTGTACTGACTTTGTGCCATTGTGTGTGATCTGATCTGTAGTATTCCGCCCACTTTTCCAAGTCAGCTAATGTGCACTTGTCTGTCCGTAGGTGACTCGGGATACCCCAACATGCCATGGTTGCTGACACCCCTCAGGAACCCTGTGACACCAGCCCAGATGCGCTACAATGAGGCACATGGTCGGACCAGGAGAGTGATTGAGCGGACATTTGGTCTCCTGAAGAGCCGCTTCCGCTGCCTCGACAAGACAGGAGGGTCCCTCCCATATGCCCCAGCGAAGGTGTGCAAGATTATCATCGTCTGCTGCATGCTCCACAACCTGGCAGTGCGGAAGGAGTTGCCTCTCATCCAGGATGACAATGACCAACATCCGCCACCTGTGGAGGATCCTGGCCTGGACCACGATGCCAGTGATGATGATGATGATGGTGATGTCCGCACACAGCTCATCACCAACTTCTTTAGCTGAATGTGAGTATCCTGAGGTGTCATGTCAATGATGTGAGTTAGCATGATATGTGTAGGTGGTGCTCTGGTGCTGTTAGAGTGTGTCCATGGGCTACTTGACTGGATGTGTGTAGCGATGTGTGCTTACAGGTAGTCTGTACTCCCCAACAGTGTTGACATGCTAACTTGGTTCTGGGTGGGTATCTTGTAACATGTATTGTGCATGAGTTTTGCTGTTCTGTCCTGTTCTCCATTGCTTTTGACTGTGTGTCATTTCTGTCCTTCACAGGGTACTTTCAGATTCGTTTGGTCAACTGTGTCCACCGACGACGTGATTGTACTTCCAGGGTGGTAGCTGTTGTGTCCCTACAGGTGATGTGCGCCACACCCATGGACTTCCTTCCTTCTACAGTTGTTGACTGTGTGCCCGCTGCCAGGTGGGATTACCTTGCATCTGTAGTGGTTACGACATGTTGCAACTGTGTAATAAACCTGTGCTTCACTTTGTGATGTGCGTTGTCTGTGGTCACACATTTGACTGCCATTTGCTTACTGCACCTGTGGGCTACTTGACTACAACTGGGAATAGGTGTGGTGTCTGTGCATTGCACCGTCTTTCCTGGCAACATCAGTGTAGGCAATGAGTCAGATGGCCTAGGTGTGTATGTGTTGTGTAGCCCTGGTGGTGTGTCTCCCTCATATGTGTCACGTTGCCATTACTCACATGCCTGTGTTGTACTTGCTGTTGCAGTTCGCATACACAGTGTAATTTTGCAGTTCATCATCCCCATGACAGCACCCACGTTGGAATCACAACAGAGGCAAGTATGGTGTATTAGTGTGTTTATTGTGATACATTTGTGTGAATAGTGCACAGGATGGTTAGTGCTGTACATTTATATTGCAATCAGAAGTTCCTAGATGAATTGAAAGTCCTGGTAGACAAAATCCCCAGTATCGGGGCCACAGTTGTCTGAGACATTGGTCCAACTTGTACTCCCCATGTCATGTGTGGGAGTTGTGTTGCCGTCAACAGGGTGAACAGTTTGCGCACAAAGGTGATCATCCAGAACAGGTTCAGGCTTCCTGGGGGTTGCACATGGCCATCGGCCTCTCACTTGCCCCTCCTCGGACGACCCCTCTTCTTTGGGGGGGCCCCTCAAGTGCAGGCTGCTGCGGTGCAGGGGACTCTCCGCCAGAGTCATCCTCCCTCCCTGTGGCAGTTGCAGTTGTTCCGGCACCAGATGTTGTTGGCACACAGGGAGGTGTAGACTGGTTGCTGGTCATCTGGCGGAGGCATTGTAATATGTCCCTATGCACCGCCGTCATCTCTTGCAGTGTGTCCCACTTGGACTCCACGCGGGACATGTGTGAGTCCAAGCGGGCATGATGGGCAGCCTGCTGCTCTTTGATGTCCCTGAGGAGCCCCACTACCTGGCTGAGATCTCCGGTGCTGGACTGGTACGCATCGGCTATGCGTGCCAGTTGTGGGTCATCATGCACACCAGACACCTCTGCAAGCAGCGACCTCTGTCTCCCACCCCTCCCACCACCCCTGCCGACATGTGCAGTGCGTGCAGTGGCATGCACAGATGACCCTGGTCCCCCTTGGGGGTTGGTGGTGGTGGTGGTGTCCATGGCCCCACGTTGGTCCAGGGTCCCTGTGCTGGTGGTGCTCCTTGTTCTGTCCATGTCGGCAGGGATGGTATTTGTGGTGACAGTCGTTGGAGGGGTGGGTGCAGGGGGTGCAGCTGGTGGTCCTGCTGGTGCTGCAGCTGGTGGTCCTGCTGGTGCTGCATGATGACTTGCACCGGAGGTGCCAGGTTGGTCTTCTTCATCCGAGGAGGGCAGAGGCTGTTCGACACCAGTGAGCTCCGTATCCTCTTGAGCCTGGGACTGGGACTCCTCAGCGTCTGCTGCTGTGTCCCCATCATCACCTGTTTTTGGGAGACACACACAATGTATGTTATGTTTCTGCAGGCATCAATGGTTGACACACCTGACAGTTGTGACTGTGCCTCTGGGTGCGGGCCTGTACATTGCATTGTCCTAAGTTGTCACAGTCAGGGGTTGATATTGGTGTAGCACATTGTCCTGCATTATTTGGGCATTTCTATGTATTTGTTGGGGTGTGAACATGGTCTGCATTGGTTGTATTTGGTTGACAGCCGGCCCTCCTTCCCACCCAGCCAGTCAGTTATCCCACCATGGACTGTGCTTGCATTGCAGGGAGTGAAAGTTGTCTTTCAAGATGTCAGTCAGTGGTGTCCTGCTGTTGGTTGTTGCACAGTTGCCAGCGGGGCCTTGTGCTCCCCACAGCAGTTGCCAGTGTCAGCCATCTTGTCAGTTGTTTTCCACTCCCTGTGATGTGAGCATGGTTCAGGGTGGTGTTGATGGGACAGTTGTGGGGGTGAGCTATGTCTGTGACTATGACTCCCATCATGCTATTGCCTCCACCCCACTTCCCAGCATTCCCATACTTACTTGCTTTTGTGGGGAGTTCAGTGTGTGTGGGTGTGAGAGCAATGGCAAGATGGCTGACAGTGGTGTCCTGCTGTTGGTTGGTGTGCAGTTCCCAGCATGCCCTTGTGCTCCCCACAACACAGCACCAGTGTCAGACATCTTTGATGGGCCTTTCCACTCTCTGTGGGATGTGCATGCGTGAGTGTGAGCTTGCTGGGCCATGTGGGTGGGGGATGTTGAGCTGTGACTACGACTCCCATCATGCTATTGCCTCCACCCCCCTTCCCAGCATGCCCATGCTTCCTTCCCTTTGACTCTGCTTCCCTGTGGGGTTGTGTGCCTGTGCTGACAAGATGGCTGACAGTGTAATCCTGGGGTTAGTTCTGCTACAGGTCCCATGTGTGTCCTTGTGCTTCACTCTGCATGACCCAGTGTTGTGGTTCTTTGTGGGATAGATTATTGGTGTGTGAGGCAATGCATTCTCCCAGGTGAGTTGTGTGGAGTTTGTGTTAAGGGGGAGGTGTGAAAAGCTGCTGGTGACTGTGGTCGGTGCTGTGAGTCCTCCTTCCCACCCAGCCAGATATCCCACCATGGACTGTGCTTGCATTGCAGGGAGTGAAAGTTGTCTTTCAAGATGTCAGTCAGTGGTGTCCTGCTGTTGGTTGTTGCACAGTTGCCAGCAGGGCCTTGTGCTCCCCACAGCAGTAGCCAGTGTCAGCCATCTTGTGAGTCCTTTTCCACTCCCTGTGATGTGAGCATGGTTGTGAGTGGTGTTGATGGGCCAATTGTGAGGCTGAGCAATATCTGTGCCTACAACTCCCATCATGCTATTGCCTCCACCCCCTTCCCAGCATGCCCATCCTTCCTTCCTTTTGACTCTGCTTCCCTGTGGGGTGGGCTGCCTGTGCTGACAGGATGGCTGGGAGTGTTGTCCTGGCAGTTGTTTGGCTAAAAGTCCCAAGAGTGTCCCTGTGCTTCACACAACATAACCCAGGGTGGTGGTTCTTTGTGGGATCTTGAGTTAGGATGTGAGGCATTGCATTCTCCCAGGTGGGTTATGTGGAGTTTGTGTTGAGGGGGTGTGTGAGGGGAGGTGCTTGTGACTATGGTCAGTGCTGCGAGTCCTCCTTCCCACCCAGCCAGATATCCCACCATGGAACGTGCTTGCATTGCAGGGAGTGGAAGTTGTCTTTCAGGATGTCAGTCAGTGGTGTCCTGCTGTTGGTTGTTGCACAGTTGCCAGCAGGGCCTTGTGCTCCCCACAGCAGTAGCCAGTGTCAGCCATCTTGTGAGTCCTTTTCCACTCCCTGTGATGTGAGCATGGTTGTGAGTGGTGTTGATGGGCCAATTGTGAGGCTGAGCAATATCTGTGCCTACAACTCCCATCATGCTATTGCCTCCACCCCCTTCCCAGCATGCCCATCCTTCCTTCCTTTTGACTCTGCTTCCCTGTGGGGTGGGCTGCCTGTGCTGACAGGATGGCTGGGAGTGTTGTCCTGGCAGTTGTTTGGCTAAAAGTCCCAAGAGTGTCCCTGTGCTTCACACAACATAACCCAGGGTGGTGGTTCTTTGTGGGATCTTGAGTTAGGATGTGAGGCATTGCATTCTCCCAGGTGGGTTATGTGGAGTTTGTGTTGAGGGGGTGTGTGAGGGGAGGTGCTTGTGACTATGGTCAGTGCTGCGAGTCCTCCTTCCCACCCAGCCAGATATCCCACCATGGAACGTGCTTGCATTGCAGGGAGTGGAAGTTGTCTTTCAGGATGTCAGTCAGTGGTGTCCTGCTGTTGGTTGTTGCACAGTTGCCAGCAGGGCCTTGTGCTCCCCACAGCAGTAGCCAGTGTCAGCCATCTTGTGAGTCCTTTTCCACTCCCTGTGATGTGAGCATGGTTGTGAGTGGTGTTGATGGGCCAATTGTGAGGCTGAGCAATATCTGTGCCTACAACTCCCATCATGCTATTGCCTCCACCCCCTTCCCAGCATGCCCATCCTTCCTTCCTTTTGACTCTGCTTCCCTGTGGGGTGGGCTGCCTGTGCTGACAGGATGGCTGGGAGTGTTGTCCTGGCAGTTGTTTGGCTAAAAGTCCCAAGAGTCTCCCTGTGCTTCACACAACATAACCCAGGGTGGTGGTTCTTTGTGGGATCTTGAGTTAGGATGTGAGGCATTGCATTCTCCCAGGTGGGTTATGTGGAGTTTGTGTTGAGGGGGTGTGTGAGGGGAGGTGCTTGTGACTATGGTCAGTGCTGTGAGTCCTCCTTCCCACCCAGCCAGATATCCCACCATGGTACGTGCTTCCATTGCAGGGAGTGCAAGTTGTCTCTCAGGATGTCAGTCAGTGGTGTCCTGCTGTTGGTTGTTGCACAGTTGCCAGCAGGGCCTTGTGCTCCCCACAGCAGTACCCAGTGTCAGCCATCTTGTGAGTCCTTTTCCACTCCCTGTGATGTGCGCATGGTTCATGGTGGTGTTGATGGGACAGTTGTGGGGGTGAGCAATATCTGTGACTACGACTCCCATGATGCTATTGGCTACACTGACTTGCCCAGCATACACAGAATTCCTTTCTTTCAGTGGTCTTCACTGTGTGTTGGTGTTGTAGTGGTGGCTACATGTCTGGATGTGTTTGTTAGTTATATTTGTGCCACTGCCTAGCTGTAGTTGTAGTTGTGTTTGTACATGTGATGACACGGTTAAATGTAACTTTGAGATGGCATGTGTTGTGTTTATCTGACTGACATACACATTTTGGGATGATTCTGTTCTGGTTGCTGTGTAATTGCTAAGAGTGCATGGTTTGACTCTCCCCTTGACAGTGATGTGTGTGTGTATTGTGGCAGAATATTGTGTACATTTGTTGTGTACTCACCAGGCTCTGGGATGTTTTCTAGTCCATAGACGCTCACTGGCGGTAGGATGGCCCGCACCTTCTCCTCCCAGGGCCTGAGGTATACTGGCTTGGCAGGAGGGCCACTGCCGGTGTGTTTGCTCAGGAGGTAGTCCTTCTTCAGCAGGTCCCGTACCCTCCTGCGCACGTCATACCACCTGTTCTGGATGTCAGTCTTTGTGCGCAGACATGGTGATTGTGCGTTCACCCTGTTGATGATCCTCTCCCACATCTTTGTTTTCTGGGCGATGGGTGTCTGTTGGACCAGTGCGCCAAACAGCTGTGGCTCTACCCTGAGGATCTCGTCTACCATGACTTCCAATTCACAATCTAGGAACTTGTGATTCTTCTTTGGGGGCATGGTGATGGGTGGTGATGGTGAGTGATGTGTGTGTTGGTGTGCAGGTGAAGGTGTGTGAGTGTGTGTTTTGCTGGGTGTATGTGAGGTAGCTATTTGTTGGTGTGCTGATGGTGTGTGGCTTGTGTGAGGGATGAGCTGTGGGTGTGTGGTTGCTGTCTGTTGAGTGCTGGCAGGTGAATAGGATTTGCAAAGGATCATGGTTGGGATTTGTGTCCTTTATATGGGTGGAGTTGTGGGTGTGTCTTTGTTCTCTGTCCCCACCCCCCCAGTATTTATTGGCTTTGTAATTGCTTGTTTGGCCTTTTTTTGTGTATTTTCCCTTAGTACTTTCTGTGCATGTTGGAAACGTTCTTGTGACCGAGTCGGACCCTGCAGTTGTCTCGTACGGTCTTCTCCGTTTCGTTCACGCTGTGTTTGTGCTATTTTCTATGCTGCGTACGCGTCGGTCGCGGTGTTTTGTGTTACTTCGGCTCGCAGTTTTGTATGCGTGTCGGTCGTACGGCTTGTCCTCCGTACGACTCGGTCGTGGTTTTCGCGCCTTGCATCGTACTTGGCGGTTTGGAGTTCGCGGGTACGTTTCGGTCGGATTTGTTCCGGGTGCGTGTCGGTCGGTTCGATTCGCGTGTTTTTCCGGCCGGATTGCTGTTTTCCGTGCGGCTCGGTCGTTCGGCTTGGGTTCCGTACGTGTCGGTCGGATTTTGCACGCTTTGCATCGTACTTGGCGGGTCGGGCGCCACAGGTACGTGTCGGTCGGAATTAATACCGGCTCCGAGTCGGTCGGTGCTTTTTCCGGCCCGAATCGGAATCGACCCCTTAGTGTTTGTCAAGGATAGGAACACAGGGAGCAAATTCCTATTACCTTTTGAGTGCCAGCCCTGGGCATTGACATGATAACTGCCAGGAGAGCTGGTGAAGAAATCACCCTCAATGTTTACTTTTATTAAAAAAAAAAGGTCACCACAACTCCTCCAGACATTACAGATGCCTCTTCTAACACTGAACATGAGACTGAGCAAGAGGATATGTCATCTTCACTGTCGCCAGCTGTGTCCCCAGGAGGACTTCCCCCAATTCCGGATGAGAGACAACCAGGCTCCTCCCAGAGAGGTGCTGATGTATCCAGTCTCACCACTCCAAGGTCCTCAGCTGTGGTGACTACAGAAGGTACCACCTTCGAGACAACCCAAGGCCAACCACCCGCCTGAAGGACTTCCTAGTCTGATGGCACGATGATGCCTGAGGGTGCGCCTCCAGACAAAGAACTGAAACCAAGGCATGGTAATGTTATCTGTAATGTATATTTATGAAGTATTGCGGACAAATGTTTTATGTTTTATTAAAGTTGGAGAGGAATGTACTGTTCCAACTCCCACGCATGTCACAGAGTGATTGCAGGTTGCTCACCCATGTGCATGGGAGTAAGGGTTTAATCCTATGCAGGTCACATAGGTTGTAATAAAAAGGTCCAGGGTGTGGCTAAAAAGTTAGTGACGTACCCGCAAACACACTAAGCCTGGTCTCCATGCCATGCTTAAACTAGACACTAAGCAAACACAAGGAGATGATGGACGGAGTGCTGAAACTTTTCAGACATTCACACCCAGTCATTATTAGATCTGGGTTTAATCCATCATCGTTCTTTAGCTCACTTCGCCACCCCAGTTCAGACCCAGCCATCTGCAAATCAGTCTTGACCCTGTTCCTCATGGGAACAGTCAAGTCCGAACTGCCAAGCCAGGTCCTACTTGGACCAGAAATAAGCATCCTGGGACTGGTTTCGGGGTAACACCCCTTATCAGCCAGGCTAACTTGAATCTAGTGGCAAAGTGAGCAAGGGACCCACATCTGGGCATACCCTACCAACTTAGGGCAAACAGAGCAAACACAACAAGATGATGGACGGAGTGCTGAAATTTTCAACCACTCACTCCCAGTCACAGATCTGGGTTTAATCCATTGTTCTTTTGCTCACTATGCCACCCCAGTTTGGGCCCAGCCATATGCAAATCAGTCTTGACCCTGTCCTCATGGGAACAGTACAGCCGGAACTGCCAAGCCAGGTCCTCCCTGGACTGGAAACAAGCATCCTGGGACCGGTTTCAGGGTATTACCCCTCATCAGCCAAACTAGCTTGAATCCAGTGGCACAGCGAGCAAGGGACCCACGCCTGGACATACCCTTGGCCACCTAGGGCGAACATAGCAAACACAACAAGATGATGAACGGAGCGCTGAAACTTTTCAACCACTCACCCCCAGTCACAGATCAACCCCCAGTCACAGATCTGGGTCTTTTCAACCACTCACCCCCAAGTCACAGATCCACATCAAGTCACAGATCTGGGTTTAATCCATTGTTCTTTTGATCACTATGCCACCCCAGTTTGGGCCCAGCCATATGCAAATCAGTCTTGACCAGTTCCTCATGGGAAGTCCAGCCCAAACTGCCAGACAGGGTTCTCCCTGAACCAGAAACCAGCATCCTGGGACCGGTTTCGGGGTATTAACCCTCATCAGCCAAACTAGCTTGAATCCAGTGGCACAGTGAGCAAAGACCCATGTCTGGACATACCCTTGGCCACTTAGGGCGAACATAGCAAATTCAACAAGATGATGGACAGATAAGCATAAAATAAGATGTCACATTAATGACACAATGTAATGTATGATACATTTCTCACTGGCAACATCAGCAGAGATTACCTCAGGTACTCCCATTACTCTTTGCAAATATGCAAATACCCCTCAAAATATGATGTAAGCCATCTCCCGAAGTTTTCTCTGACAAACGGTAGGGCAGATGTCTGTCTGAAACAGTTACAGCCAATCAATCAAATGTAATTCTTTTCTCCTGATCCTTCTTCAACACAGACTCTTGGGACCTTTCATTATGTTTGATGTAGAGGTGCACCTGTCACTCAACATATCAGATTCATAGTCTTTGCATTTCCTTGCTGTAAAAGTAAAAACGGCGCATCCCATAACAACTTAGGGGCAGATTTACAAGCCCCTTGCGCCACGTTTGCGTCATTTTTAACATGGGAAAAGTGACGCAAAAGTGGCGCAAGGGGCTTGTAAATCTGCCCCTTGGGGTGTACATGTAGCCCCCATAAACACTGGACGACAGACAGGCATCAAAAAAGTATCTAAAAGTACCAATTTAACTGCATTAAACTGTAAAGACTGCTGACCTCCACAGAGACAAGGACCTTGCTATACAAATTCACATACAAAAAATAAAAAACTCAACCCATCTGTCGAGCCCGCAGCCAACAGTATACTGCTGAACTATGACACGGTGCGACTGTCCTCACCAGATGTTCAATCAGAGTGGAAATTCCATGTCAAGGCTTTTTTTTATTTAATCCAGGCACCTAGAACTCGTAACTTCAATGTTCTGCAGATAATAGTCCTCATTGCGAGTGACGCAATAATACTGTGTGGTACTAAAAGCATTCTCCATTGAATTTCGGCATATCAAATCTGCCGGAATTTAAAGGGAGGAATAGGTTTGCAAAATACCTGTTAAATAACCTACCCCGAGGTATTGTTATTTATCAAATGTGACAAATAATGCACCTGACACTGGACCACTCATATGGGGGGCCAAAATGTGTTACTTTTGTAGTAAAGTACGTCAATAAGTTGCGAAACTGTTCATAAAAATAAGAAAAGGACAGCTGACAGATTCTACATGAAGCACACAATTGTCTTTCTTTCCCCTAACCTTTCGTGTCTTACATTGTCCAGTTTCTAGGAGCTAAAGTGACCACTGGATAGTTTCATGTATCTTGGGGCAGTGCATGTCTACCAATGGAGGATGAATATATGTTCCAATTAATGATCCGCAAAGCAGCCACTTGGTCTACTCTGCAGGCTTTCTGCTAAAACAGTGCACTGAATGATTGACTGTGAGCTCTAGATTTGACAAAGCTATGCTCGGGACCATTTTTGGCTATTGAATAATTGGTTAGCGTTTCATTTCTCACTTTCTTGCTTTTATTTTGCTAATCGTCCATTTTTCTGACTTCCCTCATATTTACTTCATCTCTTTCCCTCATCTTCATGTCATTTTCCCTTCATCGGTTTTGGTCTTTCTTGTCTTTGCTTTGTTTCACCTCTTCTTTAATTTGCCTCTTTTTTCTTTCTTTTATGCTTCTTTCATTCCTTCCACGTTCTTTATTTTGTTTTCGTAATATATTCTTTATTCATTTAAAATGTGAACGTTATACTATCTCCATAAACATGTCATTTATATGCACCTCTCATACTAAATTTCCACCACTTCTTTTGATAATCCTCAAAGTTAAAGGAGGTGTGTCTCTGTATTCTGTATTCGTAATAGTAGTTTTTGAGTAACATATATGTGTATATTTTTGTAATCTCAGCTAATGGGGCCCAGTCGATTCCCCTAAACTAGTGAACATGTGTGCCAGCACTGCCTCTTGTTGGATGTCCACATATGTTTTCCATGGTTAACTCAGTATCCTTGGATTGGTGTAAAGCAATGCAGGGCCAATTCCCTGTCTTTAGTTCGGATGCCCAACTGACTCCAGGTCATTGCAGACACTGTCTCTAGTGATAAAGTTTTCAACTACAAATCATTGATTTCAGAAGTGTTAGTCTAATTAGTTCCATTGATGCAAAACGACCCTTGGTTTAGAGCTCACATGAAGCTACTTTTAACAGAAGTAACACTATTTACTAACTTCATGGTCCTGCTCCCATTTGAGTGTCTCCTGTTTTGGGTCAAAACTTTCATAGTTCCTCTCCATGTGTGACATTTCTTTTTTTGTTTAAATCTTGTTTATTGAGCATTTTAGAACAACAACATACACAACCATAACATCCTCTGTGTGAAATTTTTCATATCTCCAAGAAGAAGTACTATAGTTTTCCAGTTTGTCATGCCTCGAAACCAACCCCTTACATCGTTCTTCCAGCAGAAGGGTTGAACAACTTTTTAGCTTTAAGATTGAATCCTCATTTCTCCCTCAGTAAAGACCAATCTTCCAGGATCATGGAAAAACAAGTAAAACTGGCTTTGCTCATCTGATTGACTTTCAGTTTCAGAAACTAGCAAGGGTGCTAACTGAAGAAGTACAAGTGCCGAGCTTTACCCAAAATCAAACATAAATTAAGCCCATTGTCAGAGCGTACCAGGAAGTTGTTGAACGCAACATGCCTTGGAAGATATGTGCTAGCTCCTCTGAACAGAGTGAACTCCCTATGGCCCGTTTATCTAAGTCTGCAAACAGGCTTGGAGAAGATGCTCTACCTGGCTGGACTCCAAGCCTGTTCACTTGCTGGTTTACTCCCTGAGGAAGTAGGAGCAACTACTAAAAGCTTCCAATGGAGACTGCGGGATTGCCTACCTAGTCTACCTAGAGACCATGAATACTGCCCGAGAGAAGAGAGTGGAGAAATGTGAGGAGCTGGATCCAATGGCCCAGTGAGAACATTGACAATAACAACGAACATTGTAGGCGAGTAACTGGATCAGTGGCTCTGCTTTGAGAGGTTTGAAAGAAATTGGATTATTAGTAGAGGAGGGTAAATACTCAACTCAAGTAATAATCACAGTCCTTGTCAAAGTGAACCCTCAAAGTCACTAAATTAACATGAGTGTAACCCCTGATAGCTACTACACAGAGCAGACAGACAGGCTTAACTTAGGGCAATGTGTAAACTATTTGTGCAGTATTAAAATAGTAATTAAGTTGAAATGCAAAACAATAAAAATCCCAAAACAAATTAGAAAAAGAGTAAAATTCAAAAAAACAAAATGACACCAAAATGACAATGATCCAATAAGGGGAACCAGAGATATGAATTTTTAAAATTTTAGGTGGAAATAGCACCAAGAAGTATAAGGTGCCAATAATAGTCAGTAATGGTGGTAGAACAGGACTTAGGCGCAATTTGACGCAGAACACGACAGATCGCTGGTCAGATACACCAAAGAGGTTCAGCCTAGACAAAGGTTTTTACCTTCTGACTTTAGTCTTTTAAGTCCCAGTCCACCATAGGAGTACACTTCTAAAGCACAAAAGGACCTCAGGGGAGGCACTTAGAGACTCACACCATGCCAGGTAGAGTCCAGTCTATGTCCAGTTGCCACTGATCACCTGAGATGTTAAAAGAAAGGCCTTTTGAAGCGTGTTGTATTCTTGTAGCTTGAACAGGTCAGCCTTATGAGGCTTGGAGTCCAATTCTTTATCCTTGGTGCAAGAGAGCAGATTCAGACCTCCAGGGCTCTTATCAGTTTACAGACAGCAGGTTCAGTCCCTTTCTGATCTTCCTCAGCTCCCGGAGTGTTCTGACGTGGGTGCCTGAAAATGCCACATTTATTCCTGGCACAAGCCAGTGGATGGGAATTACCTCTGGGGATGCCCCAACAATGGGGTATATTTTTCAAGGGTTAACCTTACCCACTCTGGTCAATTTCAAATGGCCAAAGGGTTTGGCTACATTAAACTTGGGCTATAAGGACTAAGGGTGTGTGTGGAGTCTACTGTGGTAATCCTACTGTCCTCCCCCATCTAACACTAAAATCCAGTTGGAGGTTCATCATGTACCCATAACAATCTCAGAGACAGAAGTCTAGTAGAAAAAAAAATGAAATTTTCCGCAACCAGACAGTGGATACAGATGACTTGTTTTGGCATTCTGGTTCCATTCTTTGAAGTGCACCCAAATGTGAAATCTAAACCCAGGAGGCCTGTCAAACAGGCTTTCACTCTGTAATGTCAAAAAGAGGCTCACAGTGATTGGGGCCCGTCTGTCTGGAAGGCACAAAAAGGGCCCTACCCATAAAACAGCTAACAATTTTATTTCCTGTTTCTGAGACTGAGTGGAGGAGGTGGAGCAACATGCATGGCTCTCCCCGCGGTCATCTAACACCTTGCCTCTAAGCCACTAAGAAGGAAGTGAGGTGGCCACTAGCAGGGTGGTCCCGGCCCCTGAATGTGGCAGTATTTAACCAACAGCTAACCTAAGTTACAAGGGCAGTTGGGAAACACGCAAAAGTTTGCAGAAGTCATGGCCCCAGCTCCTTGCAGTGTATGCGCATTTGGAACTTTTTGGGACCCGTATCTTTTCTCTAACCCGAGTCAGTCACTGGCCAGCCACTGCTGGGGCAGATACTGATTGGGTTGAGCCCCGAGGGTGGTGGTGTTAAGCACCCCCTCCCCGGTGGTGGGTAAGAGCGCTGAGCGAGCACTAAAGCAGCCTGTGCCAGTGCAGCTTGTGCCTGCCGCTCTCTCTGGTGCTCCTCTGCCCATTTGGTTTCCACCGTCCCCTTACATCTGTTCTCCTGTCAGGAGATTTGCTGAGTAAGCCCAGTTGACACCAGCAGCATGCTAGACTTATTTCTCAAATGTCAGCCAATCCTTATAAGTTAGTTGACCCCATCCTGTATAACCGATGGAAAATGAGAACAAGAATATGGTCATCCCAGATCCAAGGATCTCAAGCTCAAGTGGGACAAACCAAAAGCAGACGAAAAATGCCAGGGGCCTTAAAATCGAATAACAATAAAGTTCATAAAACGGCCAGTCTGACCAGAGGCAATAAAAAAGTTCATCTACAATTGAAGTCTGAGGTGAAAGAGGTGAAGGGCCTAACTCCAACCATCCTCTGATTCTTTACACCGATACCGCTGGATGGTTCCTGTCTTAAAACGGCAACAAGCAAAGAGCCCACTGGCTGAAAACCAGGAAAGAGAATTCCAACCGGGGGTTATTTTCTGCAAAGGCGTGTATGGTTCTGGATATAAATCCTGAGGCCGAGCAGGTTGTGAAAATATAGAAAGTAGTGCAAGTAAAAATGAGAATCCACACAGTCTCCTATACGGCCTCTCAAAGCGACGGTCCAATAGATGGATACCTAAGCAAATTAAATCACCTGAGCAGCCTTTGGCAATCCAGCCCCTGAGAAAACAACAAGAGAGTAAGAGAGTGGCATAGTTGTACGCCAACTCCAACTCTCAATTTCAAGAACAGAAGCAGAGATCTCCAGATGGCCTGAAAGCCAGAACCCTGGTGCAAACCAGCCCAGCATACGCTAAACCAAGCCCAGGCATCACACTGCCATACAGAACTAGACAGTCGATTTTTTCCTTGAACCAACAACCAGGAAAACATGCACCATAGGTGCAGGGAATTGGAATTCTGAATCACCAAAAACTAAAAATCTTAAGACAGATGAAATCTGGCCGATGTTTTTGTCAACATTATACACAATCTTTCAATCCTTAAAAAATCATTCCAAGAAGCTAGAGGTCCAAGTTGAACTATTTAATGCTCTAGCGGTGTTTGTTTCAGGAATTGATGCCAGGCTTGAAGCACTCAACAACCTGATTGTGCGGGTTTAGGAAACACACTCATTCAACATCCATACAGACAGTTCCAGGCCAGACCAATGTGCCTGCTCTCCAATAATCGATAAACTTTCTATACTGTCCAAAGTCTTATCGTCAATCATCACAGATCTAAAAAACCCAAGCCACAGCATTCCCATGAGTGGCAGCTCTAATGAAGGTGTGCTAGTTATTGTTCCATCCTGGCAACTCGTTATTGAAAACTGAGGACCACTTGAAAGCAGGTCAATACATGGATCAATCAACTACACCCGGTCCATAACAACCGGACTCTGGGCATTTCAAGGGTCTTAATACTTTAAATTCTCCAAAACAGCCTGCAAAAATGGCCCCCTACCGTGACCCATCAATTATGCCTCGTCTATTAACAATGTGCATAGCTGAAATCTATATGCAGTGGCTCTCCGGTGCCTTAAAGGCCCTAATAGCTCCGCCAATGTCACAAAAAGAAAAACATTGTATTGTATTGTATTGTAATTGCATTTATATAGCGCTTACTACTGCTGACGAGGCGTTGCAGCGCTTTTTCAGCGAATAGCATGCTCCCCCAGAACCCATAAAGGATTAGTGTTGGATTAGTATAGTGAAATATGAAAGTAATTTGAGTGGTGGATAGGTTAGTCAGTTATTTGGATTCAGAAGGATAGCAGAGGGATAGAAGAGGGAAAAAGGTTTGCATTTATATAGCGCTTGTTACCCCTGATTGTGTGTTGAAGCGCTTTTTTGGCGAGTAGCACGCTACTCCGGAACCCATAAAGAATTAGTGTTGAATTAGTATAGTGAAATATGAAAGTAATTTGAGTGGTTGATATGTTAGTCAGTTATTTGGATTGAGAAGGGTAGGGGAGGAATAGAAGAGGGGAAAAAGGTTTGCATTTATATAGCGCTTGTTACCCCTGATGGGGTGTTGAAGCACTTTTTTGGCGAGTAGCACGCTACTCTGGAACCCATAAAGGATTAGTGTTGAATTAGTATAGTGAAATATGAAAGTAATTTGAGTGGTGGATATGTTATTCAGTTATTTGGATAAAGAAGGGTAATGGAGGGATAGAAGAGGGAAAAAGGTTTGTATTTATATAGTGCTTGCTACCCCTGATGAGGTGTTGAAGCGTTTTGGCGAGTAGCACGCTACTCTGGAACTCATAAAGGACTAGTGGTGAATTAGTATAGTGAAATATGAAATTTGAGAAGTGGACATGTTAGTCTGGTATTTTGATTGAAAGGGATAGTGGAGGGATAGAAGAGTTAAGAATTTAGATTTTTTTTTTTTGGAAGGTCATAGCAGTAGGAGGAGGCTTGGGATGAGTTAAAAAGGGATGTGGAGTGGAAGAGTCAGAGGCAAGAGTTTAGAAAGGCTTGTTTTGGGGGATCTGTATAGTAAAAGAGGTGTCAGATGATGCAAGGAGGGGTAGAGTAGGGAAGAGTCTAGAAAGGGTTATTTGGGGGATCATAGTAGTGGTATGGGGTTTGGGATGAATGAGAGAGTGGATGTAGAGGATATATTGATAGAGGTATAGGGTGAGAAATAGGGTAGTGCATTGGAAAACATAGTAGAAAGAGGTTTGAGATGAGTCAGAGAGTTGAAGTAGAAGATATATTGAGAGAGGCATAGGGTGAGAAATAGGGTAGTGCATTGGATATGCTGAATTAGAAGAAAGTAATAAATATATAGATCCAGGAGTACATGGAAAGTATATTGATGCATAAAGGATGTAAGTATATGTAGATTAAAGACATTGATAGAGGTATAGGGTGAGAAATAGGGTAGTGCATTGAATATGCTTTTTTAGGAGAAAAGAAATAAATATATAGATCCAAGTACATGGAAGGTATATAGATGCATAAAGGAGGTAAGTATATGTAGATTAAAGATGCATTAGATGAACTCTGGTTCTCAAGTGTTGTTGTACTTAACAACTTTTTTCTTTTTTTAAACAATTATTCTACATGTTTATACAAAGCAATATACATATATAGGTACATATCTATAGTACAAATAAATGCTTATATACAGAGGGATATGCTGTATATTTCTGTTTGCGGATGATGCTTATGTGGGGAAGAGCCAATTCTTGAGTAGTTTTCTGAAGATAAGGTGGTTGTCCGTGGATCTTATGTTGGGGGGTAAAGAGTTCCATAGTTTTTCTGCTTGAACAGAGAAGGATGTGCCACCAATGGGTTTTTTCTTGCATCTTGGGATTTTGAGGCGAGGTGCCATTCTAGAGCAGAGATTCCTTTGTTGAATGTGTTTGGTGATTTTATTCCTGATGAAGAGTGGTCCCATTCCATGTATCACTTTGTGGGTGATACAAAGCAGCTTGAATGTGGATCTTTTGGCAACCGGTAACCAATTTAGGGCTTTCAAGGCAGAGGAGATGTGGTCTTGCGGTTTGATATGCAAGAGTAGTGTGGCAGCCGAGTTCTTGAATCTGTTGTAGTCTTTTCATGGTTGTTAAAGCTGATCCGTGCTAGAGGCTATTGGCATAATCGAGTTTGGACAGAACAAGAGGGATGGTAGCTTGGACCTTGTGTGGAAATCCCAAATAGGGGAAGATTTGTCGCAGAGTTTTTATAGTAACAAAGCTTGATCTTGCTAGTTTGTCCACTTGGGCATTCATCGATAGCTTGGAGACCATGGTCATTCTGAGGTTTCTTACTTCCTTCGATACGCAAAAATAAAAACATGAAGTGGAGAGGCCTCAGACAGATCCGCAATGTAGCTGGCCTGGGGAACAACTCAAGCCTGAAATTGCACCTCCAAACCAAATGAAGAACCCCTAAAAACGTGAGCGCAAAAGACTGAGAAAAGCAAGGAAAAAACAAATCACTAGGCAACCAACTGCAGCACATCTCAGACCAATGAAAAAGTATCCCATCTTTGAAAAAAAAGGTGGAGCCTACTGACAGTCCCCCACTTACGACCCTTGTAAATGGTTCAATCACAGAAACACAGAGTATAGCTGAAGACATAAGCAAAAAACAATGTGCCCCTTAATACACAGGAGGCAACATGATGTGAACGCTAGACCACTGACAAGCCACGACATGCCATCAGGTACCATTGCAGGAAATGGCATGAAAAAAGATAGGAACACAGAACATGTCACAGAAAACGAAGTGACAGCTAGGGTGATCAACTGGCATGGGTGCAAATTCAGGATGGCGAGTGTAAAAATTCAGATTAAAGGGTCAACATTCAGGACAAAAATTCAGGACAGAAAGTCAAAATTCAGGACAAATCTTCAGTACAAAAGGTAAGTTTCACAAACGCATCAGAGGAGGTTGTGCAATAGTATATAAGTAATTAAATAGACAACCAACATAAGTACAAGTCAAAATAAGTTTATATTAGGTTGAGACAATCGTGCACTTTAACGTTTTCCAGTATGCGCCCAGCTTTGAGCAACTGTGCAGGTCTTTTTGTGCTATTTCATATGATCATAATCTATTTATATGGTTATTACACTGGGTTGTCCAGTCTGATATTTTGTTTACAGTTCATGGTCCTAAGCAGGCATGTTTGGTGAGAGAAGTGGTCGGTAAGATCTGCTCGGATGGAATTTGCTACTAGGATCTCATATCGGAGTGCCATTGTGAGATGTAAAGCAGCACACATAGAATGTAGCTAACTGGGACCTGCAGTGCTGGACTAGAATACAGTCCTCCGAGTTGCCAGCTTTATGTGTCAGATCGTTTCAGGTATTCCATGTCTGTTCAGCTGGTGATGACTAATTTAGGGGCTGGTACAGTACTGAATGATGGATAAGACCCTAAATGGACAGGTCTTGTGTGAGGCTAAGAGCATTAAGCAGGAAAAGGGAGTTATTAACCAGCCTGCATGATCTATAATTGGCTGCACACGGCTGAGTGTTATGATATCATTGTGGGCCCGAACGGTTAGATAGGAGTTGACATTACTATATAATGCCCTGGCTAGCAATAAATCAGCCCTCCCTATTTTACCTGTATATGGGAAATAGTATACTGATTGGGCTGTTTCATTTCTGCGAGCTGTAAACCGCAGATTATCATTGATGCACAGAAGTGTGCTACAGACTAGAAACTGTATATGTAGTTGAGGCATTATTGTAGGTCAGAAGGAGGCAATGTCTTTTACATACAGAACATTTTCTGTTGAAATGAAAGCAAATTGCCAGCATGCAGTTTTACTGATAAAACTATATAGCGCACAAATAATAATGCGTAGAAATGTGGTTTCAACAAATATGCATCATTTGAACATCACCAAGTAAAGTATCTTGATTGTTTTGATCCTATTAAAACTCGGTTTCCTGCACACTTCTGAGTTACAAACAAGTGGTCCATTTGTGGTTTCCTAAATGCTGATATGTTTTGAAACATTTGCATAGTTCATTTACTGGTATTTAACGTTGTTGTGTGTTACAAGAACTGACAGCTTACACCCTTGTTTTTGCACCCCCAAGAAAATTTGGGAAAACGTGCATTCTACAACACATTTGTCATTATATATTCAATTATATTAGCTTCTAGAGCATAGTACATGATGACCTTACTGTGCACCAGGATACAACAACTTTGTTGTGGCTCTTCAATGATTCCCTCACTATCAGCAACAGTTCCTCTTAACTCTCCATAGTCCCTCTCTCACATGTATTTCATTAGTTTTATTACCCTTCTCATACCAGTTTAAGGCGTTGGAGCACTTTACAACACATACAGAGACAATGAATCATATGTGTGTAAATCAGTGTATAGAACATCTTATAAAAGACAATGGGGACTACAAGGTGTAGAATGGACGTCACTCATACTGGTAGACATTTGTTAGGATTACTTGGTTTGAAGAAGCACAAACTTAGGATTCAGAACAGAACACTGTGGTTAGGGTTGACTTTAATGATATGAATTTATTTCTACTCAAAACCCTTTTTTTAGCAACATCAGGATAATGAAAGACAGAAGAAAACACAACTTTCTAACCTGTGCCATTCAGTTTACCTGCAGCTCTTTGATGGCAGTTGATAGCTCACTGTGCTAGATTACGAATGTAGCTTATGAACTGCACAGTAAAAGAATCTCTGTGACAAAAGCATTATCCCCCTGAGCTCTACACATAAAATACTGTTCTTTGATATGCATGGTACACATTCTTTGCAGCAGGCATATTAACCCTCTGCGCTACCTTAGATGAATCAAAACTTCCACTAGACAAGTTTCCCATCTCTCTCCAGAAGGTACATTAATCATCAGAGTTATTGTGACACTTTTAGAGTTGCCCGAAAACTGCTAGATATAAAAGGAATTTTGCAGTGCTTTTAAAATGCTGCACTGCTACAAAACTGTCCACCACTAACAAAACCAGCCCCTCACAATTCCAGTCTCCTGGATAAACACCTGATGCCTGGTACGGCCAGTCTGGCCTTGCAACCATCCTCCCTTGGTGCCCGTCATCATCAGATAGACCCTATCTCATGTGTATTTCATTTCGCTTATAGTGCTACTCATCCCAAGTATTTAGGGCAGCGTGTCGGAATGCATTAAATCACACACATATTATATAGAGACAATGACTCACAAATGTGTAAGTCAATGTATAGGAAATGTTACCCAAGACTATGACGGCTACAAGGTGTAAGAGTCAAATGCCAAACATACCGGTAGGTATTATATGTTAAGAGTGTGTGGCCTGGAGAAATATAGAAACTCAGGATTTAAAAAATAACATGGCGGTTGGGGTTGCTTTTACTAGTAAGTATTTATTATTATCCAAAGCGAACCCTATTTAGCAACCTTGGAATAATGAAAGATTGTGGAAAAACAAAGGCAGGTAGCAAAAAGAATTGTGTGACAACAGCATTTACCCACCGAGCTATCCACATGAAAAACAATAAGTTGATCTGCATGTTACACCTTCTGCTTTACAAGAGGCCTGTTGTGCCTCTGAACTACTTTGAGTCAAACTGGAACTAGGCAAAACTTCGATCTCTCTAACAGATACATTAATCACCCCAGTTAAACTGACATTTTTATTAGAGCCTAAAAACATTCAGGCACACAAAGAACTCTCTAGTCTATGCAAGCTATTTCAAAATGCACCCCCCACCCATCTTGGCCCCTGGTACGGAGGAATGATCCCCTAGACAAAAGCAGAACGCCTTGCCCTAGGCAGGGGAAGAGGCCACTACATGCTGTAACTGCCCAGACTGGCCCGTTGTCATTCTGTATGTGACAATCAGCCGGCATACAGGATAATGGGCCCATCGTAATCTAGGCTAGGCCGGGTGGGGCGCACAGAGGAGGAGTGCAAGGCTGCCCCAACAGGGAGTTCTGCTGAACTCTGAGGCTTTTCACAGGTAAACCATGCAAGTCGCTACGGACAAAAGGCATCTGTAAAAAAGATAATTAAGGACAACGGACGTGAGATCCAAATAACAGACAGTCCATGAAATTTACAGCTGGTTGGTCACCCTAGTGACAACTAGGACTTTGAGCCATTTGAAAAGATTAAAAAACAAGGAGACAGCAGATTCAGTTCCTGATGTAAATAATTGCTCCGTTGCAGCCGAAAGCATGAAGTATACAAAGGTAAATGAACAATTTACTTTTACATTTGAAAATTTGATGCCCCAAACCATTCAAGTACAGAGTGAATACATCCATAAAGGCACTGGAGGCATGTGGTTCACAGTGATAAGCAAGCAACCCACATAAACAGAAGTAAACCCAATGGTTCAAAGCATCTCACCAATGGGGAATCATAGTTACAATCACACTAGAGAAGGACCGAAACTTGAACATCCGATCCTCAGCAACAAATGCAAATTCAGACTTAAATCAGGGTGCCCCCACTGCACAGAACACGGGTGGTAGTATTCAATGGGATAATAAGTTACAATTTTATCCGGACTATGTATCAAGAGGGCCCCATGACTATTTTAACAGAGAAAGTATAGGTATAGTGAAGCTCTTAAAAATCTAGTTCTGATATAAAAGCTACAGAGTTCCTCCCCCCAGGCACAGAGCTAAAAGAGCCAACGTCAATAACATGGTCCATGGCAGACCAGGCACATTTAGTGTGGCAGTAAAAAGAATCTTTCACGAACTGGGGTGTAAAAATCACAAGAATTCTATCAGATGCATACCCAGTGCAGCTATCTGACGGACCAAAGGAAGATCACTCCAACAGAAGCTGCTCAAAGATGACTTTTTCCAGTTTGAGAAATGCAATAGGTAGCAGCAATCAGAGCAGGCCTGTCATAAATAAGTCTTTTACTTCGAGGCATCAAGTTCTTTAAGGGAAGCAATTCATATCTGACCTTCTAAACAACAAAGAGGGGGGCTGGTCTTGGTTGTCAACCGCTCTAACTAACCGAGCAGGAAATTGACTCACATTGTCTCCTAATATTTTTCTGGCCTTAAGAAGTGCTCTTGGAATGTGGGAGGCCAGAGTACCATAGTAAGTGACCCTTGAAGTGATAGCTTACTGGCAACAATTCAATGTAATAATCCTGCAGGAAATGTAGAGCTTGATTTCCACACCACTTCTTGGATATTTTAAGTTCAACACTTTTTCACAAAAAACAAAGCCAAAAGGCAGACCAAAGGGGTCTTGTGACTTACAAATCCTCAAACTTAGATGTAAAACAGAAGAAATTAACCTAAAAGAATTGTGGATCCTGGCAGTTTTAGTAGACAACTGGTCGCGTGGTCAGAAAGCACCGCTCATAACAATGAACATCTACTTACACCCTCATCTACATGTAAAACCAGTGATCACTATGAAACTTGAAAAGATAATAGCAGATATAAGCCAAAAGCATGCTGGTGCCCAAATGTTAATAACAGGTGATTTCGATTTGAATCTTTTTTATAACAGACTCGAAGTGACACCATGCTTTTACATGCCGAATATTGGAATATACCTCATCAAATTAAACCAAACTATAAAAGACGTGACCAGCTAGAAGAGAAGCTACTGAACATATGTATATATGCTGGTCTTCGATCAGTGAACAGAAGGGTAATAGAGGACCAGCCACCGGCAACCACAATCTCTTCTGTGAAATCCCAGACCACTCTAGATTACACGTGCATGAGCCTCGCTTTCTTCAGCTATCTGGAATCACTCAAGATCGACCACTGTACCAAAAGTGACCGTAATCCGCAGATCTTGCATTTATCTATCAAAGGTCTCCAGCATGTGAAAGGTCAGGACCAAGGTACAGCATCTGTAACAGCAAGCTAAAAGAGTCTAAAATTGAATGGAATAATAGCCACAAACATTGAGGAGCACTGCCACCTGGTAATGGAACCCATGGCTAAAACAGAATTGGGCCCATTAAATGTATGAATAATGGGAACGGAGTAATTAGTAGACTGTGTTTTCTTGTAATAAAAAGGAGGGCCTATGCCATTATGCAAAATAGAAGGCCCTCACGTCTGCCCCCTCCCTCCTTTAGGTCCCTCAAAAATAGCTCCATCAACAGCTTTGAATTTTCAGGTAAACCCGTCTGAGGGAGGCCCCGACAAGTAAATCAGCTTTATGGAAGAAATATAAAGGAGAATCATTAGTGGTTAAATGGGAAGAAAATGACAAATTCTGGGTGCGCCTTCTGCATGTCAATAAGTCAAGAAATGTGAAAGAATTCTGAACTATGGTAAATAGAAGCGAACCGGGATTCCCCTCTGCAAATAATGCTAATATTCTCCCAAAGGGATCACAAAATAGCACAAATGGCACCAATTGTGGAGTGTAAAATGGAAGCCAGCCTTACAGAAAAGCAAAGAGTGCACGATAAAGAGCAAATAACCACATCTCCTATGGAAATAAATTCTTCAGTGAGTATGGCGGTCTTACACTTCACAAATAAACAAGTCTCTGAGGTGATATGCAGTGGTCGGCGTGAAGGGGGCCCGGCCCCAAATGGACTACCCCAGCAATTATTGAAAGCTAATCCCAAATTTTGGGCAGAAATTCTAACTCCAGTGTATAATCACCATCCATCAGATCGCGGACTCCTGGTGAGGAGCAATAATTCATCTGATTTACAAAGGAAGTAACACTGCGGATCTGAGCAATTACGCCAAATAGATAATGAGTACAAATATGATGCAGGACTACTTCTAAAACAGCTGAAGTCATGGGCAAATGAGAATCCGATTGTCCTTCAGCACCAAACAGGGTTTAGAGGTTTTAGAGAGGGGAGCGGAACTCCTTTAAACCTTCTGGTGCTGGCTATACAGATCGACAGAGCAATCAAAACAAAATCACTGGTGTACATTGCTTTGTGGACTTCAAAGATGCATTCAATTCTGTCCCTCAAAACATCTTATGGCAGCAATTAGCGGCAAGAAACATTCCGCCTACCCTCCTGAAGTGTATTGTTACACTGTACTCAGACACTTCAAAATTGGAGATGGTAGCATATTTACCCGCAAAATAAAAACATAGACAGGACTAAAACAAGGTTGCATCATAACCCCAATCCTTTTTAACATCTTTTTGGTGGCTCTTTTGACGGACATAGTGGAAGTGAAAGCACACACCCCACAGCTCGGAGGCAAACAGATTGGCTTCCTTCTCTAGGCAGACGGTGCCCTTCTAATATCCAAAACAAGGGTGGGGGTACAACGCCTCTTGGATAAACTATATAACTATATTAAATCCAATAGCTTACCATCAATCTTGCGAAAACAAGAAAATGATAATGGGTAAAAATATAAAGAAGCTGGGCTAATGGCATTAGAACCAACATCATATTAAAAAAGCATCCGAGTATAACTACTTGGGGGCGGTTGTGGACTATCGTGGAACCTTCCTCCCCCATGAGCAGTTTATAAAATCCAAGGCAGCCTCTTTGCTAGGTCCGTTCCTGATGCTCTCAAAAATACTCATGGGCCCCAGCTTCGACTCCTTGATGAAAGTTATATGTGCCAAATTACTACCCACCTTAGCCTATGGGTCAAAAGCTATGTTTAGAAGTGTCTCTAAGCTTCTGTACAAATATCTAATTAGCATCTATAGACTTGGGGATACCACCTGTTATGAACATATATCGACGAATCCAATGAGGGAGCTTACTATCCATATCAACCTGAAATTGGGTGACTGGAGAGAAAAAGGCCTCCTCTCAGACGATGAATTTAGATACTTGAACGTCTCCAATCCGAGCTATCCTTGTATTTATATCCTCCCTAAGGTGCATAAGGGAGGGACATTTCCACCAGGGAGGCCTATAATAGCTGGAATTGATTCTCCAACAGAACGTTTGTCAGAATATGTGGACAAGTTCTTGCAACCTCTAGTGACTAATCTTCCGGCTTTTGTATTAGATAGCAAGGATATCCTGAATGAAATTTGAAGACGTTGTGTGGACGGAGGACTTGACTTTTGTAACATTTGACGTTACCAGTCTATATACATGCATCAAGAAACAGTATGGTTTACATGCCCTGTCTCATTTCTTAAAAACACGGACAGCGGACTGGTACGAGCACAATGAAATGCTCCTAGAAATGACTGATTTAATCTTGTCTAAAAACTTCTTCATACACAACGGACGTTGGTACCACCAGCTCCAAGGGTCCGCGATGGGTTCTAAATTCGCTCCATCGTACGCGGGACTCTTTATGGGCTGGTGGGAAAAGACACATGCTTGGGGTCATCATGCCTCCCCCTGGTTGGAGAACATCATTTTCTGGGGGAGGTATATTGACGACGTCATAGTCATTTGGAAAGGATCTATGGAACAACTCAGGGACTACCACTTGTTCTTAAACAATAACCCGTATAATGTCGCCTTGACCATGACTCATGGCCTTGATAGGATAGATTTCCTCGATATCACTTTTTATATCAAGGATGGACGTATCCATAGTACATTATACCGCAAACCATCATCTAGCAATAGCACACTACACGCAACGAGTGCGCATCCAAAGGTGACCATCAAAAATATACCCTATGGCGAAATGGTCAGAGTTCGCAGGAACTGCAGTGAAAATGACACGTTCATAATCAATTTGGAGACGACTAAAGACCGCTTTAGAAAGAGGGGCTATAATGAAAGGACTCTGCAACAGGCGGAGCGGAAAATTCATCAGAGAGTCAGGACTGACACTCTCAGGCAGCGTATGCCTCAGCTAAATCAACAGGATCAGACATCCACCACATGTTTTGTTACTCGGTTTAACAAAGACAGTCAACAGGTTTATAAAACACTAGCCAAACACTGGTCTTTGTTACTGGATATACCTGGTCTGACCGGCCACATTTCTCCCAGACCTAAAATTACATACCGACGAGGCACAACTCTCAGAGACAGGTTATGCCCTAGCTATATTGCGCCCAGTCGACCGGGTTCTAACTGGCTGAACAACAACAAATTACTGGGCTTCTATACCTGTGCCGATTGTAACATTTGTCAGTATGGAAAAAATAGAATTAAGGAGTTCAAATACAATACAGACCGTGTTTACACCATTCGTCACACCATTACCTGTAGATCACTATTTGTTACATATGTAATCGGATGTAGTTGCAACATCATTTATGTGGGGAGCACGGTCAGGACCCTAAAAACCTGCATTCAAGAACATATACGAGCAATTAGGACACAGGATACCAGGTATCCCATGACAGCACATATGACACAACATCATGAAGGTAAACCAGAAATCTGGTTCCATGCCATCGACCATGTCCCACTTAGGGCAAGGGGAGGGGACAGGGAACTAGCCCTACGACGCAACGAGGCAGGCTGGATATGTCGCTTGCGCTGCGTCAAGGCAGGACATAACACCGACGACGAACTGCACTACTTCCTTTAAACGAGGATGATTTGTGTCATTCAACTATCGTTTTAGAATTTTTTTTTTTTCCTCCATTGTTCTCAGTGGGTACTGTTAGACCACACAATTTCCCTATTTTCTGTAGGTCTGCCTATTATAGGCAATATTGTCCACTCTAGGCAATACTAGAATGCCCCTCCAATGTAACTCCCATTTCCTATAATTTGACATCTAAAATGGTGATATGTTCAAATAGACTCCAAAAGTTCATCGTAATTGTTTACACATAATAGTAAACATCTGTTGTTATTTTTATAATCTATAATGCAGGTATGATTATGTTACTATTATAAATGCACAAAATAGCAAGTGTCTATTTCGTCACATATAATGTGTATACACTCATCTGATTCTATGATGTTCATTTGAATCATGTAGGATTCCTTGATAAGATGTGGGATTGTGCAGTTTAGCAATATGGTTTTATTATTTCCTATGTTATCTGTTTCTTTCACCGCATGCTTATTTTTTTACACAGTGTGGTGTTTATTATGATATATATTTTTCTTTCTTTTTGTACCTTTGGTACTTTTGCTCCTGCCTCTCTGCATATCATCTAATATATGCGTGGCTAAGAGCATGAGAGACTCATTTATCGGCAGGGCTCGCGCATAAACATGACCATGATTACCATACTTTTTAGACATCCCTATTGTCGAGTTTGTAACTTTCCCGCGCGAACAGGCAGGCATTATTTAAACCTGCGTCGTGCGTAGGTACGTCCTGACTTTACAGCTGGAGCACTAATCAGGAGGGAGACTACACCACTTCTGACAAACGGTAAGATCATCGTTGGCGTCTTTCTTTCAGGATGTGATATCATATATGGGCCTGATATTTAAGTTACTGAGCACTCTGTTAGTGTCATTTTGCTCGGCCTATCGGGATTTTCCGAATGGGCTCGCAAGTTTTAAACAACGCATGACTTTGTACTGTTTTGTAATTAAGTTAATGCACCGAGCATTGTATTAACGTTACTTTGCTCTGCCCCTTGAGATTTCCGAACGGGCCCACATTCTTTGAATAATGCATGGCTTTGCACATATTTGGGAAAAGGGTGCTTATTAAATATGCTGTTGGCCCCTTTCCCCTCTTTTTTCCGTTTAACTCGGAAATTATTAAGTCTCTACAAGCTGCCTTGCACTTCTGTTTTCTTTTTCCCTTTTTTAAATATGGATTTAGATTCTAAATATTTATTATTTGGTAATATGAATCATATTTGCTGTGCTCTGGTAAGCCCCCCGACAACATTATCGGCTAGGGCATGTGATACTTCCCACCAACCCCCTTATTACTCCAGCTTTAATGCCTTTTTCAGCAGCAAAGGAGCCTCTCATTTTTCTCCTTTTGTATGCCGAATCTATAATAATGACTTATCTCTGTCATTTGCTTTCCTAGACTGTATGTGACCATTTTTTATAATTGCATTGAGCAGGGGAGATTCTTGCCACACTCTATTTTGAATGTTGGCTATTAACCAACTCACTCTACCCTTTTTAGGCACAGGAGCCGCTTTATATACTTTTTCACTGACCCTAGATCCAGGAGGGTACAGTTTGACACGAACATATTGATTTTACTAACCGCCGTACTTTTTGGCGTTTTCATCTAAAACTTCCAGTTGAATTACTGTTCTAAGGTACGTATGCGAACAGGGCTCTCCCCACTCTTTGTTTAGGGTCCTTCATTTCCTTGTGCTTTGTCTGTTGTCCTGATTTGTTCAATAGGCGTTTTTATTTTATTTGTTAATATAATAAACAAAACTCCCTTTTCTCTCTCTTCTTAGAGAAACAATTTATTATATTTTTTTCTCTTACCAGACCCTGGATTCAGGAGGGTCTATTTCCATTTCTCCGACTGGGCGATATCTCACCGCCTCGTCTCGCGGCGCTTCCTCACCACTATTAGTCCCAGTTACAATATAAGGTATCTCGCTTTAGATCATTCTATTATACTTTTTTCACTTTGGTTCACCTTAGTATCTACTTTCAATTTTTCTTCACATTCGGGTGCAGTCCTTTTCCTCACTTTGTCTGTACATCATGTCTGTGCTGTTTTTAATTGTAAAGTCAAATGGTCTCATAGGTACATATTCTCTGTACACACTTTCACTACTTTAGCATTGGGACTTTTCTTGTCACTCTAGTCGTTATTGTTCTTTTTATGTACACTGATTTATGCAATAGCAAACAACATACATTGCATAGCCGTCATATTCTTTGATATGCTTTTTAATATTGGAAACACAATTGTGTCTATGCTCATGGTGTTCATCCTTTTTAATATTTTGTATTATACACATTGTATGTTTTATGTTTCACAGCCCTGACGAAGTCCTTTCCCATGGACGAAACGCGTTGGCTGTTGTTTTAAAAAAGAAAACAATAAAGAAATTACGTTTTGATACCCACAATGGATGGATTATAACTGTTTTATTGAACTTTGGTGGTGCTCTCCACATTGAAAAAAAGCATCTATAGACGTGTTCGGTCTACCAAAGAATGGCTCCCTGGTTCAAATTCGCTTAGAATTTGGCTTAACTAACCAAAAACTGGAAATGCAGGGGACCTTTTTTAAAAATGTGTTTTAAGCTACGAGCTGCAAGCGAGGAGTCATTGGAAGTGGTAAACTGCACAGAGTTTTATAGCTCTAGCCCTATTGGAATCAGGTCGTTGTACTAGGAGCAAGAGGTGCTACACTGCCATCTGCAAGAGCCTGGGGGGTGTAGAGAGCCACCCGGCCCTTGAATTACATTGTTGCACCCTGTAACACTCCTCCGGGTGGGCCCGCCCAGAGGAGATACATAAAGGGGCGGAACACTGCTCAAGGTCTTCGCCCGTACACTGCATAACTGAGTGGTGTGTGTTTCTTTTGCGACTGGTAGTAGGCCCTCCTGCACACGTCGGCTAGGCCACAGCCTACGGCCTGACCCTCCACATTGGCGATGAGGCCGGAACTTACCCACGCCCTCCAGGTCGCATCTCGACGGCCCTCTCCTGCAGACCGCAGGAGCCTCCATCCCTGAGGCTCTGTTTGCCATCAATGCCGATCCTGGTGTTCCTGGCCACTTTTGCTGTGTGGCAACCCTGTGTGCTCCCGATCTGGCGGCAACATGCTCACAGCTCCATGCACGGCCCCTGCTGCACCTGGGGTGACCTCCAGAGGCCCCTCAGTGTCACTCTGGCGCCCGCTCATTCGCACACCAAGGTGGATGTCTAGCTGCCGGCCCTGCCTTCGCACACGTGTTGATGCAAATGTTCGGTGGCCACAGCCTCGCCCTGCTCCTCTTCTGCCTGGCGTCTCTGCTCCAACACTGCATTGGCAGGCCCAGCCCCACCCTCCTGGGGAGCGCGAGTTGGCAGCGGAGGCCCCAGCTGCCCAGAGAAAGCCCGTCCCGTGGCGACAGCGTGTAGACGGCTCTGCCCCTCCGGTGACTGTGGCTGCAGGCTTGAATAGCCATTGTACTAAAGGAACATTGAGGAACTCTAAAAAATAAATTGGAAAACAGCAACAAGTTATATACAGACATAAAGGGACATTTGGATGGGGGCACACAAAGCTGCAGTGGTGAAAAAAAAAATGTAAGCAAAGGCAAGACATAACAGATAACAAGCACTGCAGAAATGGTAAACAGCCCTTACAACGAATCCTTCACTCTGCATGCAAGTACAACGCATACCATTACCCCGCAAGTCGTAACAATGACTTGCGGAGTGGGGAGAAGGTGTTGGATTTAAAATCCAACACCTTCTCTTCTGTTGCACAGACTGGAGTTGGAATAGTAAATTATACTATTCCAACATCCAGCGCCCCCCTCCGCAAGTCATTGTTACGACTTGCGGGGTAATAGTATGCGTTGTTACAACGCCGTTGTTGTAACGACCGCATTGTAATTGCATGCGGAGTGAAGGCATGCTTTATAAGGAGGCATATTCTGCAGAAATATCACAGTAAAGACTTACGGACACACAAACAAGGGAAGAGTAGCCAGAGCAACAAACAATGGTTTGCCAGTCCTGTACAAAGCCCCCAATAACTCCTCACCACAGCCTCACGTGCTCACAAGACCCGCTCGTGCACCATGAGCACACCAGCTCAAGCCGGCGCAGCCGGACCGTCAACGGATGCTGCTCTGCCACCGCAACACCACAGCCACACAGCTGTGATGCCCCTCCAGCCATTCAGTGAGCTCTCCGACTCCGCGACAGCGGCACCCTGCTGGAGATCGTGGATTGGGCCACTCAATCACTACTCCAGAGGCACGAGGGAGACGGACGGAGCCGTCAAGAGGTCGCTGCTCATGCACTACGGAGGCGGGGAACTGTACGACCTGTTTCAGACCCTCCCAGACACTGGTGACAGATGATGATTTCAACGCCGTGGTAGCGGCGCTGAACAGGTATTTTGACCCCCAGATCAACCCGGACTTCGAGCGTTTACAACTGCGCCAGGCCAAACAGTCCAAAACTGAATCCGTGGACATCTTCTATCCCCACCTGAGAAAGCTCGCAAGCACATGCACCTTCCTTTCCTCGATCAGCGTGAGGAAATACGGGCCCGACTCATACAAGGGTGCCGGTCAGTGTTGCTACGACGGCTAATCCTCAGACAGCCGGGAATGTCACTCAACGACATCCTCATATTAGCACGATTCCACGAGCTATCAAATTTGTGAGCTGGTTAGATGGAAGTGGCCCTCAACAGGCACCTGGCCACACCCAGCGCCTCCCGACCGGCCCAAATCAAGGAAGAATGGGTGGATGCCATCCAGAAGCGCTTGAACCCTGCCCGCGCTGCCCTGAGGAAGCCTACTGGTGGGCCCTGCGGAAACTGTGGTGCTGAGCACCCTCCAGCCGGCCTCTGCTACGCAAAAGGGAAAGTCTGCTCCCGGTGCGGCAAACAGAACCACTTCGCAAAGGTCTGCTGGAGTGGGAGATCCAAAGTCACCTTCAGCAGGCCGCGTGGAATACCAGCCAACATCAAGCAATTTTCGTTCGAAGACCCTCTCGGGCAGGAAGACATCACTCCACCAGGTCCGGGGTTCGACATGGAAGGGGAGGAAGATAATGTGTTTGTGGTATCTTTTGCCAGCCACACCAACCGGAGTCGGCGGCCACCTCCCATGTGTTCCATCCTAGTGGTGGGCTCCACGGTGAAAGCGCTCATCGACACCGGAGCGTCCGTGAATGTAATGGATTCTGAGCAGTACGAGCGCCTCACACCCTACCCCCTCTCTCGCCCACCAGGGCGAAGATCAACAAATACGGTCGGACAGAGCCCCTCCCTCTTCGAGGGGTGATAGAAGTAGAGGTGGCCAGCAAAAAACATGTTACCCAGGCCAGATTTCACATGACGGACGGAAAGAAAAGCACTCTCCTCAGCTGCCACATGGCGGAGAACCTGGGGCTGGTATTTTTCACCAACCAAATCCATGACTCGCACGCAGACCCCATCCTGGGCGAATTTCCGCAGCTGTTCGAGGGTCTTGGGAAGCTCAAGGACAAACAATTCAAGCTACATATCAACTCCTCGACCTGGCCGACAGCGCTGAGACACCGAAGGGTTCCTTTCCATCTACGCCCGCAGGTGGAGGAACAGTTACGGAAACTGGATGATTTGGGCGTCATCGAGAGGGTCACAGGCCTGACCCCGTGGGTGTCGCCCCCTGATCATCGCCCCAAACCCCAAGCAGCCAGGAGCTATCAGGCTCTGCATCAAAATGTACCTCCCCAACCAGGCTGTGAAGAGGGAACGCCACCTGACACCCACCATGGACGACATCGTGGCTGACCTCAACGGGACAAAATGGTTCTCCAAAGTCAACCTAAACCCAGGGTACCACCAGCTCGAATTTGCATCCGAGAGCAGATAAATTACCACTTTCTCTACTCACGTGGGCTTGAGAAGGTACAAACGGCTGAGTTTTGGGGTGTCGTCGGCCACGGAAGTCTTTCAAAATGCCATCCGGGAGATGTTGTTGGGCCTGCAAGGCGTCCTAAACCTTAGCGACGACATTTTGATATTCTCCAGCAGCTTGGAGGAACACCATGTGCACCTGCGAGACACACTCCAAAGGCTGGTAGTCAGTGGCCTCACCCTGAACAAAGCAAAATGCTTTCTCTACCAAGAGTCGGTCGACTTCTTCGGATATATCTTCTTAGGCGATGGACTCCAAGTAGATCCGAGGAAAGCTCAAGCCATCCAGACTGCGCAAATCCCCACCAACCCGACTGAAGTCTGCAGTTTTCTGGGGATGGCCGCCTACTCTGGCCGTTTCATACCAAACCTTGCGTCGCTGTCGGAACCTCTGAGAGCCCTCACAGGAAGCGGATTGCCCTGGGACTGGACCTCGAAAGCAAATGCAACTTTTCATGCTATCAAGAATGCGCTGATGGGCAAGACAGTCAGGGCTTACTTTCACCCTGGAAGGTGCACAGAGTTGGTCGTTGATGCAAGCTCCGTCGGCCGGGGCGCTGTCCTCCTCCAGGAAAATGCAAACAAGGACTGGGCACCCGTGGCGTATGCCAGCAGAGCACTTTCAGAGACCGAGATGAGATATGCCCAGATTGAAAGGGAGGCTCTTGCCATCAAATGGGCCTGCCAGCATTTCCACCTCTATCTCTATGGACATGAGTTCCGGGTGGTAACCGATCACAAACCGCTGATTCTCATATTCTCTGGAACATTGCGGCTGGTTCCCCCCAGGATAGAAAGGTGGGCCATGCAACTCCAGGCTTACCATTTCGAGATCGTGTTTCGCGCAGGTGCCAGCAACCTAGCCGACTACCTATCACGTCACCCAACGCGGCAGACACTCAGCAGCCACACGTGGAAGAAGAGCACATCGAAGAGTTTGTGAGAATGGTTGCCCAAGAGGCGTGCCCCAAAACACTGACGCTGGAAGAGATCGGAGCAGCGACCACCTGGGACGAGAATCTGGCGAAGGTCAAGGAGGCGTTGACACACAGGAGGAGGCAGCACTTTCTGGATGGCACTCGGTCGCTGAACACTGAGGACCAATGTACCAGATAACAACTGTGGAGAGTTCGCAGTGAGCTCAGTGAAGGCAACAACGGAGTGGTATACGTGGCCAAGCAATTGTGATCCCAAGCAAGTTACAGAACCGTGTTGTTGATCTTGCCCATGTCGGGCACCAACGGGTGGCCAAGACGAAAGCCCGCCTCCACAGCAAAGTGTGGTTTCCCGGAATGGATACCCTGGTAGAAGAAGTGATTCGCCGGTGGCACTCCTGCACGATCACAGGGGGTGATCCGGCACCAGCACCTGTCCTCACAGAAGAACCCTTCGGTGAATCATGGTTGAAAGTCAGCATCGTCTTTGGATGTTTCCCCAATTGCCGCAGCACCCTAGTCATGATGGACTGCCACTCCAAGTTTCCTGTCGTCGAAGTTGTCTCATACACGACTTTTCCCCACGTCAAGGCAGTGCTTGGCAGGATATTTGTGATGATGGGACTCCCAGACGAGATCAAGTCTGACAATGAACCCCTATTCCATGGTCGAGAGTTCCAAGACTATCTGGCGGCCCATGCAACCCGACACTGGAAGATCACTCCGCAAGGGCCGCAGGCAAATAGCGAGGTGGAATGTTTCATGCGGACCCTCAACCGGGTGCTGCGGATTGGGGTTGAGAAGGGAGAAGATGCCAAAAGCTGTCTCCACCAGTTTCTGGATGCCTACCAACAGACCCCACACAGTACCACTCGCTATGCCCCGTCTCATCTGCTCTTCCGAAGTGCCCCGCATGACAACATCCCAGCAGATCCCGCCTGGCACCTGGCAGAATTATATAGTGAGGCCACCCAAGCCAGGAGAAAGGATACCAATTGAAAGGCAAGTCTCGTGCGAAGGGCACAGTTCTCCTTATTGTGCGTGGGCAACTGCGTTGTCCTCAAAGATAGGCACCCAGGGTGGAAGCTCCGGACGCCATACGAACCCGAGGTATGGAAGGTCATCAGCTCCAACGGGACCATGATCTCTGCACGGAGGGGAGCGCGAGTGGTAACCAGAAAAGTGTCCTGGTTCAAAAAGGGGACTGGACCCCAATGAGGATGGGAGTGGGACGTCGATCTTGTATTCGTAGATAAAGCCTGCTTTTTACATAAAAGCAAGTATTAGGCTGGACAGTCATTTATTGGGGTTGCTGGGCACATTTTGAGTTGTGAGTTTGTGCTCTCCTTACACCCAACTCCTCTTCGAGAAGTCTTGGACTGCTCGACGCACGCTATCACTGAGAGTCAGGTGCTTAAGAGGTACTTGACTTGAGTCCAGTAACTCCTGCTTGCCCCTTGGCCCTCTGGAATGGGTTCTAACAATAGTTTCTAGTCCCGTCTTTCATTTAATTTAACTGCTTTGAGCATTCTGAGAGGGGTAGCATTAGCTCATTTCGATTTGATTAAATACCACATTTCAAAGGATTGAAAACGTAAAGACTGAGGTGTCAGGGACAGGCAGCTATCAAACAACCCTAGGCAAAGCATTGTGGAATCACTCAAGGGGGCCCAAACACACCACACAGAACACAGATCATGTCTTATTCATCAGGCCTCAGTATCACCCTGTAAGCACTCCCTCATTTTTAAACAGTTTAAATTGATCTCAGTAGACATGCGCCCCCAAGTATCTGTTAAACCATGAACCTTTGGCCCACAAGCTTCAAATCGTCTCCCGTGGACCTCTTGCTTGATTTACGAGGCCGAGCTCATAAAAAAGCTATACATAAAAACATCATGGGGCAAAATGAGGGCGGATGGTGTGAACTTCACTTACCGCTCTGAATTTTCTTTAAACATGCAATCCTATGCATTAAAAAAAAAAATAGGAGCATTTAATGATTTTTCTAAACCATATTCTGATGAATTTGGTATGAATTGTATGCGTTATGAATTCTATACACTGTGCCTTATTCGCCCACACCCGTCCTTCCTGTACCCCTCCTTGTCTTTCCACCGCCCCCTCCCCCCCCCACCTTCCTAAAGAGACAAGGAATTGAACGAAATTGCGTGTAACGTACTCAGTGTGACTGAAATCCATGCATGCAGCGATATTTGCGTTGCATTATAAAATTCATATTGATGGCTTTAGTGTGGCAGGCTCAGAAGTGCTCATAAGGCGTGACACTAAATGGAGAGGCGAAGGGGGAGGGTGAGCGGGCGATGGAGGAGGGGTGAAAGAGGGAGTATGGGGGACTCGGGAGACAAGAAGATGCTGTGGAGGAAGGAGGAAATGAGAGAGAATGTGGTGGTACGAGCAGCCGATGAGGTGTAGGAGTGAGTGCTAGAGGGAGTGATGGGGAGTAATGTGGAAAGAACGGGTGCCAGTAAAGCAGAAGGAGGGTGCTGACGAATGGAGTGGGAGTGATGCCGATAGGGAAAGGGCAGTCAGGGGAAACTGAGTGATGGCAGGAGGGAATTATGGTAACAGAAGAATGGAAATATGATGTTAGGGTAGAAAATGAGCGTGGGCAGAAAATTAGTGATGGGCAGAAAGGAAAATAGAAAGAATAGTTAATGGAGGGAAAGGGGAGAATGTGGGAAGATACGAGAAAGTCAGGGAGGGACGGAGGGAGGGCGAGAGGACGAGTGAGCCATGGAGGAAGAAATGGAGAAACGAGGCGGGATTGATGAAGGGAGAGTTGGGAAACAGGAAAGGAAGAACAGAAAATGAAAGGGTCTGAAAGAGGAGGAGGTAAGGTAATGACAGCTTGTAGAGGAAGGAATGATGAAAGGAGAAGGTGGAGAGAGCGTCGAGGAAAGAGGAGGGTTTCATGAACTGAGTCATGTACATAGGGGGAAAGACACTTCCTCTGTGATTTCAGGTTTCCACTAAGGAAATAAAAATGAAATGACAATGGTTACAGTGATCTAGGACACACTAAAATGTTTGATGTGAATGAAACTTCTAATTGAGTTCCTATAACACGAAGTTTAACCAACGTCTCAAGATTGATTCCCTTATTGTACAACACCTAGGTTGAACCCCTTGGTACCTTGATGGCAGAATACAGGATTCACTGATCACTCGATTGTGACTCCCGTGTTTAACCAACATACACATAAGGTTGCAATCTAGAAAGTTGAAAGTAAATAAACTTTAAAAAACAAACTTTTCTTTTTCTCGCCAACCCAAACTTATGCGGGGATGAGAATTGGACAAATGCAATCCGGAATATCAGTTGTTACCTCAAATTGTTGAATCAGGTAAGGTTTTATAGTTCGTATGAAACTTAATTTAGGCATCCACATTAAAAACCTAACAAAGGCAGCCTTTTTCGAACTGAAACTACGTTGTATTTTCAAACCATTCCTACTAAGTGAGGTCTTAAAAATCATAGTTCAAAAAACAGTAAAATCATAGTTCAGGTAAAATTATGTCAAGGCAATTCTAATCGGGCTATCCAACAGAAGTCTGGCAGTTTAACAGCTGTCCTGACTAGTCTCAAACTCTTGCAAAGATGATTATATCACACCTGTCCTTTCCTCCCTAAAATGGCACCAGACAGATACAACATACATTTATAAAGCAGTCTGTTTAACCTTCAAACCCTCCTAAATATCTATCTCAAAATCTGCCCATTTCTGGGATATCCCACAAGCTTAAAATCTAAGCAAATTATTTCCTACAAATCCAGTGCTTCAAGGTCAGATTTTCTACTTCATGAGCATTCTCAGGTCACAGGCCCAAGCTTTGGAACTCTCTACCCGTATCAATTAAACTAGCTCACACTTTCAACCACTTTAAGTACTTCTTGAAAATGCACCATGAAATAAAATACATTGGTCACACCCTGCACATTTCCTTTTCCTCTAACACTACTTACAAATACATTTTATTTCAGAATGTGTCCTTGAAACACTTAACACTTGGATTATTGATCCTAAAAGATGTTTGATTTTATAAATGTGAATATGTATTTTGAGATAATTGGCATAAAGCAAAATATAAGACATTGTATGCACCTTTTCTAGTAGTAATTGATGATATAATTTCTGGTCTAAATATTTCTTGTCTAAAATGCAGACTATTATTGTAAATCCCATTCCTTATTGTAAGATCTTGCTATGTCTCTGCTTCAGCAAGTTTACTGAAAGTTCATGATAGGTTGGTGGATGAACAGAGTTAAGCTGCTGAACAACTGCATATATTGTATGAACATGCTGGAGGTGCTTTGACACCCTACAGGGTTTTGCTGGTGTCGATATAAAACAACAAAAATATATAAACATATTCATAGAGAGATCGATGGAGAGAGGAGGAGAAAGTGATGCAGACTGATGGATAATGAAGGAGGATGGAGGGAAGGGTGGAAGACCAGAAAGGAGGTGTGGATGATTGAGAGACGAGGCTAAAATGAGGGAGACAGAGGAGGAGAATGTGAGACCGGTTCTGCTGACTCAGTGGAATAATCCAATCACTTAAGGAACGTGTTTTTTATTTCATGCTCACATACTGGAATTCCTGTGCATCAACTCAGCCTTTTATATCTCAAGATCAATAATATGAGTACAATTAAGTTGGGTGAAAATGGCATCTGTTATTCACCCCAATGATATCCCATGGTGTGAATGTGCCCTTTGCAAATACACATTGGGCTAAATTTATCAACACCTTGCACCTGTGCAATGTCACCAAATGTTAGGCAATCCGGCACAAAGTGTTGATTTGGGATTTACTTATTTTGCCCTGGAAAGAGGTCATAGAGTTATGCAAAGTTGCCCTATGTGCTGCTTTGTGTCAAGGGGTTTACCATTGGTGGTACCTGGGCATTCCCGGGAAACCACCTATGTGTTTTGGCACAAAGCCCTATTTACTAGCTTTTTTAGACAGGACTTTGCACCCAAAAATGCCTCCTTGTTGCAGGCATTAACAAGTAAAACATTTTTCATTTCTCCGAACCTCTCCCAAATCAAATTGCATGTGTGCTGCACTGTATAGCACATATACAAAGTGCAAAACATTTTTAAGGCAGTCTAAGCATAGTTTTTTATACCAAAGTGTACCCTTCCAGTACAAAATCTATCCTAGACTCACATAAACACCTATCCACCATGGTGAAAAGGTGCATGCATGGCACCAGGCAGCCAGAAGGTGATCCAGTGCTGGGTAAGAGAGCAGGAGCCATATCTTAGTAGATATCGCACTGTCCTGCTCTCTCAGTTTCATGAAACTCGGCACAGTAACTTTGGATGCTGCATTATAAAGCCTGAAAAAATTGTACATTTGTCCCATTATGTTATTTATGATGGCAAGAGGAGAGGGAGTGATGGAAGGTGAGAGTTTAAGGCGATGGGATGATAGAGGAAGGAGCAACTGAGACAGTGAGTAATTATGAGAAGAGGAGGGATATACGAGAGCCTAATAGAAAGAGACTTTTGTGAGCACCCTCTTTTTTTCCAGTGTTTAGCGAATATGGCCCTGCTGAAAGGATAGGGAAGCAGACTATGCAAAAAGTAGTAAACACCTATGAGACGCCACCATGTATTGATGACGAAAGTTCAGCCTGATGGATTAAACCAAGATACATACTAATCTTTCTAATAAACATGACTCCTCTGCATTCCCAGGGAGACAGCAGCTGGGCTTCAGTTAAAAACTGTAGTTAAAATGGAGGTAACATATATGCACGAGTCCAGGGCAATCACATTTCTGATGCCGGGCCGATGCCTCTTGAAGGAGCTATTGGTCAGCAGAGAGCTACTCAGGCACCTTCTAGTCAAAAGGTGGTTCTGTGGTCCACTGTGCAGGCAGACTTGGTCCAGCAGGCACCAGCCACTGGTCGAACAGTAAAGAAAAAAGTTAAAGAAGTCTGATTTTAAGTGTGGCCACTATGGATAACTTTGAGTGTTGTCAAGGGAAATAGGATAAGGTTGGTAAGTATGGGATCAAAGGCGTAGTCAAAAACAATAAAACTCCTAGGCCTTTATCAACAGTGGCAATGTTTTCTGCAATTCAACACTGAGGTGTTCGGAATTTATCTTGGCCGATAATTATCAACTATTAAGAGCTGTTCCCTTAAAATGGGACAAAACATCGATTTTGGTCCTCACTGCACCAAAGCCACATGTCCCAGTATTTACCAGACATTTCCCCTGATAAATGTCAGCAGATTTGACCGGTAAAAATGTATATGGGTAATGCAGTTTTTATCACAACCAGTATTAACCGAGTACAATAAAATCTGGAAAAAGGTTTGTGTTGCCTCCGTGCAAATGACCATTTTTTTGCTTAATGTGCACTGGAAAACAAAGGAAGGCACAAGGTAATTTGCATGGCATCACTCAGATCGAACATGTTGGAAATCAAATTCGTAAGGCAAAATATCAATCTTTTCCCCCAAAAGACTTACATTGTTTTTACATCGAGTTTATCACTGCAGTGTTACTGTTCTGTAGTATAATATGTTTCAGAAGTACTTGTTCATCAGATAGAACATTTTTTTCTTAGTAAGTGCTTCCTTATTAGGTGAGCATTTAATGTATTTGATTTTTACACCTGGGCTCTGGGGTATTTTACATGCTAATAATTATTTAAAGTGCTTCTTTGTCTGGTGGATATTAGCTCATGTGCACAGCTTATTTTCTCCAGCAATCTTGGCAGATAACTTCTTGATAACTAGAGTAACTGCCATTATTCAGAGAAGTGGCATTCTGGAAAGAGAATCTGACAAATCACTTATCAAAATTGTAATATGAATCGTTCAGATTGAATGTTGAGTAATCTCTTGCTACTTAAGTAGAAACAGTGGACTCTTGTCGCCAAATGACACGCAAAATGGCTACTTCACAATTTCTTGAGAGCAGGGCTGCTGTCATCTGAAGAAATAAACAGTCTAAAGAGCTTTTTTGATCTTTCACGTTTCAAGAAGGTCTGGAGAGAATTAACAGAGTAAAAGTCTACTACGACCGTCTATCTCCTTGTGTGCTCCAGAGTAAAAGTCTACTACGACCGTCTATCTCCTTGTGTCCTCCAGGTGAACCTCAAGAGGGTCTGTTGCTGGGACACAGGGGCCATCTATCTATACACCCAAAAGGGTTAGCTAGAAATGCTTCTGCCAAATTCAGGTCTATACCCAATCTTTCAGTGGGCTCCACACAATACTATAGAACACTGCGATTTTCCAGTTTTGGTCAGTTCACCAGAGCTTAGCAAACATGTATGCTCCCATTTGCCCAAGACATCCGACCAAGAAAGCTCTACATAACATCTGGACCAAGAGACAGAAAAGTGAAGATGGAGAGCAACCTGTAGTCTTGGTCCTCTTAGACATATTCAAACCCTTGAAGTGTTGGAGCACCCTGTCCTCCTTCTGGACATGGTAATTTACACTTCGAATTCTATGGAGACCCTTGCATGGTGCTGCAAATCTTTAACAAGTAGGCCCCATTTGTTGTTATTTATATTAATATGGTTACTGAAATTGATTTTTTCTGGTTTTTGTGCTCTTGTTTTTATGGATCCGAAAGTTTCAGGTGTGAACATTAATATATTATTGTCCAGCATATTAGGAGAACATTGTTCTGATTTTTATCAAGACTCTCAAAATCACTTTCAATGTAGAAGTGCTTAGGAAGGGGTGATAAAGGTCGCTGGTGATAGCTGAACATGCCACTGTGAGAGGGTCACTACTCAGAGCTGCTCAATTTCAAGCTAAGGCTTTTTCAAACATCACACCCTCACAGGAACTGTGTGACAACCTTGCAATCTTCTTCCACAAAAAGAAAGCCAAAATCTACAGGAACTTCAAACCGCTGACCAAGCCCACTGACTTATTCAACCAACACAACTGCCCCACAACCACCGCAGACAACCAGCTGACCGCATGGAACCAGTCTGCCCCCAGGACACCATCTCCATCATGAACTCGGTCCACACAGAGGCCCCCACCGACCCATGCCCACACTACATCTTCAACCTAGGTGGAGCCAGGATCAGCCACAAACTCACCACCTAGTTCAACACCTCGATGACTACAGCCATTTTTCCTGAGGACTGGAAGCACGCAGAGGTTAACACAGTACTAAAGAAAACAACAGCCAACCCCAGTGAACTCAACTACCGACCCATCTCTCTGCTCCCATTCCCGGCCAAAGTCTTAGAAAAAGCCATCAACCTACAGCTTACCATGCATGTGGAACGGAACCATCTACTCGACTATTCCCCATCCAGATTCTGCAGCAACCACAGCACCAAAACAGCCCAAATTATAGCCACTGACATCCGAACCCTCTTCCACTGGGGAGAGACGGCAGCACTGATCCTCCTGGACAGCTCCGAGGCATTCGACAAAGTGTCTCACCCCACGCTCATAGCAAGACTGCACAACATCGGCATCCAAGGAGCCTTCTTCAGCAGAAGAACACAAAAAGTCTGCCTACCATCTTTCACCTCCGAACCCAAAGAAATCATCTGTGGGATACCTCAAGGATCATCGCTCAGTTCCACCCTCTTCAACATGTACATGACACTTATTTATTTTTATTTATTTTATTTATTTTAGAAGTTTTATATAGCGCTGGCTAGACCCAGAGGTATCAGAGCGCTTTACACGAGTATGAAGATAGTAACAGAAGAGGACAATATTTAAACAGCATGGAATACCAACAAGTTAACAAAAGCGACAACGGCTTGAAAGTATACAAATCGAATACACAGATAGATAGAGCAATAGCTATATACATATATGGCATGGAAATGAGAGAACGAATTCAGGTATACATTCAGGTATAATTCAAGTATACATATCAAATACACAGATAGATAGAGCAATAGCTATATACATATATGGCATGGAAATGGGAGAACGAATTCAGGGCACAGGATAAGACCCCCAATATTTATTGAGGAGGTGTGTTTTGAGGTCTTTTTTAAAGCAGGTATAGGAAGGGTTGCATCGCTGGTCTTTGGGGAGGGAATTCCAGATGTTTGGGGCAGTTCCGGAGAAGGAGCGGGATTGTGTGGATTTCTTTTTTAGCAGGGGTGGGACTAGGAGGAAAGCGTTGGTGCTTCTCATAGGTCGTGTGCTGCCCGCTTTGCAGAGTTTATTGGCGAGGTACGGAGGTGTATTTTGATGGAGGACTTTGTGTGTAATGCACGCAGTTTTAAAGGCGGATCTGCCTTCGATGGGGAGCCATTTGAGAGTTATGAGGATTGGGGAGATGTGGTTGAAACGTTTGCAGTCGGTGATGAGCCTGGCTGCAAGGTTGAGCACAGATTTGAGTGGAGCTAGGTGGACCTTGGGGATTCCGGTGAGGATGGCGTTGCCGTAATCAATTCGCGAGAGGACCAGTGACTGGACTACTAGTTTAAAGTCATCCGTTGGAATAAAGGGCTTAATTTTCTTGAGATGCCGGAAAGTGAAGAGGGCTCCTTTAGCCGAGTTTTTGATGTGGACATTGAGAGTTAGGCTATTATCGATGGAGATACCAAGAGATTTTACTGAGTTGGACAGGGAGAGTGGGCAGTTGAGGGCATTAAGGTCAGAGATCCAGGTTTGAATGGGGAGAGGGTTGTTTTTAGGGGAGAAGAGAATGATTTCAGTTTTTTTAGGGTTGAGTTTGAGATGATTTAATTGGAACCAGGATTGGATCTTAGAGAGGGTGTTGTTAAGGTGAATGATGTCCGCGTGGGTTTTGATCTTATAGTAGAGTTGGGTATCATCGGCGTAGAGGTGGTAGTTGATTCCAGCTTGTTTTAGAATGAGGGTGAGGGGTTTTATAAAGAGAGAGGGAGAGAGAATAGATCCCTGGGGGACTCCAAGGGAGACCGGAGTGGGGTTAGATAGACAGTTGTGAATTTTAATTTGCTGTGTTCGGTGTTGAAGATAGGACACGAACCATTTGTGGGCAGTACCATTGAGGCCGAAATGATCTCTGAGCACATTAAGTAGGGCAGAGTGGTTGACTGTATCAAACGCTGCAGATAGATCAAGGAGAATAAGTAGGCAGGTCTCGCCATTGTCGAGGGAGTGGTGGATGTCATCAACAATGTTTAGCATGGCAGTTTCGGTGCTACAGCCTTTCCTGAAGCCTGATTGTAGGTGGTCCAGTAAGTTGAAATTTTCGATGTGTTTGTCTAATTGGAGCAGGACACATTTTTCAAGGGCTTTGGAAAGAAGGGGGAGGTTAGAGATGGGGCGGAGATTGTTAAGGTCATTGGGGTCGGCATTAGGGTTTTTGATAATGGGAGTGATTTGTCCAAGTTGAAGGGAGATAGGGACACATCCTGTGGCAAGGGAGGTGTTTATGATTGTGGTCCAGGATGGGGCAATGATGTGCTTTAGGCCTTGTAGAAGGTTAGATGGGAGGGGGTCTTTAGTATGGGAGGACGGTTTAAGTTTAGCCAAGATGTTGAACACTTCGTGCTCGGTTACAGGGAGGAAGTTATGCCAGGAGGCATTGTTTTTTAGTAGTGAGTTAGGGTGTTTGGTTTCAAGAAGTGTAGTTGAGGGTAAGTGAGGGGAGTAGATTAGGGGAGGTGAAGTAGTGAGCATGTGCGAGGGATGGTTAGGGTGAGGTACAGTAGTGGGCAAGTTTATTGAGGGATCAGGGGGAGGGGAATGTGGTATGAGCTTTTGGGGTGGTGTCAGGTGTATGTTGGGAGTTGGAAGGGATCTGAGTTAAAAGGAAGGATTGCTCTATTTTAGCGATTTTTTCAGAGAAGAAGTGGGCTATTTCTTCACATCTAGCAGTCGAGGCCATCGGATTTGGAGGTGCAGAGCATGTTTGGTTCCGAATGATGTTGAACAGTTCTCTGGGTCTATTTTTGGGCAGATCGAGTTGTGTACGGAAGAAGGATGCCTTTTCGTTAAAAATGTGTTTCTTGTATGTAGATCTAACTAATCTCAGTAGTGCCAGATGTGAGGGAGATGGAAGCTGTCTCCATGTTCTTTCCATCAGTCTTAGTGAGCGTCTTTCGTTGTTGAGCTCTGAGTTAAACCATGATTTAGAAGGGATATTTCTTTGGTTTTTAAGTTTAGGGGGGGCCAGTTGGTCAAGGACAACAGTGACTGCTTTATTAAGGTGTTCCGTAAGCTCATTAGCGTTTTGTGATAGAGGAGTGAGGAGAAGTTGAGCTTGGAGTTTAGACTCAAGTTCATCAGGGGGGATAAGTTTTAGATTTCTGGTCCATTTCTTAGGTTTAATGATTTTAGTGGGGGGGGGGTGCCGTGGTAGCAATGGTGAACAGTATGAGGTGGTGGTCGGACCAGTCAATGGGGATGATATTGGTCAGGAAGGCCAGATCCTTGTTGGTAATGATAGCGTCCAGGATGGCTCCTTTGGTGTGGGTTGGGGAATGGCATAGTTGTTTGAGGTCATTAATCTCAAGAAGATTGGTGAGGAGGGTGGTTGATGGGTCATTTGTATCGTTCCAGTGGAGGTTGAGATCTCCAAGGAAGAGATTTTTTGAGTTGGAAATTGAGGATTGTGTCAGAAGGTCGGATAGTTCATCAATGAAGGGATGAGGATCTCCAGGAGGGTGGTAAATGTTATGTAGGCGAATTGGGAGGGAACCTTGTATTATTAGTTCAGCTTCAAGGTATTCGAAGGTGGAGTGGCCAGAATTGTTAACAAGGGAGAGATGCAGTTCGTTTTTGAAGATTATGGCTAGACCACCCCCAATTCTTTCGGGTCTATCTTTTCTAAGGATGGAGTATCCGGGGGGGGAAAGTAGGTCAAGTATGCTCGTTGAGTGGCCATTGAGCCAGGTTTCCGTGAGGAACGCAATGTCAATTGATTCGCTTAGGATAGTTTCAGAAATTTCAGTGGCATGTAGGACGGCAGATCTACAGCTCACAAGCATGCAAGCGAGGGGTTTGGGGTTGATTTTGGGGGGTGGGCAGGAGTGGATAGTGGTGAGTTGCAGGGGAGGTCTGGGGGAGACGGGAGAGGAGGGGATTCTGTTAGTCACCAGGGTAACAGGGATGTTAGAGTAGGGGAGTAGAGGAAAGTTGATTGATGAACTGGGATGGTGAGAGTTGCTATTGGGGGGAGGGCAGGAGTGGATAGTGGTGAGTTGAGGAGGAGGTCTGGGGGAGACGGGAGAGGAGGGGATTCTGTTAGTCCCCAGAGTCACGGGGATGTTAGAGTGGGGGAGTAGAGGAAAGTTGATTGATGAACTGGGATGGTAAGAGTTGCTTTTGGGGGAGGGCAGGAGTGGATAGTGGTGAGTTGAGGAGGAGGTCTGGGGGAGACAGGAGAGGAGGGGATTCTGTTAGTTCCCAATATAACAGGGATATTAGAGTAGGGGAGTGGAGGATTGTTGATTGATGAACTAGGATGGTAGGAGTTGCATAGGTCGGAAGTGGCCGACGTGGAGAGATGGCTCACGGTGCGGTGGGGACTATGAATACGGCAACGGGGAGGGGTAGTTCTCCAATGATTATAGCTAGTGGGGTTTTTTTGGCTGGAGTAGGGAGAGATTGCAAGGTTGAGGGGGGTTCTGGTGCTTAGGGAATTAAAATCATCTCTAAGTCGAGAGAGTTCAATCATCAACTTAGAGAGATCTCGTTCTATGTTCCGAAGAGTCTGGGTAATTAGAGAGAGGGGGAAAACTGTTGGGGCGGAGGGGGGGATAGGGGATGGTCTGTGTTTACTACGGGGGAGGGTTGTTCTGTGTAGGATGTGAGAGGTCAGTGGGGGAGGGATGAGGAGTGTTAGGGCTGCTGGACGTGGGGTTGGCGTGATGGGGACAGGAGATTTAAGACCTCAGGGGATGAGGTCAGAGATGTTACACGGGCGTGGAGAATGTGGAGATGGACCACGTCAGGGTTAAGTGGTGGTGTGAAATTTGGGGGGTGGGATGAAGGATTCAGAGGTGGAGATGATGGGGCTGGAGGGGGCACAATAGGTGAATCAGGGTGGAGGGGTAGGGATTCAGGTTGGGGGAGCGAGGAGGAAGGATAGGGGTTAAGAATTTTAGACAGGGTTGGAGGGGACAGGTCGTTGGAGTGTGTGTGTGTGTGATTGGGAGAGGGGGTGTGCCGTAGGGATGTCAGGAAGAGGGGGTCATTGGGGGAGAGAATATTTGGACGTCGGTGATTGGGGGATGGCGTTGGCTGTGGAGAAGTCAGGGGAGGGGAAATTGATGTCGGTGATTGGAGGATGGTGTAAGCTGGAGGGATGTTAGGGGGGAATGGGGTCGGAGGTAAGGGAGAGAGCGTGAGGGTGTTGTGCGGTTGGTTGGATGGAAGGGTAGGAATGGTTTTGTCAAGTTGGAGAGACAGGGTGCTGAAGTGGTGCTCAAAGATGGTGAGTTGGGATTCAGCGGCTTGTATGAGGATGTTACCCGTTTTGAACATGGAGATGTCGATTTCGCCTAGAAAGACTGGGGTGGGAGTAGTGGATAGTTTGAATCCATAAGGGATTTTGGTTGAGTTAATGACTGGGAGATGTCGTAGGAAGATGCTTTTCCATTTGGAGGGGCGTTTGGAATAGAAGATGTAGTTGGTTTTAATGGGGGAAGTGAGGCTAATGTAGTTATCAACAATTAGTGTTTCAGGGTTTCGGATGAGAAGTTTGTGTTTAAAGTTTTTTTTAGCGGATTTAGAGAGATTGGGGGGGTAAAGAATTGTCCAAGAGTTGGGGCCATGTTTGGAGAGAGTAGAGTCATGGGGAATGTGGGCGTGGTTGAGGGGGCATGTTGGGTCGGTAATGGGATGGAGAGAGTTGGAAGGAAGCAATGAGGGCAATGGGGGGGTAGGGCAATGGGGGGGTAAGGCAAGGGGGGGTGAAGACTCCGGGGGAGGGGGGAGGGAGGGGGAGGACCGTGCAGGGGGGGTAAATAAAGAGGCTGGGTGAGGGGAGGGGGGAATCCTGGAAAGGAGTAGGAGGATGAGAGCAAGGTCACTGCTGGAGGGGCGGCAGGTGGGAGAGTTAAGTAGGGGACCGGGCGGGAGTTCGCAGTCACAGAGGGCGGAGGAAGAGAGGGGGTCAGTAAAATGGGGGCGAGAGAGGGGGACAGGACGGCGAGTTTGTTAGGTGGCGGAGAAAAATTAACAATCCTCATGGACATCAGAGAAAGAGGGGGTCGATGGAGGGAGAGGAGAGGGGGGGAATGTGCTGGGGGAGGGAGTGTATAAAGAAAGGGAATTAGCAGAATGTGTGAGTATAGGGCAATATATTTCAAAAGCATTCATAGGCAAAGATAATAGTTGAGATTGCATGCATAGATAATAATGAAATTCCATTAAAGGGCCTAGTGGGTCATTAACGGTGAAATGGTATTCAGAATAGAGACAGAAAGTTACAGTGTTAAACGAGATTGTTATCAGCAGTTAGAACCAGATAGGTAAAATCAACATTGGACATAGGCATAGATAATAATGAAATTACATTAGAGGGCCTAGTAGGTCAGCAACGATGAACTAATATTCTGAATATTCTGTAGACAGAGCAGTGTAGAAATTACAGGCATAGAGGACAATAAAAATTGCATAAGAGGGCCTTAGAGGAAAAGCACAATATGGGGTGATGTTCAGGAACTAGGAGGAAATGAAGTTGTGGAGTGACCATGCCGGGTAAATGGGAGCTGGTAGCGTCAGATTATAAAAACATCCAATGTAAGATCATAGGTAATGTCAGAGTATAAAAACATCCAATGTAAGGAACACAAAGTAGGTACTGGGCTAATGCTCAAAGACAGTTAACAAATAATAACATCAACATCGAGTATACAACATCAGATTATAAAGAACAGCCAATGTAAGATCATAGGTAATGTCAGAGTATTAAAAACATCCGATGAATCAGATTATAAAGAACAGCCAATGTAAGATCATAGGTAATGTCAGAGTATTAAAAACATCCGATGTAAGGAACACAAAATAATAATGGGCTAATACTCAAAAACAATTAACAAATAGAAACTTCAGGTACACCGCATCAAGATCAATTTGCGAAAGGATTCTTTTTTTTTTTTATTGTCCCAAATGGCGGACCATTTATTTTAGTAGCAAAAAGGCAGTCCAACTTCAGTTTCTTGAGAAGTGGTTGTTAGGAGTGCCTTGTGTCCATGAACTACAGTGGGAACACGGGGGCCATCTTGTGGAACCACCAGTGAAAGTGGAAAGGAGAGGGGCACACAAAATGGTGGGGGGTCCACGGTCAAACAGAAAGCGATATAGCCAGTCCTATCTCTGATTCAGAGAGATTAGTATTAAGGAGAGTTTTGTGAATATGCCTACTATGGGATTACCAAGGCCATCTTGGGAAAAACCACCAGTGATAGGTGAAAATAGACGGGAACACAAATTGGAGGGTAGCCCACCGACACTTCTGGCCAACATCGTCAGAGTCCACGGACTCAACATCATATCATACACTGACGACACATAGCTCATCCTCTACATCTCAAAAGACTCCACCAACACTAGAACCAAATTGCACAACTGCATGACCAGCATCAACAATTGGATGAGGGACAACTGCTTGAAACTCAACACAGACAATACAGAGGTTCTGATTTTTGGTAACACCTTCTGGTGGCCCATGGAACTCGGACCAACAACAACCCCGACCAGCCACGATAGAAATTGAGGCATCATCCTGGACAACAAACTAACCGTGACGTCTTAGGTCAACTCCGTCTCCTCATCCTGCTTCTTCATGCTATGCATGCTGTGCAAGATCTTCAAATGGTTACCCCCAGAGCTCAAGACGCAGCATCACTCAAGCGCCCATCTCCAGCCGATTAGACTACGGCAATGCTCTCTATGCATGCATTGCAGCCCCCCTCCTCCGAAGGCTACAGACCATACAGAACACCGTGGCCAGACCCGTCCTTGACCTCCCACAACGAACCCACATCACCCCCATCACCTCAGAGATCTCCATTAGCTTCCAGTTCAGAAGAGATGCCAGTTCAAACAACTCACCCATGCATACAAGGCCCTACACAACTGCAGACCTGCCTACATGAACCACTGCCTGAACTTTCTCCAGCCCACCAGACTCCTCCACTCTGCTTCCCTCACTCTCGCCCATACCCCAGCATCCGATGCAGTGGAAGCAGAGGTCGCTCTTTCTCCTAACGAGCAGCGAAGACGTGGAACAAACTCCACCTACATATCCGGACCTTCCCGTCTCTACCGGAGTTCTGGACGTTGCTAAAGACCTGGCTCTTTGACTGAACCACTGGACCTTGCCAGAGCCTGCATACCCTCACGGGTCACAAGCTGTGCTCTACAAATTGACTGATTGATTGATTTCAATCTGGTCACTTCTCCATTGTGGCTTGCCGTTTTAGTTCTTTTGCAGCTTCAGGGGCCCAGGAGACTGTCTGACAGTTACTGTGATTTTACTGATGTCCTTTCACTGGAGGAATGCTTTTGGTCCACACACATATAATCCTGACAAGCAGGCACTTCAGGTAAAGGTCAGCATGGTCTTAGCTGGAGAGAAATAAGCAGCATGCAGCACTACACGCAAGAAAATTATTCAGGTCTAATCGGGTTGTCTCTGTGGTGTTCTTCTAAATACTGGTTGTAATGGAGCTGGACAAAAGTCCAAATTATTGACGATTCATTGGAACTTTTAAGTGGCCAGCCACTTAGTAAGAAACATTATCTGAAAGCTTTCAGACAACCGAGTGAAAGAAGCCTTTGTGGGAATCATTGTGTAATCTAGGTCAGCTAAACCAGACATATTAAAAAAACCTCCTTTTTATCTGTATAGCATCTCCAGTCTGATCACAGGAGGAGTGAGGGTTATGGACAAAGCTGATGGCAGAGGCAAGAGCAACCATACACTCATGTTTCCTTTGAGTAGGGATCTCAAAAACACATTATAGCAAAGGTCTAATTGTAGAAGACGATATGGGTTTGTACAGACGTGCTTTTCTACAGACCACCCCAGGGGTATGATAAAATCTGTAACTCCCATAGTCAGTATTTTGCCTCCTGACACATGGTCTCTTCATAAACAGGTGAGAGATGGGTTGAAGTCAAAGACACAATTGCTCTCCTCAGGAGAATCTCGGCAGAGACTCCACTGGTCAGTATTCTGGGAAGGCAAAGGCTAAAGTAGAAACCCAGTACCAGATACATAGTTTTTTCTCCAGCACTCTCTCAATTGATCATCTGTGTGTCTGGTGTAGAGCTCAGCAGAACAATTCTTAGCTTGTTTTGCTTTACATCTACAGGCTTATCTGGCTGCTCTAGTTCACGCCATCTGACTTATATGAGGTAAAGCGTGGCACTGGTATTACTGGCTCCTACATGTTTACAGTAGATGTAAAGCAAAACAAGTTAAGAATTGTTCTGCTGAGCTCTATACCAGACACTGCGATGATCCATTAAGAGAGTGCAGTACAAGTACGTATTATCATTTCACAATGATACAAATATTTATGACAAGGCAAAATAATTCCTCACAGATCATAATCAATCAAGGTAGATTAACAACATGGAGGGCCTCATTACGACTACGGCGGTCCTATAGACCACCGTAGCCACGGTTGCGGTGCGAGCACTGCCGCACCGATGGTTCGACTACCCTATTATGAGTTTGTCGGTCGAACCACCAAAGGACCGCTGCAACCGCTGGGGATCCATGATCCCTCGGCGGTGTTGCAGCGGTGTGAGGCCGCAGTATGCTGATGGTGCCACTGCGGCATTGCCAAGCATATTACAAGTTTCCTCATATCCATCCTTTTCATGGTGCTGAGCCCGCCATAAAAACGGTGGTGGTGAGGAAACTAAGGGGGCCCTACAGGGCCTCCTGTTGCCTCTGGGCCAGGGGATGCATGCAGGGTGTCAAAAGTTGTGCCCCCTGTATGCATGCACCTCCAGTTCCTGCATGGCATGGACTGCACAGTCCATGCCATGCAGGAACGTGCTTTGGCGCTCCCATGGCAGTGCCTTTCTAAGACTCAGATATGAGCCTTAGAAAGGCACCGCAGCGGGACCGCCAAAACACCACCCCCCAAACCAGAATTACACTCCTAATCTGCTGGGCTGTGTGTTGGCGGCTTTGGCGGTCTTGCAGCGGGGCACTGGCATGGCACTGCCAAAGTCGTAATTAGGCTTGTATTGTTTTGGTCCAAACAAAAACAAAACAAGAATTACATTTATTATGCATGCACCTATAACAAGACTAAATATTTCCTCAATGATTACTATTGACCAAAGTAGATAACAGCATGTACTGTTTTGATTAATTCTCTGCTCTCTCTATGCATAACATGAAAATATAGATAGTCACTTCTCATATTATTTTGTCATATTCAATCAAGAACCTTTTAATTATTCAGACCAACATAGAGTGATAACAAAAATAGTAATCCAAAAACCTATAGTGCTCATTCTATAAATAATACCATCATAAATATATATATATATCTTCTTAAAAACCAATGCCCCAGAAATGTTTGAATAATATAAAATATTATACCATATATCTAAGTCATACACATCACACATCGGTCACACTCCAAAAGATGTATGTTTTCCATATTCATATGCTCAACAATTAAAACTAGACCATAAGATTTATTTTTAATCAATTCGACAACTTCATATCACTGTTTTATCATGTTATATTCTCTTTCCAATTCAACACATCTTACCATTTTAACAATGCTAGCAGTTCATCATTCATAATGGTAGTGATTCATCATTCATTAATCATTATTTTTTTGTGCCACCAACCACATTATTCATTGTGTTAGAAATTCATTACTCATTATCCATTATTTAGTGTAGCATCAACCACATTCAAAAAGTGTAACCTTTAAATTGTTAATTTTTCACCTCATACTTCACACAAATTCAGAGACCTTCAAATTCAAGCAACTGTAATATACAATGTCAACAGAACTATTTCTTAGAATTCATGCACTGTCATTCTCAAATTGTTCCTTTCCAAATTAAACACATAGCTCCATGTCCCATTCAAATCCATTAGTATCCATCTCACCTAAAGCGATTCCCTGCTATTAAATCATCTCGTTCACTGTCATACATACAACCCCACTTCTCTTACATAGTAATTATTTTTCATTAAGACATCACGCCAATATCTGTTGTTTAAAAGCCATACAGTTCCTTTACCACCAATCCCGTATTACCCTTTTGCTAATATCTTACCAGCAATAACAACATTATTCACATACACCTTCATATATCCAATCAAAGGAGGGTCATACTTCCCTTATATGTACAAATCTATTCTTATGAAAACTGCAGAATCCTTTCCTCACAGCCAGAAGAAAATACAAACTTCACATATTTATCTATAAATATACTAGAAAGTGGTAGGGAAATATTGCCATTATCCCAATTCAGTGCAACCAAGAGTACAGTTCACAAAAAAAGAATTCTAAAAATGTATGCATATATAAGCTTCCATTGTAACTTCTATAGTTTTATTGCCTTTGATAATATGTGAACTATAATTATAGTGCCTCTTCCAAATTCTTACCAATGCCAGTGAGAAGGCATAGTGCCATCCCTCCCTTTTAGGGTCTACCCAAATATTACAGAATGCAATATATAAAGAATTAAGACTGCCATTCCTAATGTGCTTTTATCATCTCTTAAAATAACAATCAAAGTTTCTCTCATGGAGTCTTACCTTATTACTTAATTGGACAAAGTACCACTCTTCCTGTGTTTAAAACTCAATACACATAAACCCTTCTATCTAAAAAAGCCAATTCTATTTATATTGTTTAAATTGAAAATGTCCACTAGTGCGTGTTTCCAGCATTTCTCTTTCTGACTCTATGGTCTACTTTAAACGTCTGACTCTTATTGGTTAATCCAGATAAAATATGGCCACCGTTATCTACACACAATGCTCTATTACGCAACTCTATGGTTCATTTACTACAAAATAGCCACCATCACGGTGTGTCTATAATTAAACTCTAAGACCCATGCTTCAGCTCTTTTTGTGTGAACCCAGCATAAAAATTATGGTCTATAAATAAAAGCCTATTCTCAATCCAACATTGCCAACAATTCAAATGCATAGTACTTTTAGGACTGTACCAAAATTAACTTCAGTTCCATCTCAAGTATAATGAGAAAAATATCTATAACGTACAGTTTTACATGTTACATCATAAAATACATTCAAGAAACATTTATATAATAAATAATAACAAAAAATCAAACTGTGATCTCTTTAACAAACCTTACTATATAGTTAAAATATTTACTAGTTGTGCTATTAAAATCCCATATTCATCAATAATGTTTCTATCACTTTTCATTCCAGGAGATTCATCAATATATAATATAGTGAAAATTCAATTGGAACAATGCAAAAACACGCTTTTGTACATTCAAACATTGGTCTCTACATCGAACCCTCATTGTTAGATTATTCATATGTCAGTCACGCTAATTGAGGCTCATACTCTTTGAAATTGTTTACCTGTAGAGGTACATAACTCCCAAAAATAACACATTTTGTTATTGACTGAAGTAGGATAACCATATTTGCACTGGTACATTGCTAATTGAAGAAGCTGTCCATCATCTCTTATTCCACAGGTTACATCGAATTTCACTATAGTGAGGATGTAATTAAAATGGTTGAAAAAACACCCTTCCAGCGATTCAATGCCTGGTCTCCACATCCAACCATTTTAGCAGTTCCTTCATTAATCAGTTGTGCTGTTTGGATCTTATATAAATTTAAGTCCATTACATGTTCAGATTTGTAACACCCAAATATTAAAATAATCTGAAGTCTGACCAATAAAAGAGTCTGACTTTCACCATTGACATTATTAATTCTACGCTATTTCTTTTTCTACTAATGCTATTATGGTCTGTTGGCTTTTCCACCTTCCGACGTCCAACTATCTGATGCTACCAACAAAATTCCATTTGCAGCTAAGCATTCCCAATGGGCAGCCACACGATTCATACAGCAAAGCAGAATATTTCTCGTATATTCATTCTTCTACCTCACTTTTATTCCAGTAAATATACTTGCAGTCCTCATCTGCAACCAGAGTTCTCTGTTTCCACCTTATCTGGATAGACAAAGTATTAATATACCTACAAACCTTATACCCAACATGTTTGCGTCTATATGATCATTCTCAAAATGTACAGCAATAGGGTATCAGCTGTCCGTCACTCTTAATGCTCTCTTCAAACCCTTCAAAGTGATGCTTTGCTTGTTCATAATCTGTGGTTTTGTATTCTCATATTTTTGTATGATTCAAACATCTCTTATGAATTGATGTAAGAAGCGATATATAAGAATGATAATAGTATTAATTATAGAATGACAAATATATATATATATGTATATTCACTGAAAAAACCATAGGTTTCAGGGACATTATAGCTAGTTGGACATTTCACTCGTACAAAACCAGAGAAATTCGGCCGTTATAGTTAGTAGAGCTAACTATAACTCGCGCACTCGCAATGCACTGCTGATGACGTCACATATTACATCACAAAAAAGAAGAAAAAGAGTTCTTTTCAGAACTACCTTATCTGGTTTAAAAAGAGAAATAACTGCATGCTAATGTCTGGATGATTGCTGGAGTATATGTGTAGAGCATGATTGATTCAAAGAGTGCATAGGTAGTGCATGGTGATTGTATGAATGCATGAGTACTGCCTCCATGATTGCACAAGTGTATTTGTAATCCCTGAGTTATTGCATGAGTGGATGGATAATGCCTGGGTGATTGCATTAGTATATAAGTGGTGGTTGAGTGATTGGAAGAGTGTGAATGAGCAGTGTGTAGGTGGTTAGAGGACTGCATGGGTAGTGCACATGTGATTGTAGCTGTGCATGTGTTACTGCCTGGGTCATTGCATGAGTACATGGGTACTGACTGGATGATTAGAGTACTGCAAAGAGAGTGCATGGTGAATTTATAAGTGCTTGGGTATTGACGGAGTGATTGGATTAGTACATGGTACTGGCTGCGTAACTGGAGGAGTGCACGGGGACTGACAGTGTGATTGCTGGAGTGCATGGTTAGTACCTGGGAAAATGAAGGTGTGAATGAGCAATGTGTAGGTGGTTAGAGGACTGCATGGGTAGTGCACATGTGATTGTGCCACTGCATGTGTTAGTGTCTGGGTCATTGCATGAGTACATGGGTAATGACTGGATGATTAGAGTACTGCAAGGAGAGTGTATGGTGAATTTATCAGTGCTTGGGTATTGGCGGAGTGATTGGATTAGTACATGGTACTGGCTGGGTGATTGGAGGAGTGCACGGGGAGTGACAGTGTGATTGCTGGAGTGCATGGTTAGTACCTGGGAAAATGAAGGTGTGAATGAGCAGCGTGTAGGTGGTTAGAGGTCTGCATGGGTAGTGCACATGTGATTGTAGCACTGCATGTGTTAGTGCCTGGGTCATTGCATGAGTACATGGGTAGTGACTGGATGATTAGAGTACTGCAAGGAGAGTGTATGGTGAATTTATAAGTGCTTGGGTATTGGTAGTGTGATTGGATTAGTACATGGTACTGGTTGGGTGATTGGAGGAGTGCACGGGGAGTGACAGTGTGATTGCTGGAGTGCATGGTTAGTACCTGGGAAAATGAAGGTGTGAATGAGCAGTGTGTTGGTGGTTAGAGGACTGCATGGGTAGTGCACATGTGATTGTAACACTGCATGTGTTAGTGTCTGGGTCATTGCATGAGTACATGGGTAGTGACTGGATGATTAGAGTACTGCAAGGAGAGTGTATGGTGAATTTATAAGTGCTTGGGTATTGGCAGAGTGATTGGATTAGTACATGGTACTGGCTGGGTGATTGGAGGAGTGCACGGGGAGTGACAGTGTGATTGCTGGAGTGCATGGTTAGTACCTGGGAAAATGAAGGTGTGAATGAGCAGTGTGTAGGTGGTTAGAGGTCTGCATGGGTAGTGCACATGTGATTGTAGCACTGCATGTGTTAGTGCCTGGGTCATTGCATGAGTACATGGGTAGTGACTGGATGATTAGAGTACTGCAAGGAGAGTGTATGGTGAATTTATAAGTGCTTGGGTATTGGTGGAGTGATTGGATTAGTACATGGTATTGGCTGGGTGATTGGAGGAGTGCACGGGGAGTGACAGTGTGATTGCTGGAGTGCATGGTTAGTACCTGGGAAAATGAAGGTGTGAATGAGCAGTGTGTTGGTGGTTAGAGGACTGCATGGGTAGTGCACATGTGATTGTAGCACTGCATGTGTTAGTAGCTGGGTCATTGCATGAGTACATGGGTAGTGACTGGATGATTAGAGTACTGCAAGGGGAGTGTATGGTGAATTTATAAGTGCTTGGGTATTGGTGGAGTTATTGGATTAGTACATGGTACTGGCTGGGTGATTGGAGGAGTGCACGGGGAGTGACAGTGTGATTGCTGGAGTGCATGGTTAGTACCTGGGAAAATGAAGGTGTGAATGAGCAGTGTGTAAGTGGTTAGAGGTCTGCATGGGTAGTGCACATGTGATTGTAGCACTGCATGTGCTAGTGCCTGGGTCATTGCATGAGTACATGGGTAGTGACTGGATGATTAGAGTACTGCAAGGAGAGTGTATGGTGAATTTATAAGTGCTTGGGTATTGGCGGAGTGATTGGATTAGTACATGGTACTGGCTGGGTGACTGGAGGAGTGTACAGGGAGCAACAGTGTGATTGCTGGACTGCATGGGTACTGCCTGGGGAATTGAAGGTGTGAATGAGCAGCGTCTAGGCGGTTACAGGATAGTATGGGAAGTACACAGGTGAATGTAGTACTGCATGGGTAGTGCTTGGGTTACTTAATCTTACCTTTTTTATAGTAGATATGAAAGTCATTGAAACACTTTTTTCAGTTCTTTTTTTATAATCTAATTTTATAAAAGCTTCAAACTTTAGAATTTGGGTCTGTAAAAGAGAAGAAAAAATAAAGTTATAACATATAATATTATAATTTTAAGAACACAACATCATTTTACCATTATATAACATATTCAGTTTGCCTTTTTTGCTGTTCTCAGAATCTATTGAATTTCACCATAGACAATGATTTCAATGTTGCTCATCATGTAACAGCGGGCAAAAAAATACAATCAATAAGATTGTTAAAAAAAACAAATCTGTGTTCAAAATATTTACAACAGACTCAACTATGTGTTCACATTTCCTAAAATAAACATCCTCAATAACATTGCATATAATACAAATATCAAATATATGAAATGCTTCATTCTAAGACAATTTTCTAAATACAATATCAAAGAACACAAACGATAATTGAATCAGCAATTCTTGATATCTTTCCTATAGTCTAAATGATGTTCTTGAAATCATTTGCAGTGTGAATATCCAAAATACACTTCTTAATTCATATTGATATCTTCCCAGTAGGCCGAATGATATTCCTGAAATCCTTTGTATTTAAAATATCCAAAATAATCTCATTAATTCATATTGACATCTTCCCAATAGGCCGAATGATGTTCTCAGAACTTTGGCATTAAAAATATTAGGTATGAATTTGGTAATTCATTAGGCAACCGATATTTGAAAAGCAAATAGGCATCATTAAAATGTGTCCATCCTTTATTGCACTTTAAATAGACAGTGAAGTGTCCAGATGTTGTAGAAGGTCCATCGTGGAAAATAATTGCTACTGCTTTGAAAGTTCTTCCTGATATTGATAGTTGACTTGCTACAAAAGTTTTAATTAAAGTTTCCAATTTTCTTCCATCTGGTCTGCAACGTTGTATCATTAAAATGACATATTGTCCAAATCTTTCTATAAATAATGTTGATAGCATTTCAGATTTGCACTGACTACATTCCATATTTTGATTTGCTGATTTTACTAATTTGTTAAAAGACACTGTTTTACAATCTGGTATTGTCAAATATATGAATCTTTCCGTGTCTATTTCAGTGGTAGAAGTAAATGTGCAATCTTTACACTCCTGTTCCCATCTGTAACGAAGTCCAAACAGAATTTCAATTTGTATTCCTTCATCTTCCAATACTGCAAGCATAAACATAAGAACTTCCTGAGCATCTTGCTGTACATTCTGTGTAAATTGTGAAGAACCAGAACATATATCCAGAAGATTCCGAATGCCAGAACCACTTTGTATTTTAGTTTAATCAGTTCTCAATTTTTCAAAAATACAATGCAACTAGGAACAAAACCTTTTTTCACGATTCTCCATAATTTGTTGTTGGAGATTTTCTAGAAAAAATACGACATTCACAACTACATTAGCATAGCAGTTGATACCTGAACTGTTTTCTAACTGATATCCTATAATCTTTTCAACAGTGTCCTTTTTCCTTTTGTTTGGAATCTCAACATTCTCTTGATTTTTTTCTTCATTCCAACCTCACTACAGAGTTTCTCATAAGTTCGTTTTCGACATAGTACACGCTTTTCATATACTGGATATTCACCTAAGTTGGGAGCATACAGTCTTCTTAACCGATTATACTCTCTTACACAATTTGCATCTGCACTAATCTTTCTCTCATCAAAATCAATCAAATACAATCCAGATAAAGTTCTGACTCGGGACAATGCAACATATGCCATTCCCTCTTTAAACACGGTACTTCTAATGTTTACCAAAGCACTGTCTACACTTAAACCTTGAGATTTATGAATGGTCACCGCATATGCTAAAGAAAGAGGAAACTGTTTTCTACGAACATACAAATCTTTAACAAGCAAAAAACGAACAGAACAACGTCCAATCTGTTTTACTTCTTCAATCTGATCAAATTTAATCTTCAAAAATTCAATTCCATCTCTATTTTGATAATTAACAAAATCAACAACTTTTCCCAACGCTCCATTTACTAAACCTTTTTCCACATCCAAATTACGCCGTAAAATTACCCGACAGTTTTCACATACATATAAATTCTTTTCTAAACCAGCAGTCTTAGATATAGATTTTTCCAATGAATCCAATTTTGTTTTGAATTTTTCTGTCAAAATAATAGTAATTCCTTCGTGCTCTATTTTATCAATGGCTTCCATTTTTATTATTTGTTGTTTTTCTAGCTTCAAAAGTTCTTCATTGAATGTAGAACACTCTCGCAGTGTTGGCATTAGGATGATTATAGATTTCTTTTCTCCAAATTTTTTGTATATTATTTCCGGAGCAACATTTTCATTTGGAAACAAGTTTGTAAGTAGTCGACTTTGCAAAGCTTCTTTACCATGTTCTGTCAATACACCAATTCTTATATCTTGAAGAATGCTTCCATAATCTTCATCACTTGCCTGTCGCATATTTTTAACAAGTTCTTTGTATTCAAAATATGACCAAATGTTGACATTTCCAATACTTCCCAAAGATTTTCTGGTGTCTTCATGCACAAGTGTTTTAAAAACTGGTTGCCCTTTTACAGGAGTATGTTGCAGTAGATCGCCGAAAACTATCACGTTTTCCTCCAAATAACCCATCATATTCTGTTTTTAAAATTTGCTGCATTCTTAAATGCACAAAGGCAAGCATTAAGTTTGAGACCATGCTCACCTCATCAATAATTAGAAGTTTCATTTTCTTTAGTACTCTTGAAACTTCATAACAAGCTTCTCCAGAAAGCTTGTGATATTCCAACTTGTTTTCATGTTCAACAGGTAGCATTAGTAAACGATGTAATGTAATCCCTTTAATGTTGTGTGCTGCTAACCCAGTTGGAGCGGTTACAACACAAGATAAATGTGATTCAGTGGTTTTCTGTAAATAACTGGTCAAAACTTTAATTAAGAAACTTTTTCCTGTACCAGCTTGACCACTGATATACATTTGAATAGGTTTAAAGGATGTGCATGTGCATTCTTTTTTTCATGACAAAAACCATGGTCGATCTGTTGTGTCACTTGCTGATATATTTCTTTCTGTTCAATATTTAGTTGTTCTTCCAAGTTTCCTAAGTCCATAATATCGTGTTGAGCTTGATGCATTGCTGTTTCTACTTCACTCATGGCGATTGCTGCTTCATTTTCAAGAACTGGTTGTCCTAGTGGATCTTGACTGAGTGGAGCAGAACTTTGACTATCTTGAGAACTTTCTCTAGCAATCTCAACTGCAATACTAGCTTCCTGTTCAATTTCTTCATTCAACATTTGGAGATAATTTGGAAAAACTGCATTCAATGCTATCTTTACATGCATTAAAAGAATCTTCATAGCACTGAAAATCTCCAAGTAATTCCATTTCAGTGCGCCGAAGCTTGAAGAGTTGCAGAAGTGCTAAATAGTAAAATTCCCTTTTATCAGGTGTATCGCAACTCAGTTTCCTGTGATTAATCAGATTTCCTTTATTATGTTTCACCAAACATCCTTCTGAACCAATCACTGCATATTTTTCTTCATTTATGTTCTCTGTAATATTTCTCTTAAAGCTGTAATATTGCAGTACTTCATAGAGACATATGTTTTCAAGATGGGGACTTCTATTTGGATAGTACGTATCCAACATGTTTGTTTTAACAATATCCGTTTTTGCTTATCTGCCGTCTTTGCTGCCTTGCTGCCCTGCTGATCGCCGCTGTCACAGGAGGAGGGAGACAAGGACCACAAGTCCCAGCCTCCCCCGCGGCCACCGCCACACCTGATACCATTTTGCACCCAGAGGCGCCTTAAATATCGGCGCGGGCTTCCGCAGCGCGGGAAGCCCGTTTTTGCTTGTCTGCCGTCTTTGCTGCCTTGCTGCCCTGCTGATCGCCGCTGTCACAGGAGGAGGAGGAGGGGGAGAAGGACCACAAGTCCCAGCCTCCCCCGCGGCCACCGCCACACCTGATACCATTTTGCGCCCGGAGGTTCCTTAATTATCGGCACGGGCTCCCGCAGCGCAGGTCGCGCCCGGGCCAAGGGCGGGCCCGTCTGCGCCCGTCAGAGCCCGGTAGAGGCTGGGCCACATTTTTGACATTTGTTTACGTTGGACGACCTGCATTTTTGCCACATACGTGAAAGGTACTGTGCCTTAAATTGTTCAGGGAATCCAGTCCGTGGGGTTAAAAAATAAGTAAGCGAAAGTCTGTGACTAACCAGGGAGTGGTGGGAACACTCAATGCCTTTCTCTTGCGGGTGAGTCTGCACTCATCCATGAAATTTCACTTACGGAGCGGAGACTATCTTTGGAGCCCCAGCCTGTTCAGTTTCGGCCTCCTCTTTCAGAGCCCTCCCTTTTAATGGACCCGACTCCTGCACTTCCCCTTACCTCCATAGATTTAGATCCCCAACCCTCTACCTCTTCAGTCACAACAGATAATCTAACTAGGCCGAATGTAACTACCAGGGGTCAAAAGGCCAAAAAACTCCATGATAATAGTTATGAACCTCCACCAAAAAAGAGGAAGGGCCGGGGTCCACAGAAACTGTCTCAAAAACCGGTGAGTCGGAAAAACTCAGCTGGGGAGAGGTCTTGCAGAGAAGGATCTACTATAATTTCTTTACCTACGACCGCTATTGTAACAAATGGAGTGCCCCCCAGCCCTAGGGAGGAGGAGGAGGATTTTTGGGATAGGCTAAAAACAGTGGTAACAGCTCTACTGGACCCTTTGTTGCAAAAATTATCTACTCTGGAAAACAGACTACTTAAGATGGAGGGTTCCGTTAGCAGCCTCGCCTCGGACCAACAGGGTTCTTGTCAATGTAGAGCTGCTGAGACATTGTCTACGATGGGGAAGGATTCAGTGGAACCTGTGCATGGCTCAACTGGCCACTTTGGTCAGCCCGGCAATAGCAATAACAGTAATAATAACCTTGCAGGAGGACGACTTTTGCATTCTGGTATCAATACTACCTCGGCAATAAACTCAGCCCAGTCTGGCCATGTGCTCCCTAGGGTTTCAACGTCTTTAGACACCCAAAATGGTTTACTGAGCGGTTCAGCAGGTCCCGTTGCTGTAGGCACGCACCATGTTAATTCTCCTTACAGGTCTTCGGTGAACAGGAGGACCCCTCTAGAAGGCGAAGTAGGGAGCCTGAAAAACACATTAATCCAACGGAACCCTCCCCAGGCAGACCTTGTTGACTTTAACGCGACGTTACATCTCCCGCCAAAGGCAACTCCTTACACAGTCGTGTTGGCAAATGTTCCACCTTTACCATCTAACGTTTCTGAACATTGGTCCACACTAAAAAATAAGGCACTACACTTGTGGAGTACAAGGACTGGCATTACACATGCGCTTTTTACAGAGTTTAAGATGGCTCGGAGAATAGGCTGGGTGGGTAAGTCAGCAAAGTCTGTTGAGGGTGACTGTGTTGTCTTATCATTTGGGTCTCCGAGTCTGGTACAGGCCATTTTTGACAGGGCTGGAACTGGTCCAGCAATGGAGCAGGGTATTAATATTCTACCATTGGGGTACTTTTATCAACCCTATAGGAGCTTCGAGCTCCCTTATGTTGAGGCCCGATCTGTGAAATCCAGACTACCCACATACACGGTTCCAGTAAGTAACCGCTACAACACTTTAAGTTCATTGGAAGGTGTAGATTGACTGCCCTGTCGGGATCTCCCCTCTTTAAATAATATTTTAAATAATAGTTTAATTTTTACAGGGGTCGGCGGGCCTAAAGATCAGGATTGTGCTATTCCTGGCATTCGTCTTTCACCCGTAAGCAATAAAAGGAATATGGAGGATGTGGGGGGGGATATCATTGCCGTAGAGTCATATGACCATGTTAACCCAGACCCGATCTCCCTCAATGATGGTGGATCTCCACCAGATCACCCAACAATAACGGGGGTTTCTCTTAATAGTGACTTAGTTAGGTGCAATATTGTTTCCTGGAATGTTTCCGGCCTACGTTCTAAGCTGGCCAATCCCATCTGGTGTAAGTTTATACTCAATTGTGACATAATGTGTCTTCAAGAAACGTGGGCTAAAGATTGCATACACATCAACGGGTTTAAAACTGGGTTATGACCTGGCCAGTGTTTGCACCGATGACTCTAAAGATATAATGCTACTCTTGGTGGGGGATTTTAATTGCGCATTATGCCCACATATTGAAAGCAACTTATGTGGTTTTTCAGACGAAGAGGGGCTATGTAATTTACATTTCAGGCACTCGACCTTGGGGGACCTGTATAATGAATTACTTTTTAGTTTGGATCTGGGATTTGCAAATTCTTTATGTGCGGGATCTATCCCAGTGAGTCATACATTTAATGGTAGAGGTCTATTTTCCACTAAAGACTATATTCTACTGTCAAACAGCCAAGCAAATAGAATTTGTTCCTTTTCTGTTGACAATAATTCATTAAGTGATCATTTTCCTTTGTGTTTATGTCTCCAACTATCGGTTGGTAAACGTGATAGGCATGATGAACTTAAAGGGGCACTAGCTAGGATAGCAATAGACAGGATGAATGGCTACTCTCTAAGCTGGCCGAAGGTTAACTCATCAGTTATAACTCATCAAGTGGTAGATAAGTGCAGAATGGCTTTTGAGACCTGCCTGAGCGAAAATGCCTCCCCTTACATTATCTTATCTTATTTTCAAATAATAAGTGTGGCTGTAAGGGAGGCTCTATTTACAAAGAATTGTCCCAAAGGAAAGTCACAGGGCTGGTTTGATTCTAAGTGCACTAGAGCCTATGCTAATTTAAAACACGAGCTCCACAAAGTACCTAGAAATGTTAATGGGGTGAGGCAGGCACGAGTAGAGTATAGAAGTGCGCTAAAGGAGAGAAGAATCACCCTTAGAAATAAAGCCTGGGAATCACTACATGAAGCCTCCCAACTGAATAATAGTCAGGCTTTTTGGAAAATAGTGAAAGCCCCATTTTTGACAGTGGGAGAAGGTCCGACTATCGACATAGCGATTACAGAGAACCAGTGGATTGAGCACTTCACCAAGGTATACAACGGGGAGAATGGCCATGATGCTGAAATAAATGTCAGTGAGGGGGAAGATAGATTGGATTCCTCCATACTTTATTCTGACCTAGCATTTACTTTAGAGGAGGTGACCCGCTCAACTTTGATCAGTCGGGGTGGCAAGGCCCCCGGGCCGGATGGTGTCCCCGTAGACTTATTTAAGTCAAATTTGGACCTTTGGGGGCCTTTAATTACACAGGTAATTAATGCCAGCTGTGTAGCCCCTTTTCCACCAACATGGGTGGAATCCACTATAGTTCCAATTTTTAAAAAGGGAGACCGCCAGGATCCTGGTGTTACAGGCCCATCTCTTTGCTGGATTCTTTGACCAAAGTGGTTGGTCGAATTCTCCTGGAACGTTTACAGGAGTGGGCCGAGGACAATATGATTCTGTCCGACCTGCAGTACGGCTTTCGTGAGGGTTTAGGGACTTGTGATCAAAGTTTAAACTTAGCCATCTTGGTGGGAAAATACACCCGGGCAAAGAAGGGGCAACTGTTTTTAGCGTTTGTCGATCTCACTGCCGCTTTTGACTCAGGCACGACAAGCTGTGGGAGATCCTTGAGCACATGGGGGTTGATCGAAAAATTATCTACTTTCTCAGACGCCTATATAGCAGTGCTAGAGTGCGTGTACGTTTTGGTCTGGACGGCGACCGCTGGGCATCACTTCCAATAAGGAAGGGGGTTAGGCAAGGCTGCGTCCTAGCCCCCTTTCTTTTTAATCTTTATATTAATGGCTTGGGCGAGGCGTTGCTTATAGGCAATCAAGATATCCCACAGGTAGCTGGCCTCCCAATACCAGCCCTCTTGTACGCAGACGATGTGATATTGATGTCACATACCCAACTAGGACTGCAGAGGGTTTTAGACAGTTTTTCCACATTCATGAGCGACCTAGGTCTTAGAGTGAATATTTCAAAGACCTATATTATGAGGTGTGGCCGTTGTAACCAGAGGTCCAGAGATATGTTTGTGGAAGGTCAGAAGGTGGGGGTAGCCAAGAATTTTCCCTACCTTGGCATTCTTTTTAATTCTAATGGGTTATGGGCACAAACTGTATCAACTAAAAAGTTAGCTTTTTTTAAAACAACAACCGCCCTTGTTAGCTTTGCTAAAAAGCTGGGTAGGAGACCCCCAGTAGAGCTGACCCAGATTTACAAAGCAAAGTGCATCACGACTGCTATGTATGGGGCAGGGTTGTGGGGTTTACGAACACACTCCCATTGCAGGTGGTGGAAAACTCCTTTTTAAGGTATATTTTAAATGTTCCGTCTTCTACCTCCTCATATGTTTGCCACGCGGAGCTGGGGCTACCGTTTTTAACTGATCTTATCAAAACAGAGCCCATTCTCTTGCGGCATAGAATCTGGACCAAAGAAGAGCTGAAATTAAACAGGGATATATTATTGGACAGCATGAACCTGGAGGGAGCCCTAAAGATCCCATGGATTAAATATGCTAGATATTTTCTGTGTGATTTGGGCCATTTAGAGTACTTTACTGACCCAAGCACCATGCAGACAATCTCGAGAAAACAGTTGAAAAAAGAGGTACTGATTCTGCTGGACACAATAAGAATATCAACCGAGATTGTCAAGCCTTCGGTCCAGCGCAATCAACTTCTGTTAATAACTTTTAGTATTCAACCGTATTTAAAATTTGTCCCGGGGGGATATGATAGATTTCTATTGACTAGATTTAGGTTAGGGATTTTCCATAGACTAGTTAGTGTCCCCAAAATGAACGACTGGGCCCGAGAACTGCAAGTTTGTTCCTGCGATAATTCCTCGGAACAATCCACCATACACTCAGTTCTAGTTTGTAAATTTTATTCTGAACTAAGGACAAACTGGTTAAAACCAATTTTGAAACACATGGGGATGCGGCAATGTCGCCCAGCGTTCGTCAAATTGCAGTTTCTGGAGAATGTCCATGATGTATGGAGGATATCAATGTATCTAAAGAGGGTTGTTTGGCAAAGAAAATCCATGACGATGTAATTTACGTAATTTTTTACAAAACAAGTAGGACTGGATTGTTTTTAGTCTTTTAAAATTTTATCTGTAATTTTATAACGTAATGCACAATTGTCTGTGTTTTATTTTTTCATGTGCTTTTATGATTGTATTTGTAATAGCAATCGAATAAAGCTAACTTTGACTTGACTTGACTGAGTGGAGCAGAACTTTGACTATCTTGAGAACTGTCTCTAGCAATCTCAACTGCAATACTAGCTTCCTGTTCAATTTCTTCATTGAACATTTGGAGATAATTTGGAAAAACTGTGCATTCAATGCTATCTTTACATGCATTAAAAGAATCTTCATAGCACTGAAAATCTCCAAGTAATTCCATTTCAGTGCGCCAAGGCTTGAAGAGTTGCAGAAGTGCTAAATAGTAAAATTCCCTTTTATCAGGTGTATCGCAACTCAGTTTCCTGTGATTAATCAGATTTCCTTTACTATGTTTCACCAAACATCCTTCTGAACCAATCACTGCATATTTTTCTTCATTTATGTTCTCTGTAATATTTCTCTTAAAGCTGTAATATTGCAGTACTTCATAGAGACATATGTTTTCAAGATGGGGACTTCTATTTGGATAGTACGTATCCAACATGTTTGTTTTAACAATATCTGTGCTTTCCGGTTCATGTAATGCTAAATATTCAATTTCTTGTACAGATTTAAGTACTCGATTACGGGTTGCAGCAAGACCTAGACTAACCCAAATGATTCCTCTTGACTTTGAATATAAACTTGCAGACGACAACCGATCCGAACATTCGTAGGATCCAATCTCTCGATGGGACAGCATCTTCAAACTAAAGCTGTACAATTTTTTACTAAGAGTCTTCTCTTGGGAAATTTCTTCCCACATTTCTTTCAACTCCGTTTTTTCAGATTTTGTTATGTATGACGTTACATACCGAGCAACAGCAATGGAATTATCCCCAACATACTGGATATCCATATTAGCATTCCACATCGACAAAACAACTGGATTATAATCATTAATATACTTTGATTGTTAATTTCTTTTTAAATTGTAAGTGTTTTTTGGAGATTTTCTAGTGATAGTATGCCTCACTGCTGACATGAAACTGTTGACTCTTCCTTTGGATATTACTGGACGTGGAAATCCAAACCGACATTTGGTATAAAACTTTTCCTTTGACTTGTATTTCCGTCGACATTATTTGCCACATCGATGAGTTTGAAACCGTAAAACTTGTTGTCTTAAGCTGTTTTCTTCTCTTGTTTTTGGTATAGCACATGTAACATAGTCTTCAATAAAAGATAAAACAGTCTCATCCGAATCAGTTCCAAATTTGGGTGCATCCTTGATCCATAAAAGCATATGTATATGAGGAGCACCTCTAGCTTGATACTCCTTTCTCCAAAAGAAATCAATAACTTCTCCAAGAGGAGGATTGTTTTTATTGCAGATAAAAGACATCATAGCTTGAAACGTATGATTAAAATATCTGCACACATTTACAGGATCCAAGGAACACAGTTCTCCAGGTGTCTTGAATTCAATGTTTTGAATATTTGAATTTGCTTCTCGAAGAAATTCAAGTAAATCGTCCCATGCGTATTCAGCACAGCTTAGCATAACAAACCACGTAGGAGTTCCTAAGTTCCTTAACATACATTTAAGTTCTCCATGACGACGATACCAATACTCATTAGTACCACGTTGACACGCCATCAAATTAATCAATTGAGATTCTAAATGATCATCTCTCTGATGTACTTTGTCCATGAGTTCCTTTGCAGAAACATTTTGAAGATGAACTCCTGTTTTTAATATGTGGTTGACTGCATATGAAAGTCCAGACAAGTCACTTTCAAACAAAAGATGAAATATATATGGGATACATTGTCGAAATCTTGGATCTTCTGAGTACAATCTTGTTGTCCGATATTCTGATGCGGGAATCTGTACTGGTCGTTCGTCATATCGTCCACCTTTTCCAGTGGGGAAGAGCTGTGGAAAATAACGAGCTTCCAAACTTTTTTCCCAAACACTCATTGGAGTCCCCTTCGCTTTCTTCATTTGGAATAATTCAATAGTATTTCCCATCACTTCTTTGGAATGTAAAGGATGTACACTTTAATGTTCATAAATTTCTTCACTTTTGGACATGTCCACTTTTTCAATTTGGCCACTTGAAATTTCGCTATCTTCTCCTAAAACTATTTCTTCTTCTTCCACATACACATTTTTGTAGTAATCATTATTTTTTATGAGATATAATGTAGCCTTTTGCACTTTGCTCACATCTACTAATTCTTGCCATATTTTCTGACTCTTCGTAGGAACACCATTAACTAGAATAACTACAGGTTCAGTTTCCTCTTTCTCTACACCAATAGTTTCAATATTTTTCTTTAAATCTAAAGGTAAATACACAACTCTTCCTTTTAATCCTCTTTGTAAATCTGTGGGAGGCAACTTACCTGTTTTAGGATCCATACGAACAATAACCTGAAACGGGTGCACAGATTGAATTAGAATGGACTCATAAGTATTTAAATCTACCAGCTCTGGAGGAATACCTACCAACTCTAGGTTATTATGTACAGCTCTAGCTGGCATTTTGTTATCCTCTAATTTTGTATAACAATATTTACAAATACGTTGATCACTACCCAAATCAAAGCAATCTTCTACCAACAAATAAGTTGCAAATTCCTTCCACTTATCATTGTTTTCTTTTTTACTTTTTAAATACAGATCAACATTTCTAGTTTGACTTTTATAGTGAGTTCAGTCGACAACAAATACAAACATAATTTGGTCTTTCACAACAAATTACCTTAAACTTTGTAATTTCTTCTTCAAACTTCTCAGTACTACTATCTTCCACGTCTTCTTCAACACCTACTTCTATCAATGTCTCACTTTCTCTACACTCTTGTCCAGGACTAAAGTAACGAAACTCTATTTCATCACAAACTTTTTTTACATCTGATACTGACCCATGCAAAAGAGCACTGTTTAAATCACTTAAAATTATTGCTGGACTTTTTGCGTAGTACAATCTTCTTACTAACTTCCGCATTTGAGACTGATGTACTGCTAACATTCTCAAATGATGAAAAACACTTATGCACACTTTTCTAGAAAGACAAGCCAGAGAATGACCTTGCAAACCAGTATTTTTTCTCACTTTGCAAGGATCTAGTCCTTGCAGCATCTTAATCTTTTGTTTAACACTTTTTTTACTATACTCTCGTAAGAAATTGCGTAAAATATCAATAGACTCCTGTCGTATACTACAAATACTACTCCAATCCCAAGTATACACTGGGGCTTTAGTACGTCTCCCTAGCACTTCATCAGCTATCACTTCTACATTTCTAGGAACCATCTTTTCTTTTTCAATTGCTGAACCGTTTTTCATTTCATAAGCACGACCACTGGTATCAACTGCGTGAACTAATGTATTGCTCTGAAAATAGCTCTCTTCATTAAAAAAGGCTCTGAACTTGAAGTGTGCTTCCATTCACCCAAAAAAATCACAAAAGTTAGTTCTGTTAATTAGTCTCTTCTTTTTACTTTTGTCCTTCATAAAATGCATTGGCTTATCTAATGATCGCATTCTCTTTAAACCTAAGATGAATAATTTCCTTTTTAATTCAAAAGCCTTTTCAACTATAGTTTCAATCTGTTTTTTCTTTTTTATAAAATGCTGATCTTTTTTTATATTTCTTGCCATCTTTTAATACATTTTGTACTACTCTATTGTGAAACATTCGTTTCCTTATTTCATCAAATTGATTCTTTCTTCTTTTACCATAGATTGTTTTTTCAGAACATGATTTGCCATTAATTTGTCCTTTTTTCATTTCATTCTTCTTTGTTCTTGAGGTATTCTTTCTACTTTCTACATTGTGCAAACTGTTTCTAGTCCTTGAAAGTCTTTTAATAAATTCTTTTGTTCTCTTACCGCAAGACTTTCTTTTGACAGGAGATGGCTGGACTGCATGGGTAGTGCTCTGGGGATTGTAGCACTGCATGAGTTAGTGCCTGGGTCAATATATAAGTGTTTGGGTTTTGGCGCAGTGATTGGATAAGTACATGCTGCTGGCTGGGTGACTGGAAGAGTGCACAGGGAGTGACAGGGGGAGTGCTGGACTGCATGGGTAGTGCTCTGGGGATTGTAGCACTGCATAAGTTAGTGCCTGAGTCATTGCATGAGTACATGGGTAGTGACAAGATGATTAGACTACTGCAAGGAGAATGCATGCTGAATTTATAAGGGCTTGCGTTTTGGCACAGTGATTGGATAAGTACATGCTGCTGGCTGGGTGATTGCAAGAGTGCACAGGGAGTGACAAGGGGATTGCTGGACTGCATGGGTAGTGCTCTGGGTATTGTAGCACTGCATGAGTTAGCGCCTGGGTCATTGCATGAGTACATGGGTAGTGACTGGATAGTTAGACTGCTACAAGGAGAGTGCATAGTGATTTTATAAGTGCTTGCGTTTTGGCGCAGTCATTGGATAAGTACATGCTGCTGGCTGGGTGATTAGAAGAGTGCATGGGGAGTGACAGGGGGAGTGCTGGACTACATGGATAGTGCTCTGGGGATTGTAGCACTGCATGAGTTAGTGCCTGAGTCATTGCATGAGTACATGGGTAGTGACTGGATGATTAGAGTGCTGCAAGGAGAGTGAATGGTGAATTTATAAGTGCCTGGGTTTTGGCTGAGTGATTGGATAAGGACATGGTGTTGGCTGGGTGACTGGAAGAGTGCACAGGGAGTGACAGGGGGATTGCTGGACTACATGGATAGTGTTCTGGGGATTGTAGCACTGCATGAGTTAGTGCCTGGGTCATTGCATGAGTACATGGGTAGTGACTGGATGATTAGAGTGCTGCAAGGAGAGTGCATGGCGAATTTATAAGTGCTTGGGTTTTGGCACAGAGTTTGGATAAGAACATGGTGTTGGCTGGGTGACTGGAAGAGTTCACAGGGAGTGACAGGGGGATTGCTGGACTGCATGGATAGTGCTCTGGGGATTGTAGCACTGCATAAGTTAGTGCCTGAGTCATTGCATGAGTACATGGGTAGTGACAAGATGATTAGACTACTGCAAGGAGAATGCATGCTGAATTTATAAGGGCTTGCGTTTTGGCACAGTGATTGGATAAGTACATGCTGCTGGCTGGGTGATTGCAAGAGTGCACAGGGAGTGACAAGGGGATTGCTGGACTGCATGGGTAGTGCTCTGGGTATTGTAGCACTGCATGAGTTAGCGCCTGGGTCATTGCATGAGTACATGGGTAGTGACTGGATAGTTAGACTGCTACAAGGAGAGTGCATAGTGATTTTATAAGTGCTTGCGTTTTGGCGCAGTCATTGGATAAGTACATGCTGCTGGCTGGGTGATTAGAAGAGTGCATGGGGAGTGACAGGGGGAGTGCTGGACTACATGGATAGTGCTCTGGGGATTGTAGCACTGCATGAGTTAGTGCCTGAGTCATTGCATGAGTACATGGGTAGTGACTGGATGATTAGAGTGCTGCAAGGAGAGTGCATGGTGAATTTATAAGTGCCTGGGTTTTGGCGGAGTGATTGGATAAGGACATGGTGTTGGCTGGGTGACTGGAAGAGTGCACAGGGAGTGACAGGGGGATTGCTGGACTACATGGATAGTGCTCTGGGGATTGTAGCACTGCATGAGTTAGTGCCTGGGTCATTGCATGAGTACATGGGTAGTGAATGGATGATTAGAGTGCTGCAAGGAGAGTGCATGGCGAATTTATAAGTGCTTGGGTTTTGGCACAGAGATTGGATAAGAACATAGTGTTGGCTGGGTGACTGGAAGAGTGCACAGGGAGTGACAGGGGAATTGCTGGACTGCATGGATAGTGCTCTGGGGATTGTAGCATTGCATGAGTTAGTGCCTGGGTCATTGCATGAGTACATGGGTAGTGACTGGATGATTAGAGTGCTGCAAGGAGAGTGAATGGCGAAATTATAAGTGCTTGTGTTTTGGCGCAGTCATTGGATAAGTACATGCTGCTGGCTGGGTGATTAGAAGAGTGCATAAGGAGTGACAAGGGGATTGCTGGACTGCAAGGGTAGTGCTCTGGGGATTGTAGCACTGCATGAGTTAGTGCCTGGGTCATTGCATGAGTACATGGGTAGTGACTGGATGATTAGAGTGCTGCAAGGAGAGTGCATGGTGAATTTATAAGTGCATGGGTTTTGGCGGAGTGATTGGATAAGGACATGGTGTTGGCTGGGTAACTGGAAGAGTGCACAGGGAGTGACAGGGGGATTGCTGGACTACATGGATAGTGCTCTGGGGATTGTAGCACTGCATGAGTTAGTGCCTGGGTCATTGCATGAGTACATGGGTAGTGACTGAATGATTAGAGTGCTGCAAGGAGAGTGCATGGCGAAATTATAAGTGTTTGGGTTTTGGCACAGTGATTGGATAAGTACATGCTGCTGGCTGGGTGATTGGAAGAGTGCACAGGGAGTGACAGGGGGATTGCTGGACTGCATGGGTAGTGCTCTGGGGTTTGTAGCAGTACATGAGTTAGTGCCTGAGTCATTGCATGAGTGCATGGGTAGTGACTGGATGATTAGAGTGCTGCAAGGAGAGTGCATGGTGAATTTATAAGTGCCTGGGTTTTGGCGGAGTGATTGGATAAGGACAGGGTGTTGGCTGGGTGACTGGAAGAGTGCACCGGGAGTGACAGGGGGATTGCTGGACTGCATGGATAGTGCTCTTGGGATTGTAGCACTGCATGAGTTAGTGCCTGGGTCATTGCATGAGTACATGGGTAGTGACTGGATGATTAGAGTGCTGCAAGGAGTGTGCATGGCGAGATTATAAGTGCTTGGGTTTTGGCGCAGTGATTGGATAAGTAGATGCTGCTGGCTGGGTGATTGGAAGAGTGCACAGGGAGTGACAGGGGGATTGCTGGACTGCATGGGTAGTGCTCTGGGAATTGTAGCACTGCATGAGTTAGTGCCTGGGTCATTGCATGAGTACATGGGTAGTGACTAGATGATTAGACTACTGCAAGGAGAGTTCATGCTGAATTTATAAGTGCTTGCGTTTTGGCACAGTGATTGGATAAATACATGCTATTGGCTGGGTGATTGGAAGACTGCATGGGGAGTGACAAGGGGATTACTGGACTGCATGGGTAGTGCTCTGGGGATTGTAGCACTGCATGAGTTAGTGCCTGGGTCATTGCATGAGTACATGGGTAGTGACTGGATGATTAGAGTGCTGCAATGAGAGTGCATGGTGAATTTATAAGTGCTTGGGTTTTGGCGCAGTGATTGGATACGTACATGCTGCTGGCTGGGTGACTAAGAGTGCATGGGGAGTGACAGGGGGAGTGCTGGACTACATGGATAGTGCTCTGGGGATTGTAGCACTGCATGAGTTAGTGCCTGGGTCATTGCATGAGTACATGGGTAGTGACTGGATGATTAGAGTGCTGCAAGGAGAGTGCATGGTGAATTTATAAATGCCTGGGTTTTGGTGGAGTGATTGGATAAGGACATGATGCTGGCTGGGTGATTGGACGAGTGCACAGGGAGTGACAGGGGGATTGCTGGACTACATGGATAGTGCTCTGGGGATTGTAGCACTGCATGAGTTAGTGCCTGGGTCATTGTATGAGTACATGGGTAGTAACTGGATGATTAGAGTGCTGCAAGGAGAGTGCATGGCAAATTTATAAGTGCGTCGATTTTTGCGCAGTGATTGGATAAGTACATGCTGCTTGCTGGATGATTGGAAGAGTGCACGGGGAGTGACAGGGGGATTGCTGGACTGCATGGGTAGTGCTCTGGGGATTGTAGCACTGCATGAGTTAGTGCCTGGGTCATTGCATGAGTACATGTGTAGTGACTGGATGATTAGAGTGCTGCAAGGAGAGTGGATGGTGAATTTATAAGTGCTTGGGTTTTGGCGGAGTGATTGGATAAGGACATGGGGCTGGCTGGGTGACTGGAAGATTGCACAGGGAGGGACAGGGGGATTGCTGGACTACATGGGTAGTGCTCTGGGGATTGTAGCACTGCTTGAGTTAGTGCCTGGATCATTGCATGAGTACATGGGTAGTGACTGGATGATTAGAGTGCTGCAAGGAGAGTGCATAGCAAATTTATAAGTGCCTGGGTTTTGGCACAGTGATTGGATAAGGACATGGTGTTGACTGGGGGACTGGAAGAGTGCACAGGGAGTGACAGGGGGATTGCTGGACTACATGGATAGTGCTCTGGGGATTGTAGCACTGCATGAGTTAGTGCCCGAGTCATTGCAAGAGTACATGGGTAGTGACTGGATGATTAGAGTGCTGCAAGGAGAGTGCATGGCGAATTTATAAGTGCTTGGATTTTTGCGCAGTGATTGGATAAGTACATGCTGCTGGCTCGGTGATTGGAAGCGTGCACGGGGAGTGACAGGGGGATTGCTGGACTGCATGGGTTGTGCCCTGGGGATTGTAGCACTGCCTAAGTTAGTGCCTGAGTCATTGCAAGAGTACATGGGTAGTGACTGGATGATTAGACTACTGCAAGGAGAGTGCATGGTGAATTTATAAGTGCTTGGGTTTTTGCGCAGTGATTGGATAAGTACATGCTGCTGGCTGGGTGATTGGAAGAATGCACAGGGAGTGGCAGGGGGATTGCTGGACTGCATGGGTAGTGCTCTGGGGATTGTAGCACTGCATGAGTTAGTGCCTGGGTCATTGCATGAGTACATGGGTAGTGACTCGATGATTAGAGTGCTGCAAGGAGAGTGCATGGTGAATTTATAAGTGCTTGCGTTTTGGCGCAGTCATTGGATAAGTACATGCTGCTGGCTGGGTGATTAGAAGAGTGCATAAGGAGTGATAAGGGGATTGCTGGACTGCATGGGTAGTGCTCTGGGGATTGTAGCACTGCATGAGTTAGTGCCTGAGTCATTGCATGAGTACATGGGTAGTGACTGGATGATTAGAGTGCTGCAAGGAGAGTGCATGGTGAATTTATAAGTGCCAGGGTTTTGGCGGAGTGATTGGATAAGGACATGGTGTTGGCTGGGTGACTGGAAGAGTGCACTGGGAGTGACAGGGGTATTGCTGGACTGCATGGATAGTGCTCTTGGGATTGTAGCACTGCATGAGTTAGTGCCTGGGTCATTGCATGAGTACATGGGTAGTGACTGGATGATTAGAGTGCTGCAAGGAGAGTGCATGGCGAGATTATAAGTGCTTGGGTTTTGGCGCAGTGATTGGATAAGTAGATGCTGCCGGCTGGGTGATTGGAAGAGTGCACAGGGAGTGACAGGGGGATTGCTGGACTGCATGGGTAGTGCTCTGGGAATTGTAGCACTGCATGAGTTAGTGCCTGGGTCATTGCATGAGTACATGGGTAGTGACTGGATGATTAGACTACTGCAAGGAGAGTTCATGCTGAATTTATAAGTGCTTGCGTTTTGGCACAGTGATTGGATAAATACATGCTACTGGCTGGGTGATTGGAAGAGTGCATGGGGAGTGACAAGGGGATTACTGGACTGCATGGGTAGTGCTCTGGGGATTGTAGCACTGCATGAGTTAGTGCCTGGGTCATTGCATGAGTACATGGGTAGTGACTGGATGATTAGAGTGCTGCAAGGAGAGTGCATGGTGAATTTATAAGTGCTTGGGTTTTGGCGCAGTGATTGGATAAGTACATGCTGCTGGCTGGGTGACTGGAAGAGTGCATAGGAAGTGACAAGGGGATTGCTGGACTGCATAGGTAGTGCTCTGGGGATTATAGCACTGCATGAGTTAGTGCCTGGGTCATTGCATGAGTAGATGGGTAGTGACTGGATGATTAGAGTGCTAGAAGGAGAGTGCATGGTGAATTTATAAGTGCCTGGGTTTTGGCGGAGTGATTGGATAAGGACATGGTGTTGGCTGGGTGACTGGAAGAGTGCATGGGGAGTGACAGGGGGAGTGCTGGACTACATGGATAGTTCTCTGGGGATTGTAGCACTGCATGAGTTAGTGCCTGGGTCATTGCATGAGTACATGGGTAGTGACTGGATGATTAGAGTGCTGCAAGGAGAGTGCATGGTGAATTTATAAATGCCTGGGTTTTGGTGGAGTGATTGGATAAGGACATGATGCTGGCTGGGTGATTGGACGAGTGCACAGGGAGTGACAGGGGGATTGCTGGACTACATGGATAGTGCTCTGGGGATTGTAGCACTGCATGAGTTAGTGCCTGGGTCATTCTATGAGTACATGGGTAGTGACTGGATGATTAGAGTGCTGCAAGGAGAGTGCATGGCAAATTTATAAGTGCTTGGATTTTTGCGCAGTGATTGGATAAGTACATGCTGCTTGCTGGATGATTGGAAGAGTGCACGGGGAGTGACAGGGGGATTGCTGGACTGCATGGGTAGTGCTCTGGGGATTGTAGCTCTGCATGAGTTAGTGCCTGGGTCATTGCATGAGTACATGTGTAGTGACTGGATGATTAGAGTGCTGCAAGGAGAGTGGATGGTGAATTTATAAGTGCTTGGGTTTTGGCGGAGTGATTGGATAAGGACATGGGACTGGCTGGGTGACTGGAAGATTGCACAGGGAGTGACAGGGGGATTGCTGGACTACATGGGTAGTGCTCCGGGGATTGTAGCACTGCTTGAGTTAGTGCCTGGATCATTGCATGAGTACATGGGTAGTGACTGGATGATTAGAGTGCTGCAAGGAGAGTGCATAGCAAATTTATAAGTGCCTGGGTTTTGGCACAGTGATTGGATAAGGACATGGTGTTGACTGGGTGACTGGAAGCGTGCACGGGGAGTGACAGGGGGATTGCTGGACTGCATGGGTTGTGCCCTGGGGATTGTAGCACTGCCTAAGTTAGTGCCTGAGTCATTGCAAGAGTACATGGGTAGTGACTGGATGATTAGACTACTGCAAGGAGAGTGCATGGTGAATTTATAAGTGCTTGGGTTTTTGCGCAGTGATTGGATAAGTACATGCTGCTGGCTGGGTGATTGGAAGAATGCACAGGGAGTGGCAGGGGGATTGCTGGACTGCATGGGTAGTGCTCCGGGGATTGTAGCACTGCATAAGTTAGTGCCTGGGTCATTGCATGGGTACATGGGTAGTGACTAGATGATTAGACTACTGCAAGGAGAATGCATGCCGAATTTATAAGTGCTTGGGTTTTGGCGCAGTGATTGGATAAATACATGCTGCTGGCTGGGTGACTGGAAGAGTGCATAGGGAGGGACAAGGGGATTGCAGGACTGCATGGGTAGTGCTCTGGGGATTGTAGCACTGCATGAGTTAGTGCCTAGGTCATTGCATGAGTACATGGGTAGTGACTGGATGATTAGAGTGCTACAAGGAGAGTGCATGGTGAATTTATAAGTGCCTGGGTTTTGGCGGAGTGATTGGATAAGGACATGGTGTTGGCTGGGTGACTGGAAGAGTGCACAGGGAGTGAGAGAGGGATTGCTGGACTACATGGATAGTGCTCTGGGGATTGTAGCACTGCCTGAGTTAGTGCCTTAACTGGGTGATTGCAGAATATGGAATCAGTCATTCATTACTCATGCAGTTTTAAAATCACATATTCACTACCTTTGCACTCATGTAATCGGTCAGGCACCTCTCAATAGTTCACTAAGCATACATACAACTGTATAAATAGAATCTGAACACATAGATGAGTCATTACATACTATCTAGTTAAGTAGATAAGTACAACATACCAGAAAGGGTAATATGTGGTATTTACGTTTGAGCTACATCTTGACCATTCAACCTACAAATATGCGACATCATTAAACTATACCTCTCAACAGACTTAAGAAAGAAGGGTAATTAACAACACCTTTTATGTACATTTTTAACACCACACTTTTATTATACATCTTCACCTTTATATCTAAAATTATGTGGCATCATTCAACTCTACCTTTGCTCTCACTACAAAAAGAAGCCTAATTAACAGCACCTTATTTCACCATTCTATCTTAAAATATATGGCATCATTTAACTTTACCTTCTGTACAAACTAATAACACAAACCTAATTATTTACACATTATATGATCATCTTTCAAACAACACAGTTGTGCTGCATCTTTACAAAAGTATCTATAATTATGCAGTATCATCCAACTATACCTTTGTAGAGAGAACAAAAAATGAAGGCTAATAAACTACACCTTATATGAACATCTTTCAAACTACACATTTGTACTGCATCTTCAACCAACTATCTACAAATATGAAGGATCATTTAGCTAATCCTTTGAACAGACTTAAAAAACAAGCTTAATTAATAATATCATTAATCATCTTAAAAAATACTCATATTACTGAACAGACTCTTTTTAAACAACATTCAAGTACAATGAAACTAATTCCAATATACATCTCTACATTTAATAATATATTTCAAACAACACAGTTGTAAAATAAAGTCTTTTTTTTAAATAAACCTCACTAATTTATAACTCACCTTGCAAATAAATGTGTTGATTGAAAACTCTCACAAACTCGGACAGGATTTTCTTTTACACACAGTCAATATAATGCACCAGACTCTGCAAGGTAAAAGCAGTAATGGCAAGGTTTCCCTCTCTTTCTTCATACAAATACACATAAGCAACAAATGACATTGCTTCCCTGAGTTTTTCAAATTGTAAAACACATTTCCATTGGTTACAGATAATAAACCTTATCAACTGACTTCTTCACCGCTTCTGCTTAATGCCAGTTTCCATAGCAACAGTTCATGGAACATTCAACTTAACTGACAGGTCACAAGTTCACCATATTTTCAAGTTCACCACACAATGTTGCAAATGCAAACAGCAAGTGTGGTTGGCTTTGCAAAACATGGCCTTATCCTTTCTACTGTACCTTTCAAACATTTTTTACTGACCAATAACAAACATACTTTTTAAAGAAAGTACCATGCACCCTATTTTTCAGTGTACAATGTTCATAAACAAGCAATCAATTCTCTACTTTTTTTAAAACAGCATCTTGTCCACCATTTTATATACCTCTCATTTTACCAACTGACTACCTCAGCTACAGACATCTTTTGATTACCTACAGACATCCCTTCAAGATGCTTTCTGTGTGGATTGTTGGGCACAGCTATGTTTTCTGGTGCAAAAGGTATGCTGAACAGAGAGGTATTGACTAAGACCTAGCTTTGCAAAATGTAGACATTAAATGGATTGGACAGAGAGGATTAAAGTGGCACCAATTAATGCCTTTGGTTAAAACCTTTTGCATCTCCAACCCCTGACCTCATGATTGTGCACTGTGGTGGCAATGACCTAGGCACATTGACTGGGGTAGGTCTGGAAATGCTTATGAAGGACACCTTTGCAGAATTGATGTTACTTTTCCCCCAAACTGTCTTTGTATACTCTAACATATGCCAAAGACAGAAATGGAAGTGGTCCAATGAATTTTGTCCTCAGATTGAGAAAGCTAGAAAAAGGTCAATAAAGCGGTTTCTGCTTACCTCAGAGACCATAGGATGGGCTCCATCTATAACAACAATCTACGTTTCTATATGGATGGCATCTACAGAAGTGATGGAGTACACATCACTGATGAAGGGACCAGAGTGTTTCTCAACAACCTGAAGCTCTGCATCCGCACTTACATGTAGCTACAACAATCTCCCAATGAAAATAAGGGCTCTTTTTAGAGCCACCCAATAACCCAACTTATAGCCTAGATTATATATAAAAATCTTAATTATTTTTGCTAGGAGTCGCGCACCCTGCGCGACCACAGCAGCCACGCACCCATCTCGTTCACACCAGGGAGCCGCGCTGGGAGCCGCGCACCGATCGCGTTCACACCAGGGGCTGCGCTGAGAGCCGCGCACCCATCGCGTTCACACCAGGGAGCCGCATTGGGAGCCGTGCACCCATCACGTTCACACCAGGGGCCGCGCACCCATCGCGTTCACACCAGGGGCCGCGCTGAGCGCCGCGCTAGGATCGCGACTCCAAACTTTGGCGAAAAAAAACCAGTCCACTTCCATTAATTTATATTCGCCCCGGGGACCCCATCCCCCGGGGCATGCCCAAATCTAGTTTTTTTTTTTTTTTAAAAAGTGGGGGGGGACAGCGCGACTCCCCTCCCAGGCCATTTTGGGCCCCGGGGACCCCATCCCCCGGGGCCTGCCCTCATGGTTGGGGACCGTGGGGGGAGCCCCAATGCCCCCACGGTCCCACCGGCTTCCCGCCTCCTGCGGGAGCCGGCATTGCTTTTCCACAAGGGGAGCTGCTGACATGCAGCTCCCCTTGTTGAAAAGCAATCCTGCTTTGCTTGATTGAAGCAAGAGCAGGTTTCCCTGCTCTTGCTTCAATCAAGGAAAGCAGAGTTTGCAATGACAGGGCGGAAGCCGTGCTCCCGCCCTGTCATAGAAAACAGCAATGTCCCGGGGGTGGGCACCCCAGGACATTGCAGGAGCCGGCCCTGGGGGATGGCGGTCCCCAGGGCCATGAAGGGCCCCAGGAGGGGGGCCGCGCTGTCCCCCTCCCTACCATTGCAAAGCCCCGGGGAGGTGGTGGTCCCCGGGGCTTGGGGGTCCGTAATGGACCCCCGAATTTCAATTTGTAGTGCCCCGGGGAGGTGGTGGTTCCCAGGGCTTGGGGGAGCCCCCGAGCCCCCTACCCATTATTTAATAACCCCACACTCTGTTTTTTTTTTCGTCCGGAGTCGCGCACCCTGCACGACTTCAAATTTAATTAAAAAAATAAATAAAATTGGGCCCTGGGGGTCCTTGTGGGACCCCCAGAGCAGGCCTTGGGAGTCAGGGTGTTCCTACCCTGCCCCCTTTTCTTGTTTTTCATTCTTTTTTCCACAGTTTCCTTCTGGCTCGGTTCTACCAAGTCACAAAATGGCTGCCAACAGTTCCTGGTTTGGAGTGTTGGCAGCCAATAAGAATGAAGCTCGTGCTCGGGAGGGTTCGAGAATCCACCGCGGCCATAGATATCGAAACTTTTTCTTTTCCTAATTTCTCAGGAACTACTGAACGGATTTACACCATTTAACAAAAAGGATCTTTCTGAACCAAGATCTACCTTTTGCCAAATTTTGTGTAATTCCGTTCAGCAGTTCGGGCTGTAGCTTTGTCTAAAGTTTCCTATGGAAAATTACATGGGGGAAAAACGTTTTGGGACCCCCCTTTTTTCTCGGCCCCCACTTGACGAATCACTCCGAAACTTTCAAGACAGGAGCTGACCAGAGCGCCCCACTAGTTTTAAAATTTCGTGAAGATTCATTAAACAGCGCCAAAGTTGTTGGCAAATCAAAAAGCGCTTTTCCTATGGAAACTAGGTCCTAACTAGAACTACCTACTGGCGACCGCCAGTAGGTAATATATAGGGATTACTAAGTGCATTATCTCCGTATGTTGGTGTGAATATTTAGGAGGTTCTTGATTGAATATGGTGGAATTATAGAAGAATGGCCTATCTATATTTTTGATTTATATATTGAGCAGACGATGGACTGAAACAATACATGCTGGTATCTATCTTGATAAATAATGATCTTTGAGGAAATATTTGGTTTAATAAGTGTCATTTTATGTTTTATGCATATTAATTGTTAACATTTTGTCTTTGTTCAGATCAAAACAATACCTGTTGTTATTCACCCTGATTGATGATTTTCTTTGAGGAATTATATGATCTTACCGCAAGTACTTGTGCTGTAAGTGTCATTTTATATATATAAATGTGTTCTTGTTTTGTCTTTGTTTTTAGAAAAAGTTTGTACATAAATGATTTGTGGCCCAGAAGAAGCAATTGCTAATCACAAAAAAGCTGGGCCTATGTTTGGATTTTTAAAAAGTATGCTATAAATAAATAAATAAATGTAAGGTGTCCTTTAAAGACATGCCCCCTCGTTTATGTACTAGTAACGCATGAATACAGTGAACATGCATTCAAATACCCATTTGGTCATCTCTTGCGGTCTCCTTAGGGCTGTGATTAATTTTCCCTTCAATGACAGCAAAAGGAAGAATTCTGCCCAGTAACGGTCTCAGATTTTGGGCATATTGATAACTAGTGACCACCACAACAGTATTTGGTGTTATCCTTATGTGTAAACCTTGCACATGACCCTCCCCCTTGAGGGATGTCCCCAACAAAGACGCACCTCTAAGTGCTGGCTATTTTAGGTTAAAACCTCCTCTCCATCTACCAGACTTTGCCTTTTTTAGATTCTGATATATGGCTTGGTGCATACACTATGTGTCATTTCTTTTGACTTTTGAGGACAATTGCTGTGTAGTCCTATTTCTGCCCCATGAAAGAAGATTTATACAGAAGACTTATGTTCTAATTGGATCCAGGGCTAGTGCACTTAAGAAGATCTCACCTGTTGCTGCTGTGGCACAATCCTGTGAGGTGGAGACAGGTGACCATTGGACAGGACAATGCCCTTCTGTGATATACCATTGCAGACGTTGCAAAGAAAGAAGCCTGTTTGTCGGTCTATCAGTGCGCTTCCATTGACTCCTTTCTGAGAAATTTCCTGGAGGTCAGAGAGTCCTCAATCAGAGACACGAACTCCAAGAACTATAGTGTGCCCAAGTAAGGAGATGGCCCTTGGCGGCTCACCCAACTCAAGAAACCAATACACTGGGTGACAGAGGACTAACTTTGAGCAGGATGCAGGATATATATAACCTACTGGCAGTCGCCAGTAGGTAGTTATAGTTTGGACTTGAATTAAAAAGCTGTTTTTCAGTTGCCTGTATCTTTGGCGCCAGTTAACGAATCTTCACGAAATTTTCCCAAAATAAATTGACACTCACTTCAGCTTGTGTCTGGAACGTTTCGGGGTGGCCCGTCAATCTGAGGCCGAGAAAAAGGGGGGTTCCCAAAATGTGTTTACCCCATGTTAATTCCCATAGGACATTTGAACAAGCCTACAGCCCGAACTGCTGGACGGAATTACACCGAATTTGGCAGAAAGTTAGATTTGGTTAAGCAGTTCACGCTTTCATTTTATTTGGTGTAAATCCTGTCAGTAGTTTTAAAGATATTAACCGGAAAACAAATTTGTATATATAGGGATGCGTATCCTCCATGTATCCACCTGCGGGGGATCCGCAGATTCATGTCCCACAGCAAAGTCCTTATTGGCTGGCCGCACATTCACAGAAAAGTTGCCGCAGCCATTTTGTTCGTCGGGGAAACAGTCCACTGGCTGAAAATGTGTTTGCAAATTGAATCAAGGGGTCAGGTGAGAGGTTTCCTGACCCCTTGTACATGTTATAAAAGAGGGCTGAGCATGTGTCCTGGGATCAGAAATGTAAAAAAAAAATTGGGGGGGGTCACTCTTAGAGCTCAGCGCGGCCCCCCACGTAACTCCGCGGGTGATCCACGGATTTAGCACAACTGAAAAAAATACAGATATTTATATATATTTATACTCTCTCCTCCTCTCACAGCTACTCACATACCCATACTGATACTGCCACACCCACTCACCCACCCATACAGACACTGTCACCCCCATTCACAAACCCATACAGAGGCTCCCACACCCATTCACAAACCTATACATGGACTCTTACACCCACACTTTCATCTATATAGACATTTTTACATCCACTCACATACCCATACAGCCACTGTCACACCCATCTAGATCTCTTACAGACACTGTTACACCCATTCACAAACTCATAGAGACACTCTCACACCTACACTTACATCCATACAGAGACTTTCACACCCAGTCACATATCCATACAGACCCTCTCACTTCCACTCTTACACCTATGCAGACACTGTTACACCCATTCACAAACCCATACTGAGACTCTCACACACACACTTACACCTATATAGACAGTTTTACACCCACACACATATGGTTGCTGAGGTGATTGGTGCCGCAACAATCGCAGATGAAACAGAAGGATAGGAAGCAGCTTCCTTCTCATGCAGCATCGTGTGGTACGTTTTCTCATGGATTGTCTTAAGGTACTGTGACTGTACTATTTTGCTGTTCCTCAAGAAAGTTCTGTACCACAGATTTTGCATTTGACAATTTAGCAGAAACATTCTTTTCGCCTGATGGTATACTGAAGTATCACCACACGCCACTTTCCTTACTCTGTGATGCTGTATGTTCTTCATCCTCCTCATTTTCCAGCACAACAGGATGTTCAGCAAGAGCAGGTGTTGATGCTGCAGCCATTGCGAATAGTTGTTGACTGTTACAACAGTGAAAACAGCAGACTCTCCAAGTTATGTCCTCCTTCCTCTGTTTCCTAATGAAGTTCTGGGTGAGGTTTAATGGGAAAAAAGGTATGGTCCCTATGTGTCCATAAAAATGAGGAGATTTTGCTGGGTTTTCGAGTATATCCGCAGTGGCGATCGGTAGATTCATGGTGCCATAAAGAAAGCAATTCGAGTGAGTTATACTTTAAAATAAATATATTGTCATACATTGTGAAACTGTAATATGTCTACCCTACGGACTAAACATGAAATAGTGTTGTATACAAAAAGAATGTAATTTTTACATTTTTGGCAAATCCGCGGTTGCGGCACCGCGGTTCCATTACGATCATGTGATCTGAGTAGAAAACCATTGAGTTCTGGCTGACTAGCGTGTCTCATGGGTACCAGGGAAGTACCGTGGAACTACACAAAATAAAAAATACATTAACATATTTTCTATAACAAAAAAACTTATCAATAGTTTTCATTTAAAAAACAGTTTAGAAATGTATTATAAAATATTTTGTAAAATCTTTCAATTTAAAAAAATACAAAAAAATCAAACAAAGAAAAAGTAGTTTACATTTATAAGAAAAAAACTGTGAAATTATATTTTATATTTTTACAACTAGGCCATAAACTATATAAGTATTTGGAAAAAACACAGTTGTAAAACAAAAACACCTATTTGGAATGATTCTTGAAACAACTACTACTGAAATAGTACATACAACTGAAAACAAAAATCATAAAATATTTTTTCAATTTTGTAAAGAAGAAAAAAAAAAAGAAATGTTATACTGAGAAAATTAAAAATTTACAATGATCGTCCTTGGGTACTTAGACCCTGAAAGTTTCTGGGAAGGAACCCTATGGGCCCTCGTCATAGTAAGGTCCCCCGGTACGTTCCCAAGTATGTGCTCTCTGATCAGCGTTTCCATATACGACAAGGGGTTGGACTGGCCATTTAAACGTTCACTTTCCTCTGGTATCCCTGTAAAGCGCAGATTCGATAACCTCGTATAGTTCTCCATCTTGTGAATTTTTCTGACTTCCGTGTTAGAGAGGCCATTTTAAGTAAGGCGATACAAAAGAAGGATAACGTTCTATCTGATGGGGCCAGGGTGAGAGTGTTCTCTGATTTGTCGGCATTTGCAGCACTTCGGCAGAGAGAATTTGTGGGGTTGATAGGCCAATTTAAGAGCGCAGGAGCACAGGCCTCTATAGTTCAACAGTCCAAATTGAAAGTCCTATGGAGAGGCCAGTTCCATCTTTGCTCCACTCTTGAGGAAGCTCAGGTGATATTACAAAAGGCAACCCAAGCAAGCAGCAAGGTGAAATATGTGCGGTGGGCTAGTCTGTTGTGGGACGGAATATAACTATATAAATCTGAAGTACAGTTCAATTTAATATATTAAGTCCAGTTTATGTATGATCCCCTGCAAATCTTAGTAGGTTTAATTCCTTGCACTTCGCACACTGTGTTCACTTTCAATTTGCACTTTCTTTCCCTTTTAGATATATCCATTAGTATCTTTCTACGCTGTTATGGAAAAAATTGCATTAATCTCTTTTCATGGTCATTTGGTAGCTTAAACCGGATTGTATTCCAGGTTTTTAGAGGTATTGAAATAAGGTTTTGCACTGGCACGTTACACTTTTTTCTGTCGGGAGTCTGTGCACAAGGGCTCTTTAAGGCTCCGTGAATCTGGGACGAACCCAAGGTATTGAAAATGTGCTTATAAAACACAATCTTGCCGATTTAAAAAAAAAAAATCTTTTTGAGCGGGTTCCCAGTTTATTTATTCCACAGAGTTCCAGATTCAGTTTATAAACGAAGGTATAGACGGCTATTTTAAGCCAGTATAGGCAAAAGAAGCACAAGCACTTTTCTCTTTATACTACTAGCACTTTACGGAGTGTTTTTTTATGGTTGTTAAAGTTGTAGGTTAAGTAGCATGGAGGGGGAGGGGGTATAGGCGTGTGGTTAGGCGCCAGGCCAAGGCACCCTTGATTGTTGGGAGGGCTGAGGAAGGGAGTCAAGGGCCACTCCCCTCTTCAGGTGGGTTCGGGGGTGGTGGGGGATGAGGGATGAGAGGGGTTGTTGGGTGAAGCATCAAAGAAAGGGCAGAAAAACAGCAGGTCAGAAATGGGTAGGGTACAAGATTGGAGTAAGAGCAGGGACTGAGGGGCTAGCTGCGGTATATATGGTAGCAAGGGGTTTGAGCCAACTCCAACTAGCACGGTTATATGAAAGGGGGTATATCAAAGGGAAGAGCGTAACAAGGATTTCCGTGGTGAATAACTGTGCTATGTTTAATCTTGAAGAATGTTTCAATCGCTAATGAAAATTTTGCGCAGTGTAAATGGTCTTCTAAATGTTCGTAAAAGGGGGCAGTGTTAAAATGGTTAGGCTCCTTCTCCCCCAGGTGATTTTTTTGCAGGAAACACATCTTAAGTCTAATACCCCTAATTTATCACTCCCTAGGAAGTATTCCCAACCGTACTTTGCCCCAGCCAATAGGGCAGCAAGGGGGGTGGGTATTTTATTCTCATCTACACTGGATTGGGAGGTGAGAGAAGTGATCCAGGATGATGAAACAAGGTGGATTTGGATTGAGGTTTTATTCACTTGGGTTTGTCTAATTTTTTAAAACTAATATGGGAAAATGTTTGATGATACTAAAGCCTTAAAACAGATATATGGTATGTTAATAAATGCCCACGGCCCTATAGTTATGGGGGGGGTAACTTTATACCAGATTTAGGTTTCAGACACCTCAAATAAGGCTAAACAACAGCTAAAACCAAGTACTGCGAAATTATTAAATATCATGAAAGAAGATTTTGCCTTAATAGATCCTTGGCGGGTAGGTCATTCAGGTTCTACACAGTTTACATGTTATTCCGCAAGGTTCAAAACAGCTTCACGACTTGATTTCTTCTTGATAAATAAGAAACTTGAAAGAGGAGAGAAGAAATTCTTGCTAACTCTCTCTCGGACCATTCGATAGTATCCTTGGCGAAACGCTTACGCACCCCCCTAAAGAGACAACACCAGGTGGTACTTTGATAAAGAACTGTTCTCAGATCTAGTATGGATCACAGAAACTCGGGAATTTATACAGTGGTTTTTTAAAGAGAATATTAATACAGCCCCAGGTTTTATGGTGTGGGAAGCTTTTAAGGCCTCTTTTTGGGGGCAGGTGATTGCATATAAAGCTAACACACATAAGCAGAGGCAACGGAAGACTGAATCACTACAAAAAGCGGTAGATCGGGCTAGGGCGGATCTTAACTCCAGGCCCCTAAGAGACCTCGATCAGAAGGTGTTACAGCAGGAATTATCGAGAGCAAAAGAGCAAGTAAAATATTTCTTTTTATCTTAGAAGAGATCTCTGGGTGTAAGAGTCTATGAAGAAAGTCAGCTAGTAGGTACATTTTTAGCATAGTCTACCAAAACACAACAGAGTAGGCAATTAATCTCACAAATAAGAGACCCCAGCACTGCAACTCTGGTCAGTGATAAAGACAGGATTGCTGAAATATTTGTATCCTATTTTAAGCAAATTTATGCTGAGGCCCTGATAGTAGACCCACAGGATCTCAAGAGCTACTTCACTGAATTCCAGTTACCTAAAATCACTAGGGCTGATAGCGCGGCCTTGAATAAACCGATTGAACTTTCAGAACTGATCGAAACTGTAAAAGGGATGGCTAGCGCTAAGGCAAGTGGAAATGACGGAATTCAGGTGGAAGTATATAAGATGTTTTTAGACGAGCTCTCCCCATTTTTAATATCCCCGTATAATCAAATCTTGGAAGGGACTCCCATTTCTGATAGATTTAAGGAGTCAGTGGTGATTACCATTTTGAAAAAAGATGAGGACCAGAACGATCCGAGCTCTTATTGCCCAATAAGTTTATTAAACATAAATTATAACCTTTTTTGAAAATCTGGGCAAATAGGATCTCAGGCTGCACACAACAGGTGGTCCATACGGACCAAACAGGATTCCTGCCTGGTAGATCAATGGCAGCCAATACCTTCTTTTTAATACAGGCGATTGATTATTTTTCAGTTAATAAGGATAAATTGGCTATTTTAATGATGGACGCAGAAAAGGCCTTCGACCGTGTGGCTTGGCAGGCCCTCTTTTTTATTTTAGGGAAGTTAGGTTTTCCAGTCCGCTTGATAGCGATGTTAAGGGGAATATATTCTGGGGCAGTTGCAAAGATAATTATTAATGCAGAACAGGTGGGAGAGGTGGTGATTAGGCGTGGCACCAGACAGGGTTACCCCCTGTCCCCCCTCTTATTCTCTCTCTTTATTGAGCCACTTGCTGTAAAAATCTGCTCCAATACATCAATCTTGGCCCCTTTAACAGGGATGGCAAAAATCAAGCTGTTCGCTGATGATATGATTTTATATTTGAAGGCAGAAAAGGCAAACATCCAGGCTGCGTTGGGGGAAATCCAGGCGTTTACAGCCCTGGGAGGATATAAAGTTAACCAGGCTAAAACAGAGCTTCTTTTGTTCAATTCTTCAGAGGGTCAACTCCCAGATGAGCTAAAATTTTTGCCATTACGACCTATAAGATATTTAGGATTATATGTTACAGCCGATTTCTCTCAATTTTTTCAATTACATTATGGAAATAAAAAGGCTTTTAGAAAGATGGATGTTACTACCTCTGTCATTAGTGGGCCGAGTTTCCCTAGTTAAAATGTCAATACTCCCCTTGTTGGTATTTTTGTTTTTAAATCTTCCACTAAAAATGGGGGGGCGCTAGTGTGCCGGCTGCATAATGGCCGCCATCTAGGGAGTCTCCGCGGGCTGGACCTCTAATCCGCTAATTATCGGGCGGAGTTGGCGGGTACCGGGTGCCTTTGATGGTGGGAGCGGGCATCGGAGCATCGGGCATCGGAGCGTTTTGGCGATCAGCGGGAGCGCTCCTGAAGGCTGGAGACCCTAGCGCCGCTCCGAAACACCGCTATACACCTCCACTGCGGGGCTCTCCCTGGGAGACAAAATGGCGGCCCCGCGATCCGCATCCTAAATGAAAAAGGCAAAAACGGACCTCCGCGGAGAAGGAGGCATCACTCTGGTTCCTACCAGGGTGGACTGGCATGGCTGCTGCCTCGGAGATGGTGGCGGACCAACGCAGGCAGGCAGCCGGCGAGTCCTGACTGAGCGCCCTGTGGACTAAGTGGGCTCTGCAGAGGCTACCGGTAAGTCTGCAGATTGAGGGAGGGAGAGCCGGAGCAGACTGAAGGGCTGTGACTGCACAGAGGAGGCAGTTAGCACAGCGGAAGCACCCTACCACACCGCTGACCCTGTGGCTTGGGGGTGGAGAGACTGCAGCAAGGCAACGCGGGTGGTTGCACCCGGAGAGTAGACGGCGCTGGGACGACGGTCCCCCCGTCCCCCCTAGCAACGCTTACACGGTGTGGAGCCTGATACCCCGACTCCATAAGTGAGCCCCGACCGGTAGCTGTACTGGGGAAGGGGCAAAGAGCAACGCCGGCAGAGCCCTCCCTCCTGCACTTATAACAGGTCTGAACTCTCACCTCTGCCTGGGAAAAACAGGACAAAGGGGTGCTTGACACGGAGGCGCACAGTGAGTGATTCCTGGAGGAGGTGTGCCATTGAAGCAGATACTGAGGCTACCAGGGCATACAGAAGCGGACCTGAAAAACCTGGTTGGACACTGGCGGTGGGAGAGGTGAACTAGGTTGCTCACCACAACTGATCCGGATAACGTGCGCTGCTCACTGCAGGCCATAACAGCTGTGGACAGAGCCTCAGACATGACTCGGCGCTGCGGCCCACGGAACGCAGGGCGGCGGTAGTGCAGCGAGACCATGGGAAAGACGGACACTAAGCAATCTAAGCTTTCTTTTGAGCAGCGCATAACCCCCGTAGGGGGCTCCCACCGGAGGAAAAGCAGTCGGAGGAAGTGGCAATGTCCTCCACGCAGCCATCGGAACCCAACATACGGGATATGTTTAAGGAACTAAAGCAGTCACTCTCGACCATAGACCTCAAAATCGACTCAATGTCAGACCGACTGGACCGGATTCGCGACAAGGTCTCGAATCATGAGGAGCGCCTCACGGAAGTCGAACAGCGCACGTCGGTGCTTGAGGATGAGGGCACTGCCTCCTGTGAAAAGCTGCTCCGAATGGAGAAGGTGTTGGAGGTGATCCGTAACAAAAACAAAGACCTCGAAGCGCGATCGGGCCGCAATAACCTGCGCATAATGGGAGTACCGGAGAGAACGTCCATGACCAGAGTTGAGGATTACATCGAGGAAATGCTCAGAGCGATGTTCGGGGACTCCCTTTCTAGGGTCTGCATTGTGGAGCGCGCGCACAGATCCCTGGGCCCAAGACCACCGCCGGGAGCCCCGGCCAGGCCGATAAGTGCGTGCCTGTTAAATTACATGGATCGAGATGTCGTGCTGCGCAGGGCCCGAGACCTACAGTACACGAGGTACCAAGGTAACACTATTTCCTTTTTCCCCGATTTTACCCTAACGGTGCAGGCAGGAAGGAGGGAGTTTGTGCCTGTAAAGAGACTATTGCAACAGCAGGATATAAAGAATTCGCTCCTCTATCCCGCAAAACTTCGCATTTTCCATCAGGGCAAGACCGTTTTTTTCACTGACCCTAAGGCGGCCACCAAGTTTGCTCGCTCCCTCAAGCAGCCTACACCAGCGGCACGGGTGAATGGGGAGCATGCGGAGGGAGGTCCCCTGGGCGAGAACGACTGAGGCACCAGGTGAGCAGTAATGAGCTGGTAAGACAGCGGAGCATTTGACTGAATGGGGCTGCTCTCACGAGACATTTTATATCATAGCCGGGGTGACTGTTTGCCCTACCGCGGGGGTCCTGGAGGCCAGCCTGGTCTGCCTTTGTTTGGAGGGGGGGGAGGTTCCCTTCCTACTCCTGACCATATTCTGTCCAGCCACCCAGCATTTTATCGCTGGGTTTTCCCGCGCACCTAGTGCCTCCTGTAGGGACGAATCCCATGGATGTTCCAACTGTTGGCCGCTGTGGGCCATGTTTGGGTAATGGGCTTAGCTAACAGCCATGTTGGGGGGCTGAAGTGGGAGGTGGGTGGGTTTGTTGGGTGGGGTGCACACATTGTGCGTTGTTGTATTCTCTATGTTTTTCTTCCTCTCTATCCCCATCTTTCTCTTCTCTGACTCTGCCTCAACATCAACTAGGTATGTCCGGATATCCAGCACGGCATGACCCCTATGGTTCAGGGGGTGGGTGAGGCCACTACGGAAAAGGATGTGATCAAGGCAGTGACGTGGAATGTGCGAGGCTTGAATGATTGTCGTAAAGTGAGACTGGTGGCAGCATATCTTCAACGACATGGGGCGGACATCTGCTTTTTACAGGAATTACACCTTACTAGAAACGATTGCGCGCGACTGCGGGCGGGATGGATGGGAGAGAAATTCGTATCAAGCTACTCCAACTATGCCAGAGGCACGGCTATAATCCTCAGAAAAGGACTTCCCTGGAAAACGCGCACTGCGCTTTGCGACCCACAGGGGAGATATGTAATTGTAGCGGGGGAACTGAGAAGGCAACCGGTCAGGCTAGTATCGGTCTATGGACCGAATGTGGATGATCCGCAAATTTTCAGTGAGGTCTGGAGGTTGACAGAGTCACTTGGGCCCGGAACCGTTGTGTGGGGGGGGGATTTTAATGTAGTGCTGGATGCGGGCATTGATAGATCTGGCAACTCTCGCCGGCCTCACCCAAGGGCGGCAGAACAGCTACGCGCACTAATGGAGGACCTTGAGCTGGTGGACGTCTGGTGACGCCGGCATCCAATTCGGCGAGAGGGTACATGTGTGTCCACCGCTGGCCCATCGTGGTCTAGAATTGATTATTGGCTCACGTCGCGGGATATGGACGCGTGGGTGCTCACTGTTGCTCATTTAGCCCGATCTTTATCTGATCACTGTCCCGTGCTGCTGCGCTTCGCGCTACCGGACGCGGCTCCCGAAGCCTTTCAGTTGGAGTCTCCCCGCTGGGGCACTTAGGGATCAGGTATTCAGAGAGTCGATTCGTGCTGATATAATGGAATACTTCGAGTTAAATTGTGGGACTGTGAACTCGCCCTCGGTATTGTGGGAGGCCTTTAAGGCGGTAATCCGGGGCAAGTGTATTGCCAAGCAGGCGGGTGTATTGCGCTCACTCAGGGGAGATCTCCGGCGTCTGGAGGAGGAAATTTGAAATCTCGAACGGGAATACTTCGACAGTAACAGCCCGGAAATTCTGGGCAGCATTAAAGGGAAAATAGCGGAATTTGAGGAGGCTGCACAATGGGAGACGCACAACCTGGGCAGGGAGGCACGGGCGCGTCAATACGGAGAGGGGGACCGCGCTGGGAAAACATTGGCGGAACTAATAAAGAAACCCTGGGCCAGTGAATATATTTGTGAATTGCGCAGAGACAGTGGGGGGCCTGTGGTCGGTCAGGAAGCGGTACAGGCAGAACTGCTTGCTTTTTACACCTCCCTGTACACGGCTCAACAGACAGCGGTGCATCTGGACTTGCTTCCCCTCTTTGACTCGATTGAGCTCGCCTGGCTGAGCGACGGCCAACGACGAGATCTTGATGAGCCCTTCGAGGAGGAGGAGGTGATTGCGGTGATCCGGGCTATGCCTGGAGACAAGGCGCCCGGGATGGACGGGCTCATTGCCTCCTTTTACAAGGAATTTGCACCGCTCTTTGTCCCACACCTCCTTAACATGTACGAGGAATCCTTGGAAAGGGGTATATTGCCCCCCTCTCTGCGAGAGGCGCTAATCGTTACAATCCTCAAACCAGATAAGGACCCACAGCTATGTGACTCCTACAGACCTTTGTCTATGATCAATCTGGATAATAAGATTCTAGCCAAACTGTTGGCATCACGCTTGCTCCCCCTGTTACTGGCGGTGCCCCGGCCTGACCAGTGTGGTTTTGTGCCCGGGCGGTGTACATCCCACAATCTGCACACTTTCTTTGCGACCATGCAGGTGATTGAAGGCTTTCTTCCCGCTGCGGCTGTATTCTTAGAGGCAACCAAAGCATTTGATACTTTGGATTGGCCTTATTTGTTCGCACTCCTCTCCCGTATAGGTATTAGTCCCCTCTTCCTCAAAAAAATTGCTTTATTGTACTCAGCCCCGTCGGCAAGGCTGAGAGTCAATGGCCAGTTATCTTCCGCCATCCGGTGGCCAGAGGAACGCGACAGGGGTGTCCCCTATCCCCTCGCTATTCGCGTAGCAACAGAGCGGCTCGCGGCCAGGCTCCGGCAGCATCACACCCGGCGAGAACTCGATTTTACTCCCAGGGTGATTTTAGTTTCGATGTACACGGATGATGTGACCCTATATGTCCAGCACCCAGTGGAGAATTTATACCCACTCATGCGGGAGGTTGTCCGCTTTGGGGGAGTATTGGGTGTATCCATAAACTGGGGAAAGTCAATCATCTTCCCCCTTACCCAGGCCACTGCCCCTTTTCAGTCGGAATTCCCACTTCAGTGGGCGAACGCCCCGGTGAAATACTGAGTCGATATGTAGATGAACTCAGGAGCCACAACTATGGCAGGCTCATGGAATGGCTGGAGAAAAGACTTAACAGCTGGAAAGCACTCCCTCTCTCCCTAGCGGGTCTGGCCATTGCCAAGATGGTAGTCCTCCCCAAGTTTTTGTATATCTTCACTAACCTGCCACTGTCCCTCACAGCTGCATTCAGATGCCGACTACGCTCTAATATGATAACGCTGGCTTGGGCGTGCAGACAGCCCAGGGTGGCATGGGAGATCCTGACGCTGCCATTCGAACAGGGTGGGATGGCGGCTCTGGATATGGAGCTCTATTATAACTGTGCCCAAGCACAATTTGCGGATTCCTGGGTGTTCCTGACCCTTTTTATGGCGCACACTGCCCCGGAAAGCGACAGGGCGGATCCGGCACCTCTACATATGGCGCTGTTTGTACCCCCAAGGAGACCACCTGCCAGAGTGGACACTGTGGGCTGTACGGTGTGGGCATGGCGAGAACTCAGGCGCAGAGTGCGATTGGAAATCACATTCGCCCCCTCGATCCCACTCATTAGGCACCCAGAATTGCCCTTCACTACAGAGGCCGGAGTGGGTCAAAGACTGCGACAGCTTTGGCTCAACACACTGGGACAGGCATTTCGTAATGGGGTATTCGCTACCATAGATGAAGCGCTGGGCGAGGAGCACACAGGGCTGCTGGACTGGTTCACTTACTACGAACTGAGAACGGTGCTGCGTACATTATATGAATCATTCTCTGCTGCACCGCCAACATTCTTAGTACTGGAGGAATTTCTAGTGAATCCCTCGCCGCGGAAGCTTATTTCTCTGCTTTATTCAGGTATGCAGGTCACATCTCCTATATGCACACCCCCGGCGCAGCGAGAGTGGGAAAAGATCCTGGGAGTCCCGTTAGAGGAGGGCACATGGGCATACTGCTGCGCGCAAATGAAGGCACTGTCACCAATTATAGTCTGCGTATTCCCTCCCTGGTCCCCCCTCACCCTGCGGGGGCTGATGCTTGTTTCCTCATGCCACAAATGAGCCAATCCTCAGCCCCCCCATCTGGGCAGCCTTCTCACCAACCTGTTTCTCAACCCCCAATCCCTCTCCACTTTACCTGCCCCTTCTGTTGCTGCAAATTGGGGCCTCCAGTCCGAAGAACAGGGGCCCCCTCCTCTGCCAACTCCCCCTCTGCCACGTGGCAGGATACACACACCTGCTCAAGCTCCACGTGGGGCCCGCCAACCCACCCAAACTGCCTATCTCAGGCCTGAGTGCAGCACTTCTTTCTCCCACATTTGGTGCATATGTGGCCTCCTCGGCCGCTTCTTCCTCTCTCCAGGCGAGTGCCGTGTAAAGTCCCCGCCCTTCCCTGTGATAAACTGGAGAGTGGGATGTCGCGTGGCGCCCCGCCCCTGCCCCGCCTTCTTATTACCAGGAGCCGCTACTCTCCCCCTCCCGCGGCCCCTGGTGCCTACCTTCTTGGGCACTCTTGATTCCCGTGGCCATAGTGATGAGCAAGCTTACTTGCCGCAGCCACACCGCCGGCTGCCTGCAGCGCAGGCTGCACCATCGCGCGGGCCACCAGATTAATGCGGTCCATGCGCTTAGCTTCGACAAAGCAGGTGCATGGCCTCCTCCACTCTCGTGTCACCATTCCTCATCATTTTAATTACTGACAATAAAAACACGTCTCCGACTAGAAATTAAATTCCGAACTCCCCAGGCCAGCTGCTGTGTCACAAAATGGTAACAAGTAGCGTAAAATGGCTGATTAAATACCCAGCACCCGCCAGGCCAAAAAGCCAAGCCCAATTGGGCCCTGCTGTACCATTGGCCCAAAAACCCCCAGAGGTGCAAGCCTCCCGAGCGGTCAACTGCCCCCCCAAAGCCCCATCCGAACATGTGCCTCTGTGCGTGCCTCAATAGGTACCCATCAGAACAGGGTACTGCCTGCCCAGAGGATGGTATTTTAAGCCTTCTTGTATGGGAAGCTAGTTCTCAGCCTGTGCGCACGCAGAGGAAACAGAACATTAGCATACCTTGGTAAAAGAAGAAATGTAACCAAACAGATGCTTTCCAGGCCGCATCCAGAGAGAGGATTCAGAAGAATAAGTCTGTCGGATTGAGTAGGGGTATAAAATGGGCAGTTTAGTAAAATAAAAGTGTCCCCATTAGTGAATAAGATAACTAAACAAGCATTGGCATAGCCAATAGGTCTCGCTTTTGGGACCTTGGAAGTATTTAGTTATGCAGCACAATATCCTTGGTGCAACAACATCAACCAACCGTTGCATGGCTAAACACTTATAAGGTCCCAAATGCGAGAACTATTGGCTATGCCAATGCTTGTTATTTTTTATGTGGAATATGGTTGGACAAAAATTAATACTCAAACTAGTATGCCAAGAAGGCGTGACCTATTGGCTTTGCCTATTTTTGATGAATTAAGAGAAATGCTGTGTGCAACTTCAACTAGGCTGCAACATTGCTCATGTAGGTTTAATTTAATGAGAAAGTGGACAGAGACCATATATCTTTTCTGCCACGTGGACACTGTAGCCTTGTACAATTCGCATAGGAGACGCGCTCAGCCGGGGCGGTGTAATGATGCGATGGAGAATAGATACTTTGGCCTCGGACGTTACACAGTTGTCAGTTTATGCGTTTTTAAGGCATTGGTTGACGGAAAAGATCAATGGATTTGTTTTTCTTAGAATCACTGTTATGGCATTAGAAGGATCAGCACATTTACTTAAGTAAATATTCGCATTTGACAACTCGCGCATGTCTCTTCGGAAACACCAGCTTGGTGGTACCACGTGAGGCAAAGGCTTCGTACTGTATGGGTTAAATAAAGTTTTCTGAAATTAGTGCTTCAGAGATGAGATCTAAATATATGAAAAAGTCTTCTATAAGGTCCCCGAACGCTTCAAAAGAGAAACGGCGCAGTGGAAAGGCTGTAATTTGCCCGTGCCTCACATTTTCTATTCACACTGCGCATGCCTGAGTGGAGGGCCCACAAAAAAAAACCAAGCAAATGGTGCACGCGAAAGTGATCGCGAGCAAGGCGGCCAGGAGGAAAGACAGATGGCGCCTGTGGTAGCACTGTGAAAACCCGCTTACAAAATGTCTCTCCGAGCAGCGCATGCGCTGGCTCAGGCGAGACCTAAAAATGTGGCTCACATTGTGCAAACCGGGAGACATTTGAACTTGCAAAGACACACTGTATAAGTGTTTTGCAAGGAATAGGAGACTGCATGGAGTTGTGCTTGCTGCACGAAATATTTGTGGTAATATTAGGGAAATCAACAGTAAAAAAAAAGTCCACCAGACAATAAAACAGGCCAACAGTCAAAAAGCGGTTCACACACTTGCTTGTCACACAGCCCTTCTAGCACTGCCAGATTAGGGCAGACGACGGGAGGTCTGCCTCCCGGGAAATTTGAGCTCGTGGTGCAGACCAGACGGACTGCAAGGGTTAGCATTGGTAGGCAGTGGGTAGGGGCAGGAATAGGAGTCATCTTAGGCATTTTGCAATGATAACCAGCCACCATTTTGCTAGTAAAAGAGCACGGTGGCTGATCAGGTAGGCAGGAATAGTTTTTTGAGTGGGGCCTAGTTAAGGGCAAGCCAGGTCAGGCGAGAGTGGGGGCAGGTTTGGAGGGTATAGCGTCAGGGAGGAACAGGCAGATTGGTGCAGGGCAGAGACAGGATAGTAATGGAGTGTAGGGTACAGGAGGTATTCTGGGTGCTGTGGGAAGCTCGGAGGGGGAACCTATTGAGCCCGGAGGCCATGGGTGAGATTGTGCCCAGGGGCCGGAGAAGCCCAATGCGAAGAGTGCCACGTGGTGTGGCAGCAGAAGTGATGGCTTGATCACTGCCACTCTCCAAGATAATGAGGCGGGAGGGCTGGCAGAGTGCTCAGAGTTCGCAAGAGACCAGCTTGCCTGGCCTGGCATTGGCCAAGGTGTTGGAGGAGAAGACAGGTCTGCCGGCGGACACCAGCATACACAAGGAGTGGAGAGTGCGTCCGGCCTGCACTGCCCGCATGTACGTGGGGCTTCCACATACGGCTTGAGGGGCCGTGGGAGATGCGCAATCCTCCAGGATGCAGGAGGGCGGGCACATGACCTTGGCGGAGGCCGGTAGGGTGCAAGGGCGGGGCTTGGTTCCCAAGCCACATGGGGGGGGTGGCGAGGAGCGATGAGAAGTGAGGGAGTTGTGGCTTGGAAGAGCACTGCAGCCAGCAGGAATTTACAGCCTTACAGGCAGACCAAAAAAGTCTGCCAGGGTTTAGAAGAGGAAGAAAAAAGGCGATGGTACAGTGGGCCAGGCTGTGGGGTGGAGAAGTGAGGTAATTGGTGAGCAGAGAGCAGAGAAGAGTCAGACTGGTGGTGGGATCCAGCCCCCCAGAAGAGCAAAAAGGGGGCAGGTGGGTTTGAGTGCCAGAAGAGGGGCAGGCAAGGCCAGGGAGAAGAGTGGGGGACCGCACCCTGGGTTTTAACACAAGGACAGTCATGGACAAGGCAGACTTGGGAGAGTGCAGTGTGGCTCATCGACCCCAATGTGAAAGGACAGTAAGGTCCAGTGCAGCCAGCCTGACCTCAGCGTGGGATGATGGCAGAGTGGATGGGGTAGGTCTGGTGTGTTCTCCTTCCCACCGATGGAGAGAGGGTCTGGTGAACCCTCGAGGAGAGACAGAGATTGGTATCCGGTTTGTGGGTAGAAGAATAATTTGGTGGAAGATGGGGAAGTAGCAGGTCTGAGTGGCTTGCAAGAGGGACATTGGGGGGACTAGCTAGTGCTGGACTATGAGGATTAAGAGTTGGAGGAAGGGAAATTGTGGGAGCTTGATGGTGGGGGGCGTAGGTGCAATGGGGATACAGGACTCACAAGGACTTGGGGTGGGGGGGAGGAGTGAGGAACAGGAGGAGCTTGGTGTATTGCAAGTGCCTGAGGGAGATCATCTGGTGCAGGTACTGGGGAGACGTGATTTGGCGGCGGTGCGCAAGGCAGTGGTGATGGCCAACCATGTTGTGGCTGGACTGCAGGCTTCGGTGCAGGCCCTGACCTTAAAGTCATATAAGCCAAAAAATGCTGCTGTCACTATGACATCCACAGGGGTGGGAAGTGATGGGGAGGATACGGTCCACGAGTTCACGGTGAGGCTGCGGAATGGTAAGTAGGTTGCAGACAGAGGGTCAGGGTTGGATTCGGCTTGGGAAAGTGACATGGGGAGTACAGGCATAGGGGGGGTTCAGAGGGTGGAGGTGAGACTGCAGGGAAGGGCAAGGAGGGGGTCACAGGCGAAAGGCCGAAAAAGTTAACGGGATAAGAATGTAAAGGACAGTCAGGATGGGGGGTCCAGCCAAAATGAGCAAAGAGTTGAAGGTCAAGAAACTACCATGTATGGGGATTATTAAGCCCTTAGGGGCTTAAATTAATGGCATCCACAAAGAGAGTATTTGGAAGGGTGAATACATCAAGGTTTTTAAGTTGCTACACGGTGAAATCAGGGTGAAAGAAGGGTCAAAGAAGGAGGAATACGAATTGGTGAAGAGGCCTCAGGTTCCGGTCAATACTGAGAATTAGATGACCACCTTTTTGATATATGAAAGTGTGTATTGCTAAAAGTACCCTGAGCAGTGTGTGGCCTTGTTCAAGTGCATGGATGCTATTAGGAAGGTGCAGATTACCTTTGGGGGGTATGCTTGGTTGCGATATGATGAGGAATTCCGGGCTTGTTTGGCGGAGGATGCTATGGGGAAGTGGGAGGGAACTGGATAATAACTTGTGGCTACATAACATGGTTCCGGCCAGGTCGGCCCCATCTGTCTTCATGGCTAGTGGTCTCTCGATTTTTTATCGGTCGTTTTGTGACCGCCCCACCCAGGGAGGGGTGGGTGGCATGGGGCGGGGACAGAGGGCACAAGGGGGTGCATGCTGGACATTTAACCAGGGTTTCTGCAACAGGGAATTTTGTAAGTACAGGTATGAATGCTCCCACTATGCAGGTAAGCCCACACTTACTCAGTGTAAAGCGCAAGTGATACAAGGGGGCCTTGCAGCAGCAGTCACAGCGTGGGGGTGGTCGGAGGGTGCATGGAGTCACAGGTAATGTCTTCTACACTGGTTAAGGTGGACAGATTGGAGTTCTGGTTGCAGTGGTATAACAAGCAGGATGAAGCACAGGAGCTACTACAGGGGTTTAATTTGGTTTTCAATTTGGCTAAGCGAGTCTGCGCCAAAAGAGATGGCCGGATAACTTGAAGTCGGTTTAAGAATATTCTCAGGCAGCAAGAGATAAATTGCTGAAGGAGGTAAAAGAAGGAGATATGGCAGGTCCTTATGATGAGTATCCTTTGGACAATCCGATAGTGTCCACAATTAAGGTGGTCCCTAAGAAAGAAAAGGGGGAGTTTAGGTTGATCATTTTATCCTGGCCTGAGGGGCACTCAATGAATGACTACATTCTAGAGGAGTTGATGAGTGTGGCATACTCTTCAGTTGATGTGGCTATGGACACAGTGCAACAAGTGGGTGCACGGGCGTAAATGTCAAAGAGCGATATACACTCTGCCTTTAGACTGCTCCCAGTGCACTCAGCTAATTTTGAGTTGTTGGGAATGCATTTTGAGGGACAGTGGTATGTGGACAAAGCCCTGCCAATGGGCTGCTCCATATCATGTGCATTGTTTACAAATTTCAGCTCCTTCCCGCAGTGGTTGTTCAAGTTTGTGACAGGGACGAGGTCGGTGATGCACTATTTGAAAAACTTCTTTTTTACCGGGGCAGCTGTCTCTACGGACTGCCGGTGGATGCTGGTTGGCTTTACAGAGATAATAGGAGAACTGGGGATCCCCTTAGTGGAGGGCAAGACAGTAGGGAGCCTGACAGAGTTGACATTCCTGGGCATTTGAAATAGATTTTGGTATGCATGAAGGCAAGGCTGTCGGTTGACAAGCGAGAAGGGATGACTGAGTTGATTGACAGGATGTTAGTGAAGAAAAAGGTCTTGTTGAAAGAGGTGCATGTGTTGTTGGGACACTTGAATTTTTCTTTCAATGTGATCAGGGCTGGGAGGACGTTCTGTAGGTGTTTGGGCTAGGGGTGGGAGGAACTTGAGGAGATTCACTCCACGGAATTCCGTGGATGTACGTGAAAACTTCTCGATATTCCGCGGAGTTCCACGAGTGGGAGGAATTGGCACGTCGTGCTGCTCTCACTGATTTTTAGAGCTGGGTGCTTGTTCCGTGTTGCAAAAACTGTGCGAACTACACCACGCAGCGCACCAGAGGATGCTGCTTCTTTGCTAGATTTTCTACTCGAGCGACAGCTTTATCACCACAAATGGTCACGGCCACCTGCGTTGAGAAAATCTTGCTGGGTGCTGTCCTAGTTCCCAAAAATCATGCTAGGGGACACCAATTATTGCTCGCTCTTGCCAACTTACCGTTGGCAAGCTGCGTGCGAAAATTAATAACTCTGCCACACGGCGGGAGGCGGAATTTTGCCAGAACTCCACATTACAAGCACAATGTGGAGTGGACAAAACTCAACGTACTCTGCCGGGTGAGCGGAATTTATCGCCCGCCCCTAGTTTGGGCTTGGCATTATCAGGACCAACACTGCCGCATCACAGAGTGAGGCTGGCAGCTGGAGTGAAAGAGGTCTTGCAAATGCGGTGAAAGTTTCTGATGGATTTTAATGGCTTTTCACTTAGTGGTTTGGGAGAGGAGAAGGAATGGAATGTGCACATTTTTTCAGATGCAGCAGGGGGCATTGGTTTTGGCCTGTACTGGCAGAGCAAGTGGTGTGCAGAAGAGTGGCAAGCGGCATGGAAGAGCAGAGCAGGAGCATTGCGTTCTTGTCATTTTTTCCATTGGTGGTTGCCCTGGGACTGTGGGGCGAATTTTTCAGCAACAAGAAGGTAATGTTCAATGTGGACAACAAAGCGGTGGTTGACATTGTCAATAGACAATCTGCACAAGATTTCAGAGTGCTGAAGCTGTTGAAAAAGTTTGTGCTTGGTTGGTTACAGCATAATATTATGTCCAGAGCAAGACATGTCCCGGAAATTAACACCACCATTCCAGATGCTTTGTCTTGTTCTCAGTGGAGGAGATTCCATGGGCTTGCGGCGGGAGCAGACGAAGACAAGACCCCGATGCTCTTGGAATTGTGGGAAGTAGGAAGACGAGGATGATTCAGCTGGTGGTGGGTTCATTGGCTCAGGCAACACATCGGGCATACGCATTGGCCTGGTGGAAGTTCTTGGCATCAGGGGAGCATATGAGAAGGCCATGAGAGTTTTGGAAGAGGAGGAAAGAGGTTGCACACTTTATTTTAGTCATGATCGACAAACAGTAAACCAAAGTTAGCATAGTCAGTTTTCCAGCAAAGGCAATGCCTGCTAATTTACAAATATGGGGGTACGCGTCGTCAGCAGGGGATCTGGAGAGCAGGATGTTGGAGGGTTGGGCTTGAGAACATGTACAAAAGGGGATGACCAGGAAACTGCTAACTTGGGGCTGCTGCACAAGGTCATAGGCGCCCTTTACGTGGTGTGCTGGGATGACTGGAAGGCGGTGCTTAATTTGAGCCTGTGGTTTCCGGTGCTCGGCACTGGCAGATAAATTTCAACACCGGCGCTTGTGACTGTTTGCCACCAGGGGGCGCTGTCTGGCTAATTTAGAGATGACCACAACAACAGTTAATTATTAATTCAATATACATCAAAAATTACTATTACCTGCCGCCCAAGCCGTTCTTATAACTTTGGGGGCCTGGAATAGTCCAAATTGTGACACTTGTAGGAGTGATGATGGTTAGTAGTTGTATTTTTAATATCATTGGCAGCATGGCAGGAGCAATGTGTGGTGCAAACCGCAGTGGCCTCCTGACGAGATCCCTGGCACTTATATTTTTTTTACAAATTAAGGACTGCTGGGAGGTGAGGCTGTTTGTGAGGGTCATGTTGTGGATGTTTCATGGAGCTTTCCGGATCTCAGAGCTTTTGGGAGAAAAAGGTAAGTTGGGTGTGGATATGGAGAATATTGATGAGGTGGAGGGGTGTCTTGATTCATTTGTGACATTCCAAGACACACCTCAAAAATTGAGAGAGTGGAAATTCGGGCAAGTAGGTAGATGGATTGTTGTCCAGTGGCTTGGTGCGACAATTCTCGGGGGCCTGGGAGGAACTGCAGGCCAAGCAATGCAACACCAGTGTGATAGCTTTCCAGTTGCTGACAGTGATGCGCAAACCTTTAGCGAAAATGGGGCTGAATACTGGGTAGTATGGGACACATTCTTTAGGACTAGGCACAGCTATGAAGGTGAATAGACAAGGACAAATGGCGAGTGAGATAATGAGGCTGAGACTGTTATATTTCATATAGATACCCTAATATAGGCATAGTTTGAGATGCCCTGATATAGGCATAATCTTTCACCTACATTAGTTCCCTATTCTCCACAAGAACAGGCGCTGAGGGCTGAACTTTATCTAGACTGTGGTTTGGGTACAGAAGGAGGGTTTTTCCCGAACAATGGCCTCCTATACCATCTTTGATGTGCTCATCCAGTATGATTAATTATTCATAAGAGTTCTAGGAAACCAGGCAGGGGCTAGGATCCACCTGCATAAACATCTACGTAACCGGTTCATCCCATACGTCATCTTCATACCCAACAATGGCTAACACAAGACACAAGGGACAAAGGGACTCTATACTTTTCTGTATAAATACAGCACCTCTTGCTATCAGTAGTTAGAGGGAACCGAGACTTCCAGGCCGACACACTGACCAGAGACGCTGAGGCTCCTGCATGCAGTCGCTCCAACTGACAGTGGTCTAATCATCCCTTGCGGGGTGTCCAACTCGAGACCAGGACGAGGTCCCACACTCATTATTCAGGTATTGGGGTTTGACTAAATCCTAGCGGGATTCTTGGCTTCTTTCGCACCTACTCACATGCTAGGTACACTTAGGTACATCTAGACACGCATCGTAGGAGTATGCGCTTTATTTTATAAATGCATTTTATATTCATGTATATGTTCATGACTATTGCAAAATGGTAGAACTGTACTATCCTTTTCTATTCACTAAACTGCTGATCATATATCTCTGCTACTGTCGCAGCACTTATATTTTATACTAGAAGAACAACTGTGCAATACATTTTTATTGTAAAGACGCTCGACTGTTTCTTCTGTATAACTCCCTGAGACCAAATGAGCAAGCACGAGTGACTGAGAGAAAAGTAGTACATTGTTTCCACGAGTCTGAGGAATCAGGGTTGTCGTGTTCTGAGGTTGCCAAAAACTAATCTCTCTGATAAAAAGGAGATTCTAGTGGCACTGTGAGCTAGCTAATGCAAACAGGCTAACATACGTGGAGGGGGTGCTCAGAATCAGTCTGCCACCAGGCCCACAGTGTATGTTATCCACAAGCGCAGGTCCTGCAGGGGTACTATAGGAACTACGCTACATGGCGCCACCAACGTTGGTTTGGTACTTATTTAACAGTAGAATCTGAGTAGTTCAGTCGTGCTTATTCTCAGAGACCCCTACTCACAAAAATCAGAGACGTCTGGAGTGGGTGGGCACAAACTCCGCCACAGCTGGGTAGGCGAGATATCCTATTTATTGGCTGTTGGTTAATCAAGCTTGAGGGACATTTAGTTCCCAAAATTGTGCAAAACACCTCATCTTAATTTCCTTGGACAGTTATTCCGTGTTCTTAACACAATGACTACCGAAAACGGAGAATTAGACCTGCTGGCACAAATAGGTCAGTCAGATTCTGAGGAAGATGCCAATGCAATACAAATTGCACCCAATGTAAGACGCACACTCACAGTTAAACTCCTCGAAAATGGTGTGCCATCCAGAGGAGTTCTAGTAATATTCGTGATAAAGGCACACGAAGATTTCCAAACAGAGGTGTTCTATTCATGGGTTACATTCCCAGCAGCAAATGCTATAACAAAAACTTTTCATTATTTTACACATGAAGAAGTACCAGCAGTCTACACTCCGTTTGAGGAGATTGAGATTTCGCTTACCTATCAGGAACATAATTTCTGGTTTAATGGCGCCCTACCCCACTCAAGAAGAAGAGCAAGACTTGGTCCATTAGGAAGACCAGGAGCAACATGGCCGATATTAGCGACCTATGCACCACATCCTGACATTGACACAATGCCAAATGATGAATTGCTTTTTCAACACAAAGAGTTGATAAAACTTTACAGAAACATGACACAATTCGTCATGAGGACACTTGCGGTCCAACCAACAGTAATTACACCAAATGCAGCTCCTACACAGAGCACAGCTACTAAAGTTACTCCACAAACATTACACGAGGTAATGGGTAAAATGCCCACAAAACGTAAACAAATTCCTTTCTGGGTAGCTCAAAAATAACCCAGTTAGAAGCAGTATTCCCAAATACCACACCATTTAAAAAACACAGAATGTTAACAATCTGCTTGCCCATGGGGATTACACCACAGTTAGAGGATTGTACCTCTTGGGGTACAGTCTTTGCTGCCATATATACCAGAACTCATGGTATTCCTTCATTAGCAGTGATACCAGATGTATTAAGACAAATACAAAATGAGTACGGAGCAGAGCCTGCCCTGAACTTAGGGATGAAGTTATTAAATAACTACGACCAGGTATCAGCCATAATACTAGCTAACATTAAAGGGAAGCAGCATCAGTGGCAATCCGCCAACGCCTACGGGAGTTCTCTCCATTAGAACAGGAGAATGAACTACCCAAAATAATTGAAACTGCGTATGCAGAGTTAGGCAGGGATAGTTTGGGGGAAAAGCTGTAAAACCTCAACTAATGGGCAGTCCTGAAAAGGACACTTCTAAGCAGACACCGACTTCTTCTAAAAAAAGTGGGATAATAAAAAACAACAAAAGTTTAAAGACAACAGATCTCAGTCCCGAGGTAGGTCTCCTCCACAGGAGCCCTCTGAAAAGAGGTACAACCTTAGGAATAGGGATAATATTAGGAAACCTGACAGGTATCAGGATACTGATACACGTTCCTCTCGTTCCTTTCAGGACTCTAAGAAAAACTCAGAGAGAGAAGGACGGTCAGAACACAGAGAGGAGCGCACACAGTCCAGAGACAAGCAGCGCGCTCAAGACTTTACTTCCAAAAAAGAAGATAAGCAAAAATCAAAACCTCAATTTAAGTAAAAGAAAGTTGCTGGTCTGAAAATCAGACATGCCCAGAATTCTGAGGACACAACTTCTGAACGGGGAATGGGCTCTGACGATGCTAGACAGTGCAGCAGAAGTAACAATAGCTCACCAGAACCTGAAGGAATTTCTGGTGACAGCGGACTTGACTGATTACATCACGGTGGAAACACCAGACAAAAGGGTGAGCGTCCCACATAAGTTACATGAAATAACACTCCGGATGGAGGGGGACAAGCCCAGGAAAATAAAAGGTCTCTTTTGGAAGAACTTATCATCTGGGTATGACATCCTTTTAGCCGAACAAGATTTGCCGCCAGCATTCGTAATGGAGTGCCCCAGGGGAGAAAGTATAATTTTTCCTGCATTTTCCGACCATGTTCCCGTTCACCTTAAACATACATATGCACGGGAGTGGGCAGTAGCCCAAGCTCCAGCATTGTACAAAAATCACGCTGGGTGGGATGAGGATTCAACCTACCACGTGATCCCGTTAAAAGTTTCACCTAATGCTCAGAGGCAATACCCAATAAAGCAAGAAGCTAAAAAACAGGTCAGGGAGATCTTAGATCAACTTGAATACCAGGGGGTCACTGAAAAATGTACCTCTCCAATGAACAATCCTTTGTTTCCCGTCTCTAAACCCGACAATACATATCGTCTAGTTTTAGACTACAGACATTTAAACTCATGCACAAAGACATTTGCTGTCCAAAATGCACATAGTGCCGCATTAATGAATAACATTGTGCGGAAAAAATACAAAACACTTGATATCTCAAATGGATTTTTCTGCCAAAATATAGCGCCTGAAAGCAGGTATTTGACCGCATTCTCAGCGTTAGGGTCCCAGCGACAAGTTTGTCGACTCCCCCAAGGGTATAAGAATAGCCCCGGGGTATTTTCAGGAAGGGTAACAGAGTTACTTCAAAAATTTGATGAAGAAGCATTGTCCTATGTTGATGATATTTATCTAACGGACGATGACTTAGAGAGGCACTTGACCAAGGTAAGCACCATTATTTTGGGATTTGCCACTGAGGGCTACAAATGTAACTTTAAAAAATCAAAAATAGCCCACCTCAATGTCCTATTTTTGGGATATGAGCTGTCAAGTGAAGGGAAAAGTCTAGCGGCAAACTTTTTAGAAAAATGTGCGCTGCTCCAGCCTCCAAAATCATTAAAAATTTACAATCAATACTGGGATTCCTAAATTTCGGCAGAACATACATTTTAGATTACGCCAAAGGGTAAAACCTTTCTACGACCTAATAAAACCTGACTTTTCAGCCACAAATTTAACACAAGAACATACTAATATTCTTCGTTCACTCCAGGAAGACATGATAGCTTACAAACACTTGCAAACACGAGTAAACGTAGCCACTTGGTGATCCGTATAATTGCGGGTCAATGCGAGTACACTTACTTAACCTTCAATGAAGGAGAAACAGTACCAATCGCATACAAATCACACCTGTACACAAATGCAGAAATGCGTTTCACTTCAACAGAGAAAATCCTGACAGCTGTTCAGACCGCTGAAGCAAGAGAAAGAGCACTGGCACAGGGGAAACGCATTATTGTCGTAACCCCAGTACCGGCTTTAGAAGCCGTTACAAAGGCTAGCATTCCAAATGCGAAAGCCTTACATCCAAGATGGATACAATGGGCTAATTCCCTTACTGCAACGGACGTTGAATACAGATTTGATCCAAGTTTAAAAACACAGGCATTCCTGCAATATGAACACGAATATCCTCTACCAAATGAAATCTTGCCTCTCGATCAGTATGAATATATTATTTATACTGACGGATCTGCGCAACCGGCCATAGGAAGTAAGCAGCAATACAGCGCAGCGTGTGCTATTGTTAAAGGTCACAGGCAGGATGGCAGAGCTAAAAGCACTGATACTGGCACTGGTAAATACGGATCATGAATTCCCCACACTAATCGTGTGTGATTCGTTTTACTGTGTTCAGTCATATAATGAATACCTAGACCATTGGGAGCAAAACGGGTTTAAAGATGCGAAAGGTGGCACAATTAAGCATAAAATGCTATGGGAACAGGTAGCAGAGTTGAAAAATGAGCTACCAAAGACTCACGTGATCCATACACTGAGTCATCAACGTGATGGCATTCACGTTGAGGGGAATTCATTGGCTGATGAAGCCGCAAACGGGGCTGTTCGCACGGCTTCCGTAGCTACACTCACTCGTTCCAAAACGAGAATAGACGGTGAGATTATGGTAGCTGTCATTGCTTCACGCAAAGGCAGCACAGCAGTACCTAAAAAATTTCCACTCAAATACTCCTACAAGTTAGATGCTCAAAACATTCCATATGCTCAGATTCCTGGAGTGGGGGATAGAGTAATACCAAATATGGATCGTAGATTAGGTTTAATTGTGGCAGCACACGAAGGGATAGGTTCTGTACATACGGGACTTAGGGAGACTGTTTCTTTGTTGAAACAATGCTACTGGTGGCCTGCGATGAGAAGGCAGATTAGAGACTATGTCTGGAACTGCGAGATCTGCAAGCAGATGAAAGGGTCCACCACAACACGTCCAGTACAGATACCATTATTAGACAGCATTAGGTTGTCCGTTCGTGTGCGTCCAGCTCAAGTTTCCTCAAGGTCTGGCCTCAGCGCTCGGCTGACGCTCGAATTGTTATAAAAGATTTGCGAGTCTTTATCGGCACATACGCAGTTAGCCCGTTACATTCTGACCGCAGCCCTGCGTTTAGCTCTCGGGCTTACAAAGAGGCCATGGAAGGAATGGGCATAGCATTGCGGTACTCCTCTCCGTACCATCCCGAGGGAAATTCGGTTGTGGAGAGGAAAAACTGGGACTTAAAGCAATCTTTAACAGCTAGGGTATTAGGCAGGGGCGGTAGTTAGGTCAAACATCTTTATGGGGTACAGCGGGCGTTAAACAACCAGCCAAGAAACTCTCTAGGGGGTGTCACCCCATATGAAGTCCTCTTTGGGACACGAATGTGGGTACCTGATCTTGATTGTGAAGGCGCAGTGGCGGATGAAAAAACATTTGATATCCATGATCGTTTGGCTGTTTTACAGGATCTAAATGAATCCAGGGCAAAACAAAGCAATATCCGACTAAAGCAGACCGCCACTGGGGAAGTCAAGGCAGACACGGCAAGACCTGTCTGGATCCCAAAAGTCGGGGATCTGGTCAGAGAGAAAATTGCGGACAAAAAGGAATTTGGACCTTCATACAGAACACCTGTACCAGTCCTCGCAGTACAAAGAACAAGAATTGTACTTTTGCCGCCTCTTGCCGGGAAAAAGGAGAAAAGATTTGTCTCAATTGACTTAATCAAACCACACTATGTGGCCAATAATAAGCAGTAGGCCTCGTGGTCTCCACAGTAGCAGACACCCTCCTCTAGCTACAATCCAAGAAGTTCAAACAGAAAGACTCATCACGTTTGAAGAGCCACCTGTAAGGAATGAAGGACTAAGCAACAATGCTATGGAACTTGTTCCACTTGAACCAAACATTCAAATTCAAAATGAACATCAGACTAATTCACAAGTTGCAATGAGACCCAATACAGAAGTCTACGTCAACATGCCTCGTCAAGAGCAAAATAACATTTCAACTAATCCCGATGCAATTCCTACAATTGATCGAACTTCTTCTGGCTATTTCATTGAACTTTGATACGTTTTCTCTGGATCCAAGCGAGCCGGAAACAACGCCAGCCAAAACACCATTCAAGCAATGAATAAAGAACTTTCTTCACTTTCTAAAAAAGACATACCTGGTATCGCCTTGGATTGAACTCTAGGTAATTTCTGGGATATTGTTTTTTCTTTTCTGGCTTGGCTTAGTACTAACTTTTAGTATGCTTATTAATGGACGCTATCTTCAGCAAAGCTCCACAGCCCAAAAGGTCAACATACTACTGAAGCCACATCCATCATCACATCGTGAACAAAGAGACTTGTCATCAGTGAACATTACAGCAGTTCCTATACCGGATGGTATAGTATGGGACAAGGTTGATTTTAACATATTCGGTCCGACCGAGCTTTTAAAAATTAATCATGTATTTAAAATTTCATTAAGTGATATCATTACATCAAGTACATTTTCTGATGATTGGGACTCTGATACAGTTAATAATATGTTGTCTGATTTAAAGAAAACTGCTGCATTTTCTAATAATGAAATGTTAGAAGGTTCTTCAGATTATGACACATTGTACTGTTACCAACATTATGGTCATCATTTCCTGCACAAACCCATTTCACCTAGAAATGTTTTTGAATACCATCAGTGGGAACATTGCCCAACACCACCAAAAAGTAGTTCACAAACGTTTGCACAGAAATTTTCATACTTTTCAGGGTTTAACACCACAGATTCAGCCTCATATTACTACAAGGTTGCACCAACACCAGCACTGAAAATTATGTTGATAAACACTAAACAGATTTACTCTGCTTCCTTTTTGACCCAATTGTCTGAACAGGGTTTCGACCTATGGAAAGACGAAATTGACTTAAAATCAGTTTGGGGTTCAACGGACTGGCAAGTCTAGGGTACAGAGGCACTATTTAGAGCATGCATCATTCCACAGCAGATGATCTTTTTAAATGATACTGTGCAACAGACATCCTGTCTTGGACTAGCCAAGAGCAAGGACCTGAACGCCCCTAGGTTTCCAACTCCGACATATGGGGGGTGGCAGAATTCAACTACAAAAGAAGGGGCAAAAGTGGATGACATCTTAGAGTACAATAGAACGGACCCAAATTGGAAACAGTGGGTGGTTTGGCCCTTAGACACGAATAGCTGTCATAAGCGATTCCTGAACATGACCGAGGGACTCAGTATCCATAGGCCAGACCCACATTATGTACACAGAGAACATTCAGGGGTAGTGACATCCTACAGTGTTGGGAAGTTGTGCCTCAGTTGGCTAGAAACCTCAACACTTGCAGAAGTGAAACAACACTTATCTTTACTCTCACTTGACATGGATCTTAGGGACTTTTTACTAGGACCCAGGAAAACACGTCAAAAACATTTCATATATGCAGGCATATACGCTGCCTATAATGAAAACTGGAAGATTTCCCAACAAGAGGCCGCAGAGGGAATACGGGAAATAGACCGTATAAACTTAGAAAAAGCTTTAGCTGTGGTAGATAATGGGTTAACAACTTTGACCTCCAGGATATATTCATTGGGCAACATTGTATCTTCTGCTATCGACATACTGGAACAGGATTTAGCCATATTACAACACGGCCAATCTCAGTTACGTTCTATTATGTTATTGAGCTGGACGCTGCAATCTTTGCGTGCAGGCTTTGTGCCTTGGCGTTTTATAAACAGTACGTCTCTGTTTTCTGAATACAATCTAACAGATACACAGATTGAAATGGCACAAAGGGGAGCTAAATATACAATGCTGCGTATTGAAAAACTGGACAGGCTACCATTCACAGTGGCGGAATCACCATCAACAGAATGGCTGATCCACGGCCATATCACTCTCCCGGTCACAACCTTTCAGTTTCAGTATTGCCTTGAGCAAAAGCAGGCAGGCAGATATGAAATATTGGGTAAAGAATACATTAAGGAATCCTGGGTATTACCATATAAATTTCGATGCCGGAGTGGGGATCATGAAGTATTCCTGAGTGGTACAAACTGCAGGAACGCTTTAAGCGGCTCTCTCATGTGTCAAGACATTATTTTACACGGAGCTTGTAATGGTTCGATGGCGAATCTGTCTTGCCACATGAAAGGAACTCCAGCTGCCGTGATCACGCCAGTTTTCGAGTTACTCTCAAATGGGAGCTACTTAATGCTGAATGATCAAGGTTGCTGTGGCATGCTTCCGGGCATCGCCTATCTGGTCACCGCGAACGCCAGGGTTACTTGCTGTATGCAAGTATTGTTTCCCCCAAAAAGTACAGTCAGGAGGCGCCTTTGTGGCCTTCGCTAGAGATATCTTTTATAAAATTTGACGCTTTGAGCAGAATGAAAGCCATGCTTTTACAGCAAACTGTACCCTTAACCTCCGCTCGAGAGACCTTTGATCTTCAAGTGGCAAGGACCTCGACCGAGATACAAGTACTTAGTCGTACAAACTGCCCCTTTCATTTCACAGAAATGGTGGGTCGTATCTTTAACATGTCTGATACGAGTGGTATTCTACACTTATTTAAGACCATAGGGTCAGGTTTTCTAAGCACCTTCCAAACAGTCCTCGGAGTTATCCCAAATTTTATACACTCCGTATTTGGAAGCATCTTTGGAGGTTTACCTCTGATACTGCTTTTAATAGCTGGAATCCTGATCATTATTTTCCTGATACGCAATGGACGGCCCAATCACGAACGAAATGGCGAAAGCTCTTCTGGAACGTAGATACCGTGAGCGCACGGTACAACATCTGGGCGCGCCTCGCCTATGAGAACTGAGTGCTTCTTGATTCTTATCGTTTAGACCAGTCTGGATGGACTGCATCTTACCTGTTCTTCGATGCCTGTTTTGCGGTGAAGAATGTGTGTTGGACATCTGTCTGACACTCGAGTCAGAAACGCCTGCGGACTTGAACACGAGGCTGGAACCGCTGAGGTCCCACGCTCGGCTGTGTCCCCAGCGTATTCCTATCCTGACGACTGCATTCCTTGAAAACCCGCAGGTGCCTTTAACAACTGGGGTGAGCATCAGCTCAGCCACCACTAGCGCTGACACCAGCACAAGCGCTACTACTAGCACTACGGGTACTGAGGTATCGACTACAGCACCGGCTGCCGATATGCCAACTATGGGCAGTACTGAATTTCATCTGTGCTCCATCAACGTACTGTGTGAAATATTACAATTCCCGTCCCCTATAGCAAGTGACTGTGATGTTGCGTCTCCTAGCCAGGACATTTAATCTTTAATTGGCTCATAATGTGCTGGGAAAAAATTCAGAGTTTCCTTTTTCATTTCGACTTTGATTAAATTTAGAACATTTCCTACTAAATTGACACTATCGCCAGAGAAAGCATGGCCTTCTAAAAAGCTTGTAAAAGTTTTAAATTCTATAAATGAACTCAGCTAGAACTTTTGCCTCAGTACAAACTCAAAAACTGACTTTACACATTTTTTCCCTTTTAGAAATGTTTTTAAAATATGCTTTTAGAGTTTTAAAAATGTTTTTATATGGCTCACTGACAATTATATGCGCTATCACCTACTATGACTTAGTAGTTTGCTGTCATTGTTTATTATTGTTGACTATTAAGAGGAGTGGGTGTTATGTTTCATATAGATGCCCTAATATAGGCATAGTTTGAGATGCCCTAATATAGGCATAATCTTTCACCTACATTAGTTCCCTATTCTCCACAAGAACGGGCGCTGAGGGCTGAACCTTATCTAGACTGTGGTTTTGGTACAGAAAGAGGGTTTTCCCGAACAATGGCCTCCTATACCATCTTCGATGTGCTCATCCAGTATGATTAATTATTCATAAGAGTTCTAGGAAACCAGGCAGGGGCTAGGATCCACCTGCATAAACATCTACGTAACCGGTTCATCCCATACGTCATCTTCATACCCAACAATGGCTAACACAAGACACAAGGGACTCTATACTTTTCTGTATAAATACAGCACCTCTTGCTATCAGTAGTTAGAGGGAACCAAGACTTCCAGGCCGACACACTGACCAGAGACGCTGAGGCTCCTGCATGCAGTCGCTCCAGCTGACAGTGGTCTAATCCTCCCTTGCGGGGTGTCCAACTCGAGACCAGGACGAGGTCCCACACTCTCATTATTCAGGTAATGGGGTTTGACTAAATCCTAGCGGGATTCTTGGCTTCTTTCGCACCTACTCACATGCTAGGTACACTTAGGTACATCTAGACAGGCATTGTAGGAGTATGCGCTTTATTTTATAAATGCATTTTATATTCATGTATATGTTCATGACTATTGCAAAATGGTAGAACTGTACTATCCTTTTCTATTCACCGTACTGCTGATCATATATCTCTGCTACTGTTTAACAGTTGTCGCAGCACATATATTTTATACTAGAAGAACAACTGTGCAATACATTTTTATTGTAAACACGCTCGACTGTTTCTTCTGTATAACTCTCTGAGACCAAATGAGCAAGCACAAGTGACTGAGCGAAAAGTAGTACATTGTTTCCACGAGTCTGAGGAATTAGAGTTGTCGTGTTCTGAGGTTGCCAAAAACGAATCCCTCTGATAAAAAGGAGATTCTAGTGGCACTGTGAGCTAGCTAATGCAAACAGGCTAATATACGTGGTGGGGGTGCTCAGAATCAGTCTGCCACCAGGCCCAAAGTGTATGTTATCCACAAGCGCAGGTCCTGCAGGGGTACTATAGGAACTACACTACAAGACTATGGCCATCAAACTGTTACAGGTGGTACGTGAGGGTTGCTGATGAGCTACACTGAGGATGATGGGTTAACATGGTTTGTCGCTGGTTCTTTGGAGGGGTTGTTCCGTGTCCGGGAAGGGAGGAGTTGTCAATATGGATCATAGGTCACTCTTTTATTAAATTCTGCAGGGAGACAGGGATGGGCAGAAGAGTAAATGGAGACTTGAAATATGAGGAACTACAATTTTTCAGAGGGGACTGGGTTCATTTGTAGATCTTGGGGATGGACTTGTATCTGCTACAGTTGGGAGAGGAGTTAGCAAATGCATTGGGGGTATGAATACGATGAGTAGCAACATCCGCGGGAGGGGGGGCTGGATCAGAAAAACGCCCAACGCAGTATTTCTGAGTGGCGGTTTAACAGGATGTTTGCAGAGTAGAAAAGGTTGTATTTACAGTTGGGGGGAATAGTTTGAAAGCGGTGGTGGGAAGGTGTGGTAAGTTGAAATTTTGCAGAGGACAAGAAGTTGAGGGATTACAGGGTTTTCATGATGATACGGTATGGGTTGTAAGGAGGTCAGGAATGAGACATGACTTGGGGAGTTTGTTGGGGGGACGGGACTTAGGGGTGAGGGCAAGAGAGGGACAGGTAAATATCTAGCGCATAGTGATACAATGTTAGTTTGTAAGGCATGGTTGCCTAGGGATGTTTATTGTGAATGTGCAATGTCAAACAGGGAGGGACTAGGGCTTGTTTACGGTCAGGCACATGCGCCCTTTAAATCGAATAAGGAATCGAGGAGTGTGCAGTTCCTATGTGGGGATCTAGGTCTCCAGGTATAGTGAATCCAGGGAAGTCAAGGGGAGTGCTCCTATTAGGAGGATGGGACCTCACACACGAGGGGTGTCATGCTTCATCATCGGGCAGTTCCTCGGTGGACCCGGCGCTGCAATGCCCAACAGGCCCCTCAGGAGGGCTCTTTACCGGAGTTCTTTCCTTTTTAGCGGACGTGAATAGTGAGGTTCGAATGTGGTGTGCAGGTGCGAGTAGAATGAGGGGAGGGTGTGTGTGCTAAAAATTACTAAATATGATCCAAAAACTATTTTAATTGTTGGGCCCTTTTGTCATGATTAAAAACATGAGTTTGAGCTGGTGATAGATATAATGGTCTATCTAGGCTCTGATTAGTATAAGTCAAGGGTCAACATGTTTCATGCCTCTTACTGTCCACAAGGATCACAGCATTTCATCAGGACCAATTCAACTTCATCTACTCAAACAGGGATCAATTGTGAAATATATGCAAAGCATGCCCTGTATACCTTACATAAATATGTAGTGTGTTTCCTGGGGGCAGAACAGGGGGGGGCGCGGTGAGCCCCACCGTGATACCGGACACACTCACAGATCCCGTATTTCAAGAAAATTGTGTTATCCTTTCTGCCGTGAGATCATGTTGTATACAGTAGTGGAAAGAGTTTTTAAAAAAAGGTCTCAATGTATGAAGATGGCTGTGCTGGTTATGTTAAAGTTGAACACACCTAGTCACAATAAGTAACAATATGAAATGTAACTGCATGCATTCACCTTCTGTTAATTATAGCAGTGTTATGGACAGCATGATCATGCACTTACAAAATCTACAAATATTGTCACCAGGTCACTTGTGGTGTTTAAGTGTCCTTTACGGATTTACTAATTTGAACATATCTGTTTTTAATATTACCTCTTTTTACCCTACCTCATCTAGGTCTGCCCCCAGGAAACATGCTACATATTTATGTAAGGTATATAGGGCATGCTTTGCACATATTTCACAATCGATCCCTGTTTGAGTAGATGAAGTTGAATTGGTCCTGATGAAATGCTGTGATCCTTGTGGACAGTAAGAGGCATGAAACATGTCGACCCTTGACTTATACTAGTCAGAGGCTAGATAGACCATTATATCTATCACCAACTCAAACTCACGTTTTTAATCATGACAAAAGAACCCGAACTTTACAATAGTTTTGGATCCTATTTAGTCATTTTTAGCACACACACCTCCCCTCATTCTATTCACACCTGCACACCACATTCGAACCTCACTCTTCACGTCGGCTAAAAAGAATAGAACTCCGGTAAAGAGCCCCCCTGAGGGGCCCGTTGGGCATTGCAGCGCCGGCCCAACGAGGAGCCACCTGATGATGAAGCATGACACCCCTCAGGTTGTGTAAGGGCCCTTGCTCCTAATAGGAGCTGGACTTCCCTGGGTTCACCACACCAGGATAACTAGATTCCCACATAGGAACTGCACACTCCTTGTTTTTCTAATGTGAATGTGCACCTGATTCAGTAAAAGCAGCTTTTTGCACACTAATAGGTGTCAGTGGTCTGTTCTGCACCCTTTTGTCCAATATGGACTCGGGGGGCGGATGGCGGGAGAGGTCTGCCCCCCCGGGAGATTTGGAAGGGTGGTGCAGGCCAGACGGACTGCAGGATTAGGATTGGTAGGCAGTGGGCGGAGGCAGGGTTAGGAGCCATCTTAGGCATTTTACAGGGATAGCCAGTCATTATTTTGCTATTAAAACCCCACAATGGCTGGTCAGGTACGCAGGGATATTTTTTGAGTTCTTCCCACCCTCCCTCTTCTACCGAGGTTTGGGGTGTTATTCGAGGCCCCCTTCTTTTTGCGGAGCAAGTGCACATAGATAAGGTTTGATGAGTTATTAGATTGTCGCTGATGGGGCAGGTGCAGCGGTTGACAGGAGGTTTGCAGAGGTTAAATGGTTGTATTGACAGTTGGGGGGGTTCAGTTTGAAAGCCGGGGTGGGGAGGTGGGGTACGTTGAAATTTTTGCAGAGGACAAGTTGAGTGACTACAGGGTTATCAGTTTGATAAGGTATAGGTTGTACGGAGATCAGGAATGAGACATGACTAAGGGAGTTTGTTAGGGGACGGGACTTAGGGATGGGGGGAAGAGGAGGGATAGGTAGATAACTAATGTATAGTGAGGCAATGTTAGTTTGCAAGGCATGGTTGCCTAGGGATGTTTAATGTGAATGTGCAGCATCTTCATTAAAAGGGACCTTTTACAAAAAATAGGTGTCAGTGGTCTGGTCTGCGTTCTCTTAATCAATGCCCTATTGGCCAGTCCCACCCTGGTTCTGTGATGAAACAGTCAGGTAACCAGATACGTTCAGTTTCTAGTGGATACACTTGATGACCATCGTTTTATTTATTTTTTTACACTGGACTGTATATGTAGAGTGGAAAAATGTACAAAGATTTTGGGGGTAAATTTAAAATACCAAGGGGAGCCAAGAGCTATCATCAAACACAAATAACACCAAATCAAGTTCAGATCACGGGCATATGTGCAAGGCCATCCACACCAAGAAGTTAGATTACTGCGTTTGAACTCTCTCCCTCTTGGGTCAGCCGGCACCTTCGGCAGCACAAACCTGATGAAACTGAAGATCCCCGTCAGGCGCGCAACACCCATTGGGCGGAACAGGCTTCAGCAAACCCCCCCCACCACCCTTCAGCTGCCGTTGGCTGGGCTGCCCAGGCTGGAGTTGGTGTCTGCCAGCCTGACCTTCAAGTAGGGTGACCAACCGTCTGTAAATTTTATGGACCGTCTGTGATTTGGATCTCACATCCATTGTCCGTGATGATCCCTTTTACGGACGCCTTTTGTCCGTAAGTTGGGGAATTGCAGGGAGCAGCGCTGTTCCCCTGCGAGAAGCCTCAGGTCCCTGATGGCGTAGCCTTGCACTCCTCCTCTGAGCACAAGAGCAGCCCCACCCCACCCTTTGTCATTCTGTATGCGGCCGATTGACACATACAGAATGACAATGGGCCAGTCTGGGCTGTTAAAGCATGTAGTGGGCCTCCTCCTGCCTCGGTCTAGGGCAGGACATTCTGTTTTAACCGTACATAAAGAAAAATGTTGCACCTCACGAAAAGAAAGAAATGTTCAGAATCCAGTTCATGTAAAGAAGCCAGCGAAAGTAGTTAAAAAGAAGGGGTTATAATTCTTTTACAGTCCCATCATTTTAGAATTGAAGCATTTTCAATATTATATACAACAAAGCCATAGTTGCTACTTTTTTATTTTATGCAACTAACAACCATTGACAAAGCCAATAGTCCTGGCTTGTTGTAGGTGTGATGTATTATATATCTGGATGCAATAACAGAAGTAGCAGAACACCAGTTGGGCAGCACACTATGCTAAGCACAGATCTTTAGCTAGTGTTTTAAGCCACACCCTTAATTACATAGGACAGGCCCTTTGGAGAGACCCCCAAGTTTTTTCAACCCACTTAAAGCCCTGAAAATAACACCATGTCACAGTCACCTCAGGTCCCTGCACTGGGCATCATGCATGACTCATGACTTCCAAGTTTTCAGATTGCCTAGGTGCAGGTGCATAGTGAACCTTCCCACCACCCCACCCCTTGCTTTAGGAACTACAGCAAGGGCAAAGTTCTTGATGGGCCTCTTCTGTCTGCAACTCTGCAGACAAAGGCTCAGCTCATAATTAATGTGAAAAGGTGGGTGAGTAAGTAAGTGAAGAAATGGGTAAATGGCTGGATGGATTAGTGAAGGGATGAATGGAGGAGTGAAAGGGTGAACGGATGGACAATGAGAGAAATGATGGATGGATGAGTGAGTGGACAGATGCATGAGAGAAAGGGTAAATAAATAAATGTATGGGTGGAATGGTGGATGTATGGGTGGAATGGTGGATGTATGGGTAAAAGGGTTGATAGCTGGGCAAAAGGGTGAATGGATGGGTAAAAGGGTGGATGGATGGGTAAAAGGGTGAATGGATGAGTGAAAGGATGGATAGATGAGTGGAAGGGTGGATGATGGGCGAGTGAATGGGCGGATGGATGAGTGAAATGATGTATGGATTGATGAATTGATAAATGAAAGGGTGAATGGATGGAATAGATGAGTGAGAGGGTGGATGTAAGGATGGATGAGTGAGTGAAAGGGAGGGTAGATGGGCAAAAGGATGGATAGATGGATGAGTGAAAGGGTGGATAGATGAGAGAAAGGATGGATGAGTGATAGGGTCAATGGATGGATTCATGAGTGGATGAGTGGATGGATTGTTGGGTGGATGGATGGATGGCTGAAAGGATGACTAAGTGAAAGGGGGATGGAGAGAGAAAAGGAGGATGGATGGATGAGTGAAAGTATGGATGGATGATTGACAGGATGGATGGGCGAATGGGTGTATGGATGAGTGAAAAGAAGGATGTAAGGATGGATGAGTGAAAGAATGCATCGATGAGTGAAAGGGAGGGTGAAGAGCTGGAAGAAGGGATGGATGAGTGAAATGGTGAATGGATGGACAAATGGGCAGATGAGTGACTAGTTGAATGGATGGATGGATGAGTAAGTGAAAGGATGGCTGGATGGGTGAGAGGGTAAATGGTTGGATGGATGAGCGAATGGATGGATGGGTGAAAGGATGGATGGATGACAGATGATTGAATGAAAGGGTGGATGGAGGGATGGATGAGTGAAATGATGGATGGAAGGATAGATGATGGCTAGGTTTGGATATGGATGGGCACACAGATGGAAGGACAGAATGAATGGTGAAAGACTGAATAATAGATGAAAGAATAAATGGATGCCACACTCCCGGGTGACTCAACCCAACATCCCAAACCGCCACATGACGTCAGGCAGCAAGCGCGGAACTCAGGCTTGAAATGCTGCTTCTGCCTGCCAAAAAGCAGAAACGAATTCCTTGTACGGCACTGCGGTACCACAAGAGATGTTCCACTGTATGTGCCACCGGGAAACAGCACGAGCAGCTCCTGCCTGCCCCGAGGCCATGAGAAATGCATGAGGGCACAGCTCTGTGCAGCCCTTCTGGGGGGAAAGGCAGGCAAGACAACATAACCTGAAATTTCAGACAACAGCACCAATGTGACTCGAGTCCCTTCCACCACAAATGTTTTCTTTTAAAAGTTTGCACCCCTAAGAATATTGCGCCCGGGCAACCACCCCTGGGGCCCACCCCACGCTACGCCACTGCCTACCAGTATGGATGACATCTAACTCTTACACCTTGTAGCCCTCAATGTCTTAAGTATTATTTCCTATACATTGATTTTCACTTTTTTAAGTCATTGTCTCTATATAATATATGTGTGATGTAATGCACTCTGACACCCTGCCGTATATACTTCAGATGAGTAGCTCTCATTTCGATTTAGATGCCACGCAAAGTTACCTTGCATGGCTTTGAGTGGCCTCATAAATCATGACTGAGGCGATGCAGTGCAAATCGCTGCGTTGCCTTACTCTGCGCCCCGGAGGTGTTCTATGGGCATTGCAGTGGGTTTTCCCATGCAACACCAATGGAATTTGATGCTGCCCCAGATTTACAAAGTCATGTAAACCTGGAGAAGTGCCAAATCTGTACGCTTCACAAGATGACGCGTAACGAGGAGAAATATGTTCATTTCTCCTCATTATTTCCTCTTTTTATGTGTGCTGCATTCTGCAGCACACATAGAAAAAGGAAAACACCTATTAGCATCACTTTTGTGCAGGAAGGTGCTCCTTCCTGCACAAAAACAATCCTGCATGCAACGGAGGCAAGGGTGCCTGCGTTGGCGCTAGGCTGCAGAAATGGCACCAGTGCAGGATGAAAGGACAGGAATGCACCATATTGCTAAAATATGATGCATTCCTGTCCTTTCACTTTGGCATAGGGCAGCCCAGCAAGGTGACTTGTTGCACTGCCCAATGCCAAAAATCCCATAAATAAGCCACTAAGAGGCGAGACAGTTGTCATGTGCACCCTAAATGTGGCCTAGATTCTTATAATACATGTAGAAGCATTATAGACTATTAAATCAAATGCAAGACATTTTTTTTACAGTGCTCACGTATTTCAAGGTACTGCCATGTACAATAATAAAAGGAGGTATGGTGAAATTAAATATTGCCTAGGATCACACCATTTATTCAAGCAAGGAAGTTGGGATTGAACTCAGTTTTTCGGGTTCTCATTGTGAATTTCAGACACTAGATGGCTATTACTTTCTCCTGTTTTATATCACAGGTACTTTGTTTTTAATTCGTGCTGCATGAGGTTAGAGTGTGAGCGGCAGTGGCAGTGAAAAGCCTCTGCCAAACTTGGCTCTTTTTGGTCTCAAGGGTCTAAGAGGACCTCAAGGTGAGCCAGAGCAAGGCATCTGTCTCGAGCTTGGCTTGAACCTTCAGTCACTCAACCAACTCTAAGTCCCGCTGGACATGGATTTGAATTTGAATTCCAACAAAAGCATCTTACCTTTTCATCCTTCTGGGATCGATAAAATAGCTAACCAAATCCTGCAAAACTATAAAATATCCTGTAGCCTGTGTAATGTAGAACACACATTTATATATTTAACTTAAACAGTTTTCAAGCAATGCTAAGTTTACAATGTGTTGTATACCAGAACCCCTATAAATACAAGTCTCAAAAGTACAGAAGGGCCTCAGTTATGTTGCTTTTTTTAAATCACAGCACTTGCAGATATCTTAATTATGTTGTGTGCTGTGGAGTAATGGTTAGTCATTCAGAATTAGGTACAGCTTTAAAGCACCATCAATGATGCTTTTCAAAAACGTTTGAGATATATTTTTAAGTGTTGTAGTTTGTAGTGCCCACCTTTGTACCATGCTTAAAACTATTTTTTTAAACTTTATTTTCATTTTTAATTTAACAATGTTACAGTAGCCCTCAACCCATCTTCTTATGTTATATACAGTATACAGCAATGTGTTATTCCATCTGAGAGGATGCAATGCAACTATTATTTACACAAAAAGCAGCATATTCCGTCTTAACATAATACACATGAGCAATCGTACATCATGTAGCCCCCGTCCGACCGCCACCTCCTTTGCCCGCAATATTGCACATTTAGCTTTTAATTACGTCCTGCCTGGTTTGTGTGTCCCTTACACGATTTCAATCCTCTCCAGGACCCCCAGCTCCTGGCTACCTAACCAATTCCTGTACTATCCTGGCTCTCCGTGTCTGCCTCTGCAGCTGATTTACGAGTTAGGTAAGCTTGATACGGTTCCCAAATATTCTTAGGTCTACATCGTGTCGGTATGAGAGCATTATAGCAATCAGACTGAGTGTTACAATACGCTAGATCAGAACACCATTCTGCAAGTGTAGGCCCTGGCCCTTTCATCCATCTCAGGGCTATCCTTCTTTTGGCTATTAGTAGTGCCAGCGCTGTCAACTTCCTAACACTTTTGGGTAGTGTCTTGACATATCTTAGTAACGCCACCAGCGGTGTCATGGGTATGTTTGTCTCCGTCATGTCCCATAGTGCCCCTATGACCTCAGTCCAGTACTTGTGAAGTGTTGGGCAGTCCCAGGCAAAGTGTGTAAAATGTGCCCCTGCAGCCCCACATCTATCACATTTGTCGTTGGTTCTCAGTCCATACCTAAGCAACCTGTTAGGCGTGTAATACGCTCTCTGCAAAAAATTAAAATGGATAAGCCGGTGCCTGCCATTCTGTGATACAATTTTGGTGCTGGCACAGCAGTACAGCCATTGGTCCTCTGTTATTTCTACCCATAGTTCGTCACGCCATTCCTGTAGGGCTTTCGAATATTTAGAGTTGCTGCTCGATCTTATGTGTGTATAAAGTGCAGTTATTGCCCCCTGTACTGAACGTGCTTGCAATAGGTATGTCAATATGGCATACTCCTGTGGCTCTTGCATAGTCTCTGCCAGCACATCTCGTAGTGCGTGCCTTGCCCTATAAAAGTGGTATCTCTCAAGTTGGGTAGCTCCCAGTGCAGCGTCCTGCAGTTGGTCCCAATTTTTTACCACACCCTCAGTGAAGAAGTCTCAAACTGTACTTATTTTTAGCTTGCGCATAGCTTGGAGAAACGCCTTGTCCCTGTGGTTCTGCAGCCATACACACCATTCAAGGGGCAGTTTCGGGGAGTATAATAATTCAGTTTTATGCAATCGGGCCGCTCTTTGAAATTGAGCTCTCGTAGTCCCAACTGGGTCTATGACATGATATTTCCTTTGTGCCTTCTCCATCAAATATTGCGGAAGTGTTAATGGGCACACTTCTTCTCTTTCAATGTATAAGTGTGGAGTGTTATAAGGACCGTGTATCCAATGCAGAGCGTGCATTTGGTGCGCTGCACAGTAATATGTTTCAAAGTCTGGCGCATTTAGCCCTCCAGCCGAATATGATTTAGTCAGTGTCTCCCACTGTACCCGCGGCTGTTTTCCAGCCCATGCTAATCTAATCATTAGTGAACGCAAGGTACGAAAAAATGTTTTTGGTAATGGGATTGGGATATTGACAAAAAGAACAGCAGTCTTGGGAGAACAATCATTTTCATGAGTGATATGCGCCCCAGAATCGACAACGGCAGCCTGATCCATCTCTCTATAGTTTCAGTAAGTTTCTGTATGGCCCGGCCGTAGTTTTCTCTAATCACCACATCCGGGTATGAATGGACCTGTACCCCCATGTATCGTATGGATTCTGTAGTCCATGATATTGGGTAGTCTACCTGGTGCGGGGAGGTATTCTCAGTTAATGGATATACTAATGACTTGTTCCAGTTTAATCTGAGGCCTGAGTGTTGGCCGAATCTTACCACCTCATGTAAGATGAGCGTTAAGTTCTGTTCCGGGTTGCGCACATATAATAAAGTATTGTCAGCGTATGCGGACATTATTAATGAGTATTGTGGGATTCTTAGGCCCTTATGCCCGTGGTACTCCCTAAGAACGCGTGCCAGTGGTTCTGCTGTTAAGGCATACAGAAGGGGAGAAAGCGGGCAGACCTGCCTTGTGCCTCTGGTAATTCTTATGGGGCGTGAGACCAAGCCGTTAACATGTATCCGTGCCGTTGGGCCATGCTTAAAACTTTGTGTTATATGCCGTGGCGGCTGGTGAAGTTTGAAAGTGGTGCGGCTGTGGGGGGGACAACGTTGGGGGTCGTAACATAGCGGGGGTGTTTGGGGCAATTCCCCCATGCAATATTTTTAAATAAAAGGGGTGAAATTATGCATTTTTCATTAGAAGAAATCACTGCACAACTCAATCAATATCACACTCACGTTTCCTCTCAAAAACGATTAAAGAATACAATAGTTGTCACCAGAAAGTGTCAAATGAATTCACAAATTAAAGCCTTTGCTGGCTCCAAGCAGCCTTTTCCTGATTTCTACGGAGCAGCAACACCATTCCTGACTGCCACGTCCTTTGCTTCACATTGTAGGAGGCCCGCTCTTTGAGGAAAGTGAGAATATAAAAGATAAAGGAGGGAATTAAACCATCGGGGAACTGGATTTCTGTTGCCTTAGGTTAGAAACTGCTCACTGGAATTCCTCACCAGTTCAAACGGGCCTCTCACTGAGGTAAGTGACTGGCAGAGTTCGTGGATGATCAAGCACTGTCAAACATGAGACTTGGCGGGCAAATGAACTGCTAATTTTTTTAAGCTTACCCACTCCAACAAACTCTAGACTCCCCTCTTAGTTTTGACCATGGTGATCATCATTCATCATTCAGTGGAATGCCTCTGTCATTTGTTAATGTTTGTATAATGTTGTACTAAATAGTTCATTTATAATTTATAAAAACCTTGATGACCACACAAAGGACAACATTATGTGTCTATAGTCCTTCCATAGTTATTAATATTATTGTCTTCAATGTTTTTTCATTTATAAGACAGAAGCATTTTACAGTACATTAATTCATCACTTAGATCCTGTCATGACTATATCATATCACAAACTCAAATGCCGGCAAGGCGAACTCAGCCCATCATCCTTCCAAGTAACTTTGGGTAATATTAACACTGTTATTTTTTAGCACTAAATGTAGAAAAAACTGCAGTATTAAACATTATGTAAAATACAAGCTATTATTATGAAATACATATTTGAAAATTAGGTAAATTGTGATAGAACTTCAATGTGTACATCTCATGAAACTATTGATATTAATCTTATGACCAAGACAACTTATTCCAACCAGAATTCATCTTCTGATGTCACATCAACATTATCTATGCTCAGTGTTAGGATATATGGATACGATCTCCTAATTCAACGAAGCCATTATCTGCGTATTCATTATGTAATGCTATTAATGCTCCCATGAGCTATGCTGGCATATCATCTTCATTTCAAATTTTACCCAGAAGAAAAGAGCAACAAACCTCACTTGTGCTCAGTTATTTTTAAATGATGGTTCTCCGGAGGACCACAATTAGTGTATCACAAATTACTTTTCCCAGGGATGCAGCCACCATGCCTAGATGAGAATTTTAAGCCGTAACATTTGCAGTATGAAGGAACTGATCTCTCACTGCATTGACCCAGAGAAATAGCCTGCATTATTCATATAGTTATGTGCTAACATGTAAAAACTAATAATGTGACTATTTAATTGAATAGGTGATCGGCAACAACTGAAAGTATGCTGAATTGCCTGAAAAATGACAGTGCCAGCTAATCAAAATAATACAACATCTTACACAAAGGAAATCTGGGGCTAATCATTAAAGCGTTGGCCATTAACAATGAATGTATATAAAATCTTAAAACAAGTGCACATTGTAGGAGGCCTGCTCTTTCCCTTACAGTCAGAGGCACTCCAAGATAGGCGAGTCATAAACCAGTCAGCAGTCTGAAAGGAATGCAGGGTGTGGGGGAACATTAATTAATCTACGGCCTACCCAGAAAACACAACGGCCAGTCAAAAGAGTATTTTGTTCTTTCTACTGCTATGGGTTACGAAATGACATCTGCTCAGACTCTAAGACACCAGTTCTCTGCTGCTGACCCCGAGCAGACGTCAGCGGTGCAGGTTGAGGGTTGCTACTGCACACTCGGACAACAAGGAGAGTTGATAATGGGGAATAAGCAGGGCACAGAAGTTCGTATCGTCAGTCTCCAGGTGAAGAAAGGAGAAAAAACCCGCCTGCACAGTGCTGTGCCTGCATTTTGCTCTAAACACACCCAGTACTCGTGAACACAGGTTCACAGCGTGCACACGTAGCACAACTCATTTCACAGTTTTGCGAAAATGCCCGGTGCCGCTTCTATTTCTGGACACTGTACAGTATAGGACTGTTGGGACCAGGTGTGACAGTTAATTCAAAGTCGGGTCTCCCTCTCCAACTCTGCTCATGCCATGTGTAACCTCCCTTGGACCAACCCTCGGCACCTCCACCTCGACCCTGTCACTTGCAGTCTTAGGCATTGTGAAGCCCCCAGGCCTTCTCCCTTATTAGGAATGATGGGTATTTGGCATGCCGCGTGACCAGGCCGGTATGTACCCTCTTCCTGAAGGAATGCTGGACTACAAAGATACACAGGTGCCGAAGGAAGGAGAAATGCCACACAAAATGTTCTTTGTTGCTTCCGATGCTCTCAAACTTTATTTACCTTACACAGAGGTGGGTGGAGGGCACCTAAGGCGGCTGAACCTAAGCTACAAGCTCCTTTCTTGAAACCTGCAGCAGCATGCCCACTGTCTTCTATGTCGCACGAGTCTGCTGGCACTGGAACTTCAATGGCGTCCCTCACTTAATCTAGGGCGGGAAGCATACACCTCGAGTCTGCGCAGTGTGTCTTTAAACCACTGCGCAGACTCGATTTCTTTGCTTCTTGCCTGCAGCCTTAACCCCGCCCTTTCCCACCTCCTCACTGGGTGGAGTGAGTGATGTACACTGACCCTACCCTGAAATGAGTTAGGAGAGGGTGGGGTGACATGGGCTCCACTACCAGATTGACGTGAAGCACCGGAGCTACAGGGCTTCAGCCTGAAGCGCCCGGGGCTAACTTTACCCACCACGTCAATAGGGGTGGAGATTACCCCCGAGGCTCTGTCTTTGCCGAGTTGATGACCTCACAGAACCCAGAGCGGTGAGATCGTCAGCCCCGCAAAAGAAATTGGCTTCGCAGGCACCAGCACGCACAGAACTACATAAGGGGAGAGTGCAGCAGCCATCAGGCCAGTCAGCAGGATCGACTCGAGTCACTCGAGCAGGTGTAAATGTGTTTTTTTTTGTGTTAATACTGTAACTGAAGCTTGTATTATTGCTAGCGAAAAATATGGATTTAGTTTTCCTAGTGCCTCGGGAAAAAAATAAAGGGGGCGGAGCCCCTCCGCCCATGACTAGAAACCGCCCCTGGTTATATGAACTTAAGTGGTTAAAGCCACTGATTATGTTTGGCCTAGTTAATTTTGACATGTATGGTAGCTCCTGGTACAGCACATATCCACATCGCAAGCCCCACAACCACAACATTTTTCCTAGGTAAATTTCAACAGGCCTCCCTTGCCAAAATGTACCTGGGAAAAACTTTGCTGGGGGATAAGTGCATTGGTGCAGAGAACACTAAAATCTGTATCTTATGTCCCATTTTCAGACAAAACTCACAATTGATGCTATTTATCACACTGAATAAATTGAGACCCCCTCTTAGTATCTAACTTAACATGTGCAATAGATATCACACTCTCCTCCAAGTCATTTGTAATCAGGGCCTAAGTAGAATTATGTAGTTCACAGTACAAAATTGTGCAGTCCTATTGAGCATAATTTTCAATGTGTTTTTGGGGAAAGATATATGCATGCAATATTGCTAGATACACTTAAGCTTGGAATGGAGCCAAGAGGAGTGAGAGATGCAAATACCTAACACCAGTACATAGTTGACTGACTCAGCTTTGTGGGGTTGTTAGGATTTGGGACCGATTTGCAGTAGGGGTGTCATCTTTTATGCATCTTTACTGCATCCCTGCATCTGAGGTGGTTTGGGATGTTTCTTATCTTTGCAGGGAGTGAGTTTTAAAATGGTGCTTTGAGGACAGAGAAGGACGTTCCATCAGTGTGTAGCTTCCTGAAGGAAATGAATGAGGGCTGGGATGCCAGTTTTGGGGCCAGAGTTCTAGTCTGTGTGTATCAGTGAAGCTTTGTTTAGATTCCCCTGTTGGTAATAAAAAGTGATTTGAAAGAGGAACATCGGACCAAGTATTTTGAAATCAGGAGATACTAGGGCAGGCAAAGAAGAACTCCTTGGAAGCAGGAGCTGCCCACCTTCTACATAGGGCCTCAAGGCAGACCTCTCATGATCCTCGCTATAATAGTTTCATTTAGCTGAGGAGACAGCTGGAGGGAATGTGGAAGGGAGAAATGACTTCTTTGAGGGCAGAGGCCAGCATGGTTGTATTGTCTTCTGCAATAGTTTATAAGGAAGAAGGCTATGTTAGCAGGAGGAGCAGTGCTTAAAATGGATGATACTTTGTGAAGGTATTTCCTGTCCCTGCAATGATTGCTTCCTGCTCAGATGAGCCAATATGTTAACTCAAATGAGGTTGGGATTAGGTTTGCAGGGTCTAGTGATTGTGCCTAATTTCCTGCCTGCCCCAACAAATCAGAGACTAGTTTGTCTGCAGTCTCGTCTTTTTCTCACACTATGTTACTCCAAAATGTTATGCAATTGTTCCAATTTAGCCCCATCATTCTTATTAGACGACAGACTCATGCATCCAAAGTTCTTTCTGGGATTACTTCGTCATACTGCTACTAAGCTTCCACCCCAAGAAGTCTATTTCATAAGTCCTTTGCTTCACAAAAGAATTCAATAGAAATCTGCAAGCATTGTTATCAGTAATTACATTCTCATTCTTTGTGTACCGTTGTAAATTATTTTCATGAATGTTATTGCAATTTAATAATCTGCTCCCATTTGTGTTCAGGGGTATGTTGCAGGTTTGAATGTCAACCCTGAGCTGCCATGGCATTTATTCACTAAAATGGCAGCAATAGCTGTAGTGGCATCAAAGGTTGATCCCTTTACCAATGCTTATCTCCACAACAGCTACTTATTTGCTGCCCATTGGCTAGGTAGAGGGACTGGAATGTAAAGAATACATAAGACTGTTAAAGCTCTGTTTATTTTCTGATCCTTTTACTTGGACAAGTGGTACTGAGTGCAGTGCGATGAGTGCCAAATGGAAAACTAGGTCAACATCTCTTACCCTTGGTACTCCCAGATTGAGACCCATCTGTGATGTGGGGGTATCATCTATAATCAAGCTTGTGTGCTCAGTTTCTATCCTTACTGTATGCTATTAGAGCAAATCTTATCAAACATGGGTAGTGTTTCTTGCTAAATGACTACCCAAGCATTTCAAATTCAAAAATATTTGGTGGGAGTTGTCACAAAGTACCAAATAATATATATTCAACATTCTTTGTGCTATAGAGCTAGGATATGTGGCAGCTTCCCCTAAACAGCTACAAATCTGTTTACTATACTAACATCATATTCAGAAAATAACATAAAAGTATTGTGTGCAGGTAAATGAAGCATGAACAAAGCAGTAGCTAAATAAATGTCCTTAAACTGCATTATTTGCTTCCAATTTTCAAAACCTTTCTTTGGTGGAAGGATGGTGAAATATCTTGTAAAAGACTTTTTTAAGACTAGTTAGGTTGACAAAACTGGCCCAGAGTGTTTGGAGTGTACGATTTGCCCGAGATTGTGATGTAAAATAGAATCTGGTGTTTCACATTGCACCAGGTTTACTGGCCTAATGTGTATTAAAATAGAACATTTTTCATTCACTGTGCTAAAATTCCTTGAGAGTCCCAAAATCATGTTATGCTGAGAATAATGTTACTGACCCTGTTTGCTCAGTTACGCCCCTGATCACCATGGTAAGAAAAGGGAAAGAAAAAAAAAGGTTTTGAAGGCAAAAAATATTTAGAAGAATCTTCCTGTCCGTTTCTGACCGTCCCATGCTCCCCTTTCAGAAAAGATCCGAAGACATCTGAAGCCAGAAATTCTTACGAATGACTTGCCCCATTTTCTTTCCCTACATGCATTATTCGCAGCTGTCCTTGTTTACCTTTGAGACAGTGATTTGTTTGTCCTTGTGCAGACGGGCTGTTATGAATTTGCGCGCTTTTGTCAATGCATGTCTCAGATTCTATCACAGTGAAATTGTGTTAAGATCCATCCACACAACTGTCCCCCCACATCTCGCCAGGTAAACCCTGTGCTATGTAAACTGGGCACCACTTCACTCCAGTCAGTGATGCAGCCAGAGTGACATGGGTCGAAGAGCGAGGAAAGAAATGGACCTTCTGGTCGCTGTTTCCACCGTGAAATACAGCAATTATCAGGGTTCAGTGGACCCCTCGGCCTCTGTGCCACTGCACCTGCTGTACTAATGGAAGCTATGCCCCTGACACCAATCTATGTCCGAGCCAGGCACAATCAATGTAAATATCAGGAGCTACATGATGTACCTAAACCAGCTGGAATTTTCGGCATAGTGGTTCAGTAGCTATGCGAAAACCATACGTAAAATACTGTTTAAAGATGAAACTTTGCTGCTGATCAACTGGAATGTTACCCACGGTTGTGTGGCCCCAGAGAAAGCGACAAGGGTGATAAGCAGGAGGCCTGCCAGTGCGCCGCAAGAGGAGGCAAAGGCAATCAGACATTCAGTAACGAGACAGACACACTCAGTGCCAGCCGCACGATCGCGGCTTCTGGGATTTCACACCTGAAATGAACCGCGTGAAAGAGGGACGTTAATGGGATGCGAAGGTTGTAAATATTACCGAAGATGTCACTTTTAGCATTTTTATTTGTTTCTGCAGAGCGAGGAGAGGGTGATTCTACCTGTCTCTTTTCCCACATCCCCAGCTCTGCACCTAAACTGCTGTTGATGAAGCCTCTGTAGGTAAGTATGTACTTACTTATAGATGTGTGCATGCATGCATATATATATATTTATATGAATATATACGTTGCTAGATATATAGATACCGATATAGATGATGGCATGTGGAGTAACAGAGCTCTGTACTTCAAAGGAGATGTGGCAGACATTTCAAGGTCGTGTAATTCAGAAAAGGACGTTTGGAGATTGTGGGCATTTGTGCTGGGATAAGGTGAGCAGTGTGAGAGTGGAGTCTCTCTACGAAGTAGGGGTGAGGGGCTCCATAAAGAGGAGTGTCTTCAGCTCTTTCCATAACTCCTGGAATGGTGAGGTAAGACTGAAGCGCAGTCATACTGTCCCATATTCTGTATGGACAGTGGCAGAAAACTTGACTAAAGTAGCCAGGCAATGTTTTGTTTCATGTGTTGCTTTGGACCCCAGAGCTGTTTAATATTGGCGTGGCACCGATTGCCACTGTTTGGAATATGATACAACAAATTATAAAGATAATTTTGGCCTGGAGGGACAAACTATGAAGATCCCATCCTATTTCTTCATTCCCTAGATGAGATGTGCAGCATTTCTTCATTCCCTAGATGAGATGTGCAGCATTTCTTCATTCCCTAGATGAGATGTGCAGCAGCTTGATGTTCTAATAGTGTCGGTGTGGGATCATAATTACAATCAAGCAAGGCAACTCAAACTTCAGGTTGTAGAAGGCCACTGCTTACATAGCAGTTGTAAAGCCCACTTAAAAGAGGCGTGACATGATCCAGCACAGGTGTGAGAGTTGACAGCAAGCTATCTTTAAATGGAGACATGGGGTTTCTAGAGGAGAGGTCGGTGGTGAATCAGAGCGATTCTGCATCTGTATTATGATTTTTGGTGTGAATCGACCAGGTTTTTCTAAACAATAGGAGAACCAGCGCTGGATCCACGCTTTTGTAATGGTGCTGATGATAATGATTCATTTTGATTTGCTTGGGTTCAACTTGACACCCATGCCTGAATGACTGAGAAAGAGTGTTTCAGGCAGTACAATGGCTTGATGTCCCTACTTGAGTGTGGATAATTTTTGGTAAAGTTGGGTGATGCCTGCATATCAGTGAATCTTTATTCATAGCTTAGCAAGGAGAACTTCAAAGGTTTATACAGGTAGAAGATCACTGAGAGAGGATGTTTATCAGACTCTAATGGCCACTAATGACCACTGGGATCAGCAGATGTCCAACTGGCTGTGTTGTGCTCATCAGAGAAGTAAGACAGAAAATATTGAAATGTTGTCTTGGTGATTCCCATTCATGTTGACATGATGATGTTGAGGAAATGATGGTCAACGGCTGCTGGGAGGTAAGGTGGGATGTCAATGCTGGGTTCTCCTTGTCTTTTATAAGGAAGGTGTCAGTCACGTTGTGGTTGAGAACTGTTTTGTTTTGAAACCAGATTTATGATTATGGAGAAGACAGAATGTTTTGAGCTTTTAAGGTGGGTCAGTTATTGGCTAGATTTTCAGAGCATTGATTGACTTCTCTTGTACATGAAGGATCTACCTTATATTTTTTAGTGAGTTGGGGAATTTCTCATATGATAGAAACATTAATTACATTCAGAAGTGATGAAACAGTTTTTATTGTGAGGGATGCCATGATGGAAAAGTGAAGGACGCCATTTGTATATGTTGCTGCCTTCTGAACTGCGAGTAGGTCTTGGCTGTCTGCAACTGAAAATCATATTAATAATGGACACTTTGAGTATGTATTGTAGTGGCATGGGCGGCAACATGGTAGTTCAGGGCTGATACTATATCTAAATGTATTGATAATTTGTTCAAAGAATATGTTCAAGTTCAGTGGGGGTAATGTGGTGAAACAATGTGTTAAGTTTGAAAGTAGGCTTTACTTCTAATGGAAGCTGTTGTGAAGGTTAATGTACAGCAGGTCGGCTGGCTGCAGCGAAGCGGATTTTGTTGTGAAAGAGAGATTATTTTTGTCAGACTGCCCTGGGATTGTATGCAATATAATTTCTTGTTTTCAGATGAAGAATCTGTTGTTGCTGTGTACCAACGAAGGAAGGGTTTTGTGGATCATTATTTCATTGGAGTGTGGATGTCAATTGTTTGTGGGTTGCATATCATGCCTTAGTGTGTTGACAGACATGTCTTTGGATGAAGGAAACTCACTCTTGACTGGTTTTATGTCTAGATTGCAGTGATGTGTAGCTGGTGTGTTGTGGATGCAGAAAGGGACGGCAAAATGGTCTGTCAAATATTTGAGGGGTGGCAGTCAAGGGACGACATTGAATTGATGATTAGTCCAAGAGTACTGCCCAGGGTGTAGGTTTGCTCCTTGATGTGTTTTTGTCATTATCCCCATCCCTCTCCATGGATTGATAGGACAACACTCAGGGAGATTGGACTAATTTTCCCATCGTCCCTCTCACATGGGCGATCCTGGAGTCCTTTACCTGACGCTTCCCTTTCGGAACCAAGGGCATTTGGGAGGTTGGACTAGATTTCCCTGCACTCTCGCACACCAGTACCGCCAGAGCTTGTGAGGAGCACTGTCTACTTGTATAATTATTTAGCCTCGGATAATGCGGGAGCAATTCCACAAGACTAACACACCCTTGAGCAAAATATGCATAAATATTATCACTCTGCCGATTCTTAGCCATTCGTCCTTCCAGGAACCACTGGACTATGGTCACATGAATCATGTTCTCCTTCCTCTTTAAACACATAAAAAGACGGCCCGATCCTGGGCTGGTCAGTGTCATAGGAGTGCGGGGAGCAGAACAGGTGCAAGGGAGGACGATGTCCCTTGGTGTAGTAAGTGAAGGGCCAAAAGAATAAGTGAGTCCTATTCCGAAATGAAGGGTAAAAACTATGGGCCCGATTTGGATTTCAGGCGGAAAGCCATCTGACAGTCTGTCGGAGGCTTTCCGCCTGACATGAATGGTTTCCCTCTGACCACCGTATTATGATGACGGCGCTCAGAGAGAAACTCGTGGGGGGATTCCGCTCATCTTCCGAAAAAGAAGAGGAGCAGAATTTTAATCCCTTGAATGACGGAGGAGCCAGCCTCGGCTCCGCCATCGGGATTACAATGCCAGTTTCCGACAGCCTTTCCTTGTCAGCCTTTCCGATGTGGAAAAGCTGTCAGAAAGTGACATGGTAGGCCCCTAGCAGGGCTCCCATCCCCCTCTGGCCCTCCACTATGGGGCCCGGGGGGCATCCCTGCACCATGTGGCAGGCACCACATGGTGCCTGCCACACAGTGCAGGGATATTTGCAAACATCCATTTTTCAATGGAAGCTTGAGCTGCTGGCCTTTTCCGCCCGCCGCACAAGCTTCCATTGAAAAATTGATGTTTGCGACTGCCCTAAGGGCGGTCACATCCTGATTCTGTGGTTGGAACCGCCAACCTAAGGTCTGGAAGTTCCAAACTGCAACTGTGTTGTCCGCCCGTCATTGTAATTTATTTATTTGGTGTTTTATAGAGCGCGAACATGACCCGTTAGGGTATCAGAGCGCTTTACAGAGAAAACATGATACATTCAAAGATTAGGAGCAAACGGACATGAGTACACTAAGGGAGAAAATACAAGCAGGAGCAAGGGAGGACTGCACAATATTAACCTCTGCCCAATAAAGTTACAGAGAGGTACGAATTATGCCATAAGCAAACATTGTCTATGATACCAGGATCGCATAGGTTACATCTGCGCAATCAAGTGAGGCTTAAAACGGGTAGGGTTATATAAATAGCAGTAAAGTGTTGCTGAGCCGCTGATTCCGTAAATGCTCTGCGAGAACTTATGGCAGGAATTTGCCCATTAGAAAAGTCTTGGCTTCCTTCTTGAATCTTGGCGGAGATGTTATTCTTCTGATGATTGGCGGCAGCAAGTTCCAGATTCTAGGTGCAGCCCCAGAGAAAGCTCTGTTGTAAGTTTTCTTCTTCCGGAAGAAGGGAGGTTTCAGTGTAAGATCCCAGGCGCTCCGGGAGTGCCTGCCTCCTCCGGATACCTCGAGTTTATGAGCAAGATATGAAGGTGACTTAGAGTGAAGTACTTTGTGTGTAATACAGGCCAGTTTGAGTTGGATTCTGGCTTCGTAAGGAAGCCAATTCAGGGCCTTCAGGTGCAGTGAAATGTGGTCGAATTATTTTGAGCCTGTTAAGAGTCTTGCGGCTGCGTTGAGGCAGGCTTTTAGGGGAGCCGTTGAGATCTTGGGCAGACCAGAGAGGGTTGCGCATCCGTATTCGATCCTAGAGATAACTAATGCCTGTACTGCCATTTTGAGGTCAGACGTGTCGAGGAAAGGTTTAAGTTATCTAAGGTAGCTCAGGTGAAACCTGGCGTTTTTGCCAGTGTGTTGATGTGGGCTCGCATGTTCAGGTTCTTGACCAGTGTGATTCCTAGTGACTTGGCTGAGTCCACTATGATCAGGGTGCAGTTCAGCGTGGATATCGATTTGGTCCATTCTAGTATGTCAGTGGAGCTTTTGGGAGGGGAAATTAGCAAGAATTCAGTTTTTTGCGCATTCAGTTTGAGCTGGTTGCTAGCTAGCCAATGCACAGAGAGCTTTAGAGCTTCGTTCATTATGAGGCCCTATGTTTTCTATCCTTTTAAAGTGGTATGACAGGGGTCGCCCGATCCCACTACCTCATGGAGCCTGAATATTTATGAGTGATGTAGGTGTCATAGACATGACAAATCTTTGACAAACACTAGCGTGTGCATGCTTAACACTACTTGCTATTTTATTTAAATTGTATTTACCTTTATGTGTGTGTTTTTAAGTATATATATATATATATATATATATATATATATATATATGTTCCAAAAATTGCTTCAGCAATTAAGGCAGCACGCCGCTGAAGGTAAGAAAACATTCTTTATTTATTCAAAACAGGCAGCTTCCCTTCCCGTATCTTTGTCCTCCTGGCCTGACGCGTTTCAATGAAATCCCTTCATCTTCTTCAGAGGCCATAGTGAGCAGTTGAAAAATAGCGTGCGTGATCACAGGCCCCTGCATGCTCCTGGAGGGCGAAATTGTGCAGAATGCAGACTACGGACACAAGCATGCAATGCGAATGGTAATCTAATTAAGGGCACACCAGAGGCCAATTGAACTGATTCAAGGAGCATGCAGGGGCCTGTGATCATGCACGCTATTTTTCAACTGCTCACGATGGCCTCTGAAGAAGATGAAGGGATTTCATTGAAACGTGCCAGGCCAGGAGGACAAAGATACGGGAAGGGAAGCTGCCTGTTTTGAATAAATAAAGAATGTTTTCTTACCTTCAGCGGAGTGCAGCCTTAATTGCTGAAGCAATTTTTGGAACATGTTACACGGCGGCTTCAGGCCGTGAAAGCGACGCACCCCCCGCTTCAATGATCATGGGGTCACTCGAGGGGAAACTTCTCTTTGAATGTGGCGCTGCAGGTTCTTGAGACAAACAGGCAGAGTCTCATCCAGAGGCTCAATGGGGGCTGCATAAACTGTCCTTTTATTTAAAAGTGAGCATTTGAACCCACTGGAGGGCGAAATTGTGCAGAATGCAGACTACGGACACCAGCATGCAATGCGAATGGTAATCTAATTAAGGGCACACCGGAGGCCAATTGAACTGATTTAAGGAGCATGCAGGGGCCTGTGATCACGCACGCTATTTTTCAACTGCTCACTATGGCCTCTGAAGAAGATGAAGGGATTTCATTGAAAAACGTCAGGGCAGGAGGACAAAGATATGGGAGGGGAAGCTGGTTGTTTTGAATAAATAAAGAATGTTTTCTTACCTTCAGCGGAGTGCGGCCTTAATTGCTGAAGCAATTTTTTGGAACATATATATATATATTCACTGTAAAAACCATAGGTTTCAGGGACGTTATAGTTAGAAATTAGTATTTAAAAAACCTTAGAAATTCACTGAAAAAACCACAGGTTTCAGGGACGTTATAGTTAGTTGGACATTTCACTCGTACAAAACCAGGGAAATTCGGCCGTTATAGTTAGTTGAGCTAACTATAACTCACGCCCCCGCAATGCACTGCTGATGACGTCACATATTACATCACTCATGACATGGTCAGTGACATCACTGATGACATCACTGAAGACATCTCAAATGACATCACTGATGACATCATCCACAGACTGGGTGTTTTAAAAAAGTTTAAGAATGTTAATTATAGAAACGCAAAGGTGTATTGAAGAATGATGGGTGTATGAGTGTCTGAATGGATGATTTAGTGGGTGCGTGACTGACTTTAAGTGAGAGATTAAACTTGTCTTAGTGAATGCATGGGTAAATGACTAACCTGTGTGAATGTCTGCATCAGTCTGTCAGTTGGTGTGTAAGTGGCTGCATGGGTTGGTGAGTAGCTACATGAGTGTCTCTATATGGGTTAATGATTGGTTGTCTGATTACCTGTATGGGTGCCTGAGTGTCTGTGTTTTGTGACTCCCTCCATGAATGTGTGAGTGGGTGATTCAGTGGGTATATGGGTTCATGAGTGTGTCTGCGAGGGGCTGTATGGGTGAGTGAGTGTGTGTATGGCTGTGTTGGTGAGGGAATGGATGTCTCAGTGTTATATGTGTGAGTAACTACATATGTGAAAGGCAGTATATGTGAATGTTGGAGTATATACGTGACTATATGTGACAGTGAGTGATTGTGAGAGTGGCTGTATGGATGAATGTGTGCTTGTGTCAGTGATTGTATAAGAGAGTAAGTATGTGTTAGTATCTGTATGAATAAGTGAGGTGATGTGTGTATAACTGTTTTGGTGAGTAAATGGCAGTGTGATTGAGTCTTTGGGTGACTCACTAGGTGTGTGAGTATCTCTGTGGATGAGTGGCAGTGTGGGTGTATGAGTGCATATATCAGAGGCTGTATTGATGAGTGACTGCGTGTATGAGTCACTGTATCAGTGAGTGAGTGGATGTGTGTAGACCTATGAATCAGTGAGTGGGTATGTACTAACTGGTATTGCTGTGTCTATGGTTTCGAGAATGGTAGTCTGTATTTTAGAGTGGGTGTATGTAAGGTTACATTAGGGTGTGAGGGGGTGCATCAGATATTAAGTGGATGATGTCATCGGTGATGTCATTTGAGATGTCACCAGTGATGTCATCAGTGATGTCACTGACCATGTCATGAGTGATGTAATATGTGACGTCATCAGCAGTGCATTGCGGGGGCGCGAGTTATAGTTAGCTCAACTAACTATAACGGATGAATTTCTCTTGTTTTGTATGAGTGAAATGTCCAACTAACTATAACGTCCCTGAAACCTGTGGTTTTTGCCAGTGAATTTCTAAAGTTTTTTAAATGCTAATTTCTAACTATAACGTCCCTGAAACCTATGGGTTTTTCAGTGAATATCAAAGGTTTTTTAAATGCTAATTCCTAACTATAATGTCCCTGAAACCTCTGGTTATTTCAGTGAATTTCTAAGGTTTTTTAAATGCTAATTTCTAAATATGCCTACATAGGTAGGACATGTGCAGAAAGAGGAAGAAAGGCGCAGAAAGAAGCAAGAGAAGTGCTGAAAGAACCAACAGAGGTGGAGAAAGAGGCCTAGTTTGACTGTACCATACAACAGACTCATACAAAGTAGCCTAATCACTAATACTTCTCCCAAGATGTCTTAAACCTCACTTTTCTCTTGAAGGTTCACTATTAATCGACTGCTCAGAATGTTAGGCCTACCTACCAAACATAAAACAGCAATCATAAACATATCACTGTTGTAAGTCTGACCAAGTTTGTGAAGGTGTGCATGCGTGTCTCTGCTTTTACCGAGTGACATGTTACATAAAAATAAACATAGAAATACTTGAATACCTGTCTTTCAAACAGCATACTCTGTAAATATGTGTACAAAAAGTTGTATGTATTTCTTTCTGCTCATAATACAGGGCACATGGGTATTCAATAGTATATTTGAGGGGCTCTATAACACCAATATACATAAGACATGTTTGCCTGTGCAACTGAATGACAGAGCAGAACTGAGAACATTTAACGACCTATAGAAGAAGCTACCCACTTTTTAAGCTACCATCTTCAGATGCATAACTCATGTGAGAATACATATACAAGTAGACATATACCTCAGACACATGAGCACGCAGACCTTTAAACTTGACAGCTTGCACTTCCCATTTGAGTACAGAAAGAGGTAAGAGAAGTACAGGAAGAAGCAAGAGATGTGCAGAAAAACAAAAGAAGTGCAGAAAGAAGGAACAGAGGTGCACAGAGAGGCAACAGGGGTTCAGAAAGAGGGAAGACGGGTGGAGAAAGAGGCAAGGGGCTGCAGAAAAAAGCAGGAGAGCTGCAGAAAGAAACAAAAGAAGTGCAGAAAGAAGAAACAGAGGTGCAGAAAGAGGCAAGAGGGGTGCAGAAAGAGATAAAAGGGGTGTAGAAAGAAGCAAGAGAGGTACAGAAAGAAACAAAAGAAGTACAGAAAGAAGGAACAGAGGTGCAGAAAGAGGCAAGAGGGGTGCGGAAAGAGGGAAGAGGGGTGCGGAAAGAGGGAAGAGGGGTGCAGAAAGAGGTACAATGGGTGCAGAAAGTAGCAAGAGAGGTGCAGAAATAAGCAAGAGAAGTGCAGAAAGAAGCAAGAGAGGTGCAGAAAAACGGATGAGGGGCGGAGAAAGAGGCAAGCGAAGTGCAGAAAGAAGCAACAGAGATGAAGAAAGAGGCAAGAGGAGTGCAGGAAGAGGGGTACAGAAAGAGGCACGAGGGGTGCAGAAAGAAGCAAGGGAGGTGCAGAAAGAAGCAAGAGAAGTGCAGAAAGAAGCAACAGAGATGCAGAATGGGGAAAGTGGGGTGGAGAAAGAGGCAAGAGGATACAGAAAGAAGCAACAGAGTTGCAGAAAGAAGGAATAGAGGTGCAGAAAGAGGCAAGAGGGGAGCAGAAAGAGGGAAGAGGGTGCAGAAAGAGGCACAAGGGTTGCAGAAAGAAAGGACAGAGGTGCAGAAATAAAAAAAGAAAAGTGCAGAAAAAAGCAACAGAGGTGCAGAAAGAGGGATGAGGGGTGGAGAAAGAGGCAATAGAAGGGAAGAAAGAAGCAACAGAGATGCAAAAAGGGGGAACAGGGGTGGAGAAAGTGGCGAGAGGGGTACAGAAAGAAGCAAGAGAGATGCAGAAAGAAACAAAAGAGCAGAAAGAGGCAAGAGGGGTGCAGAAAGAGGGAAGAGGGGTGCAGAAAGAAGCACGAGTGGTGCAGAAAGAAGCAAGAGAGGTGCAGAAAGAAGCAACAGATGTTCAGAAAGAAGCAACAAGGGTGACAAAAGAGGGAAGAGAGGTACAGAAAGAGGCAACAGGGGTGACAAAAGAGGGAAGAGGGGTGCAGAAAGAGGCAAGGGGTGCAGAAAGAAGCAAGAGAGCTGCAGAAAGAAACAAAAGAAGTGCAGAAAGAAGGAACAGAGGTGCAGAAAGAGGCAAGAGGGGTGCAGAAAGAAACAAAAGAAGTGCAGAAAGAACAGAGGCGCAGAAAGATGCAAGAGGGGTACAGAGAGAAACAAAAGAAGTGCAGAAAGAAGCAAGAGAGGTGCACAAAGAGGCAAGAGGAGTGCAGAAAGAGGGAAGAGGGGTGCAAAAAGAGGCACGAGGGGTGCAGAAAGAAGCAAGAGAGGTGCAGAAAATCAAGAGAAGTGCAGAAAGAAGCAACATAGATGCAGAAAGGAGGAAGTGGGAGAAAAAGAAGCAAAAGAGATACAGAAAGAAACAATAGAGGTGCAGAAAGAAACAAAAGAAGTGCAGAAAGAAAGAACAGAGGTGCATAAAGAGGCAAGAGGGGTGCAGAAAGAGGGAAGAGGGGTGTGAAAGAGGGAAGAGGGGTGTGAAAGAGGCACGAGGGGTGTGAAAGAGGCACGAGGGGTGTGAAAGGCATGAGGGGTGCAGTAAGGAGCAAGAGGGGTGCAGAAAGAGGGAAGAGGGGTGCAGAAAGAAGCATGAGTGGTGCAGAAAGAAGCAAGAGAGGTGCAGAAAGAAGCAACAGAGGTGCAGAAAGAGGCAACAGGGGTGACAAAAAAGGGAAGAGGGGTGGAGAAAGAGGCAAGGGGGTGCAGAAAAAAGCAAGAGAGCTGCAGAAAAAAACAAAAGAAGTGCAGAAAGAAGGAACAGAGGTGCAGAAAGAGGCAAGAGGGGTGCAGAAAGAGGCAAAAGGGGTGCAGAAAGAAGCGAGAGATGCAGAAAGAAACAAAAGAAGTGCAGAAAGAAGCAACAGAGGTGCACAAAGAGGCAAGAGGAGTGCAGAAAGAGGGAAGAGGGGTGCAAAAAGAGGCACGAGGGGTGCAGAAAGAAGCAAGAGAGGTGCAGAAAGAAACAAAAGAAGTGCAGAAAGAAAGAACAGGTGCATAAAGAGGCAAGAGGGGTGCAGAAAAAGGGAAGAGGGGTGTGAAAGAGGCACGAGGGGTGCAGAAAAGAGCAAGAGGGGTGCAGAAAGAAGCAAGAGAGGTGTAGAAAGAAACAAAAGAAGTGCAGAAAGAAGCAACAGAGGTGGAGAAGGAGACAAGAGGGGAGCAGAAAGAGGGAAGAGAGGTGCAGAAAGAGGCACAAGGGTTGCAGAAAGAATGGACAGAGGTGCAGATAGAGGCAAGAGAAGTGCAGAAAGAAGCAACAGATATGCAGAAAGGGGGAAGTGAGGTGGAGAAAGGCAAGAGGGATACAGATAGAAGCAAGAGAGTAGCAGAAAGAAACAAAAGAAGTGCAGAAAGAAGGAACAGAGGTGCAGAAAGAGGCAAGAGGGGAGCAGAATGCAGGGAAGAGGGGTGCAGAAGAGGCACAAGGGTTGCAGAAAGAAGGGACAGAGGTGCATAAAGAAGCAAGAGAGGTGCAGAAAGAAGCAACAGAGGTGCAGAAAGAGGGATGAGGGGTGGAGAAAGAGGCAAGAGAAGTGCAGAAAGAAGCAACAGAGGTGCAGAAAGAGGAATGAGGGGTGGAAAAAGTAGCAAGAGGTGCATAAATAAGCAAGAGAAGTGCAGAAAGAAGCAAGAGAGGTGCAGAAAAACGGATGAGGGGCGGAGAAAGAGGGAAGCGAAGTGCAGAAAGAAGCAAGAGAGGTGCAGAAAGAAACAAAAGAAGTGCAGAAAGAAGCAACAGAGGTGAAGAAAGAGGCAAGAGGAGTGCAGGAAGAAGGGTGCAGAAAGAGGCACGAGGGGTGCAGAAAGAAGCAAGAGAGGTGCAGAAAGAAGCAAGAGAAGTGCAGAAAGAAGCAACAGAGATGCAGAATGGGGGAAGTGGGGTGGAGAAAGAGGCAAGAGAATACAGAAAGAAGCAACAGAGTTGCAGAAAAACAAAAGAAGTGCAGAAAGAGGCAAGAGGGGAGTAGAAAGAGGGAAGAGGGGTGCAGAAAGAGGCACAAGGGTTGCAGAAAGAAGGGACAGAGGTGCAGAAAGAAGCAAGAAAGGTGCAGAAAGAAGCAACAGAGGTGCAGAAAGAGGGATGAGGGGTGGAGAAAGAGGCAAGAGAAGTGCAGAAAGAAGCAACAGAGGTGCAGAAAGAGGGATGAGGGGTGGAAAATGTCACGACTTGCTCCCTGCTTTCCCGTGTCCACCACCAGGGGGCTGAACTGGGGGACTTTCCAGTCCTCTAATAAACTTCCAGACCCTCCCCTGCATTCAAAGCCTGACTTCCAGCCATTTGGACATTTATTGGGAACTAACATCCATTCCCAGTCCGTGCCGGGTTTTGTGAAGCCAGCCTACTCATGCCTGAAAACTCCATCACCCAGGATTCCCTGCTCACTGCTTAGTCTCCACCCCTGCAGGCCAAGGATGGGTGGAGGAATTCAGATCACCTGTGGCTGGCTGCTGCTAGCCTGCTCACACCAGCTGCATATGATTACTGTGAGCTCTTTTAAGCCCCAGCTCCCTTCAGCCCAGTGTTGGTCATTGTAAGCTGTTTACCGGTGAGACCAATCCTTGTTTCCAGTGCTTCCTGAGCCTTTGCTATTGTTTCCAGTATTTCCTGAGCTTTAGTCCTGCCTTTTTCCAGACCTGCTGCTATTTTCCTTGTACCTGATTTAGCACTGCCTGCAGTGCTACCTGGTTTCTTAAGTTCCTGAGCTATATTTTTCTTGTGCCTGACTTGCACTGCTTGTAGTTCGCTCTTGACTCCTTGTTTCCTGAGCTGTAGCCATTTTCCTGTTTCCTGAACCAGCACTGCTTGCAGTGCTTCCTTGATTCCTGAGCCTTTACGTTTCCTTGTTCCTGACCTGTAGTGCTACTTTGACCCCTGAGCCTTTGCTCAATTCTTGCCCCAGCTCTGCATCCTATGCTACTTTGTTTTCTGGTTTCCTAACCCTGCACTATTCTAGTACACCCTTGTAGCCTCCCTTTCTGTATATCCTTTTCCAGTCCCTGCCTTTCATCCCATCTCCTTGGTTCCAATTCTAGTTTGCTATCTTTCTATTCTGCTGTCTTACTTCTGTTACCTTGTATGTTTGTTACCTGCTTTCTGCCAAGTGTGCCCTGTGTTTTCCTTCCTTTCCTGTTAAGCACTCCTCCTTGCTAGCTCCTTGTCTATTGTGCTTGTGCTTGTCTACCCCTTTGCTGTTACTGCCTTGCGTGTTCCTGTTTGATCGCCAGGATCCGTGGGCACAGCTGACTACCTAGGTGGTGTTTCTTGTTCACTGTGAGTATTGTCTTTGAGTTTCTGTTATAACATCACCATAGGTATAAGCTCCACAGACCCTGCCTTTGTATACATATCCTATATGTGGGTATTTCCAGTTAGTGTCTGTAACAGCAATTGTGGGTAAGGAACTTACTGAGCTTCAGTCTTACCGTGTGGAGCTCCTGAGTGCTTTACCCCACACATCCCTTTATTGTTAATGTTGTTTTATGTTTAATTGTATTGCACATCCGTCCTGGGTTTAGTGATTCTGAATGCTGAGCCGCCTCATGAGTGCCCTTCTTTTCTAAGTCTCACCCTTCTTGTTCACCTCTACAGGCTTCCCCTTTGGATCCCTTTTCTTCTCTGTCTTCCTGTGTGATCCTGGGCAGCGCTGTACTCCTCTCTGTGTTTGTTTTCTACCCTGTTCCCAGTCCTTACCCAAGTCCCTGACTGTGTTCCCCACATAGTCCCGGATAGGCCCTGACAGAAAAAGTAGCAAGAGAGGTGCATAAATAAGCAAGAGAAGTGCAGAAAGAAGCAAGAGAGGTGCAGAAAAACGGATGAGGGGCGGAGAAAGAGGGAAGCGAAGTGCAGAAAGAAGCAAGAGAGGTGCAGAAAGAAACAAAAGAAGTGCAGAAAGAAGCAACAGAGGTGAAGAAAGAGGCAAGAGGAGTGCAGGAAGAAGGGTGCAGAAAGAGGCACGAGGGGTGCAGAAAGAAGCAAGAGAGGTGCAGAAAGAAGCAAGAGAAGTGCAGAAAGAAGCAACAGAGATGCAGAATGGGGGAAGTGGGGTGGAGAAAGAGGCAAGAGAATACAGAAAGAAGCAACAGAGTTGCAGAAAAACAAAAGAGGTGCAGAAAGGCAAGAGGGAAGAGGGGTGCAGAAAGAGGCACAAGGGTTGCAGAAAGAAAGGACAGAGGTGCAGAAAGAAAAAAGAAAAGTGCAGAAAAAGCAACAGAGATGCAAAAAGGGGGAACAGGGTTGGAGAAAGTGGCGAGAGGGGTACAGAAAGAAGCAAGAGAGATGCAGAAAGAAACAAAAGAAGAGCAGAAAGAGGCAAGAGGGGTGCAGAAAGAAGCACGAGTGGTGCAGAAAGAAGCAAGAGAGGTGCAGAAAGAAGCAACAGAGTTGCAGAAAGAAGAAACAGAGGTGCAGAAAGAGGCAACAGGGGTGACAAAAGAGGGAAGAGAGGTGCAGAAAGAGGCAACAGGGGTGACAAAAGAGGGAAGAGGGGTGGAGAAAGAGGCAAGGGGGTGACAAAAGAGGGAAGAGGGGTGGAGAAAGAGGCAAGGGGGTGCAGAAAGAAGCAAGAGAGCTGCAGAAAGAAACAAAAGAAGTGCAGAAAGAAGGAACAGAGGTGCAGAAAGAGGCAAGAGGGGTGCAGAAAGAGGCAAAAGGGGTGCAGAAAGAAGCGAGAGGTGCAGAAAGAAACAAAAGAAGTGCAGAAAGAACAGAGGCGCAGAAAGATGCAAGAGGGGTACAGAAAGAAACAAAAGAAGTGCAGAAAGAAGCAACAGAGGTGCACAAAGAGGCAAGAGGAGTGCAGAAAGAGGGAAGAGGGGTGCAAATAGAGGCACGAGGGGTGCAGAAAGAAGCAAGAGAGGTGCAGAAAATCAAGAGAAGTGCAGAAAGAAGCAACAGAGATGCAGAAAGGAGGAAGTGGGAGAAAAAGAAGCAAGAGAGATACAGAAAGAAAGAGAGGTGCAGAAAGAAACAAAAGAAGTGCAGAAAGAAAGAACAGAGGTGCATAAAGAGGCAAGAGGGGTGCAGAAAGAGGGAAGAGGGGTGTGAAAGAGGCACGAGGGGTGCAGAAAGGAGCAAGAGGGGTGCAGAAAGAAGCAAGAGAGGTGCAGAAAGAAACAAAAGAAGTGCAGAAAGAAGCAATAGAGGTGGAGAAGGAGACAAGAGGGGAGCAGAAAGAGGGAAGAGAGGTGCAGAAAGAGGCACAAGGGTTGCAGAAAGAAGGGACAGAGGTGCAGAAAGGGGGAAGTGAGGTGGAGAAAGGCAAGAGGGATACAGAAAGAAGCAAGAGAGTAGCAGAAAGAAACAGAAGGACAGAAAGAAGGAACAGAGGTGCAGAAAGAGGCAAGAAGGGAGCAGAATGCGGGAAGAGGGGTGCAGAAAGAGGCACAAGGGTAGCAGAAAGAAGGGACAGAGGTGCAGAAAGAGGGATGAGGGGTGGAGAAAGAGGCAAGAGAAGTGCAGAAAGAAGCAACAGATGCAAAAGGGAGAACAGGGTTGGAAAAAGTGGCGAGAGGGGTGCAGAAAGAAGCAAGAGAGGTGCAGAAAGAAGCAACAGAGGTGCACAAAGAGGCAAGAGGAGTGCAGAAAGAGGGAAGAGGGGTGCAAAAAGAGGGAAGAGGGGTGCAAAAAGAGGCACGAGGGGTGCAGAAAGAAGCAAGAGAAGTGCGGAAAGAAGCAACATAGATGCAGAAAGGAGGAAGTGGGAGAAAAAGAAGCAAGAGATACAGAAAGAAACGAGAGGTGCAGAAAGAAAGAACAGAGGTGCATAAAGAGGCAAGAGGGGTGCAGAAAGAGGAAAGAGGGGTGTGAAAGAGGGAAGAGGGGTGTGAAAGAGGCACGAGGGGTGTGAAAGGCACGAGGGGTGCAGTAAGGAGCAAGAGGGGTGCAGAAAGAGGGAAGAGGGGTGCAGAAAGAAGCACGAGTGGTGCAGAAAGAAGCAAGAGAGGTGCAGAAAGAAGCAACAGAGGTGCAGAAAGAGGCAACAGGGGTGACAAAAAGGGAAGAGGGGTGGAGAAAGAGGCAAGGGGTGCAGAAAGAAGCTAGAGAGCTGCAGAAAAAACAAAAGAAGTGCAGAAAGAAGGAACAGAGGTGCAGAAAGAGGCAAGAGGGGTGCAGAAAGAGGCAAAAGGGTGCAGAAAGAAGCGAGAGGTGCAGAAAGAAACAAAAGAAGTGCAGAAAGAACAGAGGCGCAGAAAGATGCAAGAGGGGTACAGAAAGAAACAAAAGAAGTGCAGAAAGAAGCAACAGAGGTGCACAAAGAGGCAAGAGGAGTGCAGAAAGAGGGAAGAGGGGTGCAAATAGAGGCACGAGGGGTGCAGAAAGAAGCAAGAGAGGTGCAGAAAATCAAGAGAAGTGCAGAAAGAAGCAACAGAGATGCAGAAAGGAGGAAGTGGGAGAAAAAGAAGCAAGAGAGATACAGAAAGAAACAAGAGAGGTGCAGAAAGAAAGAACAGAGGTGCATAAAGAGGCAAGAGGGGTGCAGAAAGAGGAAAGAGGGGTGTGAAAGAGGGAAGAGGGGTGTGAAAGAGGCACGAGGGGTGTGAAAGAGGCACGAGGGGTGTGAAAGGCACGAGGGGTGCAGTAAGGAGCAAGAGGGGTGCAGAAAGAGGGAAGAAGGGTGCAGAAAGAAGCAAGAGAGGTGCAGAAAGAAGCAACAGAGGTGCACAAAGAGGCAAGAGGAGTGCAGAAAGAGGGAAGAGGGGTGCAAATAGAGGCACGAGGGGTGCAGAAAGAAACAAGAGAGGTGCAGAAAGAAACAAAAGAAGTGCAGAAAGAAAGAACAGGTGCATAAAGAGGCAAGAGGGGTGCGGGAAGAGGGGTGTGAAAGAGGGAAGAGGGGTGTGAAAGAGGCACGAGGGGTGCAGAAAGGAGCAAGAGGGGTGCAGAAAGAAGCAACAGAGGTGGAGAAGGAGACAAGAGGGGAGCAGAAAGAGGGAAGAGAGGTGCAGAAAGAGGCACAAGGGTTGCAGAAAGAATGGACAGAGGTGCAGAAAGAGGCAAGAGAAGTGCAGAAAGAAGCAACAGAGATGCAGAAAGGGGGAAGTGAGGTGGAGAAAGGCAAGAGGGATACAGAAAGAAGCAAGAGAGTAGCAGAAAGAAACAGAAGTACAGAAAGAAGGAACAGAGGTGCAGAAAGAGGCAAGAAGGGAGCAGAATGCGGGAAGAGGGGTGCAGAAAGAGGCACAAGGGTAGCAGAAAGAAGGGACAGAGGTGCAGAAAGAGGGATGAGGGGTGGAGAAAGAGGCAAGAGAAGTGCAGAAAGAAGCAACAGATGCAAAAAGGGAGAACAGGGTTGGAAAAAGTGGCGAGAGGGGTGCAGAAAGAAGCAAGAGAGGTGCAGAAAGAAGCAACAGAGGTGCACAAAGAGGCAAGAGGAGTGCAGAAAGAGGGAAGAGGGGTGCAAAAAGAGGCAAAAGGGGTGCAGAAAGAAGCAAGTGATGTGCAGAAAGAAACAAAGAAGTGCAGAAAGAAGGAACAGAGGTGCAGAAAGAGGCAACAGGGGTGAAAAAAGAGGGAAGAGGGGTGGAGAAACAGGCAAGGGGGTGCAGAAAGAAGCAAGAGAGCTTCAGAAAGAAACAAAAAGTGCAGAAAGAAGGAACAGAGGTGCAGAAAGAGGCAAGAGGGGTGCAGAAAGAAACAAAAGAAGTGCAGAAAGAAGCAACAGAGGTGCAGAAAGTGGCAAGAGGGGTGCAGAAAGAGGCAAAAGGGGTGCAGAAAGAAGCAAGAGGTGCAGAAAGAAACAAAAGAAGGAACAGAGGTGCAGAAAGAGGCAAAAGGGGTGCAGAAAGAAGCAACAGAGGTGCACAAAGAGACAAGAGGGGTGCAGAAAGAGGCACGAGGGGTGCAGAAAGAAACAAAAGAGGTGCAGAAAGAAGACAGAGAAGTGCATAAAGAAGCAACAGAGATGCAGAAAGGGGGAAGTGGGGTGGACAAAGAGGCAAGAGGGATACAAAAAGAAACGAAAGGTGCAGAAAGAAACAAAAGAAGTACAGAAAGAAGGAACAGAGGTGCAGAAAGAGGCAAGAGGGGTGCAGAAAGAGGGGAAAGGAGTGGAGAAAGAGGCAAGGGGGTGCAGAAAGAAGGAAGAGAGCTGCAGAAATAAACAAAAGAAGTGCAGAAAGAAGGAACAGAGGTGCAAAAAGAGGCAAGAGGGGTGTAGAAAGAGGCAAAAGGGGTGCAGAAAGAAGCGAGAGGTGCAGAAAGAAGCGAGAGGTGCAGAAAGAAACAAAAGAAGTGCAGAAAGAAGGAACAGAGGTGCAGAAAGACGGAAGAGGGGTGCTGAAAGACGGAAGAGGGGTGCAGAAAGAGGCACAAGGGTTGCAGAAAGAAGGGACAGAGGTGCAGAAAGAGGCAAGAGAAGTGCAGAAAGAAGCAACAGAGATGCAGAAAGGGGGAAGAGGGGGGGAAAGAGGGAAGAGGGGTGCAGAAAGAGGGAAGAGGGGTGTGAAAGAAGCACGAGGGGTGCAGAAAGAAGCAAGAGGGGTGCAGAAAGAAGCAAGAGGTGCAGAAAGAGACAAGAGGGGAGCTCAAAGATGGAAGAGGGGTGCAGAAAGAAGCAAGAAAGCTGCAGAACGAAACAAAAGAAGTGCTGAAAGAAGGAACAGAGGTGCAGAAAGAGGCAAGAGGGGTGCAGAAAGAGGCAAAAGGGGTGCAGAAAGAAGCAAGAGGTGCAGAAAGAAACAAAAAAAGTGCAGAAAGAAGGAACAGAGGTGCAGAAAGATGCAAGATTGGTGCAGAAAGAAACAAAAGAAGTGCAGAAAGAAGCAAAAGAGGTGCACAAAGAGGCAAGAGGAGTGCAGACAAGAAAGAAGAGGGGTGCAGAAAGAGGCACGAGGGGTGCAGAAAGAAGCAAGAGAGGTGCAGAAAGAAGCAAGAGAAGTGCATAAAGAAGTAACAGATATGCAGAAAGGAGGAAGTGGTGGAAAAAGAAGCAAGAGAGATACAGAAACAAGAGAGGTGCAGAAAGAAACAAAAGAAGTGCAGAAAGAAAGAACAGAGGTGTAGAAAGTGGCAAGAGGGGTGCAGAAAGAGGGAAGAGGGGTGTGAAAGAGGCACAAGGGGTGCAGAAAGAAGCAAGAGGGGTGCAGAAAGAAGCAAGAGAGGTGCAGAAAGAAACAACAGAGGTGCAGAAAGAAGCAACAGAGGTGCAGAAAGAGACAAGAGGAGCAGGAAGAGGGGTGCAGAAAGATGCACAAGGGGTGCAGAAAGAACCAAGGGATTTACAGAAAGAGGCAAGAGAAGTGCATAAAGAAACAACAGAGATTCAGAAAGGGGAAGTGGGTGAAGAAAGAGGCAAGAGGGATACAGAAAGAAACAAGAGAGGTGCAGAAAGAAACAAAAGAAGTGCAGAAAGAAGGAACAGAGGTGCAGAAAGAGGCAACGGGTGCAGAAAGAGAGAAGAGGGGTGTGAAAGAGGCATGAGGGGTGCAGAAAGAAGCAAGAGGGGTGCAGAAAGAAGCAAGAGAGGTGCAGAAAGAAACAAGAAGTGCAGAAATAAGCAACAGAGGTGCAGAAAGAGACAAGAGGGGAGCAGGAAGAGGGGTGCAGAAAGAGGCACAAGGGTTGCAGAAGCAAGGGACAGAGGTGCAGAAAGAAGCAAGAGAAGTTCAGAAAGAAGCAACAGAGGTGCAGAAAGAGGGATGAGGGGTGGAGAAAGAGGCAAGAGAAGTGCAGAAAGAAGCAACAGAGATGCAAAAGGGGTAACGGGTGGAGAAAGTGGCAAGAGGGGTACAAAAGAAGCAAGAGAGGTGCAGAAAGAAACAAAAGAAGAGCAGAAAGAAGGAACAGGGGTGCAGAAAGAGGCAAGAGGGGTGCAGAAAGAAGCACGTGTGGTGCAGAAAGAAGCAAGAGATGTGCAGAAAGAAACAAAGAAGTGCAGAAAGAAGGAACAGAGGTGCAGAAAGAGGCAACAGGGGTGAAGAAAGAGGGACGAGGGGTGGAGAAAGAAGCGAGGGGTGCAGAAAGAAGCAAGAGAGCTGCAGAACGAAACAAAAGAAGTGCAGAAAGAAGGAACAGAGGTGCAGAAAGAGGCAAGAGGGGTGCAGAAAGAGGCAAAAGGGGTGCAGAAAGAAGCAAGAGGTACAGAAAGAAACAAAAGAAGTGCAGAAAGAAGGAACAGAGGTGCACAAAGAGGCAAGAGGAGTGCAGAAAGAGGGAAGAGTGGTGCAGAAAGATGCATGAGGGGTGCAGAAAGAACCAAGAGATTTACAGAAAGAGGCAAGAGAAGTGCATAAAGAAACAACGGAGATTCAGAAAGGGGGAAGTGGGTGAAGAAAGAGGCAAGAGGGATACAGAAAGAAGCAAGAGGGGTGCAGAAAGAACCAAGAGGGGTGCAGAAAGAAGCAAGAGAGGTGCAGATAGAAACAAAAGAAGTGCAGAAAGAAGGAACAGAGGGGTGCAGAAAGAGGCAAGAAGGGTGCAGAAAGAGGCAAGAAGGGTGCAGAAAGAAGCAAGAGATGTGCAGAAAGAAACAAAAGAAGTGCAGAAAGAAGGAACAGAGGTGCAGAAAGAGGCAACAGGGTTGAAGAAAGAGGGACGAGGGGTGGAGAAAGAAGCGAGGGGGTGCAGAAAGAAGCAAGAGAGCTGCAGAACGAAACAAAAGAAGTGCAGAAAGAAGGAACAGAGGTGCAGAAAGAGGCAAGAGGGGTGCAGAAAGAGGCAAAAGGGGTGCAGAAAGAAGCAAGAGGTGCAGAAAGAAACAAAGGAAGTGCAGAAAGAAGCAAAAGAGGTGCACAAATAGGCAAGAGAAGTGCATACAGAAGTAACAGATGCAGAAAGGAGGAAGTGGCGGAAAAAGAAGCAAGAGAGATACAGAAAGAAACAAGAGAGGTGCAGAAAGAAACAAAAGAAGTGCAGAAAGAAAGAACAGAGGTGTAGAAAGTGGCAAGAGGGGTGCAGAAAGAGGGAAGAGGGGTGTGAAAGAGGCACAAGGGGTGCAGAAAGAAGCAAGAGGGGTGCAGAAAGAAGCAAGAGAGGTGCAGAAAGAAGCAACAAAGGTGGAGAAAGAAGAGGGGAGAAGAAAGAGGGAAGAGAGGTGCAGAAAGAGGCACAAGGGTTGCAGAAAGAAGGGACAGAGGTGCAGAAAGAGGCAAGAGAAGTGCAGAAAGAAGCAAAAGAGGTGCACAAAGAGGCAAGAGGAGTGCAGACAAGAAAGAAGAGGGGTGCAGAAAGAGGCACGAGGGGTGCAGAAAGAAGCAAGAGAGGTGCAGAAAGAAGCAAGAGAAGTGCATAAAGAAGTAACAGATATGCAGAAAGGAGGAAGTGGTGGAAAAAGAAGCAAGAGAGATACAGAAACAAGAGAGGTGCAGAAAGAAACAAAAGAAGTGCAGAAAGAAAGAACAGAGGTGTAGAAAGTGGCAAGAGGGGTGCAGAAAGAGGGAAGAGGGGTGTGAAAGAGGCACAAGGGGTGCAGAAAGAAGCAAGAGGGGTGCAGAAAGAAGCAAGAGAGGTGCAGAAAGAAACAAAAGAAGTGCAGAAAGAAGCAACAGAGGTGCAGAAAGAGACAAGAGGGGAGCAGGAAGAGGGGTGCAGAAAGATGCACAAGGGGTGCAGAAAGAACCAAGGGATTTACAGAAAGAGGCAAGAGAAGTGCATAAAGAAACAACAGAGATTCAGAAAGGGGGAAGTGGGTGAAGAAAGAGGCAAGAGGGATACAGAAAGAAACAAGAGAGGTGCAGAAAGAAACAAAAGAAGTGCAGAAAGAAGGAACAGAGGTGCAGAAAGAGGCAACGGGTGCAGAAAGAGAGAAGAGGGGTGTGAAAGAGGCACGAGGGGTGCAGAAAGAAGCAAGAGGGGTGCAGAAAGAAGCAAGAGAGGTGCAGAAAGAAACAAAAGAAGTGCAGAAATAAGCAACAGAGGTGCAGAAAGAGACAAGAGGGGAGCAGGAAGAGGGGTGCAGAAAGAGGCACAAGGGTTGCAGAAGCAAGGGACAGAGGTGCAGAAAGAAGCAAGAGAAGTTCAGAAAGAAGCAACAGAGGTGCAGAAAGAGGGATGAGGGGTGGAGAAAGAGGCAAGAGAAGTGCAGAAAGAAGCAACAGAGATGCAAAAAGGGGTAACAGGGGTGGAGAAAGTGGCAAGAGGGGTACAAAAAGAAGCAAGAGAGGTGCAGAAAGAAACAAAAGAAGAGCAGAAAGAAGGAACAGGGGTGCAGAAAGAGGCAAGAGGGGTGCAGAAAGAAGCACGTGTGGTGCAGAAAGAAGCAAGAGATGTGCAGAAAGAAACAAAAGAAGTGCAGAAAGAAGGAACAGAGGTGCAGAAAGAGGCAACAGGGGTGAAGAAAGAGGGACGAGGGGTGGAGAAAGAAGCGAGGGGGTGCAGAAAGAAGCAAGAGAGCTGCAGAACGAAACAAAAGAAGTGCAGAAAGAAGGAACAGAGGTGCAGAAAGAGGCAAGAGGGGTGCAGAAAGAGGCAAAAGGGGTGCAGAAAGAAGCAAGAGGTACAGAAAGAAACAAAAGAAGTGCAGAAAGAAGGAACAGAGGTGCACAAAGAGGCAAGAGGAGTGCAGAAAGAGGGAAGAGTGGTGCAGAAAGATGCACGAGGGGTGCAGAAAGAACCAAGAGATTTACAGAAAGAGGCAAGAGAAGTGCATAAAGAAACAACGGAGATTCAGAAAGGGGAAGTGGGTGAAGAAAGAGGCAAGAGGGATACAGAAAGAAGCAAGAGGGTGCAGAAAGAAGCAAGAGGGGTGCAGAAAGAAGCAAGAGAGGTGCAGATAGAAACAAAAGAAGTGCAGAAAGAAGGAACAGAGGGGTGCAGAAAGAGGCAAGAAGGGTGCAGAAAGAGGCACGGGGTGCATAAAGAAGCAAGAGATGTGCAGAAAGAAACAAAAGAAGTGCAGAAAGAAGGAACAGAGGTGCAGAAAGAGTCAACAGGGTTGAAGAAAGAGGGACGAGGGTGGAGAAAGAAGCGAGGGGTGCAGAAAGAAGCAAGAGAGCTGCAGAACGAAACAAAAGAAGTGCAGAAAGAAGGAACAGAGGTGCAGAAAGAGGCAAGAGGGGTGCAGAAAGAGGCAAAAGGGGTGCAGAAAGAAGCAAGAGGTGCAGAAAGAAACAAAGGAAGTGCAGAAAGAAGCAAAAGAGGTGCACAAATAGGCAAGAGAAGTGCATACAGAAGTAACAGATGCAGAAAGGAGGAAGTGAGCGGAAAAAGAAGCAAGAGAGATACAGAAAGAAACAAGAGAGGTGCAGAAACAAACAAAAGAAGTGCAGAAAGAAAGAACAGAGGTGTAGAAAGTGGCAAGAGGGGTGAAGAAAGAGGGAAGAGGGGTGTGAAAGAGGCACAAGGGGTGCAGAAAGAAGCAAGAGGGGTGCAGAAAGAAGCAAGAGAGGTGCAGAAAGAGGCAACAAAGGTGGAGAAAGAGAAGAGGGGAGAAGAAAGAGGGAAGAGAGGTGCAGAAAGAGGCACAAGGGTTGCAGAAAGAAGGGACAGAGGTGCAGAAAGAGGCAAGAGAAGTGCAGAAAGAAGCAACAGAGATGCAGAAAGGGGGAAGTGAGGTGGAGAAAGGCAAGAGGGATACAGATAGAAGCAAGAGAGCAGCAGAAAGAAACAAAAGAAGTGCAGAAAGAAGGAACAGAGGTGCAGAAAGAGGCATGAGGGGAGCAGAATGCAAGGAAGAGGGGTGCAGAAAGAGGCACAAGGGTTGCAGAAAGAAGGGACAGAGGTGCAGAAAGAAGCAAGAGAAGTGCAGAAAGAAGCAACAGAGGTGCAGAAAGAGGAATGAGGGGTGGAGAAAGAGGCAAGAGAAGTGCAGAAAGAAGCAACAGAGATGCAAAAAGGGAAAACGGGTGGAAAAAGCGGCGAGAGGGGTGCAGAAAGAAGCAAGAGAGGTGCAGAAAGAAACAAAAGAAGAGCAGAAAGAATGAACAGGGGTGCAGAAAGAGGCAAGAGGGGTGCAGAAAGAGGGAAGAGGGATGCAGAAAGAACAACGAGTGGTACAGAAAGAAGCAAGAGAGGTGCAGAAAGAAGCAAGAGCTGTGCAGAAAGAAGCAACAGAGGTGCAGAAAGAGGCAAGAGGGGTTCAAAAAGAGGGAAGAGGGGTGCAGAAAGAAGCAAGAGATGTGCAGAAAGAAACAAAAGAAGTAGACGAAGAAGGAACTGAGGTGCAGAAAGAGGCAACAGGGGTGAAGAAAGAGGGAAGAGGGGTGGAGAAAGAGGCAAGAGGGGTGCAGAAAGAAGCAAGAGAGCTGCAGAAAGAAAAAAGAAGTGCAGAAAGAAGGAACTGAGGTGCAGAAAGAGGCAAGAAGGGTGCAAAAAGAGGCAAAAGGTATGCAGAAAGAAGCGAGAGGTGCAGAAAGAAACAAAAGAAGTGCAGAAAGAAGGAACAGAGGGGCAGAAAGAGGCACGATGGGTGCAGAAAGAAACAACAGAGGTGCACAAAGAGGCAAGAGGAGTGCAGAAAGAGGGAAGAGGGGTGCAGAAAGAGGTACGGGGTGCATAAAAAAGCAAGAGATGTGCAGAAAGAAACAAAAGAAGTGCAGAAAGAAGGAACAGAGGTGCACAAAGAGGCAAGAGGAGTGCAGAAAGAGGGAAGAGTGGTGCAGAAAGATGCACGAGGGGTGCAGAAAGAACCAAGAGATTTACAGAAAGAGGCAAGAGAAGTGCATAAAGAAACAACGGAGATTCAGAAAGGGGGAAGTGGGTGAAGAAAGAGGCAAGAGGGATACAGAAAGAAGCAAGAGGGGTGCAGAAAGAAGCAAGAGGGGTGCAGAAAGAAGCAAGAGAGGTGCAGATAGAAACAAAAGAAGTGCAGAAAGAAGGAACAGAGGGGTGCAGAAAGAGGCAAGAAGGGTGCAGAAAGAGGCACGGGGTGCATAAAGAAGCAAGAGATGTGCAGAAAGAAACAAAAGAAGTGCAGAAAGAAGGAACAGAGGTGCAGAAAGAGGCAACAGGGTTGAAGAAAGAGGGACGAGGGGTGGAGAAAGAAGCGAGGGGGTGCAGAAAGAAGCAAGAGAGCTGCAGAACGAAACAAAAGAAGTGCAGAAAGAAGGAACAGAGGTGCAGAAAGAGGCAAGAGGGGTGCAGAAAGAGGCAAAAGGGGTGCAGAAAGAAGCAAGAGGTGCAGAAAGAAACAAAGGAAGTGCAGAAAGAAGCAAAAGAGGTGCACAAATAGGCAAGAGAAGTGCATACAGAAGTAACAGATGCAGAAAGGAGGAAGTGGCGGAAAAAGAAGCAAGAGAGATACTGAAAGAAACAAGAGAGGTGCAGAAAGAAACAAAAGAAGTGCAGAAAGAAAGAACAGAGGTGTAGAAAGTGGCAAGAGGGGTGAAGAAAGAGGGAAGAGGGGTGTGAAAGAGGCACAAGGGGTGCAGAAAGAAGCAAGAGGGGTGCAGAAAGAAGCAAGAGAGGTGCAGAAAGAGGCAACAAAGGTGGAGAAAGAGAAGAGGGGAGAAGAAAGAGGGAAGAGAGGTGCAGAAAGAGGCACAAGGGTTGCAGAAAGAAGGGACAGAGGTGCAGAAAGAGGCAAGAGAAGTGAAGAGAAAAAAGCAACAGAGATGCAGAAAGGGGGAAGTGAGGTGGAGAAAGGCAAGAGGGATACAGATAGAAGCAAGAGAGTAGCAGAAAGAAACAAAAGAAGTGCAGAAAGAAGGAACAGAGGTGCAGAAAGAGGCATGAGGGGAGCAGAATGCAAGGAAGAGGGGTGCAGAAAGAGGCACAAGGGTTGCAGAAAGAAGGGACAGAGGTGCAGAAAGAAGCAAGAGAAGTGCAGAAAGAAGCAACAGAGGTGCAGAAAGAGGAATGAGGGGTGGAGAAAGAGGCAAGAGAAGTGCAGAAAGAAGCAACAGAGATGCAAAAAGGGAAAACAGGGGTGGAAAAAGCGGTGAGAGGGGTGCAGAAAGAAGCAAGAGAGGTGCAGAAAGAAACAAAAGAAGAGCAGAAAGAATGAACAGGGGTGCAGAAAGAGGCAAGAGGGGTGCAGAAAGAGGGAAGAGGGATGCAGAAAGAACAACGAGTGGTACAGAAAGAAGCAAGAGAGGTGCAGAAAGAAGCAAGAGCTGTGCAGAAAGAAGCAACAGAGGTGCAGAAAGAGGCAAGAGGGGTTCAAAAAGAGGGAAGAGGGGTGCAGAAAGAAGCAAGAGATGTGCAGAAAGAAACAAAAGAAGTAGACGAAGAAGGAACTGAGGTGCAGAAAGAGGCAACAGGGGTGAAGAAAGAGGGAAGAGGGGTGGAGAAAGAGGCAAGAGGGGTGCAGAAAGAAGCAAGAGAGCTGCAGAAAGAAAAAAGAAGTGCAGAAAGAAGGAACTGAGGTGCAGAAAGAGGCAAGAAGGGTGCAAAAAGAGGCAAAAGGTGTGCAGAAAGAAGCGAGAGGTGCAGAAAGAAACAAAAGAAGTGCAGAAAGAAGGAACAGAGGGGCAGAAAGAGGCACGATGGGTGCAGAAAGAAACAACAGAGGTGCACAAAGAGGCAAGAGGAGTGCAGAAAGAGGGAAGAGGGGTGCAGAAAGAGGTACGGGGTGCATAAAAAAGCAAGAGATGTGCAGAAAGAAACAAAAGAAGTGCAGAAAGAAGGAACAGAGGTGCAGAAAGAGGCAACAGGGGTGAAGAAAGAGGGAAGAGCGGTGGCGAAAGAAGCAAGGGGGTGCAGAAAGAAGAGAGCTGCAGAAAGAAACAAAAGAAGTGTAGAAAGAAGGAACAGAGGTGCAGAAATATGCAAGATGGGTGCAGAAAGAAACAAAAGAAGTGCAGAAAGAAGCAACAGAGGAGCACAAAGAGGCAAGAGGAGTGCAGAAAAGAAAGAAGAGGGGTGCAGAAAGAGGCACGAGGGGTGCAGAAAGAAACAAGAGAGGTGCAGAAAAACAAAAGAAGTGCAGAAAGAAAGAACAGAGTGTAGGAGAGTAGGATCTGCCTCTTATGGTTACCCCCACTTTTTGCTGGTGTATCACTGTTTTTCGACTTTAGTCTGGCTGGGGCCCTGCTATCCAGGACCCCAGCCTAGCTGTTTCCTCTCTAAATTGACTCCCTGTTCTTTAGGTACACCACAGATTGGATTCTGGAGTGCCCTTATAAGTCCCTAGTATATGGTATACTATGTACCAAGGGCATAGACACCCCAGAGGCCTACCAGGGGCTGAAGCATGTATTGTGCCACCCCTGGAAGGCCATCCAAAATGACACCACAGGCCTGCTACAGCAGCCTGAGTGAGGTGGTGCATGCACCCCTTACAGAGATATAGGTTCACTATATCTCACCTAACACTGCACATAGAAACCTATCAGTCACCCCTATGGCAGGCCTTATCAATCCTGAAGACAGGGAGCTTGGTTTTATGTGAGAGGGTGCCCATGCATGAGCATAGCCCCTCTGCAGCTCTCGGAATCTCCTATCCGGGGTTGTCTGTGGTGCAGCCTGACCATATACTCTTAAGTGCATTATATCTAAACGGTAAATGCTAACTTTGGGATGGCTGCATGGAAACATGTTGTGTTTGGTGTCAAACACCTTGGAATCATACCCCCACACCAGTTCCTGGTGTGGGAGTATGATCCCACCCTTCTAGAGGGAGAGACATGACAACACCGGTATACCCGGTACAAACTAAACAGAGCCTGGCATCACAAAATGGATGCTGCAGCCACAGACACGAGTCTGGCCTCCTGCTGCTGACCGAAACTCCGGCAGGGGAGGCCTGGACAATAGGTTTCCTGTCTCAGGGAGGTGTTACCACCTCCCAGACAGGCCTTAGTGGATTGGGGCTGGGTGGTGCACTCTCTGAGTGCTTTGAAGTCCTGCACTGGGGGCACATTTGGTGTCCTCGTGCATACCCCAGTTCAAACCGGTTGCAGGGGCTGCCAGCCCCTGCTCTAGCGCGAAACTGGACAAAGGAAATGGGTGTAGCCACCCCTCTTTCCAAACCCTCCCATAGGTGGGTCCCCAGAGTTAGTCCAACCCCTTTTCTTAGTATAAGTAAGGGAACCCTGGCAACAGGACTTTAGATATCCCTGGACGAAACTCTGAAGCTGAATCCTGGACCTTCGACGCTCTACATCAAGATTAGAGGACTGAAGAATCTCCCTTGGGGTCAAGGAGTGACTCCCCTGCTTGGCAGGCACCAACAAAGCATCTGTCCGGTCTGCATCACTGAAGCTCCCACCGGACGCCGAAGTCTTTGCATCACCAGAGGTGAATTTCCAGACTTCCCGAAACTGCCCTGAGTCCCCAGCAAAGCTGAGGCCCGTAGCTGTCGTGGCTAACGTGGAACCGTGACACCTGGACACCGAGCACATTTGCAAGTGCACCAATTTCCTGACATCTCTCGAAGCTGTGCTTTGGGTTCCAAGTAGCCCTAGCCCCGAGCACCAACTGCAGCAAAGATCACTGGCCTACACTTCACGAGTGTCCCGTGGGCCAGCTCCAAGTGCGACCGCTCGAGGGTCCTTCGCGATCTCTAGTCCGTTGGCTAGTGGGTCCCCACGAAGGCAACTCTTCAATTGCTTGGGCTTCTCTGGTTGCTCCAGAAGTGCCCTGACTTATCCTTGCTGGGTGAGTCCCTCAGACCTTGCTGGTCTGCACCGCAGCCTTTTCTTCATTTCCCCGTGACTTGCCGTTGCCAAGTCTTGTTGGGTCCAATCTGGTCACCGACACCGCAGCACTCGACAGACTTTGTGGGACAGCTCGATTCCAGCTCCTGGTCATCGTCGATGCCTCCTGGACCTCCTGGCTGAAGAGTCAAGGCACCTGTCAACTCACCTGAAGCACCCGACATCTGAGGGCATTCGACTATCGTGCCCCTGGTCACTGGCTAGTGACCCAGACTCTGTCCCCTCTGCTTTCAGGTCTTCCTCTTCCTCGATCCAGGCTTGGATCGCACCGGACACTCTTCCACTTCACGGCAGCAGCACTTTCCAAGAGGTCGCCATTGAAAACGACGATGATTCCCGACACCTTTTAACACGTATGCACCCGGCTTCCCTGGGTGAGGTAACTCGAGTATTTCGGTACTCACGTGGGTGTGGGCCCTAGAAACTCTTAAGTTTTAAGGGGTTAACTGGAAGTCCTCTCTGAAGTGTCCTTTTTCTTTAAAAATCTAACCGCGACTTTCCCCATAGAAGTCAATGGCGGTTTGCGGCTGTGTTCTCACACTGCACGCGTCCCCCGTGGGTCCCCTGTGTCACTACCTTGGGTGGTTCCTTGGGGTCCAAGCACTTCTACAGGCTCTAGGCCTTGTGTCTAGTTCAGTCGTGGTTCTTATACCACTATTTTAGTATATGGTTTGGTACGCCCCTAGGGCTCAAACGTGTATTGTGCTAAATAACTGCTGATATTTGACTTGTAACTTATGTACTTCGAACTCTAGCCTCATAAAGAGACTAGAGGGGTGTGTTTAAGACTAAATACATATATTTTATATATATACCTGGTGTGGTCCTCTTTCATTTGGTCACTCAAGAGATTATAGACTGTTAAAACAGGCTGCTTTACATTCCTCCAAGACTTAGCCTGAAGGCTGCTCTCCATAGCTACCACTAGGATAGCTTTCACTAAAGGTTGTCTTTAACCTATCATCCATAAGGGGTTGTTTGGACTGGTGCAAGGTGCCCACTATAACTAGTGGACAGCATATGCCAGGCCAACTTCTCACATTGGTGTGCAGCGTGTGGGATTCCAGCTTGCTATTGTTTTACCAGATAATCTCAAGTGTGTGACTAACTGAAAACCAGTAAAGGTACCTAAGGTACATGTAAATACAAGCTTAGAAATACAGTAAGTTCTACTGAACTTAGAGTTGTGTGTCAAGGGCTTAGCACACCCTTTCTACAACTCCAGAGAGTTTAGTAGACCACACTATAGTAGGTAGTGCATACACCACACCTCACTAGTAATGTCTTCAGGGCCAGGAACCAGTAGGCCCCTGCCAGGAACCAGTGGGCTCCTACCCTCCAAATATGACAACCTCCCATTCTTGGAATTGAGAGAGTTATGCAAGATTAGGAAGCTGAAGACAGGCAAAAGTGCCAACACCCAACATCTCATGGAGTTGCTTCTGCTGGATGATCTCAGAAGACCCTTAGGGTCTGAGGGGTAGGCAGAGAGGGTGGGGCAGAAGATGAAGAAGGGAACAGGGGTGAAAAGACCCAGGACCTGACCTCTGAAACTGGCCAGGAAGATGAAAATGATCTTGCCCTGGACAATCCAGCTCCTCCTGCAGATGAGGAGGAGGATCAGAATGACCTCCCTTTGTCCCACCAGGAAGAGTTGTGAGTGTGCCTAGAAGGTCCAGATCTCCTTCTCAGGAGTCTAACCATTCTGACACCTCAGTAGGGACCTCTGTTTCTTCTCATAGGAGGGAGACCTCTAATGAGAGGAAAAAGAGACTGCTCCAGTATGAGAAGCTCAGCTTAGGATCAGAAGAGAGCAGCTGGCTATAGACAGGGAGTCCCTAGAGCTTCATAGACAAAGAAGAAAGTTGGGACTAGAGTCCCATGGTGGCAGCAACTTCCCTAGTGGTAGGGAAAGGTCTTATGACCATAGAAACCTGAGCAAGATTGTCCCTCCCTACCAGAGTGGGGATGACATCCACAAATGGATAACTGCACTGGAAAGGGCCTGTAAGGTACAGAGGGTCCCTCAGGAGCAGTGGGCAGCAATCTTGTGGCTCTCCTTTGCAGACAAAGGTAGAGACAATCTCCTCACTGTAAGAGAAGAGGATGCTGATGATTACCAAGTCCTGAAGAGTGCCCTGATAGATGGGTTTTGCCTAACCACTGAGCAATACAGGTTAAAGTTCAGAGATACCCAAAAGGCACAGACACAGGACTGGGTGGACTTTGTAGATTGTGCTACCAAGGCTCTGGAAGGCTGGTTACTTGGCAGTAAGGTGTGTGACTTCAAAGGATTCTATAATTTAATCATGAGGGAGCAGATTCTTAATAACTGTCAGAATCAGTTGCTACATCAGTACCTGGTTGACTCTGATCTGACCTCTCCCCAAGAATTGGGAAAGAAGGCAGACAAATGGGTCAGAACCAGGGTGAAGCAGAAAGTACAGAACCAAGGTGGTGACCAGAAGAAGCAAAATTCCAAAAACTCTGATAAGGGTGGGGAGAAGGGTAAAGACCAGAAGTCTTCTCAAGGTCCCCAAAAATCTGCATCTGGTGGGGAATCCCAATCTAATAAAGGAAAAGGCCAAAAGAAACCATGGTGCAAAGTCTGTAAGCAAAAGACTCACTGGACAAGTGATTGCTCCAAGTCCAAAGACTCCAATCCAGCCACAATTGCCCCTAAGGCAACTGTTCCCCCTAGTCCAGCTACAAGTGGTGGTGGAAACACTCAGAATAAGGGTTTAGTAGGGTTGACCCTGGGTACTGAGATGGGCTCTGGCCTAGTCAGAGTGCCAACTCAGGCTGTCCTAGTCTGTGATGGGGGCAAGGATATGTCCGCCTTTGTGAGTCCCAATAATTTGGGCAAAGACAGACAGCAGCCTTTAATTAATGGAAGGGAGGCTTTGGCATTCAGGGACACAGGAGCAAGTGTCACCATGGTGACACAAGATCTTGTGGATCCTGGGCAGATTATACTTGGTGAAATGTACCAAGTGACCAATGCTAGCAATGTCAGAACAGACCATTCTCTGGCAGTTGTTAACTTCTCCTGGGGAGGGGTAACTGGCCTTAAGAAGGTTGTGGTGAGTGCAGACCTACCAGTGGAATGCTTGCTTGGCAATGATCTTGAAACCTCAGCTTGGGCAGAGGTGGAGCTCAGGAAACATGCAGAAATGCTAGGGATCCCTGCACATGTCTTTGCTGTGACTAGGTCACAGGCAAAAATGTCAAAAGCTGAACAGGCCCTGGATTCTGGAATAATGGACCAGGTGCCTCCCAAGAGAAGGAGCAGTAGGGTTAAGGCAGTGCCTTCCCCCTTGGCTCAGGAGGAAGATCAGTCTTTTGAGGAAGATGATCTCAGGCCTGAAGAAGGAACTGTCCCAGAGGAGCTTGAACCTGATCAGGTTGAGTTCTTGGGGACAGGGGGCCCTTCCAGGGCAGATCTGAGCCAGGAGCAGCTGAACTGCCCCTCTCTTGAACCCCTCAGACAGCAAGCTGCTGCTGAGGCTGCTGGGAATGCTAGTGGCACCCATAAGATATATTGGGATGATGGACTCCTGTACTCAGAGAGTAGAGACCCCAAGCCTGGAGCAGCCAGGAGGTTGGTTATACCTCTGAAGTTCAGGGGCTTCCTATTGACACTAGCCCATGATATTCCCTTAGCAGGTCACCTGGGCCAGAACAAGACTTGGGACAGAATTGTCCCTCACTTTCACTGGCCCCACATGTCTGAAGACACCAAGGAGTTTTGTCGCTCCTGTGTAACCTGCCAAGCCAGTGGGAAGGCAGGTGGCACCACAAAGGCCCCCTGATATCACTACCTGTGGTGGGGGTTCCCTTTGAGAGGGTGGGGATTGACATAGTTGGTCCCATGGATCCCCAAACAGCATCTGGGCACAGGTTTATCCTGGTGGTGGTGGACCATGCCACCAGGTACCCAGAAGCCATTCCCCTTAGGACCACTACAGCTCCTGTGGTGGCAAGGGCCCTCCTGGGAATTTTCTCAAGAGTGGGCTTTCCTAAGGAGGTAGTATCTGACAGAGATGCAAACTTTATGTCCAGTTACTTGACTGCAATGTGGAAGGAGTGTGGAGTGACTTATAAGTTCACCACACCCTATCACCCACAATGCAATGGTTTAGTTGAGAGATTCAACAAAACCTTGAAGGGCATGATTAAAGGGCTCCCAGAAAAGCTTAGGCGAAGATGGGACATACTCTTGCCCTGCCTTTTATTTGCATACAGGGAGGTGCCTCAAAAGGGGTTGGCTACAGCCCTTTTGAACTTTTGTTTGGCCATCCTGTCAGGGGTCCATTGTGTCTGGTGAAGGAAGGTTGGGAGTTACCTCTCAAACCCCCTAAACAGGACATAGTGGACTATGTACTTGGTCTCCGCTCCCGGATGGCTGAGTATATGAAAAAGGCAACCAAAAACCTTGAGGCTAGCCAGGAATTACAGAAAGCCTGGCATGACCAAAAGGCTGTGCTGACTGTTTACCAGCCAGGACAGAAGGTGTGGGTGCTGGAGCCAGTGGCCCCAGCAGCCCTCCAAGACAAGTGGAGTGGCCCCCATACAATTGTTGAACAGAAGGGAGAGGTTACCTATCTGGTAGACCTGGGAACTCCCAGGAGCCCCCACAGGGTGCTCCATGTCAACAGGCTGAAGCCATATGTGGACAGGGCTGACATGGGCTTGCTCATGGCAACTGATGAGGGACAGGAAGAGGAGAGTGACCCTCTCCCTGACCTGCTCTCTCAGAACCCTGATGATGGGTCAGTGGATGGTGTAGCCTTGGCAGGCAGCCTCACTGCCCAGCAGCAAACTGATTGTAGACAGGTGCTCAATCAGTTCAGACACATGTTTTCTCTGACTCCAAGTCAGACCACCTGGTGCACTCATGAAGTGGACACTGGGGACAGTCTGCCTGTTAAAAGTAAGATTTACAGGCAACCTGACCAGGTCAGGGACTGTATCAGGACAGAAGTCCAGAAAATGTTGGAACTGGGTGTCATTGAGCCTTCAGATAGCCCTTGGGCTAGTCCAGTGGTCCTGGTGCCAAAACCTCACACCAAAGATGGTAAGAGAGAGATGAGGTTTTGTGTGGACTACAGAGGCCTCAATGCAGTCACTAGGACTGATGCCCATCCAATCCCCAGGGCAGATGAGCTAATAGACACTTTGGCCTCAGCCAAGTATCTAAGCACATTTGACCTAACAGCTGGCTACTGGCAGATCAGACTAGCTGATGATGCAAAGCCAAAAACTGCATTTTCTACCCCTGGTGGGCTTTACCAATTTGTGGTGATGCCCTTTGGTTTGAAAAATGCACCTGCCACTTTTCAGAGGTTGGTGAACACAGTCCTTACAGGTCTGGAAGCCTATAGTGCAGCATATCTAGATGATATTGCTGTCTTTAGCTCCACCTGGGAGGATCACCTGGTCCACCTCAGAAATGTTTTGGAGGCCCTGCAGAAGGCAGGCCTAACTATCAAGGCCACAAAGTGCCAGATAGGGCAGAGTCAGGTTGTGTACCTGGGCCACCTTGTGGGTGGAGGCCAGGTTCAACCATTGCAGAGCAAGATCCAGACCATCATGGACTGGGCTGCTCCAACTACCCAGACTCAGGTGAGAGCCTTTTTAGGCCTGACTGGGTACTACAGAAGATTTGTCAAGGGGTATGGATCAATAGTGACACCCCTGAATGACTTAACCTCTAAGAAAATGCCCAAAAAGGTTCAGTGGACAGTTAGCTGTCAAAAGGCATTTGATGACCTGAAGCAGGCCATGTGCACTGCTCCCATTCTGCAAAGTCCTGATTACTCCAAAAAGTTCATTGTGCAAACAGATGCATCTGAGTTGGGGGTAGGGGCTGTACTGTCACAGTTGAATGATGAAGGTCAGGATCAGCCAGTAGCTTTTATTAGCAGAAGGCTGACCCCCAGAGAGAAACGTTGGTCAGCCATTGAGAGGGAGGCCTTTGCTGTGGTTTGGGCTCTGAAGAAGCTGAGGCCATACTTGTTTGGCACTCACTTCCTTGTTCAAACAGACCACAAGCCCCTCTTATGGCTAAAACAGATGAAGGGTGAAAACCCCAAACTTTTGAGGTGGTCCATTTCCCTACAGGGGATGGACTATACAGTGGAACATAGACCTGGGAGTAACCATGCCAATGCAGATGGACTCTCCAGATATTTCCACTTAGAACATGAAGACTTAACTGGTCAAGGTTAGTTTAATGTCCCTGCGTTTGGGGGGGGTTGTGTAGGAGAGTAGGATCTGCCTCTTATGGTTACCCCCACTTTTTGCTGGTGTATCACTGTTTTTCGACTTTAGTCTGGCTGGGGCCCTGCTATCCAGGACCCCAGCCTAGCTGCTTCCTCTCTAAATTGATTCCCTGTACTTTAGGTACACCACAGATTGGATTCTGGAGTGCCCTTATAAGTCCCTAGTATATGGTATACTATGTACCAAGGGCATAGACACCCCAGAGGCCTACCAGGGGCTGAAGCATGTATTGTGCCACCCCTGGAAGGCCATCCAAAATGACACCACAGGACTGCTACAGCAGCCTGAGTGAGGTGGTGCATGCACCCCTTACAGAGATATAGGTTCACTATATCTCACCTAACACTGCACATAGAAACCTATCAGTCACCCCTATGGCAGGCCTTATCAATCCTGAAGGCAGGGTGCTTGGTTATATGTGAGAGGGTGCCCATGCATGAGCAGAGCCCCTCTGCAGCTCTCGGAATCTCCTATCCGGGGTTGTCTGTGGTGCAGCCTGACCATATACTCTTAAGTGCATTATATCTAAACGGTAAATGCTAACTTTGGGATGGCTGCACGGAAACATGTCGTGTTTGGTGTCAAACACCTTGGAATCATACCCCCACACCAGTTCCTGGTGTGGGAGTATGATCCCACCCTTCTAGAGGGAGAGACATGACAGCACCGGTATACCCGGTACCAACTAAACAGAGCCTGGCATCACAAAATGGATGCTGCAGCCACAGACACGAGTCTGGCCTCCTGCTGCTGACCGAAACTCCGGCAGGGGAGGCCTGGACAATAGGTTTCCTGTCTCAGGGAGGTGTTACCACCTCCCAGACAGGCCTTAGTGGATTGGGGCTGGGTGGTGCACTCTCTGAGTGCTTTGAAGTCCTGCACTGGGGGCACATTTGGTGTCCTCGTGCATACCCCAGTTCAAACCGGTTGCAGGGGCTGCCAGCCCCTGCTCTGGTGCAAAACTGGACAAAGGAAATGGGTGTAGCCACCCCTCTTTCCAAACCCTCCCATAGGTGGGTCCCCAGAGTTAGTCCAAGCCCTTTTCTTAGTATAAGTAAGGGAACCCTGGCAACAGGACTTTAGATATCCCTGGACGAAACTCTGAAGCTGAATCCTGGACCTTCGACGCTCTACATCAAGATTAGAGGACTGAAGAATCTCCCTTGGGGTCAAGGAGTGACTCCCCTGCTTGGCAGGCACCAACCAAGCATCTGTCCGGTCTGCATCACTGAAGCTCCTGCCGGACGCCGAAGTCTTTGCATCACCAGAGGTAGATTTCCAGACTTCCCCGAGGCTGCCCTGAGACCCCAGCAAAGCTGAGGCCCGTAGCGTTCATGGGTAACGTGTAACCGTGACCCCTGGACACCAAGCACATTTGCAAGTGCACCAGCTTCCTGACATCTCTCGAAGCTGTGCTTTGGGTTCCAAGTAGCCCTAGCCCCGAGCACCAACTGCAGCAAAGATCACTGGCCTACACTTCACGAGTGTCCCATGGGCCAGCTCGAAGTGCGACCGCTTGAGGCTCCTTCGCGATCTCTAGTCCATTGGCTACTGGGTCTCCACGAAGGCAGCTCTTCAATTGCTTGGGCTTCTCTGGTTGCTCCAGAAGTGCCCTGACTTACCCTCGCTGGGTGAGTCCCTCAGACCTTGCTGGTCTGCACCGCAGCCTTTTCTTCATTTCCCCGTGACTTGCCGTTGCCAAGGCTTGTTGGGTCCAATCTGGTCGCCGACACCGCAGCACTCGACAGACTTTGTGGGACAGCTCGATTCCAGCTCCTGGTTGTCGTCGACGCCTCCTGGACCTCGTGGCTGAAGAGTCAAGGCACCCATCAACTCACCTGAAGCACCCGACATCTGAGGGCATTCGACTATCGTGCCCCTGGTCACTGGCTAGTGACCCAGACTCTGTCCCCTCTGCTTTCAGGTCTTCCTCTTCCTCGATCCAGGCTTGGATCGCACCGGACACTCTTCCACTTCACAGCAGCAGCACTTTCCTAGAGGTCGCCATTGAAAACTACGACGATTCCCGACACCTTTTAACACGTATGCACCCGGCTTCCCTGGGTGAGGTAACTCGAGTATTTCGGTACTCACGTGGGTGTGGGCCCTAGAAACTCTTAAGTTTTAAGGGGTTAACTGGAAGTCCTCTCCGAAGTGTCCTTTTTCTTTAAAAATCTAACCGCGACTTTCCCCATAGAAGTCAACGGCGGTTCGCGGCTGTGTTCTCACACTGCACGCGTCCCCGTGGGTCCCCTGTGTCACTACCTTGGGTGGTTCCTTGGGGTCCAAGCACTTCTACAGGCTCTAGGCCTTGTGTCTAGTTCAGTCGTGGTTCTTATACCACTATTTTAGTATATGGTTTGGTACGCCCCTAGGGCTCAAACGTGTATTGTGCTAAATACTGCTGATATTTGACTTGTAACTTATGTACTTCGAACTCTAGCCTCATAAAGAGACTAGAGGGCTGTGTTTAAGACTAAATACATATATTTTATATATATACCTGGTGTGGTCCTCTTTCATTTGGTCACTCAAGAGATTATAGACTGGTAAAACAAGCTGCTTTACATTCCTCCAAGACTTAGCCTGAAGGCTGCTCTCCATAGCTACCACTAGGATAGCTTTCACTAAAGGTTGTCTTTAACCTATCATCCATAAGGGGTTGTTTGGACTGGTGCAAGGTGCCCACTATAACTAGTGGACAGCATATGCGAGGCCAACTTCTCACACAGAGGTGCAGAAAGAAGCAAGAGGGGTGCAGAAAGAGAGAAGAGGGGTGTGAAAGAGGCACAAGGGGTGCAGAAAGAAGCAAGAGGTGTGCAGAAAGAAGCAAGAGAAGTGCAGAAAGAAACAAAAGAAGTGCAGAAAGAGACAAGAGGGGAGCAGAAAGAGGGAAGAGAGGTGTAGAAAGAGGCACAAGGGTTGCAGAAAGAAGGGACAGAGATGCAGAAAGAGGCAAGAGGAGTGGGGTGCAGACAGAGGCACGAGGGGTGCAGAAAGAAGTAAGAGAGGTGCAGAAAGAAACAAAAGTAGTACAGAAAGAAGCAACAGAGGTGCAGAAAGAGACAAGAGGGGAGCAGAAAGAGGGAAGAGAGGTGTAGAAAGAGGCACAAGGGTTGCAGAAAGAAGGGACAGAGATGCAGAAAGAGGCAAGAGAAGTGCAGAAAGAAGCAACAGACATGCAGAAAGGGGGAAGAGCGGTGGAGAAAGAGGCAAGAGGGGTGCAGAAAGAAACAAAGGAAGTGCAGAAAGAAGGAACAGAGGTGCAGAAAGAGGCAGGAGGGGTGCAGAAAGAGGCAAAAGGGGTGCACAAAGAAGCAAGTGAGGTGCGGAAAGAGGCGAAAGAGGTGCAGAAAGTAGAAGAGATGTGCAGAAAGAGGCAAGAGAAGTGCAGAAAAAGAAAGAAAGGTGCAGAAAGAAGCAACAAATGCAGAAAGAGGCAAGAGAGGCGCAGAAAGAAGCAAGAGTGGCTTGCACACCATTAGTACCAATTTAAGATGCTGAAGGGGGAAGTGAGGTGGAGAAAGAGGCAAGAGGGATACAAAAAGAAGCAAGAGAGTAGCAGAAAGAAACAAAAGAAGTGCAGAAAGAAGGAACAGAGGTGCAGAAAGAGGCAAGAGGAGAGCAGAATGTGGGAAGAGGGGTGCAGAAAGAGGCGCAAGGGTTGCAGAAAGAAGGGACAGAGGTGCAGAAAGAAGCAACAGAGGCGCAGAAAGAGGGATGAGGGGTGGAGAAAGAGGCAAGAGAAGTGCAGAAAGAAGCAACAGAGGTGCAGAAAGAGGGATGAGGGGTGGAAAAAGTGGCGAGAGGGGTGCAGAAAGAAGCAAGAGGTGCAGAAAGAAACAAAAGAAGAACAGAAAGAATGAATAGGGGTGCAGAAAGAGGCAAGAGGGGTACAGAAAGAGGGAAGAGGGGTGCAGAAAGAACGAGTGGTGCAGAAAGAAGCAAGAGTTGTGCAGAAAGAAGCAAGAGTTGTGCAGAAAGAAGCAACAGAGGTGCAGAAAGAGGCAAGAGGGGTTCAAAAAGAGGGAAGAGGGGTGCAGAAAGAGGCACGAGGGGTGCAGAAAGAAGCAAGAGATGTGCAGAAAGAAACAAAAGAAGTAGACGAAGGAACAGGTGCAGAAAGAGGCAACAGAGGTGAGAAAGAGGCAAGAGGGGTGCAGAAAGAAGCAAGAGAGCTGCAGAAAGAAACAAAAGAAGTGCAGAAAGAAGGAACAGAGGTGCAGAAAGAGGCAAGAGGGGTGCAGAAAGAGGCAAGAGGGGTGCAGAAAGAGGCAAAAGGGGTGCAGAAGGAAGCAAGAGGTGCAGAAAGAAACAAAAGAAGTGCAGAAAGAAGCAACAGAGGTGCACAAAGAGGCAAGAGGAGTGCAGAAAGAGGGAAGCAGAAAGAGGCACAAGGGGTGCAAAAAGAAGCAAGAGATGTGCAGACAGAAACAAAAGAAGTGCAGAAAGAAGGAACAGAGGTGCAGAAAGAGGCAACAGGCATGAAGAAAGAGGGAAGAGGGGTGGAGAAAGAAGCAAGGGGGTGCAGAAAGAAGCAAGAGAGCTGCAGAAAGAAACAAAAGAAGTGCAGAAAGAAGGAACAGGTGCAGAAAGAGGCAAGAGGGGTGCAGAAAGAGGCAAACGGGGTGCAGAAAGAAGCGAGAGGTGCAGAAAGAAACAAAATTAGTGCAGAAAAAACAGAGGTGCAGAAAGATGCAAGAGGGGTACATAAAAAACCAAAAGAAGTGCAGAAAGAAGCAACAGAGGTGCACAAAGAGGCAAGAGGAGTGCAGAAAGAGGGAAGAGGGGTGCAGAAAGAGGCACGAGGGGTGCAGAAAGAAGCAATAGAGGTGCAGAAAGAATCAAGAGAAGTGCATAAAGAAGCAACAGAGATGCAGAAATGAGGAAGTGGGAGAAAAAGAAGCAAGAGAGATACAGAAAGAAACAAGAGAGGTGCAGAAAGAAACAAAAGAAGTGCCGAAAGAAGGAACAGAGGTGCAGAAAGAGGGAAGAGGGGTGGAGAAAGAAGCAAGGGGGTGCAGAAAGAAGCAAGAGAGCTTCAGAAAGAAACAAAAGTGCAGAAAGAAGGAACAGAGGTGCAGAAAGATGCAAGAGGGGTGCAGAAAGAAACAAAAGAAGTGCAGAAAGAAGCAACAGAGGTGCACAAAGAGGCAAGAGTAGTGCAGAAAGAAGGAAGAGAGGTGCAGAAAGAGGCACCAGGGGTGCAGAAAGAAGCAAGAGAAGTGCAGAAAGAAACAGAGATGCAGAAAGGGGGAAGTGAGTTGGAGAAAGAAGCAAGAGGGATACAGAAAGAAACAAGAGAGGTGCAGAAAGAGGCAAGAAGGGTGCAGAAAGAGAAGAGGGGTGTGAAAGAGGGAAGAGGGGTGCAGAAAGAAGCAAGAGAGGTGCAGAAAGAATCAAGAGAAGTGCATAAAGAAGCAACAGAGATGCAGAAAAAGACAAGAGGGGAGCAGAAAGATGGAAGAGAGGTGCAGAAAGAGGCACAAGGGTTGCAGAAAGAAGGGACAGAGGTGCAGAAAGAGGCAAGAGAAGTGCAGACAGAAGCAACAGAGATTCTGAAAGGGGGAAGTGAGGTGGAGAAAGAGGCAAGAGGGGTGCAGAAAGAAACAAAAGAAGTGCAGAAAGAAGCAACAGAGGTGCAGAAAGTGGCAAGAGGGGTGCAGAAAGAGGCAAGAGGGGTGCAGAAAGAAGCAAGTGGTGCAGAAAGAAACAAAAGTAGTGCAGAAAGAAGGAACAGAGGTGCAGAAAGAGGCAAGAGGGGTGCAGAAAGAAACAAAAGAAGTGCAGAAAGAAGCAACAGAGGTGCACAAAGAGGCAAGAGGGGTGCAGAAAGAGGCACGAGGGGTGCAGAAAGAAACAAAAGAGGTGCAGAAAGAAGACAGAAGCGCAGAAAGAATCAACAGAGATGCAGAAAGGGGGAAGTGGGGTGGAGAAAGAGGCAAGAGGATACAAAAAGAAACAAGAGAGGTGCAGAAAGAAACAAAAGAAGTGCAGAAAGAAGGAACAGAGGTGCAGAAAGAGGCAAGAGGGGTGCAGAAAGAGGGGAAAGGGGTGGAGAAAAAGGCAAGGGGGTGCAGAAAGAAGGAAGAGAGCTGCAGAAATAAACAAAAGAAGTGCAGAAAGAAGGAACAATGGTGCAAAAAGAGGCAAGAGGGGTGTAGAAAGAGGCAAAAGGGGTGCAGAAAGAAGCAAGAGAAGTGCATAAAGAAGCAACAGATGCAGAAAGGGGGAAGTGGGGTGGAGAAAGAGGCAAGAGGGATACAAAAAGAAGCAAGAGAGTTGCAGAAAGAAACACAAGAAGTGCAGAAAGAAGGAACAGAGGTGCAGAAAGAGGCAAGACGGGAGCAGAAAGAAGGGACAGAGGTGTAGAAAGAAGCAAGAGAAGTGCAAAAAGAAGCAACAGAGATGCAAAAAGGTGTAACAGGGGTGGAGAAAGTGATGAGAGGGGTGCAGAAAGAAGCAAGAGAGGTGCAGAAAGAAACAAAAGAAGATTAGAAAGAAGGAACAGGAGTGCAGAAAGAAGCAAGAGAGGTGCAGAAAGAGGCAAGAGGGATGCAAAAAGAGGGAAGAGGGGTGCAGAAAGAGGCACAAGGGGTGCAGAAAGAAGCAAGAGATGTGCAGAAAGAAGGAACACAGGTGTAGAAAGAGGCAAGAGGGGCGCAGAAAAAGGGAAGAGGGGTGAAGAAAGAGGCAAGGGGTGCAGAAAGAAGCAAGAGCTGCAGAAAGAAGCAAGAGAGCTGCAGAAAGAAACAAAAGAAGTGCAGAAAGAAGGAACAGAGGTGCAGAAAGAGGCAAGAAGGGTGGAGAAAGAATCAAAAGAAGTGCACAAAGAAGCAACAGAGGTGCACAAAGAGGCAAGAGGAGTGCAGAAAGAGGGAAGAGGGGTGCAGAAAGATGCACGAGGGGTGCAGAAAGAAGCAAGAGAGGTGCAGAAAGAAGCAAGAGAGGTGCAGAAAGAAGCAAGAGAGGTGCAGAAAGAAGCAAGAGCTGTGCAGAAAGAAGCAACAGAGGTGCAGAAAGAGGCAAGATGGGTTAAAAAAGAGGGAAGAGGGGTGCAGAAAGCAGCAAGAGATGTGCAGAAAGAAACAAAAGAAGTAGACGAAGAAGGAACAGAGGTTCAGAAAGAGGCAACAGGGGTGAAGAAAGAGGGAAGAGGGGTGGAGAAAGAGGCAAGAGGGGTGCAGAAAGAAGCGAGAGGTGCAGAAAGAAACAAAAGAAGTGCAGAAAGAAGGAACAGAGGGGCAGAAAGAGGCACGATTGGTGCAGAAAGAAACAACAGAGGTGCACAAAGAGGCAAGAGGAGTGCAGAAAGAGGGAAGAGGGGTGCAGAAAGAAGCAAGAGGTGCAGAAAGAAACAAAAAGTACAGAAAGAAGAAACAGAGGTGCAGAAAGAGGCAAGAAGGGTGCAGAAAGAGGCAAAAGGGGTGCAGAAAGAAGCAAGAGGTGCAGAAAGAAACAAAAGAAGTACAGAAAGAAGGAACAGAGGTGCACAAAAAGGCAAGAGGAGTGCAGACAAGAAGGAAGAGGGGTGCAGAAAGAGGCATGAGGGGTGCAGAAAGAAGCAAGAGAGGTGCAGAAAGAAGCAAGAGAAAAGCATAAAGAAACAACAGATGCAGAAAGGGGGAAGTGGGGTGGAGAAAGAAGCAAGAGGGATACAGAAAGAAACAAGAGAGGTGCAGAAAAACAAAAGAAGTGCAGAAAGAAAGAACAGAGGTGCAGAAAGAGGGAAGAGGGGTACAGAAAGAGAAGAGGGGTGTGACAGAGGCACAAGGGGTGCAGAAAGAAGCAAGAGGTGTGCAGAAAGAAGCAAGAGAGGTGCAGAAAGAAGGAACAGAGGTGCAGAAAGAAACAAAAGAAGCGCAGAAAGAAGCAACAGAGGTGCAGAAAGAGACAAGAGGGGAGCAGAAAGAGGGAAGAGGGTGCAGAAAGAAGCAAGAGAAGTGCAGAAAGAAGCAACAGAGGTGGAGAAAGAGGCAAGAGAAGTGCAGAAAGAAGCAACAGAGGTGCAGAAAGAGGGAAGAGGGGTGGAAAAGGTGGCAAGAGGGGTGCAAAAAGAAGCAAGAGAGGTGCAGGAAGAAACAAAAGAGCAGAAAGAAGGAACAGGGGTGCAGAAAGAGGCAAGAGGGGTGCAGAAAGAAGCAACAGAGATGCAAAAAGGGGTAAAAGGGGTGGAGAAAGTGGCAAGAGGGGTGCAAAAAGAAGCAAGAGAGGTTCAGAAAGAAACAAAAGAAGAGCAGAAAGAAGGAACAGAGATGCAGAAAGAGGCAAGAGGGATGCAGGAAGAGGGGTGCAGAAAGAAGCACGAGTGGTGCAGAAAGAAGCAAGTGTAGTGCAGAAAGAAGCAACAGAGGTGCAGAAAGAGGCAAAAGAGGGGCAAAAAGAGGGAAGAGGGGTGCAGAAAGAGGCACGAGTGGTGCAGAAAGAAGCAAGAGATGTGCAAAAATAAACAAATGAAGTGCAGGAAGAAGGAACAGAGGTGCAGAAAGAGGTAACAGGGGTGAATGAAGAAAGAGGGAAGAGGGTGGAGAAAGAGGCAAGAGGGTTACGGGAAGAGCGGTGTGAAAGAGGCACGAGGGGTGCAAAAGAAGCAAGAGGTGCAGAAAGAAGAAACAGGTGCAGAAAGAGGGAAGAGGGGTGGAGAAAGAGACAAGAGAGGTGCAGAAAGAAGCAACAGAGGTGCAGAAAGAGGGAAGAGGGGTGGAGAAAGAGGCAAGAGGGGTGCAGAAAGAAGCAAGAGAGGTGCAGAAAGACGCAACAGAGATGCAGAAAGAGGGGTAGAGAAAGAGGTAAGAGAAGTGCAGTAAGAAGGAACAGAGGTGCAGAAAGAGGCAAGAGGGTTGCGGGAAGAGGGGTGTGAAAGAGGTGTGAAAGGCGCGAGGGTTGCAGAAAGAAGCAAGAGAGGTGCAGAATGACGCAAGATAAGTGCAGAAAGAAACAACAGAGATGCAGAAAGAGGGAAGAGGGGTAAAGAAAGAGGCAAGAGAAGTGCAGAAAGAAGCAACAGACATGCAGAAAGGGGGAAGAGCGGTGGAGAAAGAGGCAAGAGGGGTGCAGAAAGAAACAAAGGAAGTGCAGAAAGAAGGAACAGAGGTGCAGAAAGAGGCAGGAGGGGTGCAGAAAGAGGCAAAGGGGTGCACAAAGAAGCAAGTGAGGTGCGGAAAGAGGCGAAAGAGGTGCAGAAAGTAGAAGAGATGTGCAGAAAGAGGCAAGAGAAGTGCAGAAAAAGAAAGAAAGGTGCAGAAAGAAGCAACAAATGCAGAAAGAGGCAAGAGAGGCGCAGAAAGAAGCAAGAGTGGCTTGCACACCATTAGTACCAATTTAAGATGCTGAAGGGGGAAGTGAGGTGGAGAAAGAGGCAAGAGGGATACAGAAAGAAGCAAGAGAGTAGCAGAAAGAAACAAAAGAAGTGCAGAAAGAAGGAACAGAGGTGCAGAAAGAGGCAAGAGGAGAGCAGAATGCGGGAAGAGGGTTGCAGAAAGAGGCGCAAGGATTGCAGAAAGAAGGGACAGAGGTGCAGAAAGAAGCAAGAGAAGTGCAGAAAGAAGCAACAGAGGCGCAGAAAGAGGGATGAGGGGTGGAGAAAGAGGCAAGAGAAGTGCAGAAAGAAGCAACAGAGGTGCAGAAAGAAGCAACAGAGGTGCACAAAGAGGCAAGAGAAGTGCAGAAAGAAGCAACAGACATGCAGAAAGGGGGAAGAGCGGTGGAGAAAGAGGCAAGAGTGGCTTGCACACCATTAGTACCAATTTAACACACACATTTAGCAATAAGTAACAGGTGACCATTCTAGGTTTACAACGGACCTTCCACCACGCTGTCACACTTGTCGCTGCATTTTTGGTAACGTTTGAGCTAGAAACAAGGCTTTTTTTGTTCAAATCTGCAGATTAGGCAGCAGATGATGGATATGTGGCTAATGCGGAAAATGTATAATTGTGCGAATGTTGGTGCAGCCAAACAGTCGCATAATTTTGCGTTTGCAGAGTGGTGCAGGGAGGGGGCGGGGACTCCGGCGAGATGCCGGCTTTTCTTTTTTTTAAATATATTTTTAGAAGGGGGGCTTTGTGCCCCCCCCCCTTCTTTTAGTATTTTTTGGGCCCTGAGGCCCCATTCCCCAGGGCCTAACCCATTTTTTAAACTTTTTTTTTTCAAAAGAGGAAAGGGGCCACGCGGCCCCCCTTCCGAGACCGATTTTGGCCCCGGAGACCCCATCCCCCGGGGCATTGCCTCTTTTTTATTAATGTTACGGGAGGGGCGCCGCATGGCCCCCCTTCTCTGGGCCACTTCTGGCCCCAGGGACCCCATTCCCTGGGGCCTGGCCTCGTTTAAAAAAAAAAATTATTATCACAGGAGGGGGGCGCATGGCAACCCTTCCCTGAACCACTATTGGCCCTGGGGACCCCATTCACCGGGGTCTGGCCTCGTTTTTTAGCTTTTTATTATCACAGGAGCAGGCCGCGTGGCCCCCCTTCCCCGGGCCACTTTTGGGACCCCATCCCTAGGGTCCGGCCCTCACGTGAGGGACCACGGGGGAGCCCCAATGCCCCTCCAGTCCCAGCAGGCTCCCCACCTCCTGCGGGAGCCGGCATTGCTTTTGGACAAGGGGAGCACCTGACATGCAGCTCCCCTTGTCCAAAAGCAATCTGCTTTGCTTTGTAGAAGTGAGAGCAGGTTTCCTGCTCTCACTTCCATGAAGCAAAGCAGTGTTTGCAATGACAGGGCGGGAGCCGTGCTCCTGCCCTGTCATTGCAAACTGCAATGTCCCGGGGGTGGGCACCCTGGGACATAGCCCCGGGGAGGTGGTGGTCCCCGGGGCAGTGTGTGGGGACTCAAGCCCCCCACACAGTTTTTTTACAGTAGCCCTGGGAGGTGGTGGTCCCCGGGGCTTGGGGGGGGAAGGAGCCCCCCCCATGCATTTTTTTCATCAAGCCCCGGGGAGGTGGCGGTCCTGAGGCTGCGGGGGGCCGCTGGCCCCCGCACATTATTTAGTAAAGCCCCAGGAAGGTGGTGGTCCCCGGGGCTGCAGGGCCCATGCAGGCCCCGTTACATAAATCTGGATTGCCCCCGGGACCTGGCCCACCCGGGGGCTTATAATAAACGGAGAGTGTCTTTTTTTTTTTTTTATTACATTTTTGGCCAGATTCGTGAACCCAGCGCTAATCCCGCTGAAAATGTAAAAAAAATGCTTTTTTTGGGCCATCCCCTGAGCAGGACTCGGGGGTCAGGGTGTTTCTACCCTGCCCCCTTTTCTTTATTTGTAACCTTTTTTTTACCTTTTTCTTGTGACTCGGTTCTACCGAGTCACAAGATGGCTGCCAACACTTTCTGGTTTGAAGTGTTGGCAGCCAATCAGAATCAAGCTCGTGCTCGGGAGGGTTCGCGAATCCTCCTCGTCACCAGATATCAATATTTTTTTATTTTTGAATTTCTCAGCAACTACTGAACGGATTTACACCGTTTAAAAAAAAAGAACACTTTCTGAACCAAGACCCACCTTTTTGCCAAATTTGGTGTAATTCCGTTCAGCAGTTCGGGATGTAGCTTTGTCTAAAGTTTCCTATGGAAATTAACATGGAGAAAATGTGTTTTGGGACTGCCCTTTTTTCTCGGCCCCCGCTCGATGAATCACCCCGAAACTTTAAAGACAGGAGCTGACCTGAGCGAACCATTAGTTTTGAAAATTTCGCGAAGATTCCTCAAATGGTGCCAAAGATATTGGCAAAAGAAAAAACTTTTCCTATGGAAACTAGGTCCTAACTATTACTACCTACTGGTGACCGCCAGTAGGTAATATATATATATTCACTGAAAAAACCATAGGTTTCAGACACGTTATAGTTAGAAATTAGCATTTAAAAAACCTTTGAAATTCACTGAAAAAACCATAGGTTTTAGGGACAGTTATAGTTAGTTGGACATTTCACTCGTACAAAACCATAGAAATTCCCCCGTTATAGTTAGTTCAGCTAACTATAACTCGCGCCCCCGCAATGCACTGCTGATGACGTCACATATTACATCACTCATGACATGGTCAGTGACATCACTGATGACATCTCAAATGACATCACTGATGACATCACGGATTACATCATCCAGTGACTGTGTGTTTCTGTAAAGTTTAAATATGTTTAATATATATAGGGAAAGGCGTATTGAAGAATGAGTGGGTGTATAAGTGTCTGAATGGATGATTTAGTACGTGAGTGACTGACTCTACAAGTGAGTGATTAAATGTATCTTACTGAATGCATGGGTTAGTGACTAAACTGTGTGAATGTCTGTATCCGTCTGTCTGTTGGTTTGTAAGCGGCTGCATGGCTTTCTGAATAGCTACATGAGTGTCTACATGGGTTATTGATTGATTGTCTGAGTATCTGTATGGGTGCCTGAGTGTTTGTGTGGTTGGGGTGTGTGTGACTCTGTGCATAGATGTGTGAGTTGGTGATTCACTGGGTGCATGGTTTCAAGAGTGCATCTGTGATGGACTGTATGGGTGGGTGAGTGTGTGTATGGGTGTGTTAGTGATTGAATGTATATCTCAGTGGTACATGTGTGAGTAACTACATATGTGAAAGGCAGTATATATGTGTGTTGGAGTATATAAATGGCTATAAGTGAGAGTGTGTGATTGTGAGAGTGGCTGTATGGATGAGTGTGTACTTGTATCAGTGATTGTATAAGAGCGTAAGAATGTGCTAGTATTTGTATGAGTAAGTGAGCTGGTGTGTGTATAACTGTATAGGTGAGTAAATGGGTGTGTGATTAAGTTTTTTGCATGACTGACTAGGTGTGTGAGTACCTCTATGGATGAGTGGCGGTGTGTGAGTGTTTATATAGGTGTATGAGTGCATATGATAGTCCTGTACTGAGTGACTAAGTATGAGTGACTGTACGGGTGAGTGAGTGGATGTGTGTGTAGACCTAAGAATCAGTGAGTGGGTATGTAGTTTTTGGTGTTGGAGTGTCTACGGTTTTGAGAATGGCAGTCTGTAATTTAGAGTGGGTGTATCAAAAGTTATATTAGGGTGTGAGAAGATGCATGAAATTATCACATGGATGATGTCATTTGAGATGTCATCAGTGATGTCATCAGTGATGTCACTGACCATGTCATGAGTGATGTAATATGTGACGTCATCAGCAGTGCATTGGGGGCGCGAGTTATAGTTAGCTGAACTAACTATAACGGGGGAATTTCTATGGTTTTGTACGAGTGAAATGTCCAACTAACTATAACTGTCCCTAAAACCTATGGTTTTTTCAGTGAATTTCAAAGGTTTTTTAAATGCTAATTTCTAACTATAACGTGTCTGAAACCTATGGTTTTTCAGTGAATTTCAAAGGTTTTTTAAATGCTAGTTTCTAACTATGCCTACAGAGGTAGGACATGTGAAGAAAGAAGAAAAAACGCACAGAAAGTAGCAAAAGATGTGCAGAAAGAACCAACAGAGGAGCAGAAAGAGGCCTTGTTGCAAAATCATCCTGTGCCCACAACTTTTCAGACGGGAACTGGTGGTAACTGACTTTGACTAACCAGAGCCAGTGCTATGCTAAAAGACACTTAGAATACAGTGAAAACACCTACATACACTAGGGAACACTATGCGTTGGGGTACCCCTGTGATTAGCATGACCTCCTCTGCAAGTCCCTAGTACATAATAGGGCAGGGGGATTAAAACTACCTCTTAAAACGCGCTACAGGGCGCGTTTGCACAGTGTTGAAGGGAGGGGGCCTGAGGTGACATGTGTGCAAACGCACCCCGTGGCGCGTTTTAAGTTGCGGGATTAAGTCCCTTGAATTCTGAGGGTCCCTGGGGCCCAACTAGCCCCCAGGTACCTACAGTTAGGACCACAGAGCTGAGTTGCAGAGAGGCGTTCCGAGGCCAGGCACCTTTTTCACCTCTCTGCAACGCAACTCTGTTGTGCTTACTGAAGGTACCTGGTGGGCTAGTTGGCCCCAGGGTCCCTCAGGATTCAAAGGGAATTAATTCCCCAACTTAAAACGCACCACAGGGCGTGTTTGCGCACATGTCACCTGAGGCCCGCCCCTCCTTCACCACTGTGCAAACACGCCCCGTGGTGCGTTTTAAGTTGGGGGATTAGGTCACCTTGAATCCTGAGGGTCCCTGGGGCCCAACTAGCCCACTAGGTACTTCCAGTAAGCACCACAGGCCTGCGTTGCAACGCCTGTAACAAATTGTGCAGTTGTGTTTAGGTAGTGAAGAGGGTCGTGCTGGGGGTAGTGTTTTAGGGTTTAGGGTAGTGCAGTGGTGTTTGTGTAGTGTAGGGGGTCGTGCTGGGGGTAGATTTAGGGTTTAGGGTAGTGCAGTGGTGTTTGGGTAGTGTAGGGGGTCGTGCTGGGGGTAGTGTTTTAGGGTAGTGCAGTGGTGTTTGGGTAGTGTAGGGGTACTGCTGGGGGTAGTTTTTAGGGTTTAGGGTAGTGCAGTGGTGTTTGTGTAGTGTAGGAGGTCGTGTTTTAGGGTTTAGGGTAGTGCAGTGGTCTTTGGGTAGTGTAGGGAGTCGTGCGGGGGTAGTGTTTTAGGGTAGTGTAGGGGGTCATGCGGGGGTAGTGTTTTAGGGATTAGGGTAGTGCATTGGTGTTTGGGTAGTGTAGGGGGTCATGCGGGGGTAGTGTTTTAGGGTTTAGGATGGTGCAGTGGTGTTTGGGTAGTGTAGGGGGTCGTGCTGGGGGATTGTTTTAGGGTTTAGGGCAGTGCAGTGGTGTTCGGGCAGTGTAGGGGGTCATGCTGGGGCTGGTGTTTCAGGGTTTAGGGCAGTACAGTGGTGTTCGGGCAGTGTAGGGGGTCGTGCTGGGGCTGGTGTTTCAGGGTTTAGGGCAGTGCAGTGGTGTTCAGGCAGTGTAGGGGGTCGTGCTGGGGCTGGTGTTTCAGGGTTTAGGGCAGTGCAGTGGTGTTCGGGCAGTGTAGGTGGTCGTGCTGGGGCTGGTGTTTCAGGGTTTAGGGCAGTGCAGTGGTGTTCGGGCAGTGTAGGGGGTCTTGCTGGGGCTGGTGTTTCAGAGTCTAGGGCAGTGCAGTGGTGTTCGGGCAGTGTAGGGGGTCTTGCTGGGGCTGGTGTTTCAGGGGTTTAGGGCAGTGCAGTGGTGTTCGGGCAGTGTAGGGCGTCGTGCTGGGGGTGGTGTTTCAGGGTTTAGGGCAGTGCAGTGGTGTTCGGGCAGTGTAGGGGGTCGTGCTGGGGCTAGTGTTTCAGGATTTAGGGCAGAGCAATGGTGTTCAGGCAGTGTAGGGGTTTTTCTGGAGGTGGTGTTTCAGGGTTTAGGGCAGTGCAGTGGTGTTTGTGCAGTGTAGGGGGTGGTGTTTCAGGGTTTAGAGCAGTGGTGTTCAGGCAGTGTAGGGGGTCTTGCTGGGGTTGATGTTTCAGGGTTTAGGGCAGTGCAGTGGTGTTCGGGCAGTGTAGGGGGTCGTGCTGGGGGTGGTGGTTCAGGGTTTAGGGCAGTGCAGTGGTGTTCCGGCAGTGTAGGAGGTCGTGCAGGGGTGGTGTTTCAGGGTTTAGGGTAGTGCAGTGGTGTTCGGGCAGTGTAGGGGGTCGTGCTGGGGGTGGTGTTTCAGGGTTTAGGGCAGTGCAGTGGTGTTCGGGCAGTGTAGGGGTCGTGCTGGGGGTGGTGGTTCAGGGTTTAGGGCAGTGCAGTGGTGTTCCTGCAGTGTAGGAGGTCGTGCAGGGGGTGGTGTTTCAGGGTTTAGGGTAGTGCAGTGGTGTTCGGGCAGTGTAGGGGCTCGTGCTGGGGCTGGTGTTTCAGGGTTTAGGGCAGTACAGAGGTGTTCGGGCAGTGTAGGGGGTCGTGCTGGGGCTGGTGTTTCAGGGTTTAGGGCAGTGCAGTGGTGTTCAGGCAGTGTAGGGGGTCGTGCTGGGGCTGGTGTTTCAGGGTTTAGGGCAGTGCAGTGGTGTTCGGGCAGTGTAGGTGGTCGTGCTGGGGCTGGTGTTTCAGGGTTTGGGGCAGTGCAGTGGTGTTCGGGCATTGTAGGGGGTCTTGCTGGGGCTGGTGTTTCAGAGTCTAGGGCAGTGCAGTGGTGTTCGGGCAGTGTAGGGGTCTTGCTGGGGCTGGTGTTTCAGGGTTTAGGGCAGTGCAGTGGTGTTCGGGCAGTGTAGGGCGTCGTGCTGGGGGTGGTGTTTCAGGGTTTAGGGCAGTGCAGTGGTGTTCGGGCAGTGTAGGGGGTCGTGCTGGGGCTGGTGTTTCAGGATTTAGGGCAGAGCAATGGTGTTCAGGCAGTGTAGGGGGTTTTTCTGGAGGTGGTGTTTCAGGGTTTAGGGCAGTGCAGTGGTGTTCGTGCAGTGTAGGGGGTGGTGTTTCAGGGTTTAGGGCAGTGGTGTTCAGGCAGTGTAGAGGGTCTTGCTGGGGTTGATGTTTCAGGGTTTAGGGCAGTGCAGTGGTGTTCGGGCAGTGTAGGGGGTCGTGCTGGGGGTGGTGGTTCAGGGTTTAGGGCAGTGCAGTGGTGTTCCGGCAGTGTAGGAGGTCGTGCAGGGGTGGTGTTTCAGGGTTTAGGGTAGTGCAGTGGTGTTCGGGCAGTGTAGGGGGTCGTGCTGGGGGTGGTGTTTCAGGGTTTAGGGCAGTGCAGTGGTGTTCGGGCAGTGTAGGGGGTCGTGCTGGGGGTGGTGGTTCAGGGTTTAGGGCAGTGCAGTGGTGTTCCGGCAGTGTAGGAGGTCGTGCAGGGGTGGTGTTTCAGGGTTTAGGGTAGTGCAGTGGTGTTCGGGCAGTGTAGGGGGTCGTGCTGGGGGTGGTGTTTCAGGGTTTAGGGCAGTGCAGTGGTGTTCGGGCAGTGTAGGGTGTCGTGTAGAGGGATGGTGTTTCAGGGTTTAGGGCAGTGCAGTGGTGTTCGGGCAGTGAAGGGGGTCATGCAGGGGGTTGTGTTTCAGGGTTTAGGGCAGTGCAGTGGTGTTTGGGCAGTGTAGGGGGTTGTGCAGGGGGTGGTGTTTTAGGGTTTAGGGCAGTGCAGTGGTGTTCGGCCAGTGTAGGTGGTCTTGCTGGGGGTGGTGTTTCAGGATTTAGTGCAGTGGTGTTCGGGCAGTGTAGGGGGTCTTGCTGGGGGTGGTGTTTCAGGGTTTAGGGCAGTGCAGTGGTGTTCGGGCAGTGTAGGGGGTCTTGCTGGGGCTGGTGTTTCAGGGTTTAGGGCAGTGCAGTGGTGTTCGGGCAGTGTAGGGGGTCTAGCTGGGGCTGGTGTTTCAGGGTTTAGGGCAGTGCAGTGGTGTTTGGGCAGTGTAGGGGGTCGTGCAGGGGGTGGTGTTTCAGGGTTTAGGGCAGTGCAGTGGTGTTCGGCCAGTGTAGGTGGTCTTGCTGGGGGTGGTGTTTCAGGCTTTAGTGCAGTGGTGTTCGGGCAGTGTAGGGGGTCGTGCTGGGGGTGGTGGTTCAGGGTTTAGGGCAGTGCAGTGGTGTTCCGGCAGTGTAGGAGGTCGTGCAGGGGTGGTGTTTCAGGGTTTAGGGCAGTGCAGTGGTGTTCGGGCAGTGTAGGGGGTCGTGCAGGGGGTGGTGTATCAGGGTTTAGGGCAGTGCAGTGGTGTTCGGGCAGTGTAGGGGGTCGTGCTGGGGGTGGTGTTTCAGGGTTTAGGGCAGTGGTGTTCGGGCAGTGTAGGGAGTCTTGCTGGGGTGATGTTTCAGGGTTTAGGGCAGTGCAGTGGTGTTCGGGCAGTGTAGGAGGTCTTGCTGGGGGTAGTGTTTCAGGGTTTAGGGTAGTGCAGTGGTGTTCGGGCAGTGTAGGGGCGTGCTGGGGGTGGTGTTTCAGGGTTTAGGGCAGTGCAGTGGTGTTCAGGCAGTGTAGGGGGTCGTGAAGGGGTGGTGTTTCAGGGTTTAGGGCAGTGCAGTAGTGTTCGGGCAGTGTAGGGGGTTGTGCAGGGGCTGGTGTTTCAGGGTTTAGGGCAGTGCAGTGGTGTTCGGGCAGTGTAGGGGGTCGTGCAGCGGGTGGTGTTTCAGGCTTTAGTGCAGTGGTGTTCGGGCAGTGTAGGGGGTCTTGCTGGGGGTGGTGTTTCAGGGTTTAGGGCAGTGCAGTGGTGTTCGGGCAGTGTAGGGGGTCGTGCTGGGGCTGGTGTTTCAGGGTTTAGGGCAGTGCAGTGGTGTTCGGGCAGTGTAGGGGTCGTGCTGGGGGTGGTGGTTCAGGGTTTAGGGCAGTGCAGTGGTGTTCCGGCAGTGTAGGAGGTCGTGCAGGGGGTGGTGTTTCAGGGTTTAGGGCAGTGCAGTGGTGTTCGGGCAGTGTAGGGGGTCGTGCTGGGGGTGGTGGTTCAGGGTTTAGGGCAGTGCAGTGGTGTTCGGGCAGTGTAGGGTGCCGTGCTGAGGGTGGTGTTTCAGGGGTTTAGGGCAGTGCAGTGGTGTTCGGGCAGTGTAGGGGTCGTGCAGGGGGTGGTGTTTCAGGGTTTAGGGCAGTGCAGTGGTGTTCGGGCAGTGTAGGGGGTCGTGCAGGGGTGGTGTTTCAGGGTTTAGGGCAGTGCAGTGGTGTTCGGCCAGTGTAGGTGGTCTTGCTGGGGGTGGTGTTTCAGGCTTTAGTGCAGTGGTGTTCGGGCAGTGTAGGGGTCTTGCTGGGGGTGGTGTTTGAGGGTTTAGGGTAGTGCAGTGGTGTTCGGGCAGTGTAGGGGGTTGTGCTGGGGCTGGTGTTTCAGGGTTTAGGGCAGTGCAGTGGTGTTCGGGCAGTGTAGGGGGTCGTGCTGGGGCTGGTGTTTGAGGGTTTAGGGTAGTGCAGTGGTGTTTGGGCAGTGTAGGGGGTCGTGCTGGGGCTGGTGTTTGAGGGTTTAGGGTAGTGCAGTGGTGTTCGGGCAGTGTAGGGGGTCGTGCTGGGGCTGGTGTTTAATGGTTTAGGGCAGTGCAGTGGTGTTCAGGCAGTGTAGGGGGTCGTGCTGGGGCTGGTGTTTCATGGTTTAGGGCAGTGCAGTGGTGTTCAGGCAGTGTAGGGGGTCATGCAGGGGTGGTGTTTCAGGGTTTAGGGCAGTGCAGTGGTGTTCGGGCAGTGTAGGGGTCGTGCTGGGGCTGGTGTTTCAGGGTTTAGGGCAGTGCAGTGGTGTTCGGGCAGTGTAGGGGGTCTTGCTGGGGGTGGTGTTTCAGGGTTTAGGGCAGTGGTGTTCGGGCAGTATAGGGGTCTTGCTGGGGGTGATGTTTCAGGGTTTAGGGCAGTGCAGTGGTGTTCGGGCAGTGTAGGGGTCTTGCTGGGGGTAGTGTTTCAGGGTTTAGGGCAGTGCAGTGGTGTTCATGCAGTGTAGGGGGTCGTGCTGGGGATGGTGTTTCAGGGTTTAGGGCAGTGCAGTAGTGTTCGGGCTGTGTAGGGGGTCGTGCAGGGGTGGTGTTTCATGGTTTAGGGCAGTGCAGTGGTGTTTGGGCAGTGTAGGGGGTTGTGCTGGGGGTGGTGTTTCAGGGTTTAGGGCAGTGCAGTGGTGTTCGGGCAGTGTAGGGGGTCGTGCTGGGGGTGGTGTTTCAGGGTTTAGGGCAGTGGTGTTCGGGCAGTGTAGGGGGTCTTGCTGGGGGTGATGTTTCAGGGTTTAGGGCAGTGCAGTGGTGTTCGGGCAGTGTAGGAGGTCTTGCTGGGGGTAGTGTTTCAGGGTTTAGGGCAGTGCAGTGGTGTTCGGGCAGTGTAGGGGCGTGCTGGGGGTGGTGTTTCAGGGTTTAGGGCAGTGCAGTGGTGTTCAGGCAGTGTAGGGGGTCGTGAAGGGGGTGGTGTTTCAGGGTTTAGGGCAGTGCAGTGGTGTTCGGGCAGTGTAGGGGGTTGTGCAGGGGCTGGTGTTTCAGGGTTTAGGGCAGTGCAGTGGTGTTCGGGCAGTGTAGGGGTCGTGCTGGGGGTAGTTTTTAGGGTTTAGGGTAGTGCAGTGGTGCTTGTGTAGTGTAGGGGGTCGTGCTGGGGGTAGTGTTTTAGGGTTTAGGGTAGTGCAGTGGTGCTTGTGTAGTGTAGGCGGTCGTGCTGGGGGTAGTGTTTTAGGATTTAGGTTAGTGCAGTGGTGTTTGGGTAGTGTAGGGGTCATGTTTTAGGGTGAGTGCAGTGGTGTTTGGGTAGTGTAGGGGGTCGTGCTGGGGGTAGTGTTTTAGGATTTAGGTTAGTGCAGTGGTGTTTGGGTAGTGTAGGGGGTCGTGCTGGGGGTAGTGTTTTAGGGTTTAAGGTAGTGCAGTGGTGTTTGTGTAGTGTAGGGGGTCGTGCTGGGGGTAGTGTTTTAGGGTTTAGGGTAGTGCAGTGGTGCTTGTGTAGTGTAGGCGGTCGTGCTGGGGGTAGTGTTTTTAGGGTTTAGGGTAGTGCAGTGGTTGTGTAGTGTAGGGGGTCATGTTTTAGGGTAGTGCAGTGGTGTTTGGGTAGTGTTTTAGGGTTTAGGGTAGTGCAGTGGTGTTTGTGTAGTGTAGGGGGTCATGCTGGGGGTAGTGTTTTAGGGTTTAGGATAGTGCAGTGGTGCTTGTGTAGTGCTGGGGGTAGTGTTTTAGGGTTTAGGGTAGTGCAGTGGTGTTTTTGTAGTGTAGGGGGGTCATGTTTTAAGATGCAACGCTCCAATACCTGACCAGTCTGCACTACATAAAACTGCAAAAAAACTAAAAATAAAAAGTGTTTTGCACACTTTTGTCATTGGGCTATATGTGGGCTACATCTGGGTAATATTTGTGCTACATTTGGGCTGTTTTTTCACTGGTGGCCATCTTGGAAGACTTCTTTGTTATGAAGTTTCCTAATTTCCTCATTTACTGCAGTCTCCTCAGTAGGAAATGCTTTCAGTTTTTACTTTGATTCCATCAAGAAGGCATTCAGATGTGTCACACATTTGCCATAAATTCAGAATGTTAGCACTCTAGTTGTTCATTAGATCACTGTAGTAAAGCTACTGCTCACCAAGGAGTTAACTGGAAGTCTACTGCTGGTATTGAAAGTTGTTTCAGTCTGCATGTCAGAAGTTTCTAATGAAATAGAAGAGGATTTGAGATCTCACTTAAAACATGTCCTAATTTTTCTTTCTACAGCACTAACCATAATTTCTATGGCAAAATGAACCCCCTCATTTTGTTCCTTTTTAAATTAAATGTTTTAAGTGTTACCAGTTTATTCCAATCAAGATGGCTTCAGGTGTGCCATACTTTTGTCATAAGTAAGACTGTTAGCGCTCTAGTTGTTCTTTAGAACACTCTGGGAAGCTGCAGTAGAACACAAAGGCATCAACTGACAGGCTGCTCCTGTTGAAATATAACAGGAAGATATTTGAGATCACACTTGAAACATGTCCTAATTTTTCTTTCCAGAGCACTAACCATAATTTCTATGACAAGATGAACCCCATCATTTTGTTCCTTTTTAAATTAAATGTTTTAAGTGTTACCAGTTTATTCCAATCAAGATGGCTTCAGGTGTGCCATACTTTTGTCATAAGTAAGGCTGTTAGCACTCTAGTTGTTCTTTAGAACACTCTGGGAAGCTGCAGTAGAACACAAAGGAATCAACTGACAGTCTCTGCCCTTGTTGGATGTACATGTTTTACTGAGAATGTCAGACTTCATTCTCACATGACTGAGAAAGATAATGTGAATTTACAGAAAATATGCTCTCATTTTAGCTTCTGGAGCACCTTCCAAAACTGTATGGGACAAGCATGTGAAAATAGTTTTCTCTCAAACATGATTCATGATATCCCAGCAGAAGGTTTTCACAGGGTAAAATCACCTTAGAACACACCACAATTCCTGAAATTAGTATGGTACCATCAACAAATGAATTCTAATGTAACTAAAGTCTGTTATCACCCTTTATAGTTCTGCTTTTGGTAACCCTCAAAATCTTCGATTCACTACAATGCATTTCAATGGGGTACTATCATTTATATTGGTCCCAAGATGGCTGCCAGCAATTCCAGGATGAAGTGCTGACTGCCAATCAGATCTCACGATGACATGTGTGGTTAGGCTCCGCCCAGATATATATGTGTTTTTACTTTTGATTTTCTCAGCAACTACTGAACGGATTTACACCATTTAACAAAAAGGGTTCTTTCTGAACCAAGAACTACCTCTTTGCCAAATTTTGTGTAATTCCGTTCAGCAGTTCGGGCTGTAGCCGTGGCTAAAGTTTCCTATGGGAAAATGAATGGGGAAAACACGTTTTGGGACCCCCTTTTTTCTCGGCCCCCGCTTGACGAATCACCCCGAAACTTTCAGGGTATGAGCGGAGCGAGGCCATAAAAGTTTGAAAATTTCACGAAGATTCGTCAACCGACGCAAGAGTTATTTCAAATAGAATGTTGCGGATTTCCTATGGAAAATAGGTCCTAACTATAACTATCTACTGGTGACCGCCAGTAGATAATATATATATATATATATATATATATATACACATACATATACACACACACATATATATATGTATATATATATTCACTGAAAAAACCACAGGTTTCAGGGACGTTATAGTTAGGAATTAGCATTTAAAAACCTTTCAAATTCACTGAAAAAAACCACAGGTTTCAGGAACGTTATAGTTAGTTTCACATTTTACTCATACAAAATTGGAGAAATTCAACAGTTATAGTTAGTTGAGCTAACTATAACTCACGCCCCATAATGCACTGCTGATGACTTCACATATTACATCACTTATGACATCGTCAGTGACATCACTGATGAGATCACTGACATCTCAAATGACATCACTGATGACATCACTGATGACATCATCCAGTGACTGTGATTTTTAAAAGTTTAACAATGTTAATTATAGATAAGCAAAGGTGTATTGAAGAATGAGTAGGTGTACGAGTGTCTGAATGGATGATTTAGTGGATGGGTGACTGACTTTAAGTGAGAGATTAAACGTGTCTTAGTGAATGCATGGGTAAATGACTAATCTGTGTGAATGTCTGTATCAGTCCGTCAGTTGGTGTGTAAGTGGCTGCATGGGTTGGTGAGTAGCTACATGAGTGTCTATATGGGTTATTGATTGGTTGTCTGAGTATCTGTATGGGTGCATGAGTGTCTGTGTGGGTGGATGGGGTGTGTATGACTCCCTGCATGAATGTGTGAATGGGTGATTCACTGGGTGTATGGATTCAAGAGTGCGTCTGTGAGGGGCTGTATGGGTGGGTGAGTGTGTGTATGGCTGTGTTGGTGAGTGAATGAATGTCTCAGTGATATATGTGAGTAACTACATATGTGAAAGGCAGTATATGTGAGTGTTGGTGTATTTAAATGACTGTATGTGAGACGGAGTGATTGTGAGAGTGGCCATGTGGAAGAGTGTGCGCTTGTGTCAGTGTTTGTATAACAGAGTAAGTATGTGTTAGCATCTGTATGAATAAGTGAGGTGGTGTCTGTATAACTGTATAGGTGAGTAAATAGGAGTGTAATTGATTCTTTGCATGACTGACTAGCTGTGTAAGTAACTCTATAGGTGTGTGGCGGAGTGAGAGTGTCTGTATAGGTGTATGAGTGCATATGATAGTGGCTGTATTCATTACTGACTGCATGTATGAGTGACTGGGTGAGAGAGTGGATGTGTCTGGAGACCTAGGAATCAGGGAGTGGGTATGTAGTAATTGGTATTGGTGTGTCTATGGTTTCGAGAATGGTAGTTTGTATTTTAGAGTGGGTTTTTCAAAGGTTATATTAGGGTGTGAGGAGATGCATCAGATTATCACGTGGATGATGTCATCAGTGATGTCACTGACCATGTCATGAGTGATGTAATATGTGACGTCATCAGCAGTGCATTGCGGGGTGCGAGTTATAGTTAGCTCAGCTAACTATAACTATCAAATTTCTCCGGTTTGCCTGAGTAAAATGTGAAACTAACTATAACGTTCCTGAAACCTGTGGTTTTTCAGTGAATTTGAAAGGTTTTTTAAATGCTAATTCCTAACTATAACATACTTGAAACCTATGGTTTTTAAGTGAATTGCTAAGGTTTTGCAAATGCAAAGTGCTAAGTATACAGTTCAAAAAAACATAATTTGGTATACTTCAGACACATATTTAAGAAAATGTCCAATTTTATGCTCCAATGAGCCATACATACTGTTATAATCGCAATTTTATAGTGCACTAATTGCGGTTCTATGTATGCTAGAATGAATGCCTTTATGTATGTTAGGTCTATAAGTGGATTCAGCAGTGCATCTGGTGTGCCGAAAGAAATGGGCCAGGTGAAAAGTACACACAGGGTGAATTCTTGACTGCGTAGATAATACTTCATTTATTCAATGTGTTTCTATACTATGTGCTTTGGTTTATAACTGCATGGTTAGTAACACACTCAAGTAATGATTGAAGAAATAAAACGTAGCTGCTTAGAACACTATATAAAAAGTGTCTCACTTAAACCATAGGTGGAAGACTTATTCTTCGCACATTTAAAATGTTAATGGATAGTGCTTAAGGAAATAAATAACTGCATGCTTACTGCCTCTCAAAATTTGTGTGTATAACACTGGTTTCCGAGTTTTTCGTCACATACTGTTGTAAACTTCAGATTGATATAATGTTTATACAAGTAGTGCGTCATTCACTGGCTAAAAGATTATCCTGTAGCTCCATTGTGTTCCATTTAAAATACCTTTTTTCCTTACTTTGAAACTGTCTGTTTGCATTTCGCATTCACTGTGCACTAAGTCATTTTTTGATAACAAACAAAAACAAACCTACTTTCGTTGAGAAACCTTTACTTTATAAACCAATAACAGTGAACGGAGAAGTTGATTTTACAGCCTCCCAATTCTATTGTTATTTAAAATAAACTGTAGTCTGTCCTACTTCCGCTCACTGTACTTTTCAACGCGAGTTATCTTATCCATATTAACCACACATGTAACTGCTTACTTACGAACAACTATCCCGAATATAGCAATTCTTTCACAACGTGTAACATTTTGCTGCCGTCTTTTTTCTCCTCCCCCTCATGCGATAGTAGATACTGCATTATGTCCTTCCATTTCCACTTTGAAAACAGGACATCTAAAATGTACGGGAACTGAAAGCGCTATTGTTTCAACAACACCAGACGCTCACATCACTTAGTAAGACCTTTAAATTCCAGGTGGCTAAACCACCAAGTGACATTGAATGACTTCGCAATCGGAATCTCCCACAAAATTTTCCTTTTTAAAATACCGCTTAATAAATGCGTGTGAACGAGAAGCGTTCAATTTTTCTTCTACATATTGAACTGAGCCGTATTATCACTACTCAGACTATATTTGGAATAAAAGCGTCTTGTGTTTACTTGAGTTGAAAAACGGACTTTGCCGTATTAACGCTGCAACTATTCCTGCTTTGCTAACTGCTCGTTCTTCAGCACCAGCTACGAAATGGCTGCCCGACGTGATGTTCAGCCACATCCAAACCAATTACAACTGTATCGCGAACGCATGCGGCAACTGTTTGGATGCTTGCCATTGGGGACTGTTGACATCGGATACAAGCTAACCTACCGGTACCTCTATTTCACCTGCGTGCACCTGCGTTCTGTCTCCGTTGTCCCTTTCAGCGGGAGCTAAATGTGTGCCTCTCAACTACGTCACCACCTCACCTGGATTATAACCTACTACTGAGTCCGCTGCTGGCTCATGATCACCTATGTACCGAGAGACACGCTTGCTTGATTGGTTTAATCAAGCAAGAAGGGCGGGATGGACTTTGTGTCTTTGCAGACCACCTGTTGGAGCACAGTGTCATCTAATATAACGAAGGATGCCCAGACATGCTCCTGGAGGCACAAGATTACGAACACCATGTCTGCTCTTTCAACCTGTTCAATTGGATGGCAACACTCTTTGCTTGTAGAGGTGCGGATGACCTTTTGGAGCAGATTGTACACAACGGCGCTTGTGATTTCTTGGTTTCTGACCAATCACCATAAATGCAAATGGAAAATTATTGTTATGGCCTGGTCTTTACGAAGTTGAAAGATATAATTTTCGCTTACTTCACATTTGCTTTTCGTTTGAGAAGTATCACCTAAAAACTTTTTGAAAGCTTTCACGGTTTCACTATCGAATTGACTCTGCTTATGTATGCTTTCTGTTTCCATGGCTGCTACATATATGGACAAAAGCAGTCTGTCACCTGCCAACTTAAGACATTATTTACTACATTAACTTCGCATTTAACCTAAAACCGTTATCCACCTATTATGTTGAATAAAGCAATGTGTTATGTTGATAAAATACAGTGTTCCAACTCCCACATAAGACGTATTTTACTTATTAATCCGTGTTTTTGCCAACTACATAACAGTACTTCCTCCTAGCAACGAAACTGCGTTTAAGGACTGAAGTGTTGTTTCAAGTTTCTCCTATAATAACTTCTCTTTTTCTTTAATGCAGACTAACAGCTATAGAGTATGTAGCTTGGTTATATTTCTTCTTGTTGCTGTGGCATATATACAACCTCTTTTGACATATTATCAAAATAATTATTTTAAAAATGTTTCATGTGTCTGTTTTGATTTGCAATTACAACAGTGATATTAAACGGATTGACTTTTTAACACCAATTTCGGAAACATGTGCAACTGTTATGTTAGAACATGAAAAATAACTTTTCGCACTATTACATACCTGCAAAGCAAATTAAAACAGTACAACATGTGACAGAGGTGCAGAAAGAAGCAACAGAGTTGCAGAAAGAAGAAAGAGAGGTGGAGAAATAGGGCAGTGGGGTGGAGAAAGAGGCAAGAGGGATACAGAAATAAAGAAGAGAGGTGCAGAGAGAAACAAAAGAAGTGCAGAAAGAAGGAACAGAGGTGCAGAAAGAGGCAAGAGGGGTGCCAAAGAGGGAAGAGGTGTGTGAAAGAGGCACGAGGGGTGCAGAAAGAAGGGACAGAGGTGCAGAAAGAAGCAAGAGAGGTGCAGAAAGAAGCAACAGAGGTGCAGAAAGAGGGATGAGGGATGGAAAAAGAGGCAAGAGAAGTGCAGAAAGAAGCAACAGAGATGCAAAAAGGGGGAACAGGGGTGGAGAAAGTGGCAAGAGGGGTGCAGAAAGAAGCAAGAGAGGTGCAGAAAGACACAAAAGAAGAGCAGAAAGAGGGATGAGGGGTGGAAAAAGAGGCAAGAGAAGTGCAGAAAGAAGCAACAGAAATGCAAAAAGGGGGAACAGGGGTGGAGAAAGTGGCAAGAGGGGTGCAGAAAGAAGCAAGAGAAGTGCAGAAAGAAACAAAAGAAGAGCTGAAAGAAGGAACAGAGGTGCAGAAAGAGGCAAGAGGGGTGCCAAAGAGGGAAGAGGGATGTGAAAGAGGGATGATGGGTGCAGAAAGAAGGGACAGAGGTGCAGAAAGAAGCAAGAGAAGTGCAGAAAGAAGCAACAGAGGTGCAGAAAGAAGCAAGAGAGGTGGAGAAATAGGGAAGTGGGGTAGAGAAGGAGGGAAGAGGGATACAGAAATAAACAAGAGAGGTGCAGAAAGAAACAAAAGAAGTGCAGAAAGACAGAACAGAGGTGCAGAAAGAGGCAAGAGGGGTGCCAAAGAGGAAAGAGGTGTGTGAAAGAGGCACAAGGGGTGCAGAAAGAAGGGACAGAGGTGCAGAAAGAAGCAAGAGAAGTGCAGAAAGAAGCAACTAAGGTGCAGAAAGAGGGATGAGGGATGGAAAAAGAGGCAAGAGAAGTGCAGAAAGAAGCAACAGAGATGCAAAAAGGGAGAACAGGGGTGGAGAAAGTGGCAAGAGGGGTGCAGAAAGAAGCAAGAGAGGTGCAGAAAGAAACAAAAGAAGAGCAGAAAGAAGGAACAGGGGTGCACAAAGAGGTAAGAGGGGTGCAGAAAGAAGCAAGAGATGTAAAGAAAGAAACAAAGTAAGAGCAGAAAAAAGTAACAGAGGTGCAGAAAGAGGCAAGAGGGGTGCCGAAGAGGGGTGTGAAAAAGGCACGAGGGGTGCAGAAAGAAGGGACAGAGGTGCAGAAAGAGGCAAGAGGGGTGCCAAAGAGGGAAGAGGGGTGTGAAAGAAGCACGAGGGGTGCAGAAAGAAGGGACAGAGGTGCAGAAAGAAGCATGAGAGGTGGAGAAATAGGGAAGTGGGGTGCAGAAAAGAGGCAAGAGGGACACCGAAATAAACAGGAGAGATGCAGAAAGAAACAAAAGAAGTGCAAAAAGAAGGAACAGAGGTGCAGAAAGAGGCAAGAGGGGTGCCAAAGAGGGAAGAGGGGTGTGAAAGAGGCACGATGGGTGCAGAAAGAAGGGACAGAGGTGCAGAAAGAAGCAAGAGAAGTGCAGAAAGAAGCAACAGAGGTGCAGAAAGAAGCAAGAGAGGTGGAGAAATAGGGAAGTGGGGTGGAGAAAGAGGCAAGAGGGATACAGAAAGAAACATGAGAGTTGCAGAAAGAAACAAAAGAAGTGCAGAAAGAAGGAACAGAGGTGCAGAAAGAAGCAAGAGGGGTGCGAAAGAGGGAAGAGGGGTGTGAAAGAGGCACGAGGGTGCAGAAAGAAGGAACAGAGGTGCAGAAAGAGGCAAGAGGGGTGCCAAAGAGGCAAGAGGGGTGCCAAAGAGGGAAGAGGGGTGTGAAAGAGGCACGAGGGGTGTAGAAAGAAGGGACAGAGGTGCAGAAAGAAACAAGAGAAGTGCAGAAAGAAGCAACAGAGGTGCAGAAAGAAGCAAGAGAGGTGGAGAAATAGGGAAGTGGGGTGGAGAAAGAGGCAAGAGGGATACAGAAATAAACAAGAGAGGTGCAGAAAGAAACAAAAGAAGTGCAGAAAGAAGGAACAGAGGTGCAGAAAGAGGCAAGAGGGATGCGGAAGAGGGGTGTGAAAGAGACACGAGGGGTGCAGAAAGAAGGGACAGAGGTGCAGAAAGAGGCAAGTGGGGTGCCAAAGAGGAAAGAGGGGTGTGAAAGAGGCACGAGGGGTGCAGAAAGAAGGGACAGAGGTGCAGAAAGAAGCAAGGGAAGTGCAGAAAGAAGCAACAAAGGAGCAGAAAGAAGCAAGAGAGGTGGAGAAATAGGGAAGTGGGGTGGAGAAAGAGGGACACAGAAATAAACAAGAGAGGTGCAGAAAGAAACAAAAGAAGTGCAGAAAGAAAGAACAGAGGTGCAGAAAGAGGCAAGAGGGGAGCCAAAGAGGGAAGAGGGATGTGAAAGAGGCACGAGGGGTGCAGAAAGAAGGAACAGGGGTGCAGAAAGAGGCGAGAGGGGTGCCAAAGAGGGGTGTAAAAGAGGCACGAGGGGTGTAGAAAGAAGGGACAGAGGTGCAGAAAGAAGCAAGAGAAGTGCAGAAAGAAGCAACAGAGGTGCAGAAAGAAGCAACAGAGGTGCAGAAAGAAGCAAGAGAGGTGGAGAAATAGGGAAGTGGGGTGGAGAAAGAGGCAAGAGGGATACAGAAATAAACAAGAGAGGTGCAGAAAGAAACAAAATAAGTGCAGAAAGAAGGAACAGAGGTGCAGAAAGAGGCAAGAGGGGTGCGGAAGAGGGGTGTGAAAGAGGCACGAGGGGTGCAGAAAGAAGGGACAGAGGTGCAGAAAGAGGCACGAGGGGTGCCAAAGAGGAAAGAGGGGTGTGAAAGAGGCACGAGGGATGCAGAAAGAAGGGACAGAGGTGCAGAAAGAAGCAAGGGAAGTGCAGAAAGAAGCAACAGAGGAGCAGAAAGAAGCAAGAGAGGTGGAGAAATAGGGAAGTGGGGTGGAGAAAGAGGGATACAGAAATAAACAAGAGAGGTGCAGAAAGAAACAAAAGAAGTGCAGAAAGAAGGAACAGAGGTGCAGAAAGAGGCAAGAGGGGAGCCAAAGAGGGAAGAGGGATGTGAAAGAGGCACGAGGGGTGCAGAAAGAAGGAATAGAGGTGCAGAAAGGAGCAAGAGAAGTGCAGAAAGAAGCAACAGAGGTGCAGAAAGAGGAATAAGGGGTGGAAAAAGAGGCAAGAGAAGTGCAGAAAGAAGCAACAGAGATGCAAAAAGGGGGACAGGGGTGGAGAAAGTGGCAAGAGGGTGCAGAAAGAAGCAAGAGATATAAAGAAAGAAACAAAAGAAGAGCAGAAAGAAGTAACAGAGGTGCAGACAGAGGCAAGAGGGGTGCCAAAGAGGGAAGAGGGTGTGGAAAAAGGCACGAGGGGTGCAGAAAGAAGGGACAGAGGTGCAAAAAGAAGCAAGAGAAGTGCAGAAAGAAGCAACAGAGGTGCAGCAAGAAGCAAGAGAGGTGGAGAAATAGGGAAGTGGGGTGGAGAAAGAGGGATACAGAAATAAACAAGAGAGGTGCAGAAAGAAACAAAAGAAGTGCAGAAAGAAGGAACAGAGGTGCAGAAAGAGGCAAGAGGGGAGCCAAAGAGGGAAGAGGGATGTGAAAGAGGCACGAGGGGTGCAGAAAGAAGGAACAGAGGTGCAGAAAGGAGCAAGAGAAGTGCAGAAAGAAGCAACAGAGGTGCAGAAAGAGGAATAAGGGGTGGAAAAAGAGGCAAGAGAAGTGCAGAAAGAAGCAACAGAGATGCAAAAAGGGGGACAGGGGTGGAGAAAGTGGCAAGAGGGTGCAGAAAGAAGCAAGAGATATAAAGAAAGAAACAAAAGAAGAGCAGAAAGAAGTAACAGAGGTGCAGACAGAGGCAAGAGGGGTGCAGAAAGAAGCAAGAGATATAAAGAAAGAAACAAAAGAAGAGCAGAAAGAAGTAACGGAGGTGCAGAAAGAGGCAAGAGGGGTGCCAAAGAGGGAAGAGGGGTGTGAAAGAGGCACGAGGGGTGCAGAAAGAAGGGACAGAGGTGCAGAAAGAGGCAAGAGGGGTGCCAAAGAGGGAAGAGGGGTGTGAAAGAGGCACGAGGGGTGCAGAAAGAAGGGACAGAGGTGCAGAAAGAAGCAAGAGAAGTGCAGAAAGAAGCAACAGAGGTGCAGCAAGAAGCAAGAGAGGTGGAGAAATAGGGAAGTGGGGTAGAGGAAGAGGCAAGAGGGATACGAAATAAACAAGAGCGGTGCAGAAAGAAACAAAAGAAGTGCAGAAAGAAGGAACAGAGGTGCAGAAAGAGGCAAGAGGGGTGCCAAAGAGGGAGAGAGGGGTGTGAAAGAGGCACGAGGGGTGCAGAAAGAAGGGACAGAGGTGCAGAAAGAAGCAAGAGAAGTGCAGAAAGAAGCAACAGAGGTGCAGAAAGAGGGATGAGGGGTAGAAAAAGAGGCAAGAGGGGTACAGAAAGAAGCAACAGAGATGCAAAAAGGGGGAACAGGGGTGGAGAAAGTGGCAAGAGGGGTGCATAAAGAGGCAAGAGGGGTGCGGCAAGAGGGATACAGAAATAAACAAGAGAGGTGCAGAAAGAAACAAAAGAAGTGCAGAAAGAAGGAACAGAGGTGCAGAAATAGGCAAGAGGGGTGCCACAGAGGGAAGAGGGATGTGAAAGAGGCACGAGGGGTGTAGAAAGAAGGGACAGAGGTGCAGAAAGAAGCAAGAGAAGTGCAGAAAGAAGCAACAGAGGTGCAGAAAGAGGGATGAGGGGTGGAAAAAGAGGCAAGAGAAGTGTAGAAAGAAGCAACAGAGATGCAAAAAGGGGGAACAGGGGTGGAGAAAGTGGCAAGAGGGGTGCAGAAAGAAGCAAGAGAGGTGCAGAAAGAAACAAAAGAAGAGCAGAAAGAAGGAACAGGGGTGCAGAAAGAGGCACGAGGGGTGCAGAAAGAAGCAAGAGATGTAAAGAAAGAAACAAAAGAAGTGCAGAAAGAATGAACAGAGGTGCAGAAAGAGGCAAGAGGGGTGCCAAAGAGGGAAGAGGGGTGTGAAAGAGGCACGAGGGCTGCAGAAAGAAGGGACAGCGGTGCAGAAAGAAGCAAGACAAGTGCAGAAAGAAGCAACAGAGGTGCAGAAAGAGGGATGAGGGTTGGAAAAAGAGGCAAGAGAAGTGCAGAAAGAAGCAACAGAGATGCAAAAAGGGGGAACAGGGGTGGAGAAAGTAGCAAGAGGGGTGCAGAAAGAAGCAAGAGAGGTGCAGAAAGAAACAAAAGAAGAGCAGAAAGAAGGAACAGGGGTGCAGAAAGAGGCACAAGGGGTGCAGAAAGAAGCAAGAGATGTAAAGAAAGAAACAAAAGAAGAGCAAAAAGAAGAGCAGAAACAAGGAACAGAGGTGCAGAAAGAGGCGCGAGGGGTGTGAAAGAGGCGCGAGGGGTGCAGAAAGAAGGGACAGAGGTACAGAAAGAGGCAAGAGGGGTACCGAAGAGGGGTGTGAAAGAGGCACGAGGGGTGCAGAAAGAAGGGACAGAGGTGCAGAAAGAAGCAAGAGAAGTGCAGTAAGCAGCAACAGAGGTGCAGAAAGAGGGATAAGCGGTGGAAAAAGAGGCAAGAGAAGTGCAGAAAGAAGCAACAGAGATGCAAAAAGGGGGACAGGGGTGGAGAATATGGCAAGAGGGGTGCAGAAAGAAGCAAGAGAGGTGCAGAAAGAAACAAAAGAAGAGCAGAAAGAAGGAACAGGGGTGCAGAAAGAGGCACGAGGGGTGCAGAAAGAAGCAAGAGATGTAAAGAAAGAAACAAAAGAAGAGCAGAAAGAAGGAACAGAGGTGCAGAAAGAGGCAAGAGGGGTACCGAAGAGGGGTGTGAAAGAGGCACAAGGGGTGCAGAAAGAAGGGACAGAGGTACAGAAAGAGGCAAGAGGGGTACCGAAGAGGGTGTGAAAGAGGCACAAGGGGTGCAGAAAGAAGGGACAGAGGTGCAGAAAGAAGCAAGAGAAGTGCAGAAAGAAGCAACAGAGGTGCAGAAAGAAGCAAGAGAGGTGGAGAAATAGGGAAGTTGGGTGGAGAAAGAGGCAAGAGGGATACAGAAATAAACGAGAGGTGCAGAAAGAAACAAAAGAAGTGCAGAAAGAAGGAACAGAGGTGCAGAAAGAGGCAAGAGGGGTGCCAAAGAGGGAAGAGGGGTGTGAAAGAGGCACGAGGGGTGCAGAAAGAAGGGACAGAGGTGCAGAAAGAAGCAAGAGAAGTGCAGAAAGCAGCAACAGAGGTGCAGAAAGAGGGATAGCGGTGGAAAAAGAGGCAAGAGAAGTGCAGAAAGAAGCAACAGAGATGCAAAATGGGGAACAGGGGTGGAGAATATGGCAAGAGGGTTGCAGAAAGAAGCAAGAGAGGTGCAGAAAGAAACAAAGAGAAGAGCAGAAAGAAGGAACAGGGGTGCAGAAAGAGGCAAGAAGGGTGCAGAAAGAAGCAAGAGATGTAAAGTAAGAAACAAAAGAAGTTAATGTTAATGTTAATGTTAGATTGGACTTGTAGAGCGCTTATTACCAGCAGGTCTCTAAGCGCTTCAAGAAGAACAACGTCAGTTCCAAGGAGAATACTGTCAGATCCAGAAGTGTCAAGCCCATGCTTCCGTAAATAAAAGGGTTTTGAGTTCTTTTCTGAATGGAAGGAGACATCTTTCTGCCCGAAGCTGGACCGGCAACCTGTTCCAGAGTGGTGGTAATAGGACAGAAAATGCCTGGCCACCTTTGGTAGTGTAATTGAATCGCGGGCATTTTAAGAGGCCTTCCGTGGAGGATCTTAGTGAGCGGCCGGGGACGTATTTCTCCAGGCGTTCCTTGATGTAAATGGGTGCCTGACCGAATAGGGCCTTATGTGTGATGCAGAGGCATTAAATTTAGCCCTCTGCTTAATTGGCAGCCAATGAAGTTGTTGCAATAGGGGTGATGCCCGCGTGCGCCTCAGTAGTTTGAAAATTAACCTGGCAGCATCGTTCATCACCACCTGAAGTTTGCTCACCAGTGAGTCTGGTAGACCGATATAGAGCGCATTTCCGTAGTCCAGTCGAGGTCAGGATCAAAGCGGACACGACCGTCTTCATGGATGAGAAGGAGAGAATAGGGGAGAGTCTCCTCAGCTGCCTTAGTAGGCCAACACAAGTTCCAAACACGGTGGAAACTTGATTGGCCAGTGAAAGTTTGGCATCAATTTTGATTCCCAGACTTTTACCACCGGAACTGGGGCTGGATTGTCACCCAGTTCGTGCGGCCAGAACAGGGAATTCCAAGGGTTACTCTCAGTGGTGATGGCCAAAACCTCAGTCTTGTCCGGGTTAATCTTGAGTGAGTTGGCCGTCATCCACTTAACCGTGAATCGCAATATGTCTTGCGCCCGGGAGTGGGCCTGCGGCGTGTTTTCTATTTGAAATATGATTTGCGTGTCATCCGCATAATTGAATACCTGGCAGTCCATCAAAGCCAGGGCCTTTATCAAAGGTCTGAGGTATATGTTAAACAAGAGGGGGGATAGTGCTGACCCTTGTGGGACTCCACAGGGGGTGGACCCCCTCTCTGAGACCCAATCGCCCATCTGAATTTTTTGGGTGCGGTCGGTCAAGAATGAGGCAATCCATTGAAGTATTGGGCCACCAATCCCAATATTGTGTATTCTTTCCAGGAGAAGAGGGTGGCTGACCGTGTCGAACGCTGCCGACAGGTCTAGGAGGACTAGGGCACATGGCTTCCTGTTGTCTGATGAGATCCTCATAACGTCAAGCACTGACAGCATCACCAGTTCAGTACTATGGTGAGCGCGGAAGCCAGCCTGCCTGTCTCCCAAAGATGGTGGTCCTCCATGAATCTAGATAGAGTCTGCAGGACATATTGTTCAATGATTTTGGCCAGAAATGGAAGCTGAGATATTGGTCTGTAATTTTTCATATTGGAGGCGTCCGCTCCTGTCTTCCTAAGTAGCGGGATTACTCTGGCTTCCTTAAAATAACTGGGAACCTTCCCGGTTTCCAGCGAGAGGTTGAGCAAGGTAAGGATATCTCCCTCAATCTCTGGGAGGGCTAGTTTAAAAATCTTAGGGGGCAGGGATCTGCGGGTGAGCCGGATTTGATTTTAGATGCAATGTGACGTAAGGTCTCTATATCAAGCGCTTGAAAGGAAGAGATCAGCTCCACCCTCTTACCCGAAGTCTTCACCACTTCACTGAAGGATTGCTTAAAAGGGGAATTGTCGATATCTGCCAAGATATCTTGTATTTTATCGGAGAAGTAGGATAAAAATTTGTTGCATTGATCCTGGTTAGATGGTGTCTCCAGTGATTGTTTTTGACAAAGTTCCTTGAGGATTTTAAACGTTTCTTTTTGTTTGTTAGATGCCATCAAGATTCTATTTTCATAATATTCAGCTTTCCTGGTAAGAAGGGCCTTTTGTAAATGGCAACTCTTGCCCTGTACTCTACTAGGGCCTGTGGCTCGTACGTTTTACGCCACCGTCGTTCGTGGAGGCGGAGCGTGCGCTTCAGGGCCCTAAGCTCCTCCGTGAACCAGGGTGCTCCCTTGCCTTTATTACCAATTCTTATTTTCTTAACAGGGGCTAATTTATTAATGGCAGATAATAGCTGGCTAGAGATGGATTCAGTCCACTCTTCAATATCTGCTGTCTCTGGCCTCCTGAGGGGTTTTTCTCCAAGTGTGTTTTCTAGTGTGCAGAAAGAAGGAACAGAGGTGCAGAAAGAGGCAAGAGGGGTGCCAAAGAGGGAATAGGGGTGTGAAAGAGGCACGAGGGGTGCAGAAAGAAGGGACAGAGGTGCAGAAAGAAGCAAGACAAGTGCAGAAAGAAGCCACAGAGGTGCAGAAAGATTAATGAGGGCTGGAAAAAGAGGCAAGAGAGGTGCAGAAAGAAGCAACAGAAATGCAAAAAGGGGGAACAGGGGTGGAGAAAGTGGCAAGAGGGGTGCAGAAAGAAGCAAGAGAGGTGCAGAAAGGAACAAAAGAAGAGCAGAAAGAAGGAACAGGGGTGCAGAAAGAGGCACGAGGGGTGCAGAAAGAAGCAAGAGATGTAAAGAAAGAAACAAAAGAAGAGCAGAAAGAAGGAACAGAGGTGCAGAAAGATGCATGTCAAAGAGGCACGAGGGGTACAGAAAGAAGGGACAGAGGTGCAGAAAGAGGCAAGAGGGTACCAAAGAGGGAAGAGGGGTGTGAAAGAGGCACGAGGGGTACAGAAAGAAGGGACAGAGGTGCAGAAAGAAGCAAGAGAAGTGCAGAAAGAAGAAACAGAGGTGCAGAAAGAAGCAAGAGAGGTGGAGAAATAGGGAAGTGGGGTGGAGAAAGAGGCAAGAGGGATACAGAAATAAACAAGAGAGGTGCAGAAAGAAACAAAAGAAGTGCAGAAAGAAGGAGCAGGGGTGCAGAAAGAGGCAAGAGGGGTGCCGAAAGAAGCAAGAGATGTAAAGAAAGAAACAAAAGAAGAGCAGAAAGAAGTAACAGAGGTGCAGAAAGAGGGAAGAGGGGTGTGAAAGAGGCATGATGGGTGCAGAAAGAAGGGACAGAGATGCAGAAAGAAGCAAGAGAAGTGCAGAAAGAAGCAACAGAAGTGCAGAAAGAAGCAACAGAGGTGCGGAAAGAAGCAAGAGAGGTAGAGAAATAGGGAAGTGGGGTGGAGAAAGAGGCAAGAGGGATACAGAAATAAAGAAGAAAGGTGCAGAAAGAAACTAAAGAAGTGCAGAAAGAAGGAACAGAGGTGTAGAAAGAGGCAATAGGGGTGCCAAAGAGGGAAGAGGGGTGTGAAAGAGGCACGAGGGTGCAGAAAGAAGGGACAGAGGTGCAGGTAGAGGCAAGAGAAGTACAGAAAGAAGCACCAGCGGTGCAGAAAGAAGCAACAGAGGTGCAGAAAGAGGGATGAGGGGTGGAAAAAGAGGCAAGAAAAGTGCAGAAAGAAGCAAGAGTGGCTTGCACACCATTAGTACCAATTTAACACCCACATTTACCAATAAGTAACAGGTGACCATTCTAGGTTTACAAAGGACCTTCCACCATGCTGTTACAGTTGTCGCTGCATTTTTGGTAACGTTTGAGCCAGAAACATTGCTTTTTTGTTCAAATCTGCAGATTAGGCAGCAGATGATGGATTCTGTGGCTAATGCGCGAAATGTATAATTGTGCGAAAGTTGGTGCAGCCAAACAGTCGCATAATTCCCTGCAGATTAGGCAGCAGATGATGGATTCTGTGGCTAATGCGGAAATGTATAATTGTGCAAAAGTTGGTGCAGCCAAACAGTCGCATAATTCCAGTGGCTTTGCTTATACTTCTGACTAGGTCCAGAAGTGCTCCTCATTGATTCCTTATTTTTTTTGTCTCATTGAGTTCATAGTTTAGCTTCTATGGAAACAAGGAAGACTAAACCTGAGGTTACCACTCCACAACACAGACTACCATACTATATAATTACTCTCCATAACACATAATCCACTCTACATAATTCCTATACAATAAATACCACATACTTTCTTTCCACATAATTTCACCGCACAACATACCACATAATTCCACTACACACAACGTACATCCACTCCACTCCAAAAATCATTAAAACCACTTTTACATTTACAACGCCAATAGCTCTATCTCTTGCAAATGCGAGACCTATCAAATTACAAATGCTTCTTTAACTGGTAGTCACATTTGCAGACTGGTGGAGAAAGGGGACTGGGCCTCCAACCAACGCTCAGGAATTCTGCTGCGTAGGATTTACAGGAGGTACCAGGATGGCTTCTTGTCCCCCAAAGTCCCTCAGGAGTAAAGTGGACTTTATCCCCCAACCAGTACTGTGCCAGGAGGCGCGTTTGCAGAGTGGTGGAGAAAGGGGGTGTGTGGCCTCTGAAGACCTCTTAGCAATCCCACTGTGTGGGACTTAGTGGAGGTAACAGGAAGGGTAGTTGGCCCCCAAGGACAACCTTGGGGGCCAACTACCCCTCCTATTACCTCCAGTAAGTCCCACACAGAAGCATTACTAAGTTCTTATAGCAGGCCACGCCCCCTTTCCGCACCACTCTGCAAACGCACCTCCTGGCGCGCTTTTAGTTGGGGGATGAAGTCCCCTTCATTCCTGAGGGTCCCTGGGGGCCAACTAGCCCACCAGGTACCTCCAGTAAGCCCCACACAGCTGGATTGCGGAGAGTGGTCCGAGGCCACGCCCCCTTTTTACACCACTCTGCAAACGCACCTCCTGGAGCACTGCTGCTCGGGGGATGAAGTCCACTTGTGTCTTGAGATCCTCAGGACACAAGAGGACCTCATTGCCCCACCAGCAGTGCACCAGGAGGCGCGTTTGCAGAGTGGTGTAAAAATGGGCGTGGCCTCGGACCACCTCTCAGTAATCCCACTGTGGGGGGCTTACTGGAGGTACCTGGTGGGCTAGTTGGCCCCAGGGACCCTCAGGAATGAAGGGGACTTAATCCCCCAACTTAGAACGCGCCAGGGGCGTGTTTGCAGAGTCATGCAGGGTGGGGTGGGGCCTCCGGCGAGTTGCCGTTTTTGTTTTGTTTTCCAATGTTTTATAGTCTATGGGAGGGGGCTGCGTGGCCCCCCTTCCCTGGGCCACTTTTGGCCCCGGGGAGCCCATCCCCCGGGGCCTGGCCAGCCTTTTTAAAAAACTTTTGGAAGGGCGCCGCGTGGCCCCTCCATAGGCCAATTATGGCCCGAAGACCCCATCCCCTGGGGCCTGGACACCCTTTTTTTTTTTTTCTTTTTTTTTTTGGAGGGAGCCACGTGGCTCCCTCCTGAGGCCAATTATGGCCCCGGGGACCCCATCCCCGGGGCCGGCCTTTCGCTTTTTTATTTATTTAAATCAAGGGCAGGGGGACGAGTGGCCCCCCTCCCGGGCCACTTCTGGCCCCAGGGACCCCATCCCCCGGGGCCTGGCCTCACTGTTGGGGACCGTGGGTGGAGCCCCAATGCCCCCACGGTCCCAGCTGGCTCCCCGCCTCCTGCGGGAGCCGGCATAGTTTTTGGGCAAGGGGAGCTGCATCATGCAGCTCCCCTTGCCCAAAAGCAATTCTGCTTTGCTTTTTGGAAGCGAGAGCAGGTTCCCCCCACACTTTGTAATGTGCATTTAAGCCCCGGGGAGGTAGCAATCCCCGGGGCTTGGGGGGCCGCGAGGCCCCCCGCATATACTTAAGCATGCCCCGGGGAAGTGGCGGTCCCCCGGGGTGCGGGGGCCCGTGTGGCCCCCCGCCTACATTATAAATATTGCCCCCGGGACCTGGCCCACCCGGGGGCTTATAGAAAATGAAGCGCGGGAGTCCGCGCTTCGTTTTTTTTTTTTTCTCGGCCTGATTCGCGCACACAGCGAGAATTTGCCCTATATTTATATTTTTTTTAAATGCTTTTTTTTGCCATGGGGGTCCCTGTGGGACCCCCTGAGCAGGCCTGGGGGGTCAGGGTGTTTTTTACCCTGCCCCCTTTTCTTGTTTTTTAATGTTCCTCTCACCTTTTGCTTCTCACTCGGTACCGAGTCACAAGATGGCTGCCAACACTTCCTGGTTTGGAGTGTTGGCAGCCAATCAGAGTGAAGCACGTGATCGGGAGGGTTCCTACGTCACCAGATCTATAAATTTCGTTAAACATTAATATCTCAGGAACTACTGAATGGATTTACACCATTTAAAAAAGGGTGCTTTCTACACCAAAAGCGACCTCTTTGCCAAATTTGGTGTAATTCCGTTCAGCAGTTCTGGCTGTAGCCTTGTCTAACGTTTCCTATGGAAATTAACATGGAGAAAACACGATTTGGGACCCCCCCCTTTTTCTCGGCCCCTGCTTGATGAATCACCCCGAAACATTCAAGACAGGAGCTGACCTGAGTGAAAAATTAGTTTTGAAAATTTCGCGAAGATTCGTTAACCAGTGCCAAAGTTACTAGCAAAACAAAAAATGCTTTTTCAATGGTAAACGAGGTTCTAACTATAACTACCTACTGTCGTGAACAAGGTATTGGAGAATACCGAAACGCGTTGATCTTTGTGCCTGTGTTCCTACCAATGAAAGGGAGAAAATAAAACTAAAAATTGCAAAACTCGACGAGAGTGCGACCCATTCTTCCTTTCCATCTGGGAAGGACAGCGTGAGAAATATATATATATATATATATATAAATTCACTGAAAAAACCATAGGTTTCAGGGGCGTTATAGTTAGTTGGACATTTCACTCGTACAAAACCATAGAAATTCCCCCGTTATAGTTAGTTCAGCTAACTATAACTCGCGCGCCCGCAATGCACTGCTGATGACGTCACATATTACATCACTCATGACATGGTCAGTGACATCACTCATGACATCACTGATGACATCTCAAATGACATCACTGATGACATCACTGATGACATCATCCTTGTGATAGAGTGGCAGACCTCCTCTCACCCTAATATAACCTTTGATACTCACACTCAAAAATACAAACTAACATTTTCAAAACAATGGACATACCAATACCAGTTACAACACACCTATTCATTAATTCCAAGATCTACACACACATCCACTCATTCACCAACAGTCCCTATACAGTCACTCATACATGTACTCACTCATCATATGTACTCATACACCTATACATCCTGTTATACACCGCCACTCATCCATAGAGTTACTCACACACATAGTCACACATGCAAACAAAGTATCAAACATCCATTTACTTGCATATACAGTTATACACACACTACCACACTTACTTCTACAGAAACTTACACATACTTACTCTCTTAAACAATCACTTATAGAAACACCTACTTATTTGTACAGGAACTCTTCCAATCTCTCACTCTCACATATACTCACTTATATACACCAATACTCACATATACTAGTTTAAAACATATGTAGTTACTCATAAAGACACTATTGAGACAGTCATTCACTCACTAACACACCCATACACATACTCATCCACCTATACAGTCCTGCACACATGCTGTCTTCAACACATACAAACAGTGAGTCACTCATTCATGCATCTATGCACTAAGTAATACCCCCCACCGAACCATACAGACACTCAGACACTCATACTGATACTCAAAAAACCAACTAATAACCCATATAGACATTCATGTAGCTACTCACCAACCCATGCAGCCACTTATACACAAAGTGAGAGACTGATACAGATATTTTCATATTTAAACATTACTCACTAACCCATGTATTCACAAAGATACACTTAGTCAGTTATACAATCAATTTTACAAAAAAAATCATCCATTTAGACACTTATATACCCATTTATTCTTCCATCGACCTTGAGATATACATATATAAAACATATTTAATTTTCAGAAAAACACACGTTCACTGGATGATGTCATCAGTGATGTCATTTGTGATGTCACTGACCGTGTCATGAGTGATGTAATATGTGATGTCATCAGCAGTGCATTGCGGGCGCGCGAGTTATAGTTACCTGAACTAACTATAACGGGGAATTTCTATGGTTTTGTACGAGTGAAATGTCCAACTAACTATAACGCCCCTGAAACCTATGGTTTTTTCAGTGAATTTCTAAGGTTTTTTAAATGCTAATTTCTAACTATAACGTGCCTGAAACCTATGGTTTTTTCAGTGAATTTCTAAGGTTTTTTAAATGCTAATTTCTAACTATAACGTGCCTGAAACCTATGGTTTTTTCAGTGAATATATATATATTTATTATACTATGTATACATGTGAAAATGTCTCGGTCCCCTGTTTGCCTCGGTGGCACGGAAAAAATGGGTGGAACTGACGTCAGCACGCCGACTAGGTCCTCTTATGGCTCCGATGACGTCATACGGTGTCGCGAGCGGAGCCATGCTCGTTGACGTGGGAGAGCTAGGAAAGAATTTCCGTGGAATGCTAATGCAGGGGATATTCACCTAAGTGTTCAGGCTAGTCCTTTGGGAGCAACTGTTTATGTTGCCACTCCAGAAACCGAAACCAGTGATCCGAGGGCAGAGGCCCTGCAGATGGCACACGAGGTGGGGTGCCCAGTCGTGTGCACCGGCGGGGCAGCGAAGTGACAAGCACCACAACCCACAAAAAAGGTAACGAGGGCACTGAATAACACAGGATCTTCTCTTTGTATCTGGCAGGAACAACGAAGTTAAAATGCCCTAGTACCAAAATGTAGAATTAGTGCTACAACGGTCTTCAAGAGGACCTGCGATGCCGCTTCTGCCTCCCGTACCCTGGAGGCGGCACATGGGTCACGCGGTACGGTCATAATGCGGTGGGACGCACACTCGTTGACCTCTCATGGCACTACTCCACACTTCAGGGAGGACGCTTTCCATTAGCTATGTTTTCTGATGACATGTCGCGCCGGCCCCGTCCAACAACAGAACTCCTTTAGCTCCAAACAGACTCTTCCACTCTCTCACCGGAAGTGAAACCAGGCCTCGCGGACACTTTCACAATACAACAGCCGGGAATGCACTTTACGGTAAAAAAAACACATTCCTTCCTCCTAATTAATCAAATAAACGTCTCACTGAAGAACAGGGGCCAGCTTCGATCGGTAAACAGCCGTTACAACGACTTTTTACTTTGCGATACCATTACAACGCATGCATTACCACGCATGCGTTGTACATCACGAAGTCATTACTACGCATTTTTTAGAATGCATGGTCATTTACCACGCATGCCTTTACAACAAATTTTGTTGTAAAGGTATGTATGGTAAATGACCATGCGTTCTAAAAACATGTAGACGATCCATGTCGTTGTAAGGAAACAGAGGCTGTTCTGTTTCCTCACAACGACGTGCACCGCCCTCAGAGATGACGTGAAGCAGGAACCACGAGGAGAGAGGAACCATGAGGCGTGAGAGGTAAGGGGGATTGGGCATGGGGTGGGGGTTTCTTTTCTAGGGTTTAGGGTAGTGCAGTGGTGTTTGGGTAGTGTAGGGGGTCGTGCTGGGGGTAGTGTTTTAGGGTTTAGGGTAGTGCAGTAGTGTAGGGGTCGTGCTGGTGGTAGTGTTTTAGGGTAGTGCAGTGGTGTATGGGTAGTGTAAGGGTCGTGCTGGGGTAGTGTTTTAGGGTTTAGGGTAGTGCAGTGGTGTTTGTTTAGTGTAGGGGGTCATGCTGGGGGTAGTGTTTTATGGTTTAGGGTAGTGCAGTGGTGTTTGGGTAGTGTAGGGGTCATGCTGGGGGTAGATTTAGGGTTTAGGGTAGTGCAGTGGTGTTTGGGTAGTGTAGGGAGTCGTGCTGGGGGTAGTGTTTTAGGGTTTAGGGTAGTGCAGTGGTGTTTGTGTAGTGTAGGGGGTTGTGCTGGGGGTACTGTTTTAGGGTTTATGTTAGTGCAGTGGTGTTTGGGTAGTGTAGGGGTAGTGCTGGGGTAGTGTTTTAGGGTTTAGGGCAGTGCAGTGGTGTTTGTGTAGTGAAGGGGGTCATGCTGTGGGTAGTGTTTTAGGGTTTAGGGTAGTGCAGTCGTGTTTGTGTAGTGTAGGGGTCGTGTTTTAGGGTATAGGGTAGTGCAGTGGTGTTTGTGTAGTGTGGTGGTCATGCTGGGGGTATATTTAGGGTTTAGTGTAGTGCAGTGGTGTTTGGGTAGTGTAGGGAGTCGTGCTGGTGGTAGTGTTTTAGGGTTTAGGGTAGTGCAGTTATGTTTGGGTAGTGTAGGGTGTCGTGCTGGGGGTAGTGTTTTAGCACTAATTTTTCTTTCTACAGCACTAACCATAATTTCTATGGCAAAATGAACCCCCTCATTTTGTTCCTTTTAAATTAAATGTTTTAAGTGTTACCAGTTTATTCCAATCAAGATGGCTTCAAGTGTGCCATACTTTTGTCATAAGTAAGACTGTTAGCGCTCTAGTTGTTCTTTAGAACACTCTGGGAAGCTGCAGTAGAACACAAAGGCATCAACTGACAGGCTGCTCCTTTTGAAATATAACAGGAAGATATTTGAGATCTCACTTAAAACATGTCCTAATTTTTCTTTCTACAGCACTAACCATAATTTCTATGACAAAATGAACCCCCTCATTTTGTTCCTATTTAAATTAAATGTTTTAAGAGTTACCAGTTTATTCCAATCAAGATGGCTTCAGGTGTGCCATAATTTTGTCATATGTAAGACTGTTAGCGCTCTAGTTGTTCTTTAGAACACTCTGGGAAGCTGCAGTAGAACACAAAGGCATCAACTGACAGGCAGCTCCTGTTGAAATATAACAGGAAGATATTTGAGATCACACTTGAAACATGTCCTAATTTTTCTTTCTACACCACTAACCATAATTTCTATGACAAAATGAACCCCATCATTTTGTTCCTTTTTAAATTAAATGTTTTAAGTGTTACCAGTTTATTCCAATCAAGATGGCTTCAGGTGTGCCATACTTTTGTCATAAGTAAGGCTGTTAGCACTCTAGTTGTTCTTTAGAACACTCTGGGAAGCTGCAGTAGAACACAAAGGAATCAACTGACAGTCTCTGCCCTTGTTGGATGTACATGTTTTACTGAGAATGTCAGACTTCATTCTCACATGACTGAGAAAGATAATGTGAATTTACAGAAAATATGCTCTCATTTTAGCTTCTGGAGCACCTTCCAAAACTGTATGGGACAAGCATGTGAAAATAGTTTTCTCTCAAACATGATTCATGATATCCCAGCAGAAGGTTTTTCACAGGGTAAAATCACCTTAGAACACACCACAATTCCTGAAATTAGTATGGTACCATCAACAAATGAATTCTAATGTAACTAAAGTCTGTTATCACCCTTTATAGTTCTCCTTTTGGTAACCTCAAAATCTTCGATTCACTACAATGCATTTCAATGGGGTACTATCATTTATATTGGTCCCAAGATGGCTGCCAGCAATTCCAGGATGAAGTGCTGACAGCCAATCAGATCTCACGATTACATGTGTGGTTAGGCTCCGCCCAGATATATATGTGTTTTCTTTTTCAAATTTCTCAGGAACTGCTGAACGGATTTACACCATTTAAGCAAAAGGCACGACCCTGAACCAAGGGCTACCTTTTGGAAAATTTGGTGTAATTCCGTTCAGCAGTTCGAGCTGTAGCTGCGACTAAAGGTTCCTATGGAAAATTGCATGGGGAAAACACGTTTTGGGACCCCCCCTTTTTTCTCGGCCCCCGCTTGCCCCGAGACTTTCAGGATAGGAGCGGACCAGAGCACCCCAACAAGTTGGAAAATTTAGCGAAGATTCGTCAACCGGTGCCAAAGTTATTTCAAATAGAATGTTGCGGATTTCCTATGGAAAATAGGTCCTAACTATAACTATCTACTGGCGACCGCTAGTAGATAATATATATACATATATATATATATATATAAATATATATATATATATATATATATATATATGTGTGTGTGTGTGTGTGTGTGTGTGTAATGCCTTTCATCTGGGAGTAAACTCGTGTCTGCATGCCGCATTTTTCACACAATAATCTAAGTGTGCACTTTCATGAAACAATGACATGAATAGGGGTGTTAGTCAGTAGAGTGGCAGAGAGTGAAGTGGCATAGAATGGAGTGATGCAGAGTGCAGTGGCGTAGAGTACAGTGATTCAAAGTAAAGTGGCGTAGAGCACTGGCATAGAGTGCAGTAGTGCGGAGTAGAGTGTTTTAGAGTGCAGTGGTGTACAGTGGCATAGAGTAGAGTGGCATAGAGAGCAGTCGCATAGAGTACAGTGGTGAAGAGTAGAGTGCAGTGAAGTAGAGTGCATTGGTGCAGAGTGCAGTGGTTTAGAGTAGAGTGGTGTTGAGTGCAGTGGCATAGAGTGGAGTAGAGTAGAGTGGCGTAGAGTGTGGTGGCGTTCAGTAGATAGTTTCAGAGTAGAGTGAAGTGGCATAGAGTCGAGAGGTGTAGGGTAGGGTGCAGAAGAATGGCGTAGAGTGTAATGGCATAGAGTAAAGTGGTGTAAAGTGCAGTGGCATGGAGTGCATTGGTGCAGAGTAGATTAGAGTGGCGTACAGTTGATTGGCATACAGTGTAGGGGTGTAGAGTTGAGTGTTACAGAGTAACGTGCATTGGTGTAGAGTATATTGGCAAAGTGCAGTGGCGCGGAGTGCAGTGTTGCAGAGTGGCGTAGAGTGGAGGTGAGTGGAGGTGTGAGGAGTATATTGGAGTGGCCTAGACTTGAGTGGTGTACAGTGCAGTGGCATAGACTGCACTGGCATAGACTAGAGCGGTACGGAGTAGAGTAGAGAGGCACAGAGTGTAGTGGCATAAAGTGTAGTGGCATAAAGTGGAGTGCAGTGGCACAGAGTGCAGTGGCAAGGAGTGGTGTAAAGTGGAGTGGTGCAGAGTAGAGTGAAGTGGCATAGAGTGGAGTAAGCATGGTGTGGTAGCAAACTGCCATTACAGACAACACATTTTCAATTGAAATGACCTTGCATTCGCACAGACATACAGTTTTACTAACAAAACTATACAGCGCACAAACGATAATGTGCGCAAATGGCATCACCTAGTGTAATGATTTGTTTTGATCATATTAATGTATTTGTTTTCAACACACTTCAGAATTACCCAAAAATGTGCTTCATTTGGGTTCCTAGTTCTGATCTATTCTGAAATACTTGCATAGGTCATTTAAATGTTGTTGTATACTAGAAAAAAAACCTTTCCTACACCCAGTGTCTAAGTATCCAGCAAGATTGTCACATAAATCCTCTCACTTTGAAGTCAGAGAAAGAAAAGCTACACACCACTTCATGGGAAGACAAAGCCTGACATTTGACCTCTGTCTTTGAATGCACAGCAAATTTGCAAGATACCAACAACATTTACAGGCCTGTTTATAGAAAGGAGCACACATGGAAGATTACAAGGGAGTTGGTGTGAAATGGCTTTGCTCCTTTGGCGAGACAAACTCACCTTGGACAGCCTATAACAACTAAAGCCAGCAAATAGGAAGCCAGAAAATGTGAGTTACAAACCACAAAGCCAGTGGTAAGTAACGGACATAATGCATTCCCAGTCAAGCTTTCTGAATGTCCCCAAGATGTCTTTAGCAAACCAGACAGCTGTGCTGTGTAGTCTTCGACCTAAAAAGGGTACAAGAGGCCCTGGTGACTTATGTTAGGAAAGGTAGAGATTATGGCAGGTCTGAACATCTAAAAGAAGCAAACAACAAAATGATAAAAGGAATGCTTGAATTAATGGCACCCTCTGATAATTACTCAGGGTGCATCCAAGTCCATCATTTTTCACTCACCATGTCACTCTACACAGAGACCTGCCATACGCAAATCAGTCTTGGTCCTATTCCAGTGGGAACAATGCTAGATCAAGTCCCCTCCAGTCAGGAAAACAATGTACCCCAGACACGTTTCAGCCTCCTAAGGCCTTGTTAGTGAGGTATAGTTTAAGTACTGTGGCACGGTGAGTAAGGCCCACACATCTGGGAATATCTGTCACACTTAAAGAGTCCAATACGATAAAAACAAGCTTTGGCAAAGCAAATCAGTCTTGTCTATGCAAAAGCTATTGGCTTTGCCGATATATTTTAGCCATGTTGTACACTAGTGTGGCTACTGTTCAGCATGGCTAAAGGTTAGTGGGGTAAATGACAGTGGCGTGGTATGGAGTGTCATAAAATGTAGTAGAGTGGAGAGGTGTGGAGTGGCGTGAAGTGGCGTAGAGTGATGTAGAGTGGCATGGAGTGAAGTGGATTGTCATGGAGTGTCCTGGAGAGGAGTGTCATGGAGGGAGTAGAGTGCCGTAGAGTGGAAGGGAGTACAGTGGAGTAGATTTGAGTGTTGTGGAGTAGTGTGTCATAGAGTGGAGTGGCATAGAGTGTAGTGGAATGGTGTAAAGCAGAGTGGAGTGGCATAGAGGGTGTTGCATAGAGTGGAGTAGAGTTTTGTAGAGTAGAGTGGCGTAGAGCAGAGTAGATTGTCATAGAGTGGAGTGGAATAAAGTGGAGTAGTGTAGGAGAGTGGATTTGCATAGAGTGGAGTAGAATGTTGTAGAGTCAAGTCGCATAGAGTGGAGTAGCATACAGTTTCATAGAGTGGAGTGATGTGGAGTCGAGTAGAGTGGAGTTATGTTGTAGAATAGAGAGGAGTAAAGTGGCATGAAGTGGCATAGAGGGAGTTTCATAGAGCATCATAGAGTGGAGTAGTGTTGTAAAGTGGCATAGAGTGGAGTGTTGTGGAGTGGAGCGGAGTAGAATGGAGTAGAGTTTAATGGAGTAGAGAGTTATAGAGTGGAGTATTGTAGAGTGTAGTGTCGTAGAATGAAGTAGAGTGGCCTAGAGAGAGTGAAGTGTAAAGTACAGTGGTACAGAGTGGTGCAGAGTAGATTGACCTAGAGTGCAGTGGCCTTAAGTGCATTGGTTTTGAGTAAAGTGGTGTAGTGTGCATTGGTGTAGAGTGCAATGACGGAGTGCAGTGGCGTAGAGAAGAGTGGTGCAAAGTAGTTTGCAGTGGCATAGAGTGCAGTGGCATAGAGTAGATTGTTTCAGAGTAGAGTAAAGTGGGGTAGAGTGGAGTGGTTCAGGGTAGAGGGGTGCAGGGTGGAGTGCAGAGGTGTAGAATAGAGTGGTGTAAAATACAGTGGTGTACAGTAGAGTTGTGCAGAGTGCAGTGGGGTTGAGGGCAGTGGTGCAGAATAGATTAGAGTGGCTTGGAGTGGTGAAGAGTGTAGTGGCGTAGGGTGCATTCGCGTAGAGTGCAGTAGAGTGGCATAGTAGCATAGAGTTGAGTGGTGCAGTGTCCAGTGCAGTGGCAAAGCGTGCAGTGGTGTAGAGTGCAGTAGCATAGAGTAGGGTGGTGCAAAGTAGAGTGATGCAGAAAGCAGTGGCACAGAGTACAGTGGTGTAGAGTAGAATAGTGGCTAAGAGAGGAGTGATGTATAGCACAATGGTGTAGAGTGACGCAGAGTGCAGTGGTGCAGAGTAGAGTGACGTTGAGTTCAGTGTTGGAGAGTGCAGAGTATAGTGTTGTATAGTGCAGAAGCAATAGAGTGGCGCAGAGTAGAATGGTGCAGAGAGCAGTGCTGTAGAATTCAGTGGTGCAGAGTAGAATAGAGTGGCTTAGCTTGCAGTGCCATAGATTGTTGCAGAGTAGAGTATAGTGGCGTAAAGTGCAGTGGTTCAGAGCAGTTGGCATAGAGTGCAGTGACGCAGAGTGCATTGGTTTTGAGTAAAGTGTTGTTTAGTGCAATGTTGTAAAGTGCAATGGTTTAGAGTAAAGTGGAATAGAGGGCAGTGGCACAGAGTGGTGCAGAATAGAGTGCAGTGGCGAAGAGTTCAGTGGCAGAGTGTGCAGGGTTGCAGAGTACACTGTCTGTGAGTGGAGTGGAGTGGCGTGGTGTGGAGTGGTGCAGAGTAGAGTGGAGTGGCGTAGAGTATGCATGGTGTGGTACCCCATTGCCATTACAAACAACACATCTTCAATTGAAATGATCATTACATTTGCACAGACATACAGTTTTACTGCTAAAAGTATACAGCATACATAAAAAAAAAAATTAATTTAAAAAAAAAAAAAGTATACAGCATACAAACGAAAGGATGTATGGGAATGTCTAGGCCTGGGGGGAATTTGCGAAACGCGGAACTCAGCAAAATGACCAAAAGAACACTGTTGCGCTACCTTGAGTTCTGTAAAGTGGCGGAGTGCGTTAGGTCGCACTGTTTGCACTGATTTTTAGCTGATGTTTGTTTCCAGTCCAGGGAAGACCTGGCTTGAAGTTCGGGCTGGACTGTTCCCTAAACGAACAGGGTCAAGTCTGATTTGCACATGGCTGGGTCTGAACTGGGGTGGCGAAGTGAGCTAAAGAATGATAATAGATTCAACCCAGATCTGTGACTGGGGGTGAGTGTCTGAAAAGTTTCAGCGCTCCGTCCATCATCTCCTTGTGTTTGCACTGATTTTTAGCACCTGGTGTTTGTCCCGCACTGGAAAATCAGCGCGAACAGCACTATGCGTAGCGCAAGAGGGCGCTGCTTCTTTCTGCAGCTCAAGTAGATTTTCTACTTGAGCGGAAGCTTCCTCAAAGTGAACAGATGGTTTCTCAATGCAGGCGGTCACAACCATCTGAGACCTCTTGTGTTGAGAAATCTCGCTAGGAGGTTATCTAGCGTTGGATTGTCCTCGCTCGTGAACTTAACATTGGTGAGTGCGAGGGAGGAAAAAACTCCGCTCTGCAAGAGTTTTTCCGATGTCTGCGTGCTCTGCAGAATGCGGAAACCTCCGCAAACTCAAGAATGGAGCGGAGTTCACGGCCCAGGCCTAGAAATTTAATCACCTAGTGAACTGATTTGTTTTGATCGTATTAAAATATTTGTTTCCCCCACACTTCAGAATTACCAAAAAGTGTGCTTCATTTGTACTTTTCTACTTCTGATATATTCTGAAATATCTGCACAGTTACTTTACAGACATTTAAATGTTATTGTGTGCTAGAAACAAAATAACATCGTACAGCCTACCTCAAGCACTCCCCCGCTAGCCACCATGATTGTCACATAAATCCTGTCACTTTGAAGCCAGAGAAAGAAAAGTAAATAGTAAGATCCCTTGAAAACACAGCCAGTCATTTGACCTCTTTCTTTGAATGCACTGTGTTGGACTTGGCCCTTTTTGCAGGGTCATCCCTAAACTTTTGCCTTCCTCCTATATTTTTCTGACCTGTTGTTGGCTGTTTTATGACTCTGGGCACTTTACCACTGCTGATCAGTGCTAAAGTGCATATGCTCTCCCCATTATAAATTGTGTGATGGATTAGTGACTCCATGATTGGATGATTGGTTTACTTGTCAGTCCCTAGTACAGTGCACTCAGTGTGCCCAGGGCTTGTAAATCCAATGCCGCTGGTGGGCTTGCAGCACTGGTTGTGCCACCCACAGAAGCGGCTTGTAAAATGTGTCTCAGGCCTGCCATTGCAGAGCCTGTGTGCAGCCTAGGGCTGCCATGTCGACTTGGTGAGTACACCCACTTACCAGTCCCTAAACCTTCCCTTTACTGCATGTTGGTCACCCCTAAAGTAGGCCCTAGGGCAGGGTGCATTGTAAGTATAAGGTAGGACATGCCCTGGTGTGTGTGGCATGTCCTAATAGTGAATTACAGCCATTTTCGTTTTCACTATTGCAAGGCTACCTGCTCCCCATAGGCCAGAATGGGCAGACTGACTATTACACTTTATAGTCAGAACTGACCCAGGAACATGGTAGAAAAACGAATTTAGTATGCCTGGACTCAGAATGATAAAATACATCTTTTAGTGAAGTTGGTTTTAACATTCTGTGTTTGAAAATACCACTTTTAGAAAGTGGGTATTTTCTTGCCTAAACTTCCAAGCCTGCCTCTGCTAGGTTGTGTATTCCTTGTCTGGAGATTGAGTGACAGTGGCTGGGGGTGGCTACAGGAGACAGGGTGAGTCAGCACAGGGCTGAATAGAAATATCTGCATCCAGAGTGGAGGGAGGAGTTGCACCTGGGTCTGAATAGGGCTGTGCCTGCCTTCCACAATGCTGGCTCCACCTCCTGCCGGGCGGCTGAGCACCCTGCCCCACATTCTGAAAGGAAAGAAGGAGTCAGAAAAACAAAGTGCTCCAGGACTGACCAGAACTGGTTTTGACTAGGCAGAGGCCTCTCTGCCTTCAGAGAACAAAGGAAAACTGTGTATAAAAGGGGACCCAGACCCTAGGAAATTAGATCACTTTGGGAAACAAGAAGAAACCTTTGCTGAGGAGCGGAACCAAGAAGGAACTGAGGAGAAGACTATCCCTAAGCTAGAGGGATCTGCCTGCAGTGGTTGCCTGACTGCCAAAGGAAGGAGAAAGGACTTTGTGTGCACTTTTATTCAACTTGTAAAGTATCTCCAAGGGCTTGAGAAAAAAGCTTGCCTCCTGCTGAAGTCTCAGGGACAACAGACTTCAACCACCAGCTCCCCAAGAATCCTTTGGAAGTGCCTGCTGCTGTTTTGGGCCTTCTGAAGGGACTGCGTGTCGCAAGGAGCTGGAAGCGCGACTCAAGAGGAAGAAGCGTGTCGCCGTCGCTGCTGCTGCCGTCGCAACTCCGAAGGAGGGTGTCGCCGCTGTAGCTGTCGTATTGCACCGCATCGAGAGAAGCGTCCCGCAACGAAGAGGAAGCGTGTCGCCGTCGCAGCCGCTGCCGTCGCAACTCCGAAGGAGGGTGTCGCCCGCTGTAGCTGTCGCATTGCACCGCATCAAGAGAAGAGTCTCGCATCGAGGAAGAAGCGTGTCGCCGTCGCAGCCGCTGCCGTCGCAACTCCGAAGGAGGGTGTCGCCGCTGTAGCTGTCGCATTGCACCGCATCAAGAGAGCGCCTCGCATCCACGGAGAAGCGTGCCGCCGTCGGAGCTGCTGCCGTCGCATCACGAAACAAGGGTGTCGCCGCTGCAGTTGTCGCATCGAGCGGAAGCGTCTCGCAACGTTGGAGAAGAGTGTCGCAGCCGAGCTGTTGCCGTCGCATCGCTGAACAAGGGTGTCGCCGCTGCAGTTGACGCATCGAATCGAGACTTTCGCAACCTCGGAGAAGCGTGCCGCATCAGGAAGAACTTGACGTCTTTATTTCTTTGCACCAGAACTTTGTCGCATTTCCATCGCTGCAACATTGCTTGTTGTGGAAGCGTCCCGCATCGTAAGGTACATTGACTTAAAGTGTCGCATCTTAAGAACTGAACTGAACTAAGCTAAAACTACCATTTTAAGTACAGTATTGTGGATTTTTGTCGTTTATGGTCTTGTGTTAAAACTATATAAAGAATACTTATTTTTGATATAAACCTTGTGTGGTGTCCATCTGTAGTGTGTCACTAGATTACTGTATGTGTTCACAAATGCTTTACACACTGCCTCTGAGATAAGCCTGTCTGCTCGTGCCAAGCTACCAAGGGGGTGAGCAGGGGTTATTTTAGGAGTGTACCCCTTTACCCTGACTAGAGGCGAGGGTCCCTATTTGTCACAAGTACCTACCTGTGCCAACTAGAGACCCCCAATTCTAACACACAGCAAATATGACAAGATAAGAACACGTTTTAAAGGCCTGTTTATAGAAATCCAGTACTGATGGAATAATACTGTAAATAGGGTTTGGGCAAGGGAAGGGACAAACTCAAGCTGGACAGCCTAAAACAAATAGAGCCAGCAAATAGAAAACAAGCAAATGTGAGTTACAAATCAAAAGCCAATGGTAAGCAATGGGTGGAATGTATTCCCATGGAAACTTTCCGAATGTCCCCAAGATGTGGTTAGCAAACCAGACAGCTGCACTGTCTGGTAAGCTTCGACCAAAAAGTGATGAAACAAATAACTGATTGAAAGAATGACCATGGTACTGCATCTACCTGAAGTCCTCCGAACTTTGGTGAGACATTTAGCTCTCCAACTTTCCCCAGTAGCTTGGTTTGGTGTGGAAGCTCTGGTGCAGAATCAGGTTTTGAATAGAGGATTGGGGCTTGGAGTGGAATCATTTGGGTGGATATTCTTGGCCAAAATAAAGACCTACTTTTTTGAAGTTTGGATGCCACCCTTTGCAGCCACTGGGGTCAGAATAGTTTATAGGAAATCTGTTTTATTTAATTGTGTTTGAACCGCTGTCCGTTCATCCAGGTTTGTATTTTGGAAAGGCAGTCCTTAACATGGTTGATGAGGTTATCGTGGATAATTCTTTTATCGTTCTGTATCTTGTCTACATAATGGTGATATGAGAAGTGGAGTGTATCTATTAAATCCCATTGAGTTTCAAGCTATAGGCCAGATAAAATGGGTGTCAGTAATGATTCTTGGGGACACCAAAAGTTGTTGATTCAGGGTATAAGAAATTAGTTATAATCACAATCTAGCACCACTTATTTACATAAGACTTAAACAACTGAACGAATATCCCACCAATTCCAAAAGGAGTAAAGAGAGTATTCCACAGCATGTCATCTTTGACAGAGTTGAAGGCTACTGATAAATCTGGCAAGATTAGTAGGCTTGCTTCACCACCATCTGATAGGCATCATCTGTGATGTTGAATATTGCTGTTTCAGTGCAACACCCTGACTGAAAGTCTGACTGATAGAAGCAGATTGTCACTGATAAATTCATTCAGCTGTTGGCGTAAGACTTCTTCATGATTTTAGCTGCACAGTGTTGACAACCAAAGATGGGATTATAATTGTAATTACCATCCAGATCAGCCTTGAGGTTTTTAAGGATTGATTTTATCATAACCTTTAGGGTTGCACGAAGAATGCTTTGGTCAAGAATGGCATTGCCAATGTGCTCTAAGTGAGGAAAAAGAGCGATACTTACGGATTTGACTAGTTTAGCATCTGATATATGGGCAGTCATTGCGGTAGGAGTAGAATGTGCTCTGATGATGTCAAGTATTTTTCTAGGTCTATTTATTGCGGTTATTTTTTAACTTTAAGTACAATAGCTTGTATTTAGTAGGCTCTTTCTGTATCTTCTTCTGTGTTGTTTTAAGTACATGAGAAACAGATCTTGAATTTTTATTTTCAATACTCTTTTGGCTTAGGCCGTAGTGAGGAGTTACTGAAGAATTACAGTGCCCAACTAGAGAGGCGCTTTCTCTGGTTCTTGCTTAAAAGCTGTTTATGCTTTGATAAAGGAGTGCAATGATTGTAGAGATATGTTTTAGTGGTCTTTGCCCTATATACTTGGGTTTGGCTGCCATTTCGTGGTAATCTGAAAATAGTAATGGTGAAGGAGATGATAAAGTGATCTAACCAGTCAATCATAATAGGGTCTTGTACCAAAATGTGATTAAGTCGGGCCATAATAAGATACAAAGCGGTTCCTTTCAGTCCATAGGTTGATTAGATAGGTGCATTAAATGGTTCCCAAGTAGAAAGGAAGACCATGCGTCTACCAAAGTATCACTTTTGTCGCTCTAGCACATGTTAAGGTCACCTAGCAGCAGGTGATCATCAGAGGACAGTTGATCTGTTCTTCAGCAAGGCTCTATTATTACCTGAAGGGTGATGCAGTAAAGTAGTGCTCGTTAAGGAAGTGTTAAAGACAGGAGGTTAAGTTACAAGTTTTCAGAGCATAGGGTGTGAGAAGGTAGAATTTGTGTGCATCTAATATGCTCTCGATAGCTTATGGCAATTCCACCATAACCAACTCTAGATACTCTAGGAAAAAAGTGCTAGGCATGTCTAATCCCCCTTCAAATATATTCTTGTGTCATCACAGGGCCCTTCCTCACACTGGTGAGATGTTAAACAAATGGGGAGTAAAACCCTTCTTCAAGAGGAACTCTTTCTGACCCTATGTGTGTGTATTTTAATGTAGTATTCCTAAAGCTCCAGAGGGGATGTGAGATAAAATTTAAACTACCTACTAATAGACGGTCAAGTTCAGTGATGTCTAGTGTACAGGATTAAAACTTCAATGCAGGGGACTCGTTTAAGCCTGTTAATGAGGTTGACATGTTTCAGCCCTACTGTAATAGCGCAGTCAGTGAATCTAAGGGCTTTCTTCAGGACAAAACCCTCTCTATCTTTGTTGTCACCTAATGGTGATTCCAAATGAGATTAGATAATAATCACTTGAAATTAGTAAAGACATTACTACACTAAATTCTCAATAGTTCTCCTTCCCTCAGTGACCCAGTATGGTAACTCTACCTCTGTTCTCTTTTCTGTAACCTTTGGGCATTCTTTATCCTGCAGACCGTAAAGAGTACCAGGTGCTATGCTGCATGTGGTAACCATGTTTCCATTGAGAAACACATTTCATGCTCATTTTCAGTGATCCCTCCTGCTGTGGATGGTGCATTTGCTATTTATTGTTGACTGTCAGAAGAGAGTAGAATGCATTTATATCGGTGCAACTGTGACTTGATTCATCTAAAGCATTCAATCAGTTTCTTTGTTTCATACGAGTGAGGTTATAACACTACCTGCTCTAAGTTTGATATGTTTAGTTGTGTCATTATAATTTTGGTGGTCTCGGCGAGTGATCCTAATTAATGGGTTGACTTCTTTGGCAGTCAGGTTCTTCTTTAAAATTATCGGTTTTGGGACATGTACTAGAGTACCCAGCAGATACAGAATGCTTTACTGTGAGATCATATTTCAAGGAATTCTAGGTTGGAGAAGGCATTAGTTAGTGACCAATCCTGATCAGGAGGCTTCTAGTTGTCAGCTCTATAGCTACGTCCAGATATATTTTGATGTTGCAAAGAGTTGATTATGGGGATTGGTTGCCCTTTCAGTGCCTCAGCACCATCAGTATGTGCCAAAGCTGAGATACATTCCAGTTATAGTCATGAGTTAGCTGATGCATAAACTCACTATTTTGATCAAGATCTGGTGTAGCTTCAGATGTCATGAATAGCTCTCAAAGAAATATAGTATGTGTTTACTTGCTGCACATATGTGTGTGTGTGTGTGTTGCATTTCATCCATGTAATTTATTCCTTCATTATAATTGTGCATATATTCTCTGCCTCCTTTGCCCTTGTTTCCTTGGCATGCGCTTTGTATATTTTCATATGTGTTCCACATTCCCTTTAGAGTGCTTGTAACTGTATGTTCCACTCGGTTGCCTCCAGTTGCATCTGGAGATCAACCTGGGCGGACGCCTTAGCCGTGCTGCAAATAAACCTGTTTTTCTTCACAATTTGGATTTAGTAACTTTGTAATATTGGCGACGAGTTTAAGCATCACTCCTGCCTATCCTGCAGCACGGGAGTGGAGTGGTTCTTTACCCACAGAGAAAATTTTATTTCCTCGACGTTTTGGATATTTTATTTATTCACCATCAGACCTGGAAACTGCCTTATTTTGATCTGGAGCCTTCTTGGGGTGTGCCTACAAGACATGATCGTCTTTCTGTATTTTCTTTGTCTATTTGGTGTCTACCAACAATTTCAGCGTGCCTGGTGAGCAATCGTCTCAAAAACAACACCTTAACGGATCTCCTACCTTACGCGAGACTCTGCCACCCGCCATCGAGTCTTCGGAGTCTCCGTACTCCCAGCGAACAAATGGAACCTTAGAGATTCCCTCGAACACGCATTCAGGCAAGTACATACACGTCATCGCGCTAGCCTGTGCGTGCAACGTGTGCAGCGGCCATATTGCCGTTGTCCTGACAACGCTTAACCGCGCATCGGCAAGTGTGTTCGTGAAAGGAAATACACACTGCCGTGCGCGTCTCCGATATATTATTTGCATATTTCTTAGCGATCGAAGGAATATTGACTGACCACGCCGAACATATGTGAGTTACCTCATGTTTTACATTATTTTGTGTTCACGCTTAAAAAAAAAATTCATTTCTTGTTATGATGTCAATGGTACTGTTTAGAAGGGGAAATTAACTCACTCATTACTAATTTATCCCTTGATTAATAACACGGCATTATCCACCGCTCCAGCGACTTTTCTCTAACAAATAAAATTTATATTCAAGTTTAGAAATTACAAAATGCAGTTTGATCCCCCCGCCAAATTTCTTCAAAACAAAGGCGACCCACCTGTACCATGGTCAAGGTGGAAAGAAGAGTTCATTACTTACATGAAAGCCATAGATGGTGAGCGCATGGGCACTGAAAGAAAAAAAATATTTTTCTCCACTGTCTTGGTTCTGAGGGGCAAGTAGTTTTCAGAGCATTACCTCAAATTGCGTCCCAAAGGGGGGGAAGGCGAAGGAGACAGCATGAACGTGTATGTTGAAGCGTTAACCAGGATGGAAATGAGGTTCAAAACCACTACAAATATCGCCTTAAATAGGTTTAAATTTTACACCAGGTCTCAAATAGATGATGAGTCATTTGACGATTTTCTAACTGCCTTAAGATCTTTGAGTCTACATTGTAATTTTGGTACCATCACAGATGAAATGATTCGTGATCAAATCATAGTACATGTGAAAAACAAGAAGATACAGGAAAATGTATGGGTCATGGGTGACCCTAAACTAGCTGAAACAATTTCTATGGCAAAAGCTATGGAGCTTTCAGAAAAGTGGACGGAAACTGTAAGGCAGAATTCCAATAAATCAGCAACTGAGGAGATATGTGTAGTTAAAGCAAAAAATGATTTAAAAAACGATATGCCACAAGGAAAATTTCCTACTAAATACAATAACAACAGTTATCCCGGGAGAAGGAATGACAATTCATTTAATCATAATTCATGTTACAGGTGTGGAAGCAGATCTCATGTGGCATCTTTTCAAAGGTGTCCTGCAATCAACAGAGAGTGCAGAATTTGTGGCAGAATGGGACACTTTGGAAATGTATGCAGAGACAAGCGCTACAATAACCAGACACGGAGTACTAGTTCTGGCACTTCTGAAGCAAATAGAGTCACCAGTGTTAGTGAGACTCCTGACTATAACAAAGGTTTTGTTGTTTCAATCATACACAGCGGACCCGAAAAAGAGGTCCACATGAAGTCTCCTATATGTGTGTTTCAAGTTTTAGGTACTGACTTAGAGCTCATGGTGGACTCTGGGTCACCGTGGACAATTATCACCACACAATATTTTAAAGAGAAGCTACATAATGTGTGTAATTATGATAAGTTGCAACCATCTGATATTACTGCTGAAAGTTTTGAAGGGTCAAAAATTGAAATGGAAGGTTTTTTCCAAGTACCTTTGTATTTCAAAGGGAGGTGTGCTCATATAAAATTATACATTGCTGTGAGAGGGGTAAATGTTTTGGGTTGGCGAGATCAATGGAAGCTGGGCATAATCCTTAATCCGCGATCCAAATATCCTGTGTCAGGATCTCACCTATATTTCCGCGGGGACACCACAGACGTGAAGTACAGGTCCACAACCTCACCAAATCACCCAATGGCACCAAAGACTAAACAAGGTGGCATAAGGTAATCTGGGGAAGGAGGGAAACAAAACAAGGGAAGAAGGGGAAGAACTCCACTCGATGACTCAGACACCCTCAGGACTCGTCAGTATCAGGCAAGACGCTGTAAGCAAACAAGGTATCAATACACAAATGCACAAAATCAGAAGCATGACAATTTAGACCTTCTTAACCCATGTTTTCCCTACCTTGCGGTGTCCTTCCTATGGGAGGATTAAACGAACGATGTTTCAGGGCGTGGATCTAAGGCTAGAAAAGACAGTAATGTAAGTAAAGAGGTAGTATGTATGGGAAAGTGCTCTGTGTAGGGATTAGAGTATTCGCCTACCTGTTCTTCCCGTGTGGTTTTATAAAAAGTATATATCCCTTTATTCAGGTTAATGAAAATAGGTATCTTTCTCTATCCTAGATCCTAAAAGGGCGGAGCGGATCCCCACAGCGCCAGAGCACAGGACCAGGTAAGTGACCTATATATATATATACGTGAAAGTATACAACTAAGCGCAAAGCGCGACGTAATGTAATAATGTGTAATGCCTATCCTTTTACTTTTCAGAGAAAGGCATACTCCCATCGAGGTGGAGACATAAGGACAGGTAAATCAAGTAAACGAAATAATAAAGCAGCGCAGAGCGCTGTTACCGCAAACTCTAATGCAATAACTCTCTCTGTCTTCTTTCTCCACAGAATGGAATGCAGGCAAGCAATAATTGAAACGGGCAGCGAGGGACGTCAGGGGAGGAGTACCCGCCACAAGACAAACCAAGGCAACGATGACCGACGCGAGGGACGCGACGACCCGGAAGAGCTTCAGGAGAGTCAGGAAACAAACAGCAACCAGGACGCGAAGCGCAGCTGATCGGGGAAGGCCGGGCTTTAACCTTCCGGACCTGTCCCCGCACATGCGCGTGCAGCGTCGGCGGCCATATTAGTAGTTCCGGCCGCCGCGCAATCCCGACATCCTGTTTCTCTTTGTGGAGAACAAGAAATGTACAGTATCGCTACAGTTAACACGAATGTGGGCAGTCTTGAAAGAGAAACAAAGTTGATCAATACATATAACAAAGTGTTTTGTGACAAATTGGGGAGACTGAGGAATTTCACACATAGAATTGTATTAAAAGAAAATCCCAGTCCGATTAAACAAAAGTTGAGGGGAGTACCCATCAACATGAGGGATGAATTGAAGGAAATGCTTAAAGAGTTGTCAGATGAGGGCATTATCGAACCCATCGAATCATCCGAATGGGTTTCTCCCATTGTTCTAGTGCGCAAAACCCGATCAAAAACTTCGAGTGTGTGTGGACTTGAGAGCATTAAACTCTAACATTGTTATAGATTGCCACCCTCTACCTAATATTAACGAGGTTGTTTCTTTGTTAGAAGGTGCGCAGATATTCTTCACCCTTGATCTAAGGTCTGCATATCACCAAATAGAATTTACAGAGGACTCGAAAAAGTATACCGCTTTCATCACGCCACAAGGACTTTTTCAGTATACGAGAATGCCCTTTGGACTGGCATCGGCAGCATCAGTCTTTCAAAGGGTAATGTTTCAGATCTTTAGGGATATTGACACTTATGTTAAATGCTTTCAAGATGATATTTTAATATTCTCAAGAAATGAATCAGAATATGAAGTCCATTTAAATGAGGTATGCAAGAGGCTTGAATGTTGTGGCCTCACTCTCAAGGCTCACAAGTGTAAGCTTTTCAAACGCTCTGTAGAATACTTAGGGCATACGTTATCTGGTGAGGGTGTTATTCCTAAAAAATCCAATGTTGAGGCCATCCATATGCTCCATCTCCTAAAAACAAGGAACAGTTATTATCATTCTCGGGGATGTGTGAGTATTACAGCAAGTTCGTTGAGAACTTTGCCACCGAGATGGAACCATTGAGGAAATTACTAAGGCAGAGTGTCACGTATGAGTGGAAAGAAGAACAACAAAAAGCTTTTGAAGCCATAAAAAGAGATATTATTGATGCTCCCACTTTGAAACCTTTCCGCATGAGGAAAGAATGTATTATAACAGTTGATGCCAGTCTGTATGGGCTTGGAAGTGTTTTATCTCAAAAGGATGGCGTGGATGAATGGAATGTTGCCTTTGCAGCAAGAACTCTTAATGAGACTGAGCGCAAGTATGCAGTAATTGAGAGAGAGCTGCTTGCATGTGTATGGGCAGTCGAACATTACAGAATTTATGTGTGGGGCAGTAAGTTCATTCTCAGGACGAACCACAAACTGTTAGTACATATTCTGTCCACAGGAGGAGGATGGAATTCCACAGCCAGAATTGCCCGTTTAGCATCAAGACTCCAGGAGTATAATTTTAAAGTTGAATATGTACTGGGTAAGAAAAATGTAACTGCTGATTTTCTGTCACGCCTACCATGCAGTGATGACAATGTAAATGTTATTAAGGAAGTGGATTTCGTGGTGGGAATTAATGATGTTATTCCTTTACAGTACCAGGAAATCACGGAACAACTCTGGGGGAAAGTGAACAGAGTGATGACAGGTGGAGTGATCTTAAGAAATTTGTGATGGGAGGATGGCCAAGGAAGAGTGATGTGAGGTCAGATTTATTGCCTTTTACAATGTTGCAGATGAACTAGGAATCGAAGGTGATTTAATTCTCAAAGCGGGAAGTGCATTCCTCCTAAGGGTTTACAAGATATCATTTTGAGGTTATCTCACAAGACACATCCAGGTATATCCGCCATGAAGCGCCCTAATCAGAACCTACTTCTGGTGGCCTGGAATGGACAGGTTCATTGATCGATTAGTCAGGGAATGCCAGGAGTGTGTGTCCAGTGAGAAGATGCTAAAAGTGCATACCCCTCCACTAAAGGCAGTTAAGTGGCCTGAGGAGCCATGGCAGAAAGTTGCCTTCGACATTTCAGGTCCTTTCAGTATGTTGCCTGAGGGTTCCTGCTTTGCTTTGGTCATGATCGACTATCATTCTAAATGGCCAGAAGTTATGTTTGTCCCAAAGGCCACCACTAGTGCTGTTGTGAACTTCTTTAAAGAAGTATTTGCACGTGAGGGATGCCCTTCTACATTGGTTTCTGACAATGGGGTGCAACTCACATCGTCTGAAATGGAGGATTTTCTCAAGGGTTGTGGTATTAAGCATAAACTCACCTCACTTTATGAGCCACATGAGAATGGGCAGGTTGAGCGCTTCAAAAGCGTGCTCAAGAGTTTTGTCACTGATTCCCTCAGACAAGGAGGAAATTGGTTGAGTGCGCTAAGGGAACGTCTGTGGGTGTATCGCATTACCCCACATTCCACTACTGAAGTCAGTCCTTTTAAGTTGCTCAAAGGTAGAAATCCAGCTTCCAGTGTTTGTCCTTGGTGGTTCAGGGAAAATGCAAGAGTTTGTTACAGAGAGAGAATGTATCCATGATACTGCCAGGAGGGTAGAAACCAAACAGAACCAAAACATGGTAAGATAATAAATGGAGAACGAAAGCACATGATTTCAGGGTAGGTGATTGGGTCAAAGTTTTAAAACCTGGTCTGGTCAATAAAGGTTCCAATAGATATGGAAAGGCCATGCAGGTCAAGAAGGTCTTTAGCAACAGCATAATCACTCAGGATGGTAAGGTATGGAACACCAGGAAGGTTGCTAAATGTCCTGATCATTCGCTCTCACAGATTTGTGATTATAGGAACCCTGACCACAAGAATGGAAACCTGTGTAGTGGACAGGACAATGAAACAGTGGCTTCCAGAGTCAAAACTAACACTCGGTTGAGACATGTTCCTAAATTATTTAATGATTTTGTTTGACCCCTCCTCCCCTGTCCCCTTCATTTCTTTTCCTAATGAGGGGGATGTGTTGCATTTCATCCATGTAATTTATTCCTTCATTATAATTGTGCATATATTCTCTGCCTCCTTTGCCCTTGTTTCCTTGGCATGCGCTTTGTATATTTTCATATGTGATCCACATTCCCTTTAGGCTGTTACTTTATTATGTTTTTAGAATACCAAGGTGAAGGCCTGCTTAACGCCTTAACAGTCAGATCATTAAAGCGGAATGAGGTACATATCACACAGTGAAAGACCCCCAGTGAGCATATGATAGCTATATCACCTGGATGTGGGTGTGAAGAACAGTAACATTCACATCTCAACAGATGCGCTCGAACCGTCGAGGGAGTAAGACATCGTTATCCATTATGCGTCTTCAGATCTTCTAAAACAAACACGGGGAAACCATTTCAGAAGTGCAGTGCATGTGCAGGACATGTGTCAGCATGGCAATAACAATTCAGATATGCAATATTTATCGCTAGGTGCAATAAACATCACTTAAGTAAAAAGACGTCTGATTCTGCTACTTTAGATGTCTAGAACATGCACATTGTGCATTATATATCGACATGGTGGGAACCGTTCATATACCCAATATATATCACAAGGTGCAATAACCTTCAATATAGTAAAACGTAATTCTGGTTGTACTACATTTTGATGCGCTTATTGACAAGGTGAGAACAGTCATATATGCAATATACATCGCCAGCTGAAAAAACTGTGATCCAGCTATACAGTGGAAGAACCAATAAACACAATTAACAGGTCCGATTCAGTTGAGGTACCTAGAAGTGGGGCAGATGTGTTCTTTCGTAGTCAATAGATAGTTTTTTTAGAATGCATTTAGAGAGGACTCCAAGAGGTGCAGGATAGCTCTATGGTTATTTTGGAGAACAGACGTGAGTGCACTGTGGACAGTACTGAAAAAATCTGCTCTAATTTTGTAAACACTCTCCACGTTGCTAAATTATTAATTTTCATTCATGCAGCAGTAAAAATGGTCATAACTACTGGTTACAGCCTCTAGACTAGCCATAAAAGGCCCAAACATTTGATGACCTGTACCAAGACACCCTTCGCTTGAACGGCACAAGCTCAGTTGCCATCGTAGGGTAGTTTAATAGGGCACAGGAATGGGTGGTTAAAGAGTGCAAATCAAAAACCTACAAGTGTTTCCTTTCCACAATGGCTGCTCCGAGAGTGTTGGATATGAGCCCAATTTGCAATGGCTCGGGTATTCGGGAATAAGTCTAGACCTTGGAGGTTGGCATGCCCCATGCTTGCCTGTTAGTATTACACCAGAGCAACCGAGGGCAAGCAGAAGAGTCGAATGCTCCCACCCCATTAAGGAATCACCCAGAGGCAGATGTGGTGTTAAGGTAGGCTTTGAACACCTGAACAGCAGGCTTGAGGATTGGCACTTAATCAGAAAGGTGACTGAGCCTTACTGGCTAGGGCATCCCATATGGTACTCAAACAAATGAGATCAGAGAGATGAAAGGGAGCTGGGGTGCTGACAACTGCCCCTCTACATGAAGGAACGGACACTTCACCACATGGTCACTGCTTCACCAAGTGTGGGATTAAAGTCCAGTTTAGCGCCAAAGGTTGAGCAAAGCTGTAGTTGTATTAACTCACATTTTGAAGTAGTTAGCTCACCATGGACACAGCGGCAGTCTCGGGGCTGAGTCTGACTGAGCTTAGGCAGTACTATGAAGCCATCAGGTACCCATTAGGCCTCCAGAGTCTTGAGCTCGTTTGATTTCAGGCCTTCACACACCGGAAGGCGAAGTCAATGAAAATAGAATCTCCAAATAAAACCCGAAAAACAGGAGCCACCCTGGAGGTGAAAATTAACCACAACTCGCTCCCAAAGGAGGGTTCCTGGGATTAGGTGTCAGTGGATGGAACTATGAGCAAATTAGGAGGCTGTGTGAAGTGAACAAGTCGAGGGTGTGCCAGAAGTCAATGAGATTAGCTTCCACATTTTGTGGATCAAGCACGAGGCCCACTTGTCCAAGATTCAGTATAGCATCTTTCCCACACACATGTATAATGCTGCCTCTTGAGTGGGAATTAATCCTGGACAAGTTGGGATGCTGGCCCATAGTATCAAGGTTAAAATCCAGAATGGGTCAGGAGCATGGCACCTGCAGCAGAAACACCCCAAAGCCTCCTGGACTGCCCCCATCTCATTCAAGCACTGTCTTATAGTGGCTCTGTATAGACACGGACAAGGTTCCCAAATTGAGTTGTTTGGTTTACTTTCAGGTACTGGGTAGGCATGCATCAATATACCAGTTCACCGAATAATACAAGTTAGAAACTGGGATATTCACGGAAAGCTAACTTAGTGGTGTTAGCTATCCCATGACGTAAAGAAATCAGAATAGGGGCAATCAACATGCAGGAAAAACACAGTGAAAGTAAGAGATTTGTGGCCAGTGATAAAAGGGGCTGTAGGTGAACTGAATAGTGAAGCTAAAAACACTACTTTTTTCTCAATGAAAATAATGTAAAAGACCATACATGTTGTATGTAATCTGTCAACAAGGACGAAGCGTCAACGTTGTGGACCCTGTTCACAAACTGCACTTTGTAGTACTTTTAGTAGTAATACAATAGTACTACTCGTATACTATAAAATGCTGTTCACTAACCTACATGAAGAAGTCTCTGCCGGTCCTATCTTTTCTATGCTGTGGTCTATGCACCGGTTGTGGAGATCTCCGCACACATATGCATACATTTTTGTAGTAAATGTGAAAGGGCAGGAGAGTCGCTGCAAAATGGAGAAGACTTACTAAACATGGGAGAGCTTTATGGAGGAGTAAGGAAGGCAGCAGCAAGAGGGAGTTCAGCAAGGGAGAAATGCCTCATACAAAAACGTAAACCAATTTCTGTTCACAAACTGCATTTCCAATAGTACTATAGCCTAAAAGGACCCAAAACAGCAGTAAATGTACTCAGGAAGGTGATGGCTTTATTATTTATAGTTATTTAAAACCTTCACAATATAAAACAGCAGGTACAAATAAACATGATCAAGTTTATGCGAATGAAACAGAATAAAATGTAAACATTAAAACAATGAGGTATTTTAGATTAAAAATAACATTTTCCAGTTACCGTTTTAGTCAGACACATATGGGGAATTATTTCTCTCAAAAACTCCACAAAGTCGGGTTTTTACAAGTTAAACAGTGGTCAAAGTCTTACACATTTTTTTTTAAAGTACAAGGAATAAGTAATGTGCAGGTACAGTGATAGGGCATGTCAGCTTTAGCACATTATTAATATGTAATATGTTACCACATTAGCTATTTATTAGATAAAAGCGTCAATTTATTCTTTGGGTACAGCAGCACCGATTTCAGTAAAATACAAAGGACAGCTATAAAAAGAAAACTAAAATGAAAACTAAATTGCCCTTAAAAGCACAAAGGCTAGGTAAAGTGCAAGTACAATAAAGCGACAGCCTAGTTCTAGCACTTTGATCGGTTAGGAGTGAAAGCAGCTGGTTAGTCCTAGGTTGTAGCAGCATGAAGTTTCATAAAGTGCAGGTGCTGCAAAGAACTAGTTGTTTACAGATAATTGGCTATAAATACACCAAGCTAAGTGTGCCCTGGGCCAGAGTTAGGGAGAACTGCATTACTTATCCCCCAGCCAACTGAACATGTTGGCTGCAGTGGTGACAAACCAGGTCAAAAGGATATTCAAAACTGTGTTGTTGGGATTTAAAGAGGCAATAATGGCCTGTTGGCAGGTACGAACACCCAGTTAGTTCCATTCTCTTTGTTGGCTGGCCCTGCGTTCATTCAGCAGTGCTGGACAAAGACATATTACATGTTCTAGTGTTTCCTCGCTGGTTCCACAGCCCCTGCAGGTTATGTTCTCGCTTGAACTACACCAATTGGCTAGGTGTTCAAGGAAAGGCCACTCCCCTAGCCTAAGGGCCATAAATCTTATCTTCCAGTAGACAGCGTACCTGCATGGAAATGATGGCGCTGTGGTGGCTGGCTGATACCCGGTGATGGTTGACCAGGTATGTCGAAGTTTGGCGATGTTATGTTTCATATAGAGGCCCTAATATAGATACGTTTATATATACCGTACATGGTCATAATCGTATATGCCCTATTATGGTCATAATCGTATATGCCCTATTATGGTCACAATCGTCTATGCCCTATTATAGTCATGATCTCCTATGCCCTAATATAGGCATGATCTTTCACCTACATTAGTTCCCTACAGTACACAACGAACTCTGAGGGTTGAATGTTATCTAGTCTGTGGTTTGAACACTAAAGGGTTTTTCCCGAACACAGGCCTACAATGTACTCATAAATTATGCATGAGCATTCACCAGCTACATCTTCTGCATCATATGTATGTACAAAGTTCACCCCTGACGTCTTCCTCATGTCCAACAAAGACCAATACAAACCATACTAAGGGACGAGACACTTTAGGGTATAAATACACCACATCTTGCCACGGTAAGATAGAGGGAACCGAGACTTCCATGCCGACACACTGACCAGAGACGCTGAGGCTCCTGCATGCAGTCGCTCCAGCTGACAGCGGTCTAACACAGCCCTTGCGGGGTGTCCAACTCGAGACCAGGACGGGGTCCCACACTCTCTCTATTCAGGTAATGGGGTTCGACTAAATCCTAGAGGGATTCTTGGCTCTTAGGCTTTTAGACCTACACCCATGCTAGGTACACTTAGGTACATCTAGTTAGGCATCGTAGGAATACTGCGCACTTTTATAATGCATTTTATATATTCATGTATGTAACCATCATTATTGCAATATGGTAGAACTGTACTATCCTTTCACTTTTATCGTACTGCTGATAATATATCTCTGCTATTGTCTGCTGGTTGTTGCAGCACATATATTCCACGCTAGAATAACAACTGTTCAATAAATACTTATTGAAACGCCCAGACTGTTTATTCTGTGTAACTCTCTGAGACAAACCGAACAAGTAAGCACGAGTGACTGAGCGAAAAGTAGTACATTGTTTCCACGATTCTGAGGGATCAGGGTTGTCATGATCTAAGGTTGCCAGGAACTAATCTCTCGCCGATAAGAGGAGATTCTAGTGGCACTGTGAGCTAGCTAATGCAAATCAGGCTAACATACGCGTTGAGGGTGCACAGAGCCAGTCTGCCACCAAGACCACAGTTTATGTTATCCAAACGCGCAGGTCCTGCAGGGGTACTATAGGAACTAAACGACATGGTGCCACCAACGTTGGTTGGGTACTTATTTAACAGTAGAATCTGAGTAGTTCAGTCGTGCTATTCTCAGACAACCTACTCACAAAACACCAGAGACGTCTGGAGTGGGTGGGCAAAAAATCAGCTGCAGCGGAGTAGTACAAAAATACTATTTATTGGCTGTTGGTTATTCAAGCTTGAAAGGACATAGTGTTCCTAAAATTGTGCATAACACCTTATCTTAGTTCCCTTGGAACACTTCTTCCTCTAAACATGACTAATGCCGAGGGAAGGGCAGAGAGAGTTGAGCTGAAGTTTTCAGAAGAAGGAGAAGATCCTACGGATGCAATACAGATTGCACCAAAATTCAGAAGGACAGTCACCCTAAGACTATTAGAAAATGGTTTACAAGCTAGGGGTGGCATTGTAGTTTTCGTGATTAAGGCACACAAATCAAACAAAACAGAGGTATTCTATTCATGGGTTACATTCCCGGCAGCAAATGCAATAACAAATACATTTCACTACTATATAGAAGGAGATGCACCACCGGAATATTGTCCGTTGGAGGACAGAGATTCCACTCACTTACCAGGAACATTATTACTGGTTTAATGGCGCCCTACCCCACGTACGAAAAAGAGTAAGGTTAGGCCCACTCGGAGGAGAAGGAGCCACATGGCCTTTATTAGCAGCCTACACACCACATCCTGACATTGCCACAATGCCAACAGGAGACTTACTCGTACAACACACAGATTTAATTAAAATCTACAGAAACCTGACACAATTTGTCATGAGGACTTTAACAATCCAACCTGCACCAGGTGCAGCGAATAGTACTCCAGCTCAGGGTACAGGAAATAAAATCACTCCTCAAACATTACACGCGGTAATGGGCAAAATGCCAGCAAAACGCGAACAAATACCATTCTGGATAGCTCAGAAAATAACTCAGCTTGAGGCAGTATTCCCGAATACTACCACCTGTGATAAACACAGAATACTAACAATCTGCTTGCCCATGGGGATCACACCGCAAAGAGAGGACTGCACCTCTTGGGGTACAGTCTTTGCTGCCATATATACCAGAACGCATGGTATCCCGTCATTAGCAGTAGTACCTGATGTATTGAGACAGATACAAAATGAGTACGGAGCAGAGCCTGCCCTTAACTTAGGGATGAAGTTACTAGGTAACTACGAACAGGTATCAGCCATAATACTAGCTAATATTAAGGGGGCAGTAGCTTCAGTGGCGATCCGCCAACGCCTGAGGGAGTTCAGTCCAGTAGATCAACAACACGAACTACCCAAAATAATTGAAAGTGCATATGCAGAATTAGGCAGGGACAGTTTAGGTGGGAAAGCATTAAAACCACAACTAGTGGGCAGTTCTGAAAAGGACACTACGAAGCAGACACCTACTTCTTCTAAAGACAGCAGATCTCAATCCCGAGGCAGGTCTCCTCAACAGGAGCCCTCTGAAAGGAGGTATAACCTCCGGAATAGGGATAATATTAGGAAACCTGACAGGTATCAGGATACTGATACACGTTCCTCTCGTTCCTTTCAGGGTTCATCAAAAAACTCCGAGAGGGAAGGACGGTCAGAACAAAGACAAGAGGAGCGTACAAAGTCCAGAGACACGCAACGCGCTGCGGACTACGCACCTAAAAGAAGATAAACAAAAACAAAAACCTCAGTTCAAAAAGAAGAAGGTAGCAGGTCTGAAGATCAGACATGCCCAGAATTCTGAGGACACGGCTTCTGAACGGGGAATGGGCTCTGACGATGCTAGACAGCGCGATACAAAAGGGGATGATGGACGGAGCGTTTGAGCAAATCAAACACTCACCCCCAGTCAACTGATCTGGGTTTAATCCATCATCATTCTTTAGCTCACTCCACCACCCCAGTTCAGACATGGCCATATGCAAATCAGTCTAACCCTGTGCCTCATGGGAACAGTCCAGCCCGAACTGCCAAGCCATGTCTTCCCTGGACCAGAAACAAGCATTCTGGGACCGGTTTCTAGCTATTCAGCCGTCATCAGCCAGGCTAGCTTGAATCCAGTGGCAAAGTGAGCAAGGGACCCACGTCTGGGCATACCCTGCCAACTTAGGGCGAACAAAGCTGATACAAAGGGGATGATGGACGGAGCGTTTGAGCAAATCAAACACTCACCCCCAGTCAACTGATCTGGGTTTAATCCATCATCATTCTTTAGCTCACTCCACCACCCCAGTTCAGACATGGCCATATGCAAATCAGCCTGACCCTGTGCCTCATGGGAACAGTCCAGCCCGAACTGCCAAGCCATGTCTTCCCTGGACCGGAAACAAGCATCCTGGGACCGGTTTCTGGCTATTCAGCCGTCATCAGCCAGGCTAGCTTGAATCCAGTGGCAAAGTGAGCAAGGGACCCACGTCTGGGCATACCCTGCCAACTTAGGGGAAGACATGGCTTGGCAGTTCGGGCTGGACTGTTCCCATGAGGCACAGGGTCAGACTGATTTGCATATGGCCATGTCTGAACTGGGGTGGCGGAGTGAGCTAAAGAATGATGATGGATTAAACCCAGATCAGTTGACTGGGGGTGAGTGTTTGCAATGTTCAACACTCCGTCCATCATCCCCTTTGGTTTTGCTATGTTCGCCCTAAGTTGGCAGGGTATGCCCAGACGTGGGTCCCTTGCTCACTTTGCCACTGGATTCAAGATAGCCTGGCTGATGACGGCTGTAAGCCAGAAACCGGTCCCAGGATGCTTGTTTCCGGTCCAGGGAAGACATGGCTTGGCAGTTCGGCCTGGACTGTTCCCATGAGGTACAGGGTCAGACTGATTTGCATATGGCCATGTCTGAACTGGGGTGGCGGAGTGAGCTAAAGAATGATGATGGATTAAACCCAGATCAGTTGACTGGGGGGGAGTGATTGCAATGTTCAACACTCCGTCCATCATCCCCTTTGGTTTTGCTATGTTCGCCCTAAGTTGGCAGGGTATGCCCAGACGTGGGTCCCTTGCTCACTTTGCCACTGGATTCAAGATAGCCTGGCTGATGACGGCTGTAAGCCAGAAACCGGTCCCAGGATGCTTGTTTCCGGTCCAGGGAAGACATGGCTTGGCAGTTCGGCCTGGACTGTTCCCATGAGGCACAGGGTCAGACTGATTTGCATATGGCCATGTCTGAACTGGGGTGGCGGAGTGAGCTAAAGAATGATGATGGATTAAACCCAGATCAGTTGACTGGGGGTGAGTGCTTGCAATGTTCAACACTCCGTCCATCATCCCCTTTGGTTTTGCGATGCTAGACAGCGTGGCAGAAGTAACAATAGCTCGCCAGAACCTGAAGGAATTTCTGGTGACAGCGGAGTTGAGTGAGTATATCACGGTGGTAACACCTGATACTCGGGTAAGTGTCCCACATAAGTTACATGAGATAACACTCCGGATGGAGGGGGACAAGCCCAGGAAAGTTAAAGGTCTATTTTGGAAACATCTGTCATCTGGATATGACATCCTATTAGCAGAACAAGACTGGCCGCCAGCATTCGTCATGGAGTGCCCTAAGGGAGAAACGGTAATTTTTCCAGCATTTTCCGACCTCGTTCCCATACATTTAAAACATGCATATGCGCAGGAGTGGGTGGCTGCCCTAGCTCCAGCATTGTACAAAAATCATGCTGGTTGGGATGAGGATTCAACTCACCACATGATCCCGTTAAAAGTTTCCCCAAATGCTCAAAGGCAATACCCGATAAAGCAGGAAGCTAAAAAACAAGTCAGGGAGATCCTAGATCAACTAGAATACCAGGGGGTGATTGAAAATTGCACTTCACCTATGAACAATCCTTTGTTTCCCGTAATGAAACCTGACAACACATCGTTTAGTTTTGGATTACAGACATTTAAACACTTGCACAAAGTCATTTGCAGTTCAAAATGCACACAGTGCCGCATTAATGAATAACATTGTGCGGAAAAAATACAAAACTACACTTGATATCTCAAATGGATTTTTCTGCCAAAATATAGCGCCTGAAAGCAGTATTTGACCGCATTCTCAGCGCTAGGGTCTCAACGGCAATTATGTCGACTCCCCCAAGGGTATAAGAATAGCCCGGGGTTGTTTTCAGCAAGGGTAACAGAGTTACTCCAAAATTTGGATGAAGAAGCATTGTCCTATGTGGATGATATTTATCTGACGGACGATGACTTACCGAGGCACTTGACCAGGGTGAGCACCATTATTATGGGATTTGCCTCTGAGGGCTATAAATTTAATTTCAAAAAATTAAAAAATGCCCATCTCATTGTCCTGTTCTTAGGGTATGAGCTGTCAAGTGAAGGAAAAAGCCTAGCAGCTAACTTTTTAGAAAAGTGTGCGCTGCTCCAACCTCCAAAATCATTAAAGAATTTACAATCAATTCTGGGATTCCTAAATTTTGGTCGAACATACATTTTGGATTACGCAGAAAGAGTAAAACCTTTCTGCGACTTAATAAAACCTGATTTTTCAGTCAGACAATGGACACAGGAACATACAAACATCCTACGTTCACTACAAGAAGACATGATAGCTTCAAAACACTTACAGACACGCGTAAATGTACGCAACTTAGTGATCCGAGTAATAGCGGGTCAATGCGGGTACACTTACCTTCAATGAAGGTGAAACGGTACCAATCGCATAAAAATCACACCTGTACACAAACGCAGAGATGCGTTTCACTTCAACAGAATGTAATCCTGACAGCAGTGCATACCGCTGTAGCAAGAGAAAGAGCTCTGGCTCAGGGAAAGCGCATAATAGTCGTGACCCCAGTACCAGCCTTGGAGGCTGTTACAAAGGCTAGCATTCCAAATGCGAAAGCCTTACATCCCAGATGGATACAATGGGCTAATTCTCTTACTGCAACGGATATTGAATACAGATTTGATCCAAGTTTAAAAACACAAGCATTTCTGCAATACGAACAAGAATATCCTCTACCAAATGAGACTTTGCCTCTAGATCAGTATGAATACATTATTTACACTGACGGATCTGCTCAACCTGCCATAGGGAGTAAGCAAGCTTACAGCGCAGCGTGTGCAATCGTTAAAGGTCGCATGTGCGATGGAAAGTTCCATCCAAGTTGCACTAAAACGCAATCTCTAGGAGACTGCACCGCTCAGTTGGCAGAATTAAAAGCACTGATACTGGCACTTGTAAATACGGATCACAAATTCCCCACATTAACTGTGTGTGATTCCTTTTACTGTGTACAGTCATACAATGAATATTTGTATCATTGGGAACAAAACGGGTTTAAAGATGCAAAAGGTGGCACAATTAAGCATAAAATGCTATGGGAACAGGTAGTGGAGTTGAAAAACGACCTACCAAGGGCTCACGTGATACATACACTGAGTCATCAGCGTGATGGCGTTCACGTTGAAGGGAATTCATTGGCTGATGAAGCCGCAAAGGGGGCTGTACGCACAGCATCCGTAGCTGCAATCACTCGTTCAAAAACGAGAATAGACGGCGATATTTTGTTAGCTGTCATTGCTTCACGCAAAGGCAGCACAGCAGTACATAAAAAATTTCCACTCAAATACTCCTACAAGTTAGATGTACACAACATTCCATATGCTCGGATTCCTGGTGTGGAGGATAGAGTAATACCAAATATGGATCGTAGGCAAGGCTTAATTCTAGCAGCACACGAGGGTTTGGGCTCTGCGCATACAGGCGTTACAGCGACTATTTCTTTACTGAAACAGCGCTACTGGTGGCCAGGGTTAACAATGCAGACCAAAGACTACGTCTTAAAGTGCGACAACTGTCAGCAGATGAAAGGCTCCACCGTAGCACGCCCAGCGCAGACACCATTACTAAAATCAGACAAATCTCTCGCATGGGTGTATTTGGACCACTGCGGACCCCTACAATCTGATGGGGCCAAGAAATATATCATGGTTGAGGTGGATTCCTGCTCTAGATTCCTATGGGTCTGGCCTCAGCGCTCGACTGACGCTCGAACTGTTATAAAAGATTTGCGAGACTTTATTGGCACATATGCAGTTGGCACGTTACATTCTGACCGTGGCCCGGCGTTTAGCTCTCGGGCTTACAAAGAGGCCATGGAAGGAATGGTCGTAGCATTGTGGTACTCCTCTCCGTACCATCCTGAGGGAAATTCGGTTGTGGAGAGGAAAAACCATGACTTAAAGCAATCTTTAACAGCTAGGGTGTTAGGCAAGGGCGGTAGTTGGGTCAGTCACCTTTATGGGGTCCAAAGAGCAATTAACAACCAGCCAAGAAGCTCTCTAGGGGTGTCACTCCTTACGAGGTCCTATTTGGGACAAGAATGTGGGTACCTGATCTTGATTGTGAAGGCGCAGTGGCGGATGAAAAATAATTTGATATCCATGATCGTTTGGCTGTTTTACAGGATCTAAATGAATCCAGGACACAACTAAGTAACGTCCACTTAAAACAGACCGCCACTGAGGAAGTCAAGGCAGTAACGGCAAGACCTGTCTGGATCCCAAAAGTCGGGGATCTGGTCAGAGAGAAGATTGCAGACAAGAAAGATTTTGGGCCATCTTACAGAACAGCTGTACCGGTCCTAGCAATCCAAGGCACAAGAACTGTACTTCTGCTGCCTCTTGCCGGGAAAAAGGAGAAAAGATTTGTCTCAATCGACCTAATCAAACCACACTATGTGGCCGATACTAAACAGTAGGCCTCGTGGACTCCACAGTAGCAGACACCCTCCTCTCACTGCAATCTAAGAAGTTCAAACAGAAAGACTCATCACGTTTGAAGAGCCACCTGTACGGAATGAAGGACTAAGCAACAATGCTATGGAACATGTTCCACTTCAACAAGAAGTTCAACTTCAAGAAGAAAATCAAATTAACAACCAAGTTGCAATCAGACCGACTACAGCCGTCTACGTCAACATGCCTCGTCAAGAGCAAAATCCAATTTCAACAAATCCCGATGCGATTCCAACAATTGATCGAACTGCTTCTGGCTACTTCATGAACTTTGATACATTTTCATTGGATCCAAGCGAGCCGGAAACGACGCCAGCCAAAACAAATCACACAAACAAAAACTCATTGACTTTCTGAACTTTTTTAAAAAGACTTACCTAGTGTCACCTTGGATAGAACTATGGTATATCAGTGGGATTCATTTCATTTTCATTTCAAATAGCTTTATTCGACAGCATATGTCATAAAAGCATCGAATAGCATATATACATTAAAAATAGCTTCTGTACAATAAAAAAGAGAGAGGAATCATATAATACAGAGGGTTGTTTAGCAGTCTCATAAGATATAGTTAATAGCAGCATATTTGGTTAAAACCATTAAACAAATATCATAAAAGAGAATTCATTCAGGGGCACTGTGTACATATAAGGGACAAGTCAATTATGATGAGCAGCATATAACAATGTATGTATAAGGTACTAGTGCTATCCTTAAAATTAATAGCAGCATATTTGGTTAAAACCATTAAACAAATAACATAAAAAGGATTCCATTCTGGGACACTGTGTAGATATAAAGGGCAGGTCAGTTATGGTGAGCAGTATATGACAATATATATGTAAAGTGCTAATGCTATCCCTAAAATTAATAGCAGCATATTTGGTTAAAATCATTAGACAAATGTCATAAAAGAGATTTCATTCTAGAACACTATATACATATAGGGGACAAATCAGTTATAGTGAGCATTATATAACAACGTATAAATAAAATGCTAATGCTATCTATATCATGATTAATACTTTAAAAATTACATTGCAGACCAATATAGTATGTGATTTAAACACCTATAATAGATCGTGTGTCTACATTGGGGTCACACTTTGTATGGCTCTAATTCTTATTAGCCAGGCCCGGCCTAAGAACTTGGCCACTCCACATGAAAAAAGGACGCTGGGATCAGATTTTAGAATACGCAGAGCAGACCGGAAGTCACGAGTGCCCATGCCACTACATATTGGTTTTATCCACTTGCTCCTAGGTGTAGCATATGCAGGGCAAGCAAAGAGGACATGGGCAATGCATTCGACCAACGCTCCGCAGCACGGACAGTGCTCTGTCTTGTTCTCGGCTGTATGCCACTTAGTAATATAGGTATTAACGGGGAGCGTGCCGAACCTAAACTGAATGTACAAGGTCCTATCTCTTGGGACCTGGATCACATCTAGGTAAGGCTCCAAACATCTGGCTTGCTTAAACAAGAGGAACTCTTCTGACAATCTACCCAACATTGGCTTGCATACTTCTTGCCTGTCAAACCAGTCCCAATAACATCTCTTAAGTTCCGCTTTACACGGCGGTATCTGGGTATCCCATGAATCTTTAAGGCCAAGTTGCATCATTGTTTTCTTCACATATGATAGCCACTTGACCTTGTGGTTCACATCCAAATTCATTATCTCCGTTAGAGCTAAAGCATAATTAACGAGCTCTTCGGTACGCCGTATGCGAGCCCAGAAGAGCAAAGGTCGTAGCCTGGCTATAGCTCCAAATGGACGCCTACCCATGTCGTGCATTAATGGTATTAAAGGAGTGTTTCGTGGGAGCATCACCAGATCCCTCAGAAATTTGTGCTCTGACCTGCTTATTTCATCCACATTTTCAAACCCCCATAGCTCGGCTCCATACAGAGCCGAGCTAACTGCTTTTGCTTCATAGACTGCGAGCGCTGGGGCAACAGGCCTACTATATGAGGAGCGATGTTCTTTGCTTATTGCCCCAGTCACGCGTCTATGATTCAATAGCATTTTAGCTATATGGGGCCTCCAGAGCATTTTGTCCGAGAGTCGCATGCCCAAATATTCAAAATTCCCGACTCTCTCAAGGGGGGTACCATTAAGTAAGAAGTTGTTCCTGAAGGATTTAGGAGGGTTGAAAGCCATAAGCTTTGTCTTCGTAGTATTGATAACTAATCCCCGAGCATCACAAAAGGATTGATACCTACTCAACAGTTTTTGAAGCCCAACTGGAGTCTTTGCCACCAACAAAGTATCGTCGGCGAACAGGAGTGTTGGCACTTTGTCACCCACCAAGATTGGCGCGTCGGCTGGGTCCTCCTGGAGAAACTTCACCACCCCGTTCACATACAAAGAGAACAGGGTGGGAGCCATCACGCAACCCTGGCGCACTCCCTTGCCAACAGGAATCTGCTCCGTTAGCTGCCCTTGGACACCCCATCTCACTTGAGCATAAGTACCCTCGTGGAGACGTATTAGTAAATTAAGAATTAATGGTGGGATGCCCATATCATTTAAAATCTGCCACAATTTATTCCTCGGTACCAGGTCAAACGCTGTTTTAAGGTCAATAAATGCCATATAGAGACTACCTTTCCCAATTACAACAACTTTCCAATATATGAGCATTAGCCTAAAAACCTGATCAATTGTCCCGGTATTGGCCCTAAAGCCCGCCTGGTATTGCGAGAGGATATCCTCCTCAACCGCCCATGATTGTATTTTCTGCAAGAGAACCCTACCTAGCACCTTTTGCATTACATCAGTTAGGCTTATTGGCCTATAGTTCGAGGGTTCTTCCTTGTCGCCTTTTTTATAAATAGGCACCACTTCTGCACCTTTCCAAGAGTCTGGAACTGGGCATCCTGCAGCTATGGCATTGAACAAAAAGTAAAAATAACACGACCACCCTCTAGGATCAGACAAAAATAAATCACCCGGCAGGCCGTCCGGTCCTGGGGCCTTAGCGGGAACTAGCTTCAGGATTGCTGACTCTATTTCGACCCGCGAGAAATGTTCTCTATTGTTCCCTATAGGAGAGATGTCAGGGGTGCCGCATAGCTCCTCCAGACATCCATCCTCTGTAGGGGAATACAGGTTCACAAAATGGTTATACCAATCCAATCCAGCAATATGATTGGGTATGGTATTTAAGTTCCTATCTTTTCCCCGACTCACTAGGGACCAAAAGAGATTCTTATTTTTACTCAGACTAGCATCCTTCAGCTCTAACCAATATCGTTCGATCCCACTCAATCTTAGCTTTATGTAGGGCTACTTTATAATCTTTCCTAGCACTTTTAACTCCAGAACAGTTTTTATTTCTGATCGCTAGGTACAAGGATTGTCTTTTATGTTTGCAATCTAAGTTGTACCAAAGATTTTGTGTTTTGTGGTGGACACGCAAAGTCCTGTCCTTACAAGGAGCCTGAAAGTACGAGCTAAGTGTCTCTACAGTACTGACGTGGACTATCGAGATCATATCACGCTTAGATTTATCCGAAGCCACAACACTAAGTTCTACTGTTTTCTCGGACAAGATTTTACGAATAGCCAATAAGTTTTCTTCGTGCAAAGAGACCCTATTCCACTTAAGATGCCTCTTGCAATTAGAGGGAACGATGTTAGTCGTACAAGTTAGTGCCCTACTAGTCGAGGGATTTAGTATGGAAACCCAAGGGTTGGTCATGGTCATGCATAAGGGATTATGGTCGCTATCAGTCGTAGCACCTACAAACATGTCAGTCTTCTCGTCCCATAAGTTTACATCTAGTAAAATATAATCTATTCGAGAAGGACAGCCAACTCTATTAAAGGTATATGCCCCCTTTTGTCTGAGGGAGTCCTTCCATTTGTTGCCCTAAGATCAAACTCTGTGGCCAGTGCATTAAGTTGAATGGCTAGACTAGTCCATTTTTTAATGGGGGATAAATTAAGTCGAGGTATTATCCTTTTACCATCAGCCCTATCGTACTCCATCAAATCATCTGAGCTCAAGGGCTCGAAAGTGCAATTTAAATCACCTGCAATCATAATACGATTTCCTGGCGGGCAGCTGGATAATGCCTGCTCTAAAAGCGTGATAGTGGGTGATTGGTTACCCCCTTAGTTCCTCTGCTATAGACATTAAACAACTCCAAAATATCCCCGCCATTTGGGCCCCTGATAGTCAGTCTCAAGATGTCGTGAGTTGGAAGTGGGTGCATATGAACTTGGCAACCCATGGCAATATTCACCCATACGATCAAACCTCCTGAGGGGCGCCCTCTCCCCACAGTGGTAGCTGGAATGCAGTAACAAGCAAAACCTGTTTTATGTAAGGGCGCAAGACTCCATGTCTCTTGGAAAATACAGATGTCAAATCCCTCAATTAATTTATTAAAATGAGGGAGTATAAGTTTGTTTTGCAAACCTGCAACATTCCACGATAAAATCCTAAGTTTGTTAGACGAGGGAATCATGGCTAAACTATCATTTGCCAGATCAAGCAAATTTGGTTGTGTTTGCGGGCCAGACACTTCAGGGTGAACTAAAGGTTTGTCTAACCCCGTCTCACATGTCTTCTGACTGAACTCAGTATACGGACTTAGTCCCATATTCCCTTCAATTTCCAGTACGTTGTTATGTGCATCGGGAATTAATAAGGGGTTTTGTATATTATCTAATGTTTCTGAATTTAATAAAGAAAGTTGTATGTCATACACAGAGCTACAAGTGTTGGTAGTTTGGGCTATATTAGGGGAATGGATGGTTTCTAGTCAGTCAACTGCTTCTAAGCACGACCCTTGTTCCAAAGTGCCAGTTGTACCACCCCTGATGTGCGAGCGGATACTCCTAAATTGTATAGATGAGCCAGATGGGGGACAAGATCTAAATTCCAAGGCAAGAAGGTTCTCTGCTAGGTCAATAGAACATAATGTAAGTTCTATAAAATCATGTGTTTGAGCTGGGGATGAACATCTACGGGTACAAATAATATCCTCCCGTATCAAAGAGCGACAGCCCCTTACTTGTCGAATCCAGTGTATCACTTTATTTTTTAGGGAGTCTGAGCTCTCGTGAACACCATTTAGACTAAGTTTAGGGACATTAGTCATATGAATAGTTTGGCCCGATAGATATGGGGTAATAGATGAATAGCGAGTCTGCTGGTGTGGATTAACAACAGAGTTTCTGTCCAAGGATATGCCAGTAGGTATAACTTGCTCCGATCTCAGACTGGGTATCAACTTATTTGGGCATTCTCTAGATGTCAATCCCTGTGTAACAAAACATTTTTTAGGTACAATATTATTTCTGTTGCTATTTGATTTCTGGCTTTTAGAAACTGGGATCGTAGAGGATGTAGGGCATGACCTAACAAACCCGCTTGGATTATCCCTTTCAATTGGAAGTGTCTTAGCCGTTAATTCCCTATTCCTATTAGGAAGAGAAGGATTACTTAGGTACTGCGGAAAAAGTGTGGCCAGAGGTAATAAGGTCTTGACCATTACAGTGAGATCTTCAATCATCTGTCTCATGGTGGATATTTCCCCTTGAGTAAATCAATAGACGTATAATCACCATGAGGAACAGGAGTCCGTAAATCTACACTGCCTCGCAGATGTGACAGTACTTGAGCTGTATTTGTTAGCTGTGTGTCTGTACCTGTACCTAAATTAGAATCAGGCGCAGCTAGCACATCAAACCTATTTGAACAAGGAACTGTGGGATAAGAAACACATACATCCAAGTCAGTGTTAGGAACTGGATCTTTATTAGCCTCATCCTGTGAACCCTCTATTAAAACAAGTGAAATATTGCTGTTGTTTTCGGAATTGCCCTTTCTAAAAACTTTCTGAAACATAGCGGGGATAACGACTGGGCATAACGGACTTGCATGGGCAGGTGAAGAGCAACCACTACTACGTGGTGACAAGGGTTCTGAGGCCAGGATGTCCTCACACTCAGTGATAAGAGTGTCAATTCTATCAATGACACAATTACCAGCTGAGCGTTTCTTATTTTTCCTAGCCTTCTTTCCCTTACCTACACCACTATTGGTATTACAACCTGCCTCTACGCTTTCCATAGATTTCCGTTTCCCCATAGCTCAGACGGACAAAAAGGCAGTTCCTAGGTAGTAACCCTAACACTAAAGATAAAGGGAAACACCAGTGACCAGCAACAACAACAAGATACAAAACCAGTTTAAAATTTACACAGTCCAATCACAATGAGAATCTGCAGGCCAATTATGTTTGCTTCAGCTTCGATTTCCCCGTGTAAAAATGATGTTTTGCACAGTACCTTTTCCAGATGGAAATGTTCAATCCGACTTGTTAAGGGGGTGGCCCTGCCCTGCCTCTTCCTGGCAATGACGGGCAAGGACGGGCCCGCCCTTGGCCCGGGCTTGGCCCGGGCTCGTCCCGCGCGCGTCCCGCGCAGCGGAGTGAAGTCGGCGCTTTTCAGCGCGGGTGGCAGAGGCTCCTCCTCCTCCCCCTCAGCAAGAATGGCAGCAGGGCACCTTGGAGCTTGTAGTCTCCCCTCCAAGCTGCAACAACAACCAGCAGCGCGTCCCGCGCAGCGGAGTGAAGTCGGCGCTTTTCAGCGCGGGTGGCAGAGGCTCCTCCTCCTCCCCTCAGCAAGAATGGCAGCAGGGCACCTTGGAGCTTGTAGTCTCCCCTCCAAGCTGCAACAACAACCAGCAGTGCGTCCCACGCAGCGGAGTGAAGTCGGCGCTTTTCAGCGCGGGTGGCAGAGGCTCCTCCTCCTCCCCCTCAGCAAGAATGGCAGCAGGGCACCTTGGAGCTTGTAGTCTCCCCTCCAAGCTGCAACAACAACCAGCAGCGCGTCCCGCGCAGCGGAGTGAAGTCGACGCTTTTCAGCGCGGGTGGCAGAGGCTCCTCCTCCTCCCCCTCAGCAAGAATGTCAGCAGGGCACCTTGGAGCTTGTAGTCTCCCCTCCAAGCTGCAACAACAACCAGCAGCGCGTCCCGCGCAGCGGAGTGAAGTCGGCGCTTTTCAGCGCGGGTGGCAGAGGCTCTTCCTCCTCCCCCTCAGCAAGAATGGCAGCAGGGCACCTTGGAGCTTGTAGTCTCCCCTCCAAGCTGCAACAACAACCAGCAGTGCGTCCCACGCAGCGGAGTGAAGTCGGCGCTTTTCAGCGCGGGTGGCAGAGGCTCCTCCTCCTCCCCTCAGCAAGAATGGCAGCAGGGCACCTTGGAGCTTGTAGTCTCCCCTCCAAGCTGCAACAACAACCAGCAGCGCGTCCCGCGCAGCGGAGTGAAGTCGGCGCTTTTCAGCGCGGGTGGCAGAGGCTCCTCCTCCTCCCCCTCAGCAAGAATGGCAGCAGGGCACCTTGGAGCTTGTAGTCTCCCCTCCAAGCTGCAACAACCACCAGCAGCGCATCCCGCGCAGCGGAGTGATGTCGGCGCTTTTCAGCGCGGGTGGCAGAGGCTCCTCCTCCTCCCCCTCAGCAAGAATGGCAGCAGGGCACCTTGGAGCTTGTAGTCTCCCTCCAAGCTGCAACAACAACCAGCAGTGCGTCCCACGCAGCGGAGTGAAGTCGGCGCTTTTCAGCGCGGGTGGCAGAGGCTCCTCCTCCTCCCCCTCAGCAAGAATGGCAGCAGGGCACCTTGGAGCTTGTAGTCTCCCTCCAAGCTGCAACAACAACCAGCAGCGCGTCCCGCGCAGCGGAGTGAAGTCGGCGCTTTTCAGCACGGGTGGCAGAGGCTCCTCCTCCTCCCCCTCAGCAAGAATGGCAGCAGGGCACCTTGGAGCTTGTAGTCTCCCCTCCAAGCTGCAACAACAACCAGCAGCGCGTCCCGCGCAGCGGAGTGAAGTCGGCGCTTTTCAGCGCGGGTGGCAGAGGCTCCTCCTCCTCCCCTCAGCAAGAATGGCAGCAGGGCACCTTGGAGCTTGTAGTCTCCCCTCCAAGCTGCAACAACAACCAGCAGCGCGTCCCGCGCAGCGGAGTGAAGTCGGCGCTTTTCAGCGCGGGTGGCAGAGGCTCCTCCTCCTCCCCTCAGCAAGAATGGCAGCAGGGCACCTTGGAGCTTGTAGTCTCCCCTCCAAGCTGCAACAACAACCAGCAGCGCGTCCCGCGCAGCGGAGTGAAGTCGGCGCTTTTCAGCGCGGGTGGCAGAGGCTCCTCCTCCTCCCCTCAGCAAGAATGGCAGCAGGGCACCTTGGAGCTTGTAGTCTCCCCTCCAAGCTGCAACAACAACCAGCATCGCGTCCCGCGCAGCGGAGTGAAGTCGGCGCTTTTCAGCGCAGGTGGCAGAGGCTCCTCCTCCTCCCCCTCAGCAAGAATGGCAGCAGGGCACCTTGGAGCTTGTAGTCTCCCCTCCAAGCTGCAACAACAACCAGCAGCGCGTCCCTGGGATTCTATTTTTCATCTTCTGGCTAGGTTTAATTATAACTTTTAGTATGCTTATTAATGGACGATACCTTCAACAGAGCTCTACAGCCCAAAAGGTTCATTTAATTTTAAAGCCACACCAATCTTCACATCGTGAACCAAGAGACTTGTCTTCAGTGAACATCACAGCAGTTCCTATACCGGACGGTATAGTATGGGAGAAGATTGATTTCGATATTTTCGGTCCGACTGAACTTTTAAAGCTTAAACATGCATTTAAAATTTCTTTAAGTGATATCATTACCTCCAGTACATTTTCTGATGATTGGGACACTAAAACCGTAAATAATAGGATGTCTGATTTGGAAAAAACTGCAGCATTTCCGAACAATGAAATGTTAGAAGGTACTTCAGACTATGATACATTGTACTGTTACCAACATTATGGTCATCATTTCTTGCACAAATCTATAACACCTAGAAATGTATTTGAATACCACCAGAGGGAAAACTGCCCAACACCTCCAAAAGGTAGTTCGCAAACTTTTGCACAGAAATTCACATACTTTGCAGGGTTTAATAAATCTGACCCAAAGTCATTTTATTACAAAGTGGCAACAACATCAGCACAGAAAATTATGTTGACTAACACCAAACAGATTTACTCTGCTTCCTTTATGGCCCAGTTGTCTACACAGGGTTTCGACCTATGGAAGGACACTATAGATTTAAAATCAATCTGGGGTTCTAGGGACTGGCAGGTCCAGGGAACAGACGCGCTTTTTAGAGCATGCCTCATTCCACAGCAGATGATATTTCTAAATGAAACTGTGCAACAGACATCCTGTCTTGGACTAGCCAAGAACAAGGACATGAACACACCTGGGTTTCCAGCACCATCACAGATGGGTGGGGGCATAATTCAACTACACATGGGGTAGGATTAGATGACATTCTCCAGTACAACAGGTCAGATCCCAATTGGACAGAATGGCTGATTTGGCCCATTGGCACGAACACATGTCAACAGAGATTCCTAGGTATAACCGAGGGGTTTAGTATCAGTAGGCCAGATACACGCTATGTACAGAGACAACACCCAGGGGTAGTGACATCCTATAGTGTTGGGAAGTTGTGCCTTAATTGGCTAGAAACCTCAACACTCACAGAAGTGAAACATCACTTGACCTTACTCACACCTGAGGTAGACCTTAAGGATTTTTTGCTAGGCCCAAGGAAAACACGTCAGAAACGTTTCATATATGCTAGCATTTATGCCTACTATAATGAAAAAAGGAAAATATCCCAACAGGAGGCCGCAGAAAGAATACGGGAAATAGACTGTATAAACTTCGAGAAGGCATTAGCTGTAGTGGATAACGGGTTAACAACTTTGACCTCCAGGATTTACTCCTTAGGCAACATTGTATCTTCGGCAATTGACGTATTAGAACAAGACTTGGCCTTGTTACAACACGGGCAATCTCAGTTACGTTCTATTATGATGTTAAGCTGGACACTGCAATCTTTGCGTGCAGGCTACGTGCCCTGGCGTTTTATAAACACCACGACTCTGTTTTCAGGATACAATCTGACTGATAAACAGGCAGAAATGGCATAAAGGGGAGCCAAATATACAATGCTGCGTATTGAGAAACTGGAAAGGTTACCATTCACTGTAGCCGAATCACCATCAACAGAATGGCTAATTCATGGCCAAATCACCCTGCCGGTCACTACGTTTCAGTTTCAATATTGCCTTGAGCAAAGGCAGGCAGGTAGATATGAAAAAATGGGTAAGGGATACATTAAGGAAACTTGGGAGTTACCATATAGATTTCGATGCCGGAATGGGGATCGAGAAGTGTTTCTGAGTGGTACAAACTGCAAGAACGCTTTAAGCGGTTCTCTCATGTGTCAGGATATTTCTCTGCACGGAGCATGTAGTGGTTCGGTAGCGAAGCTATCTTGTCACATGTCAGGGACCCCAGCGGCCATGATCATGCCGGTTTTCCAGCTGCACTCGAATGGGAGTTACTTGATGCTAAACGATCAAGGTTGCTGTGGGATGCTTCCGGGCGTAGCCTATCTGGTCACTGTTAACTCCAGGGTTAATTGCTGTATGCAAGTATTGTTTCCGCCACTGAACACAGTCAGGGAGGCGTCGTTATGGCCTTCGTTGAATGTTTCCTTTATACAATTTGATACTTTGAGCAGACTGAAAGCCATGCTTTTGCAGCAACCTGTGCCCTTAACCTCCGATCGAGAAACATTTGAACTTCAAGTTGCAAGGACCTCGACTGAGATACAAGCGCTTATACGTACGAACTGCCCCTTTCATTTCACAGAAATGGTGAGTCGTATTTTTAACATGTCTGATACGAGCGGTATTGTACACCTATTTAAGACCATAGGGTCAGGACTATTAAGCACCTTTCAGACAGTCCTCGGAGTAATCCCAAATTTTATAAACTCCGTATTGGGAAGCGTCTTTGGAGTTCTCCCGCTTTTCCTGTTCCTAATTGCAGGAGTCCTGATTGTAATCTTAATGCTACGCAATGGAAGGCCCAGTTTCCGAGGAAATGGCGAACATACTCATGGAGCGGAAATACCGTGAACGCATGGTGCAGCTTCTGGGTATACCCTGCCTAAGAGAACTGAACGCCTCTTGGTTTCTATCGTTTAGACCAGTCTGGGTGGACTACATCTTACCTGTCCTTCTTTGCCTGTTTTGCGGAGAAGAATGCAAGTTGGATCTCGGTCTAACGTTTCCATCAGATACGCCTCCGGACATGGATGCTATGCTGGACCCCCTAAAGGCCCATGCTCTGCGTTGTCCCCTGCGTCTTCCAATTCTGATGAATGCATTCCTTGAGAATCCACAGGTGCCGTTTGCTCCTGCTGGGTTAGGTGGCTCCTCCACAGGCACCCAGGTAACAGCTGCCGCACAAGCTGCCGCAGCACCGACTAGTGGAAGTGCTACATTCCATCTATGTGCGATTGACGTTCTCTGTGAGGCGTTGGATTTGTCGTCTGCAGTAGCTAACACCAATAATGCTGTATCTCCCAGCCAGGACACTTAATCTTGAATTGGCTCATCGTGTCCTGGGAAAGAATTCGGCTTCTCCACTTTGTTTCATAAATAAAGGAACAAAATTTGGAACATTTCCTAAATTGACACTTTCGCTTGAAAAGCATGGCCTTATTCTGCTTGTAGTGATGCAACTTTTATAAGTGGGACAGAATTGACTTTTTCAAGTGGCAAGAAAGCATAGCCTAACTTAACATTTTTAACATTTTTTAACGTCTTTTTAAAGTCATGTTTTTAGCTGGTTTTAAGTATATTTATAAGTTGTCCAGATTTTAAATATGATCATTGTCATCCAATTCGAAAGAGGAGTGGGTGTTATGTTTCGTATAGAGGCCCTAATATAGACACGTTTATATATACCGTATATGGTCATAATCGTATATGCCCTATTATGGTCATATTCATATATGCCCTATTATGGTCATAATCGTCTATGCCCTATTATAGTCATGATCTCCTATGCCCTAATATAGGCATGATCTTTCACCTACATTAGTTCCCTACAGTACACAACGAACTCTGAGGGTTGAATGTTATCTAATCTGTGGTTTGAACACTGAAGGATGTTTCCCGAACACAGGCCTACAATGTACTCATAAATTATGCATGAGCATTCACCAGCTACATCTCCTGCATAATATGTATGTACAAAGTTCACCCCTGACGTGTTCCTCATGTCCAACAAAGACCAATACAAACCATACTAAGGGACGAGACACTTTAGGGTATAAATACACCACATCTTGCCACGGTAAGATAGAGGGAACCGAGATTTCCATGCCGACACACTGACCAGAGACGCTGAGGCTCCTGCATGCAGTCGCTCCAGCTGACAGCGGTCTAACACAGCCCTTGCGGGGTGTCCAACTCGAGACCAGGACGGGGTCCCACACTCTCTCTATTCAGGTAATAGGGTTTGACTAAATCCTAGAGGGATTCTTGGTTCTTAGGCTTTTAGACCTACACCCATGCTAGGTACACATAGGTACATCTAGTTAGGCATCGTAGGAGTACGCGCACTTTTATAATGCATTTCATATATTCATGTATGTAACCATCATTATTGCAATATGGTAGAACTGTACTATCCTTTCACTTTTATCGTACTGCTGATAATATATCTCTGCTATTGTCTGCTGGTTGTTGCACCACATACATTCCACACTAGAATAACAACTGTTCAATAAATACTTATTGAAACGCCCAGACTGTTTATTCTGTGTAACTCTCTGAGACAAACCGAACAAGTAAGCACGAGTGACTGAGCGAAAAGTAGTACATTGTTTCCACGATTCTGAGGGAACAGGGTTGTCCTGATCTAAGGTTGCCAGGAACTAATCCCTCCCCGATAAGAGGAGATTCTAGTGGCACTGTGAGCTAGCTAATGCAAATCAGGCTAACATACGCGGTGGGGGTGCAAAGAGCCAGTCTGCCACCAAGCCCACAGTTTATGTTATCCAAACGCGCAGGTCCTGCAGGGGTACTATAGGAACTACACGACAGCGAGTTGTACCATGTCCGATTGAAATGACCAGAGCTGAATGCACTTTCTTGAAAGTGTTGTTGAGTTGGATTGCTGTCCCAGTGGTCCGTTGCTTCCAGCAGCTGCAGGCAGTCATCTAGATACTGACGGTGAGCTTGACCTGTTTGGCTATGGCAAATTTCGGACCATAGTTATGTCTCCAGGCTGCCAACCCTGACCCTTCGTAACTTATTGCACAGGTTGAGATAGGCACCGACCTCCGCCGCCCATTGGTCTGAAATGCCAAATTCAAGTCTGACCTTGCCGTGGATGAGGATTTCAGTAGTCAAAATACTTGCTTATAGATCTTTACAATTAGATTGTTCAACAAGCTATGGCGTTTTCCTGGCGTGATTTCACAGCCATAGGTTAGAGAGGGAAGAATTTTTGCCCTCATGACTGCTATTAATGGAGACAGTCTTGGTCCCAGTAGCTGCTTCGCCAGTATTGATAGCGTTACCTGTAGCATCAGGGCTTTTGCTCCAACCTCTTGTTGTTTTACGAAGGAGCATCTAGTATCAATATGAACACCTAAATATTTGTAGGACTGTTCCATTGTAATACTTTTACCACTGTAGGACTATCCCCCTCCTTGATGTTTTTTCCGCCCATATATTACAACTTTGGTTTTAGACAGATTCACCTCCAGTTGGTTGGCAGTTGTATAAATACACAATTGGTCGAGGAGTCGTTGATGGCCTACCCTTGTGTAGCTGAACAGGTCAAGATTGTTGGTGTACAGCAGATTGCTGATATCAGTGCCACCTATTTTTGGAGAGTGACTAATGATGGCATTGAAGGACTGCGATAGATCTGCAATTAATACATTAAAAAGCATGGGGGTCAATAAGCACCCCTGCTTCACTCCTCACAATGTCATTATTTTCCTGGAAATTGGGCTCCTTCGCCCAATTTAATACGGATCCATGTGTCGGAATAGAGCTCTATTATGGCCTCCAGAAGAGACAGAGGTATCCCCATCTCGGTAGCTTAGCCCACAATAGGCCCCTTGGCACTCGGTCAAACGCTGCCTTGAAGTCGACAAAGCAGCAGTATATTGAAGATTTTGAGGCTATTGTTTTGTTGATCAGGACTGATATTGCCATAAGGTTGGATAAAGTACCCGATTTAGCCACGAACCACGTTTGATTAAAGGGGATTAATCAGCTTTGTTCCACCCATGATGTTAGATCTTCAAGCAGCAGATTGGAGTAATATTTTGCGTCATTATCGAGGAGGGTTATCAGCCTGTAGTTTTTTTGGATCTGATAATATGCCTCCTTTGAGGATCGGATGTATTATGGCGCCTCGCCAGGAGTGTGGTACGTGAGGTCGTCTGACAGTAGTCAAATAGTGTTGTGAACTGGTCTGCCCAGAACGGGATGTCCAGTTTCTATAATGCCTGTGGCAACCCGTTGGGCCCGGGTGCCCCATCCGATCTACTACTTATTATGGCACAAACTATTCGAGATGTATAGGCGGCCTGTTTCAGTGTTGTCATAATGCAGTGGGTCCCAATGTTGGACTGAAACTTAGTTGTATATGTTTGATATCATTCTTATATGCCTGTCCATGGCTTTGTCCTCCTCCTCCAGGGCAGCCATAATGGGGGGGGAGGGGAGCCGGCTCTTGACACAGGGATCCAGTCCCAGTTTGAGGTACCATTTTTGTTCTGTTGACTACGAGGCTAACTTCATCATCCATTGCTTCAAAACGGATGGTTAGAAAAGATACCCATTCAGCTTCCGAATTATAAGCACAGCCCCAGCCTCTTTGCCCATTCATTTGTTTATTCACTAAAGACCAGAAACCCCTTGGGCTAGAATTCTTGCTGGCTTGAAGTAGTGTTAACCAGAAGTATTCTAATGTACTCCATTCTGCCTTTGAGCAAGTCCAGCACCACACATGTCCGACTATTGGTACTGAAACACATGCCCATAGAAAATATTGGAGCCACCAAATAACTATAAAACAGTAATGAAAAATAAAGGAATTTCTGTTTTTGATTTTTAAGATCCAATAATTTTGTAAACTTTAAAGAAATTCTGTGCAATATTATAATTCTTTTTACCATCAAGTTAATTTTTCTTTGAAGCCAATACTATTGAATTTTATAACAAGGTTTGCAACACTCGCAACACAACTTGTGATTCACGGAGTGATTGTTCTGAACTCCACCATCCATCTATAGATGAAACGCATTTTATCGGCAGCCAATCACATCAAGACCGAACACATAAGAAATTTAATCACACACCAAACAACTTATTCAGCCCTCACTGTCTCGGGAAATGTGCATTGCCCTTTATTTTGATGAGTAATTATTTGAAAAGGAGAGAGAAGGTTTACAGTCATAGGATCAACATCTTTGGGAAGTGCAAGATGCTGCATCTCATCTAATGTGATTCTTGACATGGTTTCAGACTGGGAACAGGAGCTTGAGTCACCTACTGCCCACTCCCAGGCTATCCCTGCCCATGTCAAAATATTGGCCCCACTCCATTCGATGGCTACTGGGTCTTTCCAAAAAGCCAGCTATAACAATGTAGGTATCTCACAGGCAAGCCATTTTCAATGCTTCCTTCAGGTACTAGGATGCAGCAACAGAAATCGCACCAGTTTATCACCATGCCACAGACACTGCTAGAAAGGGAATGGAAATGTTAGGATTATATGCCTTTGCACACTTCCCTTGTGTAGTAGGTGCCATTGACTGCTCTCAAACGGCACTTCCGCTACCTCTCCACACAACACACCTTTTCCACAACAGACAACTCTGGCACTTCATCAATGTGCCAGCTGTGTGTGATGCCAGGGATTGCTTCACTGATGTGTACGCTGCTTTCCTAGATGCACACACATTTACATAATTTTCTCAGCAAACATGTTATACTCCACTTAGAAAGAAAGTACCAATTCATTTTCTATAACATTCAAGCATTTTTCATTAACAACACTTAAGTACAAGCTCTCCCATAGTGCACTCGTGCTTTAGAGCACACATACTCAAAAACGTACTCTTAACACATAAATTACATACATAGGCAATCTCTATTACAATTCCTTGAATTCTCTAAATTTTGGAGGGGGTTTCTATATGCAGGGGTCTCCATCCTACATGCAGAGGTTTATCCTTCACAGATGCAGGGTTTGCTTCTACAACCTCTTCCTGCCCCACTTCCCAGTTCATCTGTCATCCCAGTTCCTGCTACAACTGTGTTTCTTTCTTCCCCTAGGGCAGAGGTCTTCAAACTTTTGTAGGCTGAGCCCCCAGCTGAATTTTTTTTAAATGTTGGGCCCCCCCTCCACCTGACAGAAATTTCTGGAATCTCGTGACACCACATAATCGTCCGCCGCCCACATATCCCGGGCCATATCCGGCAAATAATGTTCAACACAGTAAGTGTGTTTAGTTAACTGCAGTTTTGTGAGTGGGTGTGGTTAAATGACAGAGGCTTATTACACAGCTCAAAACTCAATTTTCCCGCCGGTACATTAGTCACCAGACACTGGTGAACCACACCTGAATATAAGTGATGACGCTTTTATTGTTGCCTAAAAACTGCTGGATATACAAGGTACTTTGCAGTGTCAGCCCCCAGTAACAAAACCAACCCCACCTTTCCAGCCTCCCAGGGAAACGCCTGATACCTGGAGCGGCCAGTCCGGCCTTGCTACCACCCAATGGTGCCCCTCATCTTCCCATAGACTGCTTCTCATGTGTATTTGATTTCTTTTATAGTGCTACTCGTCTCAAGTGTGTATGGCAGAGTGTCGGAGTGCGTTACATCACACACATATTATATAAAGACAATGACTCATATAAATGTGAAAGTCAATGTACTTAAGATAATGGGGGCTACAAGGTGTAATCAGTCTTTCATCCATCATTCAGTCTTTCACCATTCATTCATTTCACCATGTCCTTCCATCTGTGTGCCCAACCATAGCCACACATATTCAACCATTTGCAAACCTATCAATCATATATCCTTCAATCCATCATTTCACTCATCCATCCACCCTTTCACTCATCCATCCCTCCATCCACCCTTTCACCCTATCCATCCGTACACTTGTCCATCCATACAGCCATTTACCCTTACATCCATCCAGCCATTCTTTAACTTACTCATCCATCCACCCAGTCACTCACTCTTCCACCCATTCACCCTTTTAGTCATCCATCCATCCTCCCTTTCTCTCTCCATTCCCCTTTCTCTTAGCCATCCATCCTTCCATCCACCCACCCATCTACTCATCCACTCATGAATCCAACCATTGACCCCATCACTCATCCATCCTTTCACTCATCCATCCACCCCTTCACTCATCTACCCATCCTTTTGTCCATCTACCCTCCCTTTCACTCACTCATCCATCCTTACATCCACCCTTTCATTCATCTGTCCATCCACCCTTTCACTTATTAATCCATCCATCCATCCATCATTTTACTCACCAATCCACCCATTCACTCGCACATCATCCACCCTTTCACTCATCCATCCACCCTTCCACTCATACATTCATCTATTTACCTTTTCTCTCATCCATCCTCCCACTCACCCATCCATCCTTTCTCTCATTATCCATCCATTCACCCAAATAATATATACAAACAGCAGATCTCCAAGTGACAGCAACAGGATTTTCCAGATGTAGACTTAGAATATCCCCTAAGCATGAATGGTGTTCGAACTTTCATATTCACTATTCTATGTCAGAATGACAGTTGAAATAAACAAAATTGAATGTAGTTATTAGCTTTGTGCATTTTTTCCATGTAGGCATACACGGGTTAACAGCCCAGTGGATGAGAAGGCAGAGGTAGCTATTCAGATACATTTGCCAGCATCTCACTGCTAATGGGTTCACATGTGTGAAAAACAAAAGACATTATTCACCAAACCAATGCGAGAAGTTGCAGGTAGATGTGACTGGAGATACAGAGAATGATAAAAGAATGACCTGTCCCCCCCTCTTTTCAAGCACACCCTCAGCCGAGAAGTTGCTGCAGTTTAGTTAGAGAATGTACAAAAAACACTGCAGGTGCTGCCCACGAGGACCGCCAGCGCATGCCCTGTTATGTCACAGCCTACAGCAGACGTTCATTCCTAAACTCTGAGGAATAAATGTTGTGTTCCTGCGACCGGTGTCTGTGCTGTGGGTATGGTGTAAGTTCCAGGCGGGCAACTGTGGGGGCGGGGGGTGAAAAAGATTTCGGGGGTGGGGGGCTAATTCTTCCGGCCATAGGCAGTGCGGCTCTAAAGAAGGGGTGAAAACAGAACAAAAGCCTCATTAACAAGTAAATGGTATTTTAAAGACCTTTGAAGTACTCGGGTGCGGCTGCAATTAGACGTCGCCAGCCCTCGAAGCTGTCTCAGCCGGGCTGACTCACACGACGGCGGGAGGGGGTGAGCCCAATGGGTGTTGCGCGCCTGGTAAGTGCATAATTGCGGGAAATTCACCAGAACAAGAACAACTCGAAATTAGTGAGATTGTGCAGAGTTTAGGATGGAGTGCGCGCCCCCCTTGAGAGGGTGTTGCGCCCCCCAGGGGGGCGCGCCCCACAGATTGAAGAACTCTGGTGTAAGGTTTACTGTTTGAGTCAGCTATAGGTGTGCTACCCAGCAGAAAGCAGGCATATAGGCCCTGTTAGAAACATTGCAAGGTATCAGGCTGCATGAGTAATCACAGAAACCCAGTATTGGGAATTACTTACTTGCTAATTTTGGTGCTGTGCCAACTGATTACCTGATGAATACTAACGGTAGTTGGGTACGCTCGCTTTTATTTTGATTTAGAGCAGGGACCTTGAAATACTCCCTATGCTTTCTGTGAGGTTTCCAGTACAACTTGAGCTCATAAGTTTGCCGTGCAATAATGTATCTAAGCAAACTATGATTCACTTTGCTTTCTTCTGTCTGTATTACCAATTATATATGAGAATGTATTTAGCACCTTTTTAAGACTCAGAAATTATCGTAAATGCCATCAAGCTTTTAGGTGTTTGCAAGAAGTAACTGACAATGAAACCTGTCGTTGTGTAAGTCTATTTCTTCAGTCTGCTGTACGCTCAAGAAGCACTATGCACTTTGACTAACCTCATGTACTTTTTAGACAATTTATTATGTATGCCATGCTTTTACTCATGCTTTATATATGCTGGCCGCAGTTGGTGTTCATTTTTATCTTCTCTGTATGTATTCTAAGCCACTTTTATGGTGGATCTTCCTGCTGAATAAAGATGCTTTGATTGTTTGATTGATATAATCTGTGTGAAATCATATGGTACCACATACCAACTTGGTATTTCAACCCTACCATTAATGGGACATGTATATAATATATGAGTGTACCTATTGAACTCTGCTGGCAAATGGAGGACAATGATACGATTAATAACTCAATATCAGCGGCGGCCAGCTCAGGTAAGCACGGTGAGGCGGGGCAGGGCCCGGCAGGGGAAGCCGACGGACGATGGAATAGGTATTATTTATTTATTTAATTATACCTATTCCGTCATATGTCGGCTCCCCCCCGGCCGGGCCCTGCCCCACCGTCACACTGTGCTTACCTGAGCCGGCCGCCGCTGCTCAATATTAATTGAAAAGGTTTGCGATGACTGAAGAGACCTACTGCAATGCTGATCTCAAATAATCATATAATCTAAACAATTACATCCTATAATGGTAATGCTATAAAGGATGAACACAATGCAGTGCGACATGGCAAATTGCAGAACTTATCACAAGAAACGGGACGCACAACCAACCATCCACCGGAAGAGTCAGCGGTTGGAAAACCAAACGAAACAGGAGGGGACAAGGGGTCAAAAAAACAAAACGGCGCACGCCGCAATCCGAAGAGGAACTAGTAATCAACATTTCAAGTATTGAGCTAACATCAAGTGAAAGGTCAATCTTAAACAAGGGCATGTCCTTTGTTCCGACTTATAATACTAATGAATTGGAAACTGAAGTATCACTGTTCAAGTTTATGCGAAAATTGAGATTGCGTTGGTTTTTACCATGTAGTACAAGAACCTTCATTTGTTGTGCCTAAGAAAGTTTTTAAACCCAAAAGTACTTTTATATCTCCAATCTCGCACAAAACACTTGATTTATTTGAAATACTGATCAAAAAAGATCTGGCTGCATTACATCAGAAAGCACATACGCAGCATAACCTGTCCAGAAAGGAATTAGCTACTTTACGCAACTTGGCCACTAATGAGAACCTGACGTTCCAGCCTGCTGATAAGGGTGGAGCGTTGGTGGTCATGGACACTACATATTATGAATCCAAAGTCAACCAGCATGTACAGGATACTGACACCTATATATCTTTGGAATCAGATCCGACAAACGCATTTCAGACCATCTTATTGCAGATTCTAACGAGAGCCAATGATCTTGGATGGATAGATGACAATGCTTACAAATTTTTGATTTCTGATTACCCAAAAAGACCGCATATTCATATGCTCCCTAAAATGCACAAAGACCCTGTTGATCCCCCATTCCGCCCCATCGTGGCAGGGTGTGGGTCCTTGCATGAACCCGTAGGGAAATTTTAGACTTTCACTTGCAACCTCTTGTGCAGAATTGGATTACTTATGTGCAAGACACAACGGATTGTCTTAATAAATTACAGGACATCACTATACCATCAGATACAGAAATTTGGCTAGGAACTATTGATGTATCAGCATTGTATACCTCAATACCACATGGAGAAGGCATTGAAGCTGTGGAATGGATGTTGTTGCGACACGATTACGAAGAATCCTTAAATATTTTCCTGTTGGAATTATTACAATTTAGTCTTTACCACAGTTACTTTACTTGGAAACAACAATTTTATCTACAGAAGACGGGTACCTCCATGGGTTTTACCGGGGCACCTACATATGCCAACATCTTTATGGCCAAGTTTGAAGACACACACATTTTGCACAATAACCTTTGGACGAACCATTTGATGATGTACCTCCGGTACATAGATGACATTCTGATACTTTGGAGGGGAACACGGCAACAATTCGAGAGTGCTTTTTCTATATTGAACAACTGTCATCCTCAAATAAAATTCACGCATGCTATCGATTCAACCAAGATAAATTACTTGGACATTCTCGTTGAAAGGAAAGGTAATAGTCTAGTGACTAGGGTGTATAAAAAACCTACTGACCGGAATAATGCTTTGCATTATAACAGTTTTCATTCATTCACCCTTAAGAATCATTTACCAATATCACAGTTCATTAGGATCAGAAGGATTAGTTCAGATGACATGCAAAGAAAAATAGACATTGAACAATTATCACAACAATATTCTATGAGAGGATATCCCTCTACGGTCTTAGAGGTGGCTAAACAGAAAGCTTTGAATTTAAACAGATCCCAACTACTACAAAAGTCAGTTAAACCTGTATCTCAGAGAGAAGTTTGCGTCTTAAAATATTCTACATCTGCTATGGCAATCAAGCGGTGCATTCAGAAACGTTGGGAACTAATAGAGCAGGAACATGACTTTAAGGAAGTTTTTAAAGGTGGTCCCATCTTTGCTTTCTCTAGATCTAAAAATTTAAAGGAGATGCTCAGGAAGAAAAATGCAGAATGTACAAACATGTCTACGCAGGGTATGCGAAAATGTCACAACTGTGGTCACTGCGGTAATGTGATCGTGGGTGACAAGTTTGCACACCCTCACACAGGCAAACTAATTAAACTTAAACACACATCGGATTGTAACTCCAGCATGGTCATATATGCCATTAAGTGTCCCTGTGGGCTTGTATATGTTGGTAGAACAACCAGAAAAATCAAGATTAGAATGACAGAGCATAAAAGTATGATTCGGACAGCAAATGTAAAGTCATGTTTAGCACTGTACTGGGGGGAACAGAAACACACCATACCCCAGTTACGGTTTACCATATTAGAGCAGGTGTCAGCCCTGTTGCATGTAGACACAGCCAGACATCTGGCCCAAAGAGAGACATTTTGGATTAAGCTTCTGAAGACCATGAGTCCTTGTGGGTTGAATGACAGAATTGAATTTACATGTTTCTTGTGAATGTGTATTCATATAACTGGATATGTATGTTCATGATCTCTTCTACATATGTCTTGATTTCTGCTATATATGCTATAATACAGTAAATATTTGCACGGTCCAATTGGATATATGACCTATATTAGGCGGGTAAAACATTTTTTTTAAAAGACACGCAGAAACAATAGATATACATCTTAGTCTCACACACTCTGGTAGGTTCACACGGCACGCATTTTCCTTTGTTGGTTATTGTAAGATATTTTATTCAGGTTCAATGACAATTTGTGACCCACATTACGTGGATACAGATCCTTGGTGTGATTCACACCCTGGATTAATTTATGTTGATATTGTAACTATTGTGGTTGCAGCACAGTGTAGCTATCTTCAGAACGCACTGGGACCGCACTGGTACAGACATCGTTTAAATACTAGGTGCAAGAAAGATTTTTAGTAATTAATTTTGGGAGTGCATTAAATTTGATTTAGAAATACTGTGTAATGTCTCTATTCAGAGCCGAGTTTAATTATGGAGGTCGTATAGTCTTTTTTCCGACTTTTTATGGATGCTTCGCAGTAGAGACCGGGTAGTCTGTCATTGATGTTTATGAATCTCACCACGTCGCGCAGGCACGGAAGTTAAAATCGCAGCTGGTAAAAACGCTTCGGGGCTTAGCACGCACGAAGAGAGAGAAACCTGGCGAATAACATAAACACTCGGTGAGAGGTAAGAGTGGGACAGAACCACCGGAATACGAGTTGTGATTCTAGTCAGGCAGAATCGCTTACACCTTCTTTTTTTTCAGCTTGATAAAATGCCATTTGAATTGGACTAAGAGCAGAAAGAAAGGGAGTCCACGCATTGCAAATTGTGTACAGGTGCGTGACACATAGGCGCGTCCATGTTTTCATGGACTTTTAGTTTTCTCATGGGATTGTGGCTCATAATTTTATTGTTTGTATGATTTTTGCTATCCTTACAGCAAGTACGTTTTTCGGTCGGCATATTGAGGCTGGTGCACATGTTCGTTTCTTTTGGCAGTGTTTGTAGGTGAGTGTGCCTACATTAGGCAAGCAAGTATATTGAGTTTGGAGTACAGGTTCGCTGGCTTTCATATCCTCACACCTATAGTTGTATCATTTCACATTTTCTTGGGTTACCAGTGGTTTTGATATGGGTATTTTTCACATTCTGCGTGTTTTTTAAAAGATATTGCATGAGAAAACATCTCATAGTCATATACACCTTTGGGCTATTTTGAGCCGCAAGTAATGCAGCATAAGATTGGGCACTGTTTGCTTGACCTTGGCTTTTGGCTAGTGGTGTTCTTATACTTTATTCAAACTTCCATTTCAAACTTTATTGAAATTGACAATGTTTCAACATTTAGCCTGTGTGGTAAATATGGATTGTATATATATGTTTTCACAGTGTTCCCCTGATGAAGGTGCAAGCACCGAAATGCATTGGGAAGTGTTTTATGCTGCCTTGAAAATTGGAATTTGAAAATAAAGCGGAATACAGTGTGTTGAACTGTGACCATTCCGTCCTGTGGTTTCCTTTGTGTTTGAAATGCCATTTGACATTTTATTAGCTCAATGTTCATTGTTTATTGTTCAACAAAAACTGAAGAGTACACGAATGTTCACTTGATTTTGTTTACTCGATTTTGATCACACAATTTTGTTGACACTATTTTGTCTGGTGAAATGTTTATTCAACATGTGTCATAAGTAACAAAGCACCATATTGGGCATGTGAACAGTGCACCCTTGCGTTCAAACAGGTTCTGTTTGACTTTGTGACAAATTGCAGAACTTGACACCCATATTGGCAGTCGTATAAAGAAGGACTATAAAGTAGTGCTTGCAGTCAGATCTCTGACTCACTCAGTTCTTCTCTCCACGTTGTCCCCCCCCTCCCCCCAGATTCATTTGACCTAAGAGTGAGCGACTTCTTGATACAACCAACAGATAACACTGGATTTAAATTATTAAAAAAGGGGGAAAGAAACACCATAAAAAAAATAACGGGACCTTCTGAGCTAACCAGAACTACCAGCATGCTACAAAACTTTAAAATGCATCTCTATCTCAAACATTCCCTATGCGTCCCATAACACCATGACCACACCTGTGGCATCATCATGCACAACATAAAAATATTGTGCACATAGGTTCAAACAAAGAGAACACTTTTCCAGCCACAAACCCTGCAAGACGGAGTTTGCTCTCAGTATAGTTTAGGCACTTCAGCACCCAAATAGCTGTATTGTATTAAACACTATAGAAATTTGACATTATAATACATTACATACAATTAAAAGTCATGAATTGTGTTTGAATTTTGGGAATACCATCTATATTTTATTTAATTCATTTGTTAAGAAATTTTATAAAGCACATGTTGATGGTTATCTATGAACACTGAATACGGAGGAGAAATACAGTATTAGTGGTAAGAAGGAAATTATGAGTCTAATTGAGTAGAATGAAAAACATGTCTTATAGCTTTCAATTTAAGCCTCTTTATTGATCAGGTCATTTGAAACCAATTCTGCATAGTTTGGTTTTCAGACGGTTCCTGAACCGTATGTATTTAGGTTCAGATCTCAAATTTGGATTCAGGGCATTCTTGCTTCTTGGCCTGTGCAGCCAGTGATCTGCCTGTGTACTTCTTTTGCTTGAAGATTTGTTGCTCAGTCACGTAGGTGAAAGTTGGTCGAAGCTCTCTGGCAGGAAAGAAATGAGGTGTCGGTTTCTGCAGCAACTCAGGACCTTTGACCCAAAATGCTTTGCTGACAGTGCACAAGACGTTACATTTACTCCTGCATCTATTGGAAGTCAAGAGGAGTGCACATTCTGACTTCCTGTTTCTGAAGTCTTTGGACTGTGGTGATGAGATTCTTGGGCAGACCAAGAGTAGATGATGTTACAATAGTCAAGGCATGCCCGCCCAACACCTCTCATAAGCTCTACTTTGGTCGGAATAGAGAAATGAGAGCAACACTGAAAAGGCTTACCAGGTTCCTTACCTTTACGTGATGTTCAAGGAATGACTCCAAGGTCTGGGGAGGGGGTGGGCAGATATAGCGTAGTAAATCAGACTTGAAGTCTTCAATTACTACAATCTGTGAGTCTGTGCCTTCATCTATAGGAATCTATCCTTCATCCAATGAGATGTACCGTCAAAGCATGAAGTGCGTTGGTTGGGTTCTCTAGGATGTTTTCCAAACACAAGTGGATTTGTGTGTTGTTAGCGTTCATTTGGACCTATTCGAGGTTTTGAGGAAGAAAGTGTGCCAGTGGGAATAACATGATATTGAAGAGAGAGAATGAGAGAGCCAAACTTTGCGGAACAACTCAGGGGGATATTCTCAAGAACGTGCGATAATCATCGCCAAAATAGGTTAACGCAATTTTTCATATCGCCATCTATCGCGGGAAAATCACTCTGTGTTAACGTCGTATTCTCAACACGGCGGTAACATGCAATAGTTTCCCGATAACGCGTCAAATGTCCGCGATAAAATTACCGGGACGGCGATAAAAATCTAAACCCGAATGTGAAAAAAGTTGCGATGGACCCAACTGCGATAAAAAATTCAGCGATAAGAACCGCCAGGCCTGCAAGTCCCTCAAGTCAGGCGGGAAAAACCACTATAAAAGCGGCAACAAAAAACACAAACAACTGCGAAGCACCATGGAGGTAGCCGGAGCAAGTACAGAGGACAACCAGAACCCCACAAGCCCCACGGAGGACCAGCCTGGGACCTCGGGGTCAGGGAAGGGCAAGTAGAAGAAGAAGAGGAACCCGTGTTTCAGTACACAGGAAAACCAGATCCTCATTACGGAGGTGATAGAACACCACCACCAACTGTTCATCACTTCCACTGTGTCATTGGCAACTAAAAATACAATATGGCAGTCCATCTTGGCCAAGGTGAATGCAGTCGGAGTGAAGAGAAGGGAAGTGGACGACTGCAAGAAGCGCTGGACTGATGTGAAGCGGAAAACCAAGCTGAAACTCGCAGCCAACCTGAAAGTAGCAATGCAGACTGGAGGTGGGAGTTCAGCGACACACCAGGAGCTGGATGAGATGGAGGAAATGGTGACCCGAGTCATCATTGGGGAGACGGTGGCAGGAGTTGGGGGACCGGACACTGCACAACATGACCTGAGCCAACAGCAACAGGGTGAGTAACGACCAGGGACTGGGGGGACGGGGGGAGATGGGCACAATGGCACACATGCACAATTAAGCATAGCACATCTGCAGACAAACCATGCCCAAGAGTCACAACTCCGACCAAGAGCCCAATTTACCCAAGTCTGCAATATCTCAGCACTGTATAAGCACAGAAGTGAAAGGCACACCGCCTGAAAGGGATAAGGGCCAGCCAAATCAGAACTGAGGGGGCAACACACCCACAATGCAGCACACACACATAAGAATCAGAGCACCTCAACATTGACAACAATGTTGTACAAACTGCAACACTTTCACAACAGAACAGAGGACACAACTGCTGCCGCTTGTGTGTAGAAAATGGCCATTCGCATTTGGCATAGCAGGAAACTGTGAGATGATAATGTACAAGTACAACCTCACATCCCTGATGGTGTAGAAATGTCAACTGTCCCGCATCAAATAGGCATCTCCTCACAAACAGTCACAATGTGCATTGTCATGCAGTCTGTTAGTAAACTTGTACAATGCGTGAACATACATGTGAACACAATGTCAATCTGCATCTCCCCTTCACATTGCAGAGGGAGAATCAACACCTCCTGCAGAGCAGACCCAACAACTCAGCACTGATGATGAAGAGGACCTCCCCAACATCGACACCGACGCCCTCCAACAGCTCATGGACAGCTTCGGCACCCCACCTCCAGGAGCAGGGCAGCCCAGCTGCATCGAGGAGACCCCACCCCTGCACAGACCACACAGCAGGAAGCACCCACCACCACGGCTGTCTCCCAGGACCCCACGACCAACACATGGCATTCCAACGCCGTGTGTAAGGGTGCCAGGAGAAGATGGCTGATCAGCTGCGGGTGGGGTTCGACCTCATGGCAGCCAAACTAGATGCCATACGTGGGTGTCTAAGTCCCATCAGGGACGACTTACAGTCCCTAACGGACACCCACTGTCCGCTCCATGCTCTCCAACAATCAATGGCTGACATCGCCGGAGTCATGACTCTGAGCCAAGAACAACTGTCTAGTCAGAGTGGCTCCAGCGATGTCAGCCGGGAGTTGGGACGCATAAGGAGAATGATGGAGAGCTTGGAGCGGATGCAGACGGAAAGAATGTTTGCCACGGCTGCACACCAGCGAGATGTAGCTGTGATCTTTCATGCCCTGCAGATCCTTGTCATGGCATTGCCGCTACAAGGCCTGGCGCGGATTAATGCTGCTGCTACTACTCCATCCACATCTCCGGTCCCTGATGCGTCAGTGCCACACAGTGATGCAGACTAAACACCACCACCACCCACATGTGAGGCACCTGACACATCAGAGGACGAAGATGATGATGAATCTGGCTTCGTGGTAAGAATGAAGTGGTAGCATTCATCTCCGCCATATGGCCTGTTTCAGCTTGGTTCTGTCCTCTGCATCATGCCCTGGAATAACACCTTCCACTGTCCCCCGATACACTCAGCGACACTCACCTTGGACCTCGACATGGACTGCCATATTTTGTTTGGTTACCAATGACACAGCAATCACACTGCGGACTGAAGTCTTCCTCTTCCGATGAACTTGTCAATCCCTAAAGGACTCTGGCTGGCCCTCCACGGGGCAACAATGTAAAGTGGGGTTTGCATGGCCCTGTACTGGTCCAGCTTCAACACTCCACTGAATGCGAATAAAACATTCTAATTCACACACATGTGTCATGGCTATGATCAATCAAGTATGAAAGTATGGATGAATGTAGGGACAGTGATTCCACCAAAAGGTACTCCCTGGGTAATGCTATCAATGCGCATGTATGGCCGTGACCCAGATAGGCAGTAAGACACACATTGTCATTCAAATCAACACATCACAGTAGAATACAAGTGAAGGTGCGTAGACTTTATTAATGTATGCGTGTCAGTACGGGCAAGATAAGTGCCACAACATGCAGACCAATGCAGCAGTATATCAGAATGAGGAACGTTGCCAAGCGCCGCTGTCCACTCCGGGGGAGTGCCTCACCTTTCACAGGTGTGTGTTAACCCGCGTTGTTGTCCGCTCATGTATTCGGAGTCCAGGCGAATGCAGCCATGTCCACTGTTGTCGTGGGATATGTGACCAGATCTCCAAGATGCAACAAGGTGTTGGGACATGTGCAATGGGTTCCAAACTGTTGTGGCTGCAGGTACGTAGTTACTCGTCCATGAAAGCGATTGCAGCTTCGTAGGCTATCATTTCCAACATGAGGTCGTTGTCGACTTCATCAAACAGGACGGCGAGGCAATCCATTAGCAGGTCCGGACAGATGTGCTGCGTCCACCCCCTTTCACCAATTAGCACTACAGCCCAATAGGGGAGCGGTTCAATGTGGTCACTGCACACGAGGAGTTGTGCAATCTCCCAGGTCCAGCTGCTAGCATGTATGCCAAGTATCAAGGCATTCTATAAACGGGTATCACAGTGACACTCCTGGTCGTGGGCCAACAGGGGGCGCACACACATGTCAAAATCCAGTTCAGCTACCGTCCTGTTGGATAGGCAGACATCCATGGACCACTTGAATATGCTCGATCGACAATGAACACATGATGAACGCAGGTGACGTTGGCAAGGCGGAAGCTTAGCCGGTAACTGATCCGCAGCACTGCCAATGGCAGTGCCCCCAGTAAATGCAGCATACATGCACGGTACAGTTCCACGTGACAGGGGTTGTGCATGTGTCCGGGATGTTCTGCCATTGCGTTAGTGGCTCTGGTTGATGCGGCACTGTTCTGACCTGCGCCAGTTCTGTGGATGAAATGCCACAGCTCAGATCAATGAGTTGTTTTAGTGTGCAACGGTTGTACGCCTGGGATGGTGTGGGAGTAAGTGTGAAGGCCATTCCATGCAAGATAACTTCGAGCAAGGACTTCTGTGTGTGGGGTGTGCATACGTTGGTCTTTCGTCGGGCTGTGCGTAGTGTGGGAGTCGTCATCAGCTGCTATAGTATCTGTCAGGGGGTGCTGGGCACATGCAATTCCGAGGTCGGAGGTGCAGATGTGCTTCCGCCTGATAGTTCAGACAAAGGAGCTTTCATCCCTAATGTTAGTTTGTCATCTGCTTGCATTCAGGAAATGTGATGTGGCTTGTTGGGGGTGGGGTGGGATGTGTGCGACTTTGGGATTCATGTTTGACATGTCTTGCATGTGGCAAATGAGCGGCATCACTGTGTGTTACGTTGCCTCACAGCTGCTCCTCCCTCCCCCGAGCCTATTTACTTGTGTGCGCTGCGCGGTTGCATCACTTGCACTCCTACGGCACACCATTGTCATGCCTGTCTGCACATGTCCACAAGCGTGACAATGACACTGTGATGTTGGCCGTTGTAGGTGGGCGGCCACGTGAGTGTAGGCCTATGGTAAGGATAGGGCGGACACAGATGTAGAGTTCATGCCTGGCTGAACTCGCGCTGCGATTAAGGCTAGGCATTTGGCTCATGCTGCGGCAATACAGATACACACAACACTTGGCATGTATGAGCCAAGACCCCGAGCGGTCTTGTGCTCCTTCATTTCTCTGTTCGTGCGAGTTCGCCCTCCGGTTGCATGCTACATTGCAACATTGTCGATTGCGGGCCGGGTGGCGCCGACACTACAACAGAGATACACGCATTAGTTACTTCCTTGTCCAGGCCAGAACTGAACCACGCCCAGAGCCCCGGGAAAATTCTTCACACCCCTACGCCGGACTGGCGTACGCCGGCCCAGCCCACTCCGCTTACGCTTACAGGGGGGGGGACAAAGCTACGTGTCCAAGGTCTTACCCACTGCCTGAGGTGACATGGTTGCGTCCGCTGTCCACAGCACAATGTAATGTGGTAGGGCCCGGGGCCATCATGCATACATAATGACCACACGGACACACTTAGATAGATAGTGGAACTGGCTACGGGCACGTGCGCCCGGCTCCTTTTTATTACCAGGGACACATGTCCAGTGACGCCTGTGCTGGATGGGTGTGGGGTGAGTGTAAGCCAGCCCTCAGGGAGTGGTTGGTGCTGGCAACAACTAGAACAGTGATCATCGGATCACACACACAAGACTCAATCATAAAGGGTCCATGACTTGTGCTGCACTGAGGTAGGGGCACCAGCTCTGACATCACACACACAAGACTCAATCATAAAGGGTCCATGACTTGTGGTGCACTGAGTTAGTGGCACCTGAAGAGCTGAGCAGGGTATCAAGCTGATGATGGCATCCAAGACAGGTGTGAGCAACTTTGATAGGCTAGCTGTAAGACTCCTCCGACTCTGGCAGTTGTTGGTTGGAGGTGGTCCTGGCGGTGGTGACGGGTGTGCAGCCAGCGATGATGGTGTGTCCTTGCAGGTCAGGATTGGATTTGATATGTGTGAGCCCTGCTGACTGCAGTGTAGGCCGGAGGCAGCGGTCAGCAAGGGCCCACAGCCACGTGGTGTTGACTTGAGCTGCACAGAGTTAGTGGCACCTGAAGCGCTCAGCGGGTGCGCAGCCTGCGATGATGCGTCGTCCGGGCGGGCCGCACTGGAAGCAATGTCTGTTGCCTACTGGACTGCGCCATCAATAAATCAAGACTCAATTTGAATTGGGGGACCTGCTGACCACAGTGTAGGCCGAAGGCAGTAGTCAGCACACACATAACTCCGCGGTGCTGTGCCGCTGGGTGCGCTGGGGGCCTGTGTCGTGGAAGCCAGGGATCGGCTGAGGAGGCTGGCGGTCACAGCGGCAGACTCGTGGCAGGGTGAGGGGCGCCGCCCTGGCAGACTCGTTGGCCATCCCGGAAGTGGACCACGCCCAGATCCCCGGCCTATTTATTCACACTCCTACGCTGGACTGGCGTACGCCAGACAAGCCCACTCCGCTTACGCTTACAGGGGGGGACGACACAGCTACATGACCGAGGTCTTCCCCACTGCCTGAGGTAACATGGTTGCGTCCACTGTCCACAACACTACAAACACCAGCAGTATATGTCCACATGGACATGTCTGTGCTCTGCATACTGAAGTCTGTCCAGCACATCACCGCCACACTTGGCATTGTGTACATTCTTATTCATGGGTGACTTGCCTCCTTCACACATACTTGGTTCCCACCTCTCCCCACATTCTGCAATTGTGTGGCTGAGGGGCCATGCCGTTTTCGGAAGGTCAGCTGTCTTGTTCTGTGCTGCCTGGGTGCTAGTCCGGGGGGGCCTCGGGGTGGTGGCGGTGGGTGTTGTGGACCTCTTGGGTCTCCGAGCTGCATGATCAGTAGCTCCATGACATGTGTTGGTCTTCAGATGTGGCTCTGGGCTGGGCTCCCTTTCATACTGCAGGTTGTCCTGCTTAACACCAGTAAAAGGCAGGTGTTAAATCCCTGCTGCTAACGCGCCTTATCGCCTGTTTTTTGATCGCATCGCAGATCTGGCTGGTCGTTGAGAATATCGCGAAGTGGTGTTTTCGTGTGTTTTTGCACGGGAACGCCTACTCTGCATATCATTAGCGTTAGTTGTCGCTCTCATCCGTGGCGATGTTTTTTGCGGAAGCTATCGCTGGAAAACTGGCGATATCGGCAGTTTGCACCAGCTTGGGAATTGGGCGATAAATCTATTGCCACTTTTGCAGCGCTTAAGTGCCGATAAATCGGCAATGAGTCCTTGAGAATATGCCCCTCAGTGCGTTGGGCATGTGGACAATTGACTTATTCAGTCCTGACCGTTTCACTTCAGTTGGTGAGGAATTATTTTACCAATTTAAGTGTGCGCGCTGATATGCCTGCCCTTTGTTCAGTTATTTCATGCAATAATTTATAGCAAATAACGTCATAGTCCTCTGTAGGGTCAGTGAGTAATAAAAAAAGTCTACTGTCCCTATCCAGGGAATGAACAAGCTCCTCCCTAATACTGGCGAAGACTGTTATGGTTCACCTCACAGACCTTAATACAGTCATGGAAAGGCAGTTTTGTGCATCTGTACTTAAACTTATCTTATTTTTGTATCTTTTTTATGAATACGTTAAGAAACGGGAGGTTGGAGATGGGCCAGTAAATTGACTGGTATTTTGGGTAAGCAAGTGTGTTTTTTAAAAAGTGGTGTGGCGATGGCATGTTTGAGATATAGCAAGCAACATGCCATCCAGAGAGGTTCTGGCAAGGAGGAAGGTATAGCAGTTAATCATATTAACAAAACATGCCACGAGACGGGAAAAGAATTGTCAGAGTTGTGCAGCTGAGCACAGGCTCATGGGGGAGTTAAACGCTTTAATTTTGAGGGCCATGTTCAGGATCTCTGCAGTTTCCAGAACTTTGAAAAAGGTAAAAGTGCATTGCAGTGGATAAGGATTGTCTGGAAGCACAACTGGGGTGTTGATGGAACCACAGATTCTCGCAATTTTGGATTGAAGAAACTTTCAAAGGTTTTCGAAGCGTTGTTAAGAAATGCAGGGGCTACTTGTGCCCTTTGAGTCGGACAAGAACTACTAAATATTGGAAATGTCCTTTGTTTTTTGAGAACCTTGGGAATATGTTTGGTAAGGTAAGTATATGACTTTGCGGCTCTCTTGATGGCTCATGATTTCCTCTTTATGCCAGGCTTTGTCCTCTTTAAACAGTAATGTTCCATGTTTCGGTTGTCATTTTTTAGCTCAGTAAGTTGCCTCCAGAAACACTGTATTTTTTGGATGTGGTAGGAGCCAGAATATTGAGAGCAGATAATAAATTGAGTTATATATAGGTTAGTTAGATTTCACAGCACTGTAGATTGATTCAAATACTTCTGTGTTAAGGTTGCTTGCTGTAGTGCCTCATACGTATTGCGGGGTTGCCCTTTCTGATGCTAGTGGTAGGTTTGTATAATAGGTTGGAGAGGTTGGTGGAGATAAAGGAATGGTCTGACCATATTTGGATTGCACTGGCACATTAGAGGTTTCAAGATTGTTTGTGTAATACAGGTTGAGTATATGTCCGACAATGTGCCTGGGGTCGTAAATCTCTTGTTTGAAGCCAAGAGTCTAAATAATTTTAAGGAAGTCCAAATTAGGTTTCTCTTCAGAATTATCCACCTGCAAGTTAAAGTCACCGGTGACCAACATTTTGACGATTGTGGTCTGCAGGTGAAGGGAGAATTCATGGAATTAATCCAGAAAGCTAAGGTTGTCAGCACAAGGGACATTCACCAGCGGCTGAGATGAAAGCGGACCTCAAAGTCTGCTGGGAGGTTGGCTTCTTTGAGTCCATCATCTTTCTCATACCTGCAGCAGATTTTGGTGTCTTTTCTAATATATTTGCAAATCTGACATATGAGAATAGCTCTTTCCAAGATCTCCTCTTCATTTGGCATGTTCACCTATTTGACATAATGTTTGCTAGGCTGCATTCAGTTGGTTTAGAGAATGCAGTTGGAGTTTCTATTATCAAGAGTTACTTTGTTATAAAAAATATGGCTGGTGATTAAGCTATCAATGTGGGATTCCTTGATTTTCTGAGGGTTTTACTTTTCAATCAATCAATCAGGGATTTATAAAGCGTGGCAAATCACCTATGAAGGTCTCAAGGCGCTGGCATAGCTAATTGCCTTATGGTGATTTGTTTTTTCGAACAGCCAGGACTTGAGTGCTTTCTTGAATTCCCGGAGCAATGGGGTGGTCCTGAGGTGCTGTGGAAGGTTTTTCCAAGCTTTGGCTGCCAGGTGCGAGTAGGAGCGTCCTCCGCTGTTGCTTCGGAGGATCTGGGGGGTGTCTGCCAGGAAAAGGGAGGTGTATCATAGATGTCTGGTCGGTTGGTGGAAGGTCATGCTTTTGTTGATGAATGCTGGTGCTTCGTTGTGCAAGGGTTTGAATGTGTGGGTCAACATCTTGAACTAGCATCTCTTCTAGATCGGGAGCCAGTGCAACTTCTTGAGGTGCGGTGTAATGCGGATCCAACTGGGGATGTCGAGGATGAGTCTTGCTGCTGAGTTTTGGATTGTCTGTAGTCTCTTCAGAAGGTGTGGTAATTCCTATGTAGAGTGTGTTCCTGTAGTCCAGCCTGCTGGTGATGAAGGCCTGCATGACGGTCCTTCTGGTGTTAACTGGAAGCCACCTGAAGATCTTGCAGAGCATGCATAGGGTGTGGAAGCAGGCGGATGAGACTGCGATTACCTGGTTCTTCATGGTTAGTTTGCTGTCCAAAAAGATGGCAAGGTTGCAGGCATGGTCTGTTGGGGTGGGGGATGGGCCGAGTTCAACAGGCCACCATGCGTTGTTCCATGGCATGATGTTGGTCCCAAAGAGCTGTGTTGAGCTTGAGACTGTTGTCCTTCATCCAGTCGTCGACGTTAATCATATATATGTGGAAGTTGACTATGGTGGTGGAGGGTCTTCTGACAGCGAGACGATGAATTGAGTGTCGTCGGCATATGTGATGATGTTGAGTCTGTGCGATTTGACGGTGTTGGTTAGGGGGGTCATGTACGTGTTGAAGAGGGTGAGGCTGAGGGACGATCCTTGGGGGATGCTGCAGATGATCTTCTTGGGTTCCGAGGTGGATGGTGGGAGACAGATTCTCTGGGTTCTTCAAGTGAGGTATGAGGCCATCCATTTGAGGGCATCTCCCTGCATTCTGATGTGGCGGAGTCTGTTGATCAAGATGTGATGGGAGAAGGTGTAGAAGGCGGCTGACAGGTCCAGGAGGATGAAGGCAGCCATTTTGCCTTGGTCCAGGAAGGCCCTGATATTGTCAGTGGCTGCAATCAGGGCTGTCTCAGTGCTTTGGTTTGCTCAAAATCTGGATTGAGAGGGGTCCAGGAGGTTGTTGTGTTCCAGGTGTTCAGTGAATTGCCGGTTGATTGCCTTCTCGAGAACCTTCACTGGAAAGGGGAGCAGGGAGATGGTCCAGTAGTTCTTCGGTTCTGCTGGGTCAGTGGATGGTTTCTTCAGGAGTGGCCTCTCTTCGGCGTGTTTCCAGTCCTCAGGGAAGATGGCTGAGGTGATGGAGGTGTTCAGGACTTTCTTGAGCTCGTCGCCAATAGTCTTGCTCCTGAGGTTGAAGATGTGGTGGGGACAGGGGTCCGTGGGTGCTCCAGAGTGCACAGAGCTCATGATGGAGATTGTGGCTTGAGTAGTGAGAGGGAACCACTGGGTGAACATGTGCTCGGAGTTTGTGTTCGTGGGTGTGAGCAGGCTGATGCTGTCGGTGGCAGGGGGTTGGTGTTTGAAGTTTTCATAGATGACTGAGATCTTGTCATGGAAGAAGTCCGCCAAGGTGTCACACAGTTCTTGGGACGGGATGATGTCGTTCTCAGCAGCTGCAAGGTTGGGGAACTTCACGATTGAGAAGAGCTCCATGCTGCGGTTTGTGCTGGCTTCTATGCAGTCTGCTAGGGTGTTTTTCTTTGTTTCTTTCAGAAGGAGGTGGTACTGGTTGAGTGCTGTCTTGAAGGTTGTACGGTCTCCTATCTCTTTGCTGCTGTGCCACTTCTTTTCCAGTTGCTGGCAGTTGTGCTTGGTGGATTTATGCTTCACAGTGAACAAGCTGGCTCTTCTGGCAGGTCCATTGGATTTAGCTGGCTTTGCAGGAGTGATAGCATCGGTGCATTCTGTGATCTACTGTGAGAAGTTCTTCGCAGTCTGTTCTGGTTTGGATGTTGTGTCTCGGAGGTGGGAGTTGAAACCCTTGCTCCACGGATCTTCTGATATCTTTTTCCAGTTTCGGCGCGTGGAGTTGGGGGGCATGGTGCCAGTGTTGGTAGGTCCAGAGATGTTGACGTGGACGCTGCAGTGGTCTGTCCAGCTGAGCTGTGAGATGTGGTTGTACTAGACTCTGCCACTGGATGTGAAGAGTGGGTCGAGTGTGTGTCCTGCGATGTGGTAGGGTATGTGACAAATTGCTTGAGGTCGATGTTGCTCATGCTTTCCAGGAGGTCGGTTGTGTTGGTGTCGCTGGGCTCATCGAGGTGGAAGTTGAGATCTCCTAGGAAGATGTAGTGCTTGGAGTCAATGTCGATCGGGGCGATTAGGTCAGGGATGGCAGTATAGAAGCTGGGGCGTGGTCCTGATGGTCTGTAGGTGAGGGTGCCCCTAATGGTGCTTATTCTGTCTGTGTGAAGTTGGAAGTTCAGATGCTCCATTATCGAGGTCGAGTCATCTGAGGAGTCGTGCATTGGATGGTGTCCTTGTAATTGATGGCAATTCCACCTCAGTGTTTGTTGCTTCAGTTCCGGTTCATTATCTTGTAGCCTTCAGGGGTGGCGATGGCAATGTCTGGCGAGGAGGCAGGGTTTAGCCAGGTCTCTGTGAGGAAGATGACGTCCAGGGTGAGGGATGAGATCATGTCCCAAATATCTGTGGCGTGTTTGCTGTGCGATCTTGCATTGAGTAAAATGCACTGGAGTTGTGCCGTGGTGGTCTCGGTCGGCATGGTGGACACAGTCGTGTTTGTGGTATTTCCGGCGTTCTTGGCTGCTTCGATGTTGCAGGAGAAGCAGCAGTGTTGGCAGGAGAACTGCTATTTGGTGGTGCGTGGAGATGTGCTGCAGCAGTTATTATCTATGCCCCCAGGATCCAGGGCTCAGAGGTCTGCGGCAGTCTTCCTGTGTGGGGTGGAAGAACCAGGGTTCCTGGCATGTAGCGCGTCCCCGGCGTGGACGGGCACAGACGGGCTTGCCTTTGGCACGCCGGTAGTGCCGGCTGCGCGGGCGCATTGCCACCTACATTAAGTTCGTCCTGGGAGGTGGGGGGGTTGTTGGGAGGTGGTGGGCGGGGCGGGAGGGAGGGAGAAAAATGGCATATTGATCTATTTCACTCCTGATTTTTTTTCAAGCACCAATTCTCCTCATTTTGAGTTTAGATTGAGGCTCATACTCAGGATAAAGGTCTTGATTGGTTATTCATTTCAGCTTCCATCAACTTATCCTCACAGACTTTTGCTTTCAGAGTACTCGGTAGAGTGATTCCACAAATGATCAAGACTTTATCCTGATTCGTTCACTCATGCTGGTTGGCAGATATCTTTATGCACTGAATGGAGTGCTGGAAAATGGTGAACTGAGGCCAAATGGCATGTTTGTCAGTCTGTGTGAGATGATGAAAGTGGAGAAGTGTAATCTTGATCCCATCTGAGACATCGTAGGAGTGCATAATATTCATGCGTAGTCAACACTCGAATATATTCTGTGTAATTAACGTTACTAAAGGGAGTGGAGTGTTGCATATTTAAAGTAGCCCACATGACATACTGTTGCATAGAATGTGAATAATAAAGGTTTATGTGACACTTACATATTAATTTGACAGGATAAAATAACACAAATGTGTCCCATTGTAAGGTTATTACATTTTAATGTGTGTACACTAATGTTTAAACATTTATACGTGTAACAAGAATTTGTTTCATACAGATGCATTTAGAATGACACCTTTGTAATTCTTTGCAATTTATACATGTATTAAGGAGCTGCATTTATTGTGTTTGTAGAAATGTGCACATATTCTGTAACCCTGTGCACTACTAAATTGTCTAGAGTGGGCCTTGAGAAACAGTTTGGTCCATGCTCACGTTTAGAGTTTAACATGTCATTCGTATTTAACCTTCAATGTAGAATGTGTGTACTTATATTTTGTTTCCACTGCAGGTATGGAGAGAGAAAGCCTCATTAGTTAGCATATGTTGGAATAAAAATGTTTTAGCTGTGTTGTTTATGCATTGTACGTCTTAAGTTAGCATTCGCGGCACCATTTTATGTTTAGCTGCCATTTTGAGCCATGATCGAAACTAACTTCTGTCTCTCTGCCTCTGCTTAAAGCAGCTGCAATAGTTTTCATTTCTCCAAGGTTGAGCTTTGCTGTACTAATGAATACACTGTTCTTATTAGCGCATACCTTTCCCACTAGATAGGCCTGCTCCCACCCTTAGAGCGGCGGGCACAGGCATAGTGACCTTGGCATTGAGATAGCATGTGCCCGGTCTCAGGATCGAAACTCATCCTTCTGTATCTCCTTTGTTCAACTGCTACCAACTGGAAATTTCCAGTCAGGGCGTGTCTTTATTGATTCTGAATTGTACATAATGTATCGCCATGCTTGCTGAACTCAGTCCCCTCTGCAGCAATCCCAGGAGGCTGGTCAGACTGGACTCCGCTCGAGTGTACCTGAATAAATATACTTGGTTTGTATTCTCTACTGTCTGACTGACTCTTCATTTGTATGGAAGGCTGAGAGGTGGTTGTGAGTGACCCGGGTGGCCCTAATCGGGTCACTTCCTTCAGTTGGCGCCCGAACAGGGACTTCACGGGTGGCCCATCCTCGCCCGCAGATGGGTGAGGAGGTCGGGGCCATCGTCGGGCCGGACGGGTGGACCAGGGATCCCTGCACAAGAGAGTTCCTGAACTCGCAGCTGCCCCGTCTGTCTGACCGGTCGGTGCCTCGCCCAGCTCTCATCCGGACTGGGGTCCTGAATGGCAAAAACCCTTGGATCTGACCGTTTGGTCCGAAGAGTCTGCAGTGGAGAATAAATTTGTTTGATCAGTGTGCACCAGGTGAGTTTGTTTTGGTTCTTTGTGGATATGGTACCATTTTGGTTTGCATTTGGTACGGTCTGAGGACCGATTTGGATACAAAGTTTTTGTGAACACTTTGCCAGGCAACATAACGAATTTTACCTACTTTTGAAAATGCCTGAAATGAGCCGGTTTTTGGTTTCTTGTTATCATTGTTGTTCTGCTGATGCTCGACTGGAAGAAAGTCAGCCAGCGCCTCCGGAAGGCACTCCGAACTTTGATATGTATGTGAAGCATGGCCTTGGCCCTATTATGTTTAGTACACTATGGCACAAATATACGAGGCACAATGCCGAATTGCAGTGGCCGTTGACGGGCACTTTTGATGAACAGAAAATTGCCTTGTTACAGGAGAAGCTGTTTGCAAGAAGAAGTAGGCAGTCTATGTTTGATTCCCTAAGAACATGGCAAAAGGAGGTTAAGCAGAGATGAATGAAAGCAGAGAAAGAGCCCCGGAAAGGGAGAATGCAAACATTGACTCAGAAAGCTGTAGCACATTGTTAGAAATGGGGGCCTCTAGTTGGCAGAGGTAGGTACCTTTGTCCAAATAGGGACCCTTGCTTCCAGTCAAGGTAAGGGGGATAAACACTTTAGATAACCCCTGCTCACCCCCTTGGTAGTTTGGCACGAGCAGACAGGATTATCCCAAAGGCAATGTGTAAAGTATTTGTACCAACACTCACAGTAACACAGTGAAAACACCACAAATGGACACCACACCAGTTTAGAAAAATAAAATATCTTCATCTAAACTAAATAAGACCAAAACGACAAAAATCCAACATACAAGTATTAAGAAAAATTACTTTCAAAAGGTTTTAGCAACTGAGTCCATAGAAAACTATGGATGCTCGATTTCTTGCAAAGTACCTGTTGTTGCGACAAAGTTCACCTAGCCAAACAGCCGCAGTGATGAGAAGCGTGGAAAAACAAAGAGATGCGTCGTTCCTGAGACCTTCGTGGATGCGATGCGACAGTTCCGCTGTACACAGGGGAGCGATGCGTTGGGTCCGATCTGTAGGGTTGAAGCGATGTGTCGATTCTGAGATGGCTCCGATCCGCGGGTGATGCGTCGGGGAAAACTTGCCGCACAGAAATGATGCGTGGAAATCTGGGATGCATCGGCGAACCATGCGGCGGCGTCGAGCAGCGCTGCGTCGATTTCTTCAGCCACGATCCCTCGATGTGTCGATTCTTGCAGCGGCGAAAGGCGCTGTGTCAGTTTCAGCAGCGGTGCAGCAGTGCGCGGAGATTCTTCTGGCACCACGGCGCTGCGTCGGAAAAACTGTCGCAAGAGGAGCGATGCGTCGATTTTCTTGTTGTTGCATTGCTTTCCAGCTCCCAGTAGCAGAAACAACCACCAGAGGCCACACACAGCCACAGGCACTCCTGGCAGGTCAGAACTCCCAGCAAGGAAGTTCAGGGGAGCTGGGGATGAAGTCTTTGTGTTCCTGAGACTTCAAAACAGGAGGCAAGCTCTACTCAAGCCCTTGGAGACTTTCCTCAAGCAGGGGACACAGCACACAGCAAAGTCCTTCTCCTTTCCTTGGCAGAAACAGCAACTGCAGGCCAACCCCAGACACACAGCAAGACTACTTCTCCTCAGTTTCTCCAGCTCTTCTCCTTGGCAGAGGTTTCTCTTGATCCCAGAAGTAGTCTAAAGTTCAGGGGTTTTAGGTCTAATACTTATACCCCAAAATGTCTTTGTTCTCTTTGTGCAAGGGGCTCTGAGCCCAGTTCAAACCAGTTCTGGGGGGCACTCTGCAAGTGCACAACAACATCCATTGTCAGTGTGAGCCTTGGCTCCAGACACACCACAGGGGGCGGAGCCAGCATTGTGGAAGGCAGGCATAGCCCTATTCAGGTACAGGTGCTACTCCTCCCACCACTCCAAATGCAGATCAGGCCTATTCAACCTAGTGCTGACTCATCCAGACTCCTGGAGCCACTGCACCTCCCCAGCCCCTGTCACTCCAAAGCCAGACAGCCAATCCACAAACAGGCAGAGGCACACAGGATGGTTGAACAAGAAAATAGCCACTTTCTAAAAGTAGTATTTTCAAACTCAAAATGTAAAAATCATCTTTCCTAAAAGATGCATCTTTAGATTCTGAGTTCAGGCATACTAAACTTTATTTTGCTATCTGGTCCCAATGGTAAGTTATGTTTATAAGATATTATAAATTAACTTCCATGTTTTGTATGGGGACAGATAGCCTTACAATAGTGAAAAACGAAATTGACAGTATTCACTATCAGGACATGCCACACACATCAGGGCATGTCCTACCTTTCACATACACCCCACCCTGCCCACAGGGGTACCTTGGGCCTACCTTAGTGGTGACTGACATGTAAGAAAAGGGAAGGTTAGGACCTGGCAAGTGGGTGCACTTGCCAAGTCGATATGGCAGTTAACAACTGTGCACAGACACTGCGGTGGCAAGTCTGAGTTACCATTTCAGGACTACTCGTGTGGGTGGCACAATCAATGCTGCAGGCCCACTAGTAGTATTTGATTTACCAGCCCTGGCACACTCAGTGCACTCTACTAGGGACTGACCAGTAAATCAAATATGCCAATCGGGGAGAACCAATCACAATAACAATTTACACAGAGAGCATATACACTTTAGCACTGATCAGCAGTGGTAAAGTGCCCAGAGTCCTAAAACCAACAACAACAGGTCAGGAAAAAATAGGAGGAAGAAGCAAAAAGTTTGGGGATAACCCTGCAAAAAGAGCCAAGTCCAACACACATGATAGAGAGAAGCAAGAGATAGGCATTGAACGTGAAGATAGGAGATTCCGATTGCAGATTGGCAAATCTTATGTAGCCCAAGAAGAAAGTGATACGTTCGTGGAACAATTGTTGGATACTCGACCCCCACCCCCTTATGCCCCGCAGAGGATATATCCCGCTCTTCCCTCCCAGGCCCAGCTGCCTGGTTCTTCTGTCTATGCCGTTTCTGCCTCTGTTATTGTTGATCAGACTGCCTTGGTCATGGCACCTCCTGTCCTTTCTTTGCCCTTGCCGTCTGTGGCAACTGTGACTGTTAGTACTCCTGCAACGCCTATTGCTTTGGTTTCTCTCTCTCCAGCTCTTATCCCCACGACGCAGTCGACAATGACGTTGGTGCCCGCTCCCTCTGTTGTTGCCCCCACTGTGTTCCTCCATTCCCCAACATCACTGAGTAGTGGGACACCGGTACGCGGCCCTGAGGATAGAGATTCGACAAAATTTACGGAACGTATGGGGCGGGCATTGGTCCGATCTGATGTGGGAGATGCAGAGAAACAGGTGGTGGCTAATCAGACTGCACAGTGGGCTCGTAACCCCATTTAGGGTGTGGAAGATGTGTGGAGTGTCATGAAAGATTATGAGCCTTTTGTACAACAACATGCCCTTAAGCACATGTTGGCTACTTTGATTAGTCTTTGGGAGCAGCGTTTCAGGGGTGCAGCGCCACAGATCATATATGATATTAGGGATCATGTGTATGTTACTGATATGGAGCCTGCTCATGTCTTTGGTAATGTTGCGACATTGGTTGCTTATCGGGAAAGGCTACTCGAGAAGAGCCCTACCCCGGTAACTCAGTTTCCGATGCGGGAGGTTCATCCCATCTACCATCCAGAGATATCGGAGCTAAGGGATCAGCATGTTCATGTTACTAGGCCAAGGGTAGAGGCCCGTTTCCAAGAACAATGGGTTTATACTCCATGGAAAAGGAGTGAAGCCTTGTCCCTTAAGACTCAGTTACCTTACCCTAGGAAAAATCCCACTGCTTATTATAAGGAGCTGACTGAAGCTGCCTCTTCGACAGTGATGACGCTCGCTGATATTGAAATGTTCTTTGGTTTACTAGTTCCGGTTGATATTTGGAGACAAGTACACACACAGGATCATGTTGCGGAATTGGGTGGTACCTGGGATCAAATTAAAGTATGGGATCACGAACGAAAGCCAGGTCATTAGCCTAGGGCGGAGATACTTGCTTTGCCTGGCCGCATTATCACGTATATGCATTCTATTATCCCTCCGAGGAAAGTTGATTGGGACAAGCTATCGGCTTGGCGCCAGAAGAACGATGAGAGTGTGTCAGATTTTTTCACTCGGTTTGAAGGTGTGTTCTTAGACTATAGTGGACAGGATTTGTCGATTGAAGGTGGTGTGCAGCTGTTTGTTAATAGATTCGTTTCCAATTTGCTTCCTGAGATTTCGACCAGATTGCAGGCTTCTGAGAGCACTTGGTCCACCTCTTCCCCTTCCGTTATCTTGAATATGGTGCAGTATTATGAGCACAGGGAAAATGAGGAGGAGGAGAAGACGGAAAAGAAGCGCAAAGATTTGAAGACGAAGGTGTTGTTACAGTAGGCTTCTAGAGGGAACGGTAGAGGACGAGGTGGTTTGGCCCGACAGCTTCCACGTACTAGCAGGCTCGGTAATGCCGCGCCTTTGGGTGCAAATCAATGTGCATACTGTAAAGAAGAGGGACACTGGCGCAGCGAGTGTCCGGTGCTTTTGCTGAAGGTGGCGGCTCCTAGAGGACGAGGTCCTCGTGGACGGGGTCGTGGAGCTGGTGGCCAAGACGGGGCTCAGAATACTGTGGCCTCGCAGAGTCGCTCTGATGAGAACTATTTTGATGACGCTCAGGGTGGACAGTATTATCACGATGATTTAGATACGGATGAGGTGACGGGGATGTCTTACAGCTAGGACAGCCAGGGACAGAATGAGGGACTGGTTCAAATACCTGTAGATCAGCGTGGTCCGTACGTTAGTGCGGATGTGCATGGTTTGACTAAAGAGTTCTTGGTGGTTACAGGTGTAACAAATAGTTCTATTTTTTGTTCTTCGGTCCCTGGGGCGACTCTGTCTGGCCATAATAATGTCTCGGTAGGTTTTTCTGGTGTACCGGTTGTAAGCCCCATTTCAAAACACCTTGCACTGACTATTGGTCCCTTTACTGTGGATCTGCCATTCTTGTTGACGTCTAGTTGTGGAGAAAATTTGATGGGTTTGGATTTATTGAAGAAATTGCATGCCACAATCTACTGCTCCCCAGAGAGTGTCTACATAACAACGGGTCTGAATGTTGTGCGCGCTACACAGGGTTTCTCCAAAGATGCGCCTCTTTCTGCGGACTTTAAGGATGTGCCACCCACTCTGTGGGCAGCCGGCCGACACAGATGTGGGTTTGTTGCAGATATCGCCAGTTTCGATACGTGTCAAGGAAGGTGCTATTTTACCCTGCATTCCCTAGTATAAAATACCACAGGCAGGTGAGCGAGCTTTGATGCAGATTGTGCAAGATTTGATTGAGAAAAGAGTGCTTGAAGAGACGGCTGCTAATATTTGTAATTGCCCTATTCTTCCTGTTCTCAAAAGGACACCTTCGGGTTCCTCTGACGACCATGCAGATGTTTATTGTTTTGTGATTGACTTGCGTGAAGTTAGCAAAATAGTGATTCCCCAGTTTCCAGTGGTCCCTGACATTACAACAATGATTCCTTCTTCTGCTAAATTCTTTTCTGTCATTGACCTAAAAAATGCATTCTTCAGTATCCCCATTCATCCTGACAGCAGGTATCTGTTCGGGTTCACCCTAGCCGGTAGAAGCTTTAGATTCTGTCACGCTCCTCAAGGCTATACAGAAAGTCCGAGAATTTATAGTCAGGCATTGAAAGGTCAGCTGGATTCCTTGTCGCTCCCTGCAGGTAATGTATTGCTCCAATATGTCGATGACCTGCTCATCGCCTCGGACACAGAACAAGGTTGCAGAGATAGTGCGGTTAAACTATTGCTCCATTTAGCTGACCATGGTCATAAGGTATCCCTTTCCAAATGTCAGTATTGTTGTTAGGAGGTCACGTACTTGGGTCACCTACTGTCAAAGGAGGGTAGGAGATTAACACCTGAGCGCATCAGTACCATTGTTAAAATGCCCATTCCGCAAACCCAGAAAGATGTGCGTGCTTTCATAGGTATCACTTCCTATTGCAGGCAGTGGATAAGTGGCTACTCGCTGCTTATTAAGCCCCTGCTTTCGCTTACACTGAAAGATGTGCATGAACCCCTGCCTTGGACGCCTGAGTGTCAGCAGTCTTTTGAGCAATTAAAAACTGCGCTTTGCTCGGCTCCAGTGCTTGGTACCCCTAATTATGCTAAAAGCTTTGTATTGCATGTCCATGAGATGGGCGGTTGTGCGCTTTCTGTTTTAACACAAAAATTTGGGCATAAGCAACGACTGTGTGCTTATTTCTCTGCTGTGCTTGACCCTGTCGTGCGAGCCCTCCCGAGCTAAGAACGGTCGCGGCTGTGGCTGTCTCGATAAGACAATCGGCTGGACTCGTACTTGATACTGACCTCACAGTTATGGTACCCCATGCTGTGGATACACTTTTGAATAAGACGAAGACGCAGCACCTCACCAGTGCACGTCTGACAGGTTATGAGCTAACGCTCTTTGCACGACACATCACGATCAAACGCTGTGCCACTTTGAATCCAGCCACGTTACTACCCCTCCTTCTGAGAATGAGGAGATTGACATACATGATTGTATCTTCCGAACGGAAGAATAGATGAAAGGACGGGTAGACCTTACTGATGTTCCCTTATCTGACCCTCAAGGGAAACTATATGTTGATGACTCTTGTTTCAAATTGCCAGATGGCACCACCACTGCAGCATACGCAATTATTACGTTGCATATGGTAGTTGAGACATCATGAGTTCCCTATCAGCCCGCCCAGGCAGCTGAATTAGTCGCCCTTATTCGAGCCTGTGAATTGAGTGAGGGGCTAGTTGTCAATATTTATACTGACAGTCAATATGCCTTTGGAGTTGCCCATCATTTTGGGTGGCTCTGGGCTGAGAGAGGGTTCTTACTTCCCACGGGACACGCATTCAGCATGGTCCTCTTATACATAGGCTTCTGTCCGCTCTGACACTCCCTAAGAAATTGGCCATAGTGAAGTGCAGCGCTCATAGAAAGGTTACTGACGATGTGGGCAAAGGGAACACCTTTGCGGATCAGACAGCTAAGGAAACTGCCCAAACTAAGATGAAAAGAATGTTTGTAGCAGGTCCCGCTAGGTGGGTACCCGAGGTCACTATGTTTGAGGATACACTAGAAAATGTGAAGGAGATACAGAGTGAGGCCACGATGGAGGAGTTAGCAGTGTGGCATGAAAGTACAGCAAACTTGAATGATGAGGGATGTTCTATTGACAAGTCAGGGAAGCAGAGATGGATGTTGCCAGATGCATATGTTCTTCCTGTAGCCACGATGGCCCATGGCCCAGCTCACATCAGTGCTAAGGGTATTTGCAAACTGTTAGACCCCGTATGGCAAAATGACAATATCCCAAAGACGGCTGCACACCTAGTAAAGTATTGTATGGTGTGCATGATGCACAATCCTGGCAAAGGTACCCCTACACCACCCGGCAATTTTGCACCTCCCACTTTCCCTTTTGAGGTCCTTCAAATAGATTATATTGAAATGGACAGGGTCAATAATTTGAAGTATGTGTTGGTGGTTGTTTATGCATTTAGTAAATGGGTTGAGGTTTATCCTACTAAAGAGAACACAGCCATTGCGACTGCAAAGGCACTCCTGAAGGAGTTCTTTCCTCGCTTCGGCTTGCCCCGTCTGATCTGGAGTGACAGCGTAAGTCATTTCAATGCCAAGGTTATCCAGTTAGTTTGCAATGGTTTGCACATAAAACAGAAGTTTCATGCTGCAAACCACCCTCAGGCAGCAGGTTTGGTTGAGAAGTAAAATGGTACTCTCAAACTGAAATTGGCAAAGATTCAGGGGACAACAGGGTTACAGTGGCCAGATGCTTTACCATTAGCTCTTTTATCAACAAGAACTACAGCACATTCTAGGACAGATTGTCACCCTACGAGGTCGTGTTCGGACGCCCAGCAAATGTCTGGGGCGTCCCGCGCCCTCATAGATTCTCCGAAATTGAGTACCCTTTGTTGACTGACTACCTGTACAAGTTAACCGAAAGTTTGCGTTCTATTCACCAACAGATTCAGGAGTCACTGCCACCTGTACCAGAGGGGCCTGGCCACAACATCCAGCCAGGAGAGTGGGTGTTGCTCCGTAATTTTTAGCGGAAGAAGAGCTTGGAGCCCAGGTGGAAGGGGCCCGAGCTGGTCCTCCTCGCAACACGCACCGCGGTGAAAGTGGTCGGCCGTAAGAACAGGATTCATTCAAGTCACTGTCGCAGGGTACCCCTACCCTTGCCCTACAACCAGTGGGAGAGGGATGGACTGGGGACACTGAGACTGAGCAGGGATCCCCGGTTCGTCCCTTTTAGTGACGTGAAACGTACATGGACCCAGATGGATGTAGAGAATGATGATGTTTTAAATGCAGCGACACCCCCAGAAATTCGAGCCCTTGAAGAACAACTGTTTGTCGACCCCTCTGTGCCTGGAGTCACCAGGTATAATTTGTGCCCTCGGCTGAGAAATAGTGCACCAAAGGAGAAGTCAGATTAGTTAGGGATGGACTGTGTAAGTTAGGGTGTGCCTTGTTACAGCACCAACGGTGTTAGTTTTAGGGTGAGGTAAGATTGGTGTACTATTCCGATATTGGACAGGATAGATCGAATGTGCTCCCGCTTGGGGGGGGGGTACATTATCCTGGACGACATGGGATTCATCGAGAGCTAGGACTGAGCAGCTCCACCACCGGTGCTCAAGAGCGCCAACGTTGATGAACAATAGGAGTCTACCAGTGAGGCTCTGACGGACACTGGGAACACTTGCCCTTGCCATCAGTTTCATTGCATTCCCTTTTCCTTGTTTCATAATGTATCCGTTTGGTCGGCCTATTGAGGAGGAGGAACAGCCATTTGCATCACCGCGACTAGCGCAGGGCTGGTCCACAAAGGGTAAAATAGTCTCCATTTTGATCGTTGCGATTACATTAATAACAGTACTTGGAATAGCTTGGTTCCTGGGGGAAAAGTATCCTGTACATTCCTTGGTTGGTACAACGCCCACTTCCCCTGAGCATATGTTTGTTACTTTGGCCCCTCACAAAGGGGAACACAAAAGACTTACACACATAATGTGTTTATGCAAATGCTACATCAAGCTCATGATGTGTCTAATACAACAAACTGTTGGGTTTGTGGATTGCTTCCCTCAGTTACTCATAAGAGCGATAATTTGTTGTCCTTACCATTGTCATATATCGGTAGTTGTGAGGGATGGTTTCAATTGTTCGTTATGGTGCACTATCATTTCCAATTATCTATTCAGGTTATGACATCTGCTGATTCTCGCACTGTGATACAGTATATAAGTTTCCACCATGGATTTACTCCCTAGGTCGAGAAGGAAATGGGACGTCCGGTACACTATCCCCAACATCTTGCATGAGCATATATGATAAAATACAGAACGAAACATGGCTTAGAATGGAAATGGCTGATTTCCAAAGATTCAACACTTGCGAGTACTTCCAATCTTTCCAAGATTGTAATGTTACTAATGACAAACCCATGCCGGTGTCCGTGGTTAACACCACAGCTAGTTTCTGTGTCCAGGGAACAGGGGAGGTAAAGGTGGGGAAAAGTAGATGCAATTTCACTTACGGACTGATAGCGCTTAATAGTCCGCCCTTGGTCCTACCTCAGAATGTCTATTTTGTCTGTGGATCCCAAGCTTACGTCTGGCTTCCGAGGGGGTGGTCTGGCAGATGTTATCTCTCTTTCCTCCTCCCCCCTGTGTATATTGCCCCGTCCAATTACCATAAAGACCATTGGCTGCAACGTAGGAGTATATACTTGCCCGAATCAGAAGGGTTGTGGACACTGAGGATATAGATCTGGGCAGATACCACCTGGCAGCAGTTTGACTATGCTGCAGGGGGTCTTCTACCTTTCTGGGGCCCCATGGCTAATAGCCTCCAGCTTCGTCGGCTCACAAGAGTTGTGGAAGGGGTTATTAATACAACAGCTGGGATACTGACCAACATTACTGCTGAGCTCCAGGCTAGGAGGCTCGTTACATTACAAAACAGGATGGTATTAGACGTCATCCTCGCTGATAGGGGAGGGGCATGTCACATCATTGGCAGTAGCTGTTGCGTTTACATACCTGACCACGCCCCCAGTATGTATAAGGCTATACAAAAATTGCATAGATTGTCTTCAGACCTACTCCAAGAGACCGGTACTTGGACATTATCGGGGTGGTTCTGGAATATGCTAACAACGTGGGGTTGGAAGATCCTTATCTTTTTGGTTGCAGCTGCTGGTATTATCTTTACATGTTGCCTTGGCATACATTGCCTTCCGGCTTGTTGTACCTGTTGTATACGTGCTCTGACCCCTAGACCAAAAATGTCAGTTCATGACACCAATGCTGCGATCATGCTGCAGAAACAAATTAATGAAATAATGCAGATCGACGAAGGTATCTTTGAATACTGACTATGTACGTATCTACATATGGTGCTGTTTCCTATCTTTGCAATGTGTTATTCATTTCTAGATAGTAATATGCAATGGTTAGCGAATACCCGAGCCATTGCAAATTGGGCTCACATCCAACACTCTCGGAGCAGCCATTGTGGAAAGGAAACACTTGTAGGTTTTTGATTTGCACTCTTTAACCACCCATTCCTGTGCCCTATTAAACTACCCTACGATGGCAACTGAGCTTGCGCCGTTCAAGCGAAGGGTGTCTTGGTACAGGTCATCAAATGTTTGGGCCTTTTATGGCTAGTCTAGAGGCTGTAACCAGTAGTTATGACCATTTTTACTGCTGCCTGAATGAAAATTAATAATTTAGCAACGCGTGAGAGTGTTTACAAAATTAGAGCAGATTTTTTCAGTACTGTCCACAGTGCACTCACGTCTGTTCTCCAAAATAACCATAGAGCTATCCTGCACCTCTTGGAGTCCTCTCTAAATGCATTCTAAAAAACTATCTATTGACTACGAAAGAACACATCTGCCCCACTTCTAGGTACCTCAACTGAATCGGACCTGTTAATAGTGTTTATTGGTTCTTCCACTGTATAGCTGGATCACAGTTTTTTCAGCTGGCGATGTATATTGCATATATGACTGTTCTCACCTTGTCAATAAGCGCATCAAAATGTAGTACAACCAGAATTACGTTTTACTATATTGAAGGTTATTGCACCTTGTGATATATATTGGGTATATGAACGGTTCCCACCATGTCGATATATAATGCACAATGTGCATGTTCTAGACATCTAAAGTAGCAGAATCAGACGTCTTTTTACTTAAGTGATGTTTATTGCACCTAGCGATAAATATTGCATATCTGAATTGTTATTGCCATGCTGACACATGTCCTGCACATGCACTGCACTTCTGAAATGGTTTCCCCGTGTTTGTTTTAGAAGATCTGAAGACGCATAATGGATAACGATGTCTTACTCCTCGACGGTTCGAGCGCATCTGTTGAGATGTGAATATTACTGTTCTTCACACCCACATCCAGGTGATATAGCTATCATATGCTCACTGGGGGTCTTTCAATGTGTGATATGTACCTCATTCCGCTTTAATGATCTGACTGATAAGGCGTTAAGCAGGCCTGCACCTTGGTATTCTAAAAACATAATAAAATAACAGCCTAAAGGGAATGTGGAACACATATGAAAATATACAAAGCGCATGCCAAGGAAACAAGGGCAAAGGAGGCAGAGAATATATGCACAATTATAATGAAGGAATAAATTACATGGATGAAATGCAACACATCCCCCTCATTAGGAAAAGAAATGAAGGGGACAGGGGAGGAGGGGTCAAACAAAATCATTAAATAATTTAGGAACATGTCTCAACCGAGTGTTAGTTTTGACTCTGGAAGCCACTGTTTCATTGTCCTGTCCACTACACAGGTTTCCATTCTGGTGGTCAGGGTTCCTATAATCACAAATCTGTGAAAGCGAATGATCAGGACATTTAGCAACCCTCCTGGTGTTCCATACCTTACCATCCTGAGTGATTATGCTGTTGCTAAAGACCTTCTTGACCTGCATGGCCTTTCCATATCTATTGGAACCTTTAGTGACCAGACCAGGTTTTAAAACTTTGACCCAATCACCTACCCTGAAATCATGTGCTTTCGTTCTCCATTTATTATCTTACCATGTTTTGGTTCTGTTTGGTTTCTACCCTCCTGGCAGTATCATGGATACATTCTCTCTCTTGTAACAAACTCTTGCATTTTTCCCTGAACCACCAAGGACAAACACTGGAAGCTGGATTTCTACCTTTGAGCAACTTAAAAGGACTGACTTCAGTAGTGGAATGTGGGGTAATGCGATACACCCACAGACGTTCCCTTAGCGCACTCAACCAATTTCCTCCTTGTCTGAGGGAATCAGTGACAAAACTCTTGAGCACGCGTTTGAAGCGCTCAACCTGCCCATTCTCATGTGGCTCATAAAGTGAGGTGAGTTTATGCTTAATACCACAACCCTTGAGAAAATCCTCCATTTCAGACGATGTGAGTTGCACCCCATTGTCAGAAACCAATGTAGAAGGGCATCCCTCACGTGCAAATACTTCTTTAAAGAAGTTCACAACAGCACTAGTGGTGGCCTTTGGGACAAACATAACTTCTGGCCATTTAGAATGATAGTCGATCATGACCAAAGCAAAGCAGGAACCCTCAGGCAACATACTGAAAGGACCTGAAATGTCGAAGGCAACTTTCTGCCATGGCTCCTCAGGCCACTTAACTGCCTTTAGTGGAGGGGTATGCACTTTTAGCATCTTCTCACTGGACACACACTCCTGGCATTCCCTGACTAATCGATCAATGAACCTGTCCATTCCAGGCCACCAGAAGTAGGTTCTGATTAGGCGCTTCATGGCGGATATACCTGGATGTGTCTTGTGAGATAACCTCAAAATTATATCTTGTAAACCCTTAGGAGGAATTCACTTCCCCGCTTTTAGAATTAAATCACCTTCGATTCCTAGTTCATCTGCAACATTGTAAAAAGGCAATAAATCTGACCTCACATCACTCTTCCTTGGCCATCCTCCCATCACAAATTTCTTAAGATCACTCCACCTGTCATCACTCTGTTCACTTTCCCCCCAGAGTTGTTCCGTGATTTCCTGGTACTGTAAAGGAATAACATCATTAATTCCCACCACGAAATCCACTTCCTTAATAACATTTACATTGTCATCACTGCATGGTATGCGTGACAGAAAATCAGCAGTTACATTTTTCTTACCCAGTACATATTCAACTTTAAAATTATACTCCTGGAGTCTTGATGCTAAACGGGCAATTCTGGCTGTGGAATTCCATCCTCCTGTGGACAGAATATGTACTAACGGTTTGTGGTTCGTCCTGAGAATGAACTTACTGCCCCACACATAAATCCTGTAATGTTCGACTGCCCATACACATGCAAGCAGCTCTCTCTCAATTACTGCATACTTGCGCTCAGTCTCATTAAGAGTTCTTGCTGCAAAGGCAACATTCCATTCATCCACGCCATCCTTTTGAGATAAAACACTTCCAAGCCCATACAGACTGGCATCAACTGTTATAATACATTCTTTCCTCATGCGGAAAGGTTTCAAAGTGGGAGCATCAATAATATCTCTTTTTATGGCTTCAAAAGCTTTTTGTTGTTCTTCTTTCCACTCATACGTGACACTTTGCCTTAGTAATTTCCTCAATGGTTCCATCTTGGTGGCAAAGTTCTCAACGAACTTGCTGTAATACTCACACATCCCCGAGAATGATAATAACTGTTCCTTGTTTTTAGGAGATGGAGCATTTTGGATGGCCTCAACATTGGATTTTTTAGGAATAACACCCTCACCAAATAACGTATGCCCTAAGTATTCTACAGAGCGTTTGAAAAGCTTACACTTGTGAGCCTTGAGAGTGAGGCCACAACATTCAAGCCTCTTGCATACCTCATTTAAATGGACTTCATATTCTGATTCATTTCTTGAGAATATTAAAATATCATCTTGAAAGCATTTAACATAAGTGTCAATATCCCTAAAGATCTGAAACATTACCCTTTGAAAGACTGACGCTGCCGATGCCAGTCCAAAGGGCATTCTCGTATACTGAAAAAGTCCTTGTGGCGTGATGAAAGCGGTATACTTTTTCGAGTCCTCTGTAAATTCTATTTGGTGATATGCAGACCTTAGATCAAGGGTGAAGAATATCTGCGCACCTTCTAACAAAGAAACAACCTCGTTAATATTAGGTAGAGGGTGGCAATCTATAACAATGTTAGAGTTTAATGCTCTCAAGTCCACACACACTCGAAGTTTTTGATCGGGTTTGCGCACTAGAACAATGGGAGAAACCCATTCGGATGATTCGATGGGTTCGATAATGCCCTCATCTGACAACTCTTTAAGCATTTCCTTCAATTCATCCCTCATGTTGATGGGTACTCCCCTCAACTTTTGTTTAATCGGACTGGCATTTTCTTTTAATACAATTCTATGTGTGAAATTCCTCAGTCTCCCCAATTTGTCACAAAACACTTTGTTATATGTATTGATCAACTTTGTTTCTCTTTCAAGACTGCCCACATTCGTGTTACCTGTAGCGATACTGTACATTTCTTGTTCTCCACAAAGAGAAACAGGATATTTGGATCGCGGATTAAGGATTATGCCCAGCTTCCATTGATCTCGCCAACCCAAAACATTTACCCCTCTCACAGCAATGTATAATTTTATATGAGCACACCTCCCTTTGAAATACAAAGGTACTTGGAAAAAACCTTCCATTTCAATTTTTGACCCTTCAAAACTTTCAGCAGTAATATCAGATGGTTGCAACTTATCATAATTACACACATTATGTAGCTTCTCTTTAAAATATTGTGTGGTGATAATTGTCCACGGTGACCCAGAGTCCACCATGAGCTCTAAGTCAGTACCTAAAACTTGAAACACACATATAGGAGACTTCATGTGGACCTCTTTTTCGGGTCCGATGTGTATGATTGAAACAACAAAACCTTTGTTATAGTCAGGAGTCTCACTAACACTGGTGACTCTATTTGCTTCAGAAGTGCCAGAACTAGTACTCCGTGTCTAGTTATTGTAGCGCTTGTCTCTGCATACATTTCCAAAGTGTCCCATTCTGCCACAAATTCTGCACTCTCTGTTGATTGCAGGACACCTTTGAAAAGATGCCACATGAGATCTGCTTCCACACCTGTAACATGTATTATGATTAAATGAATTGTCATTCCTTCTCCCAGGATAACTGTTGTTATTGTATTTAGTAGGACATTTTCCTTGTGGCATATCGTTTTTAAATCATTTTTTGCTTTAACTACACATATCTCCTCAGTTGCTGATTTATTGGAATTCTGCCTTACAGTTTCCGTCCACTTTTCTGAAAGCTCCATAGCTTTTGCCATAGAAATTGTTTCAGCTAGTTTAGGGTCACCCATGACCCATACATTTTCCTGTATCTTCTTGTTTTTCACATGTACTATGATTTGATCACGAATCATTTCATCTGTGATGGTACCAAAATTACAATGTAGACTCAAAGATCTTAAGGCAGTTAGAAAATCGTCAAATGACTCATCATCTATTTGAGACCTGGTGTAAAATTTAAACCTATTTAAGGCGATATTTGTAGTGGTTTTGAACCTCATTTCCATCCTGGTTAACGCTTCAACATACACGTTCATGCTGTCTCCTTCGCCTTCCCCCCCTTTGGGACGCAATTTGAGGTAATGCTCTGAAAACTACTTGCCCCTCAGAACCAAGACAGTGGAGAAAAATATTTTTTTTCTTTCAGTGCCCATGCGCTCACCATCTATGGCTTTCATGTAAGTAATGAACTCTTCTTTCCACCTTGACCATGGTACAGGTGGGTCGCCTTTGTTTTGAAGAAATTTGGCGGGGGGATCAAACTGCATTTTGTAATTTCTACACTTGAATATAAATTTTATTTGTTAGAGAAAAGTCGCTGGAGCGGTGGATAATGCCGTGTTATTAATCAAGGGATAAATTAGTAATGAGTGAGTTAATTTCCCCTTCTAAACAGTACCATTGACATCATAACAAGAAATGATTTTTTTTTTTAAGCGTGAACACAAAATAATGTAAAACATGAGGTAACTCACATATGTTCGGCGTGGTCAGTCAATATTCCTTCGATCGCTAAGAAATATGCAAATAATATATCGGAGACGCGCACGGCAGTGTGTATTTCCTTTCACGAACACACTTGCCGATGCGCGGTTAAGCGTTGTCAGGACAACGGCAATATGGCCGCTGCACACGTTGCACGCACAGGCTAGCGCGATGACGTGTATGTACTTGCCTGAATTCGTGTTCGAGGGAATCTCTAAGGTTCCATTCGTTCGCTGGGAGTACGGAGACTCCGAAGACTCGATGGCGGGTGGCAGAGTCTTGCGTAAGGTAGGAGATCCGTTAAGGTGTTGTTTTTTGAAGCGATTGCTCACCAGGCACGCTGAAATTGTTGGTAGACACCAAAAAGACAAAAAAAATACAGAAAGACGATCATGTCTTGTAGGCACACCCCAAGAAGGCTCCAGATCAAAATAAGGCAGTTTCCAGGTCTGATGGTGAATAAATAAAATATCCAAAACGTCGAGGAAATAAAATTTTCTCTGTGGGTAAAGAACCACTCCACTCCCGTGCTGCAGGATAGGCAGGAGTGATGCTTAAACTCTTCGCCAATATTACAAAGTTACTGAATCCAAATTGTGAAGAAAAACAGGTTTATTTGCAGCACGGCTAAGGCGTCCGCCCAGGTTGATCTCCAGATGCAACTGGAGGCAACCGAGTGGAACATACAGTTACAAGCACTCTAAAGGGAATGTGGAACACATATGAAAATATACAAAGCGCATGCCAAGGAAACAAGGACAAAGGAGGCAGAGAATATATGCACAATTATAATGAAGGAATAAATTACATGGATGAAACGCAACACACACACACACACACATATGTGCAGCAAGTAAACACATACTATATTTCTTTGAGAGCTATTCATGACATCTGAAGCTACACCAGATCTTGATCAAAATAGTGAGTTTATGCATCAGCTAACTCATGACTATAACTGGAATGTATCTCAGCTTTGTCTTTGCAACATCAAAATATATCTGGACGTAGCTATAGAGCTGACAACTAGAAGCCTCCTGATCAGGACTGGTCACTAACTAATGCCTTCTCCAACCTGAATTCCTTGAAATATGATCTCACAGTAAAGCATTCTGTATCTGCTGGGTACTCTAGTACCTTTCCCAAAACCGATAATTTTAAAGAAGAACCTGACTGCCAAAGAAGTCAACCCATTAATTAGGATCACTCGCCGAGACCACCAAAATTATAATGACACAACTAAACATATCAAACTTAGAGCAGGTAGTGTTATAACCTCACTCGTATGAAACAAAGAAACTGATTGAATGCTTTAGATGAATCAAGTCACAGTTGCACCGATATAAATGCATTCTACTCTTCTGACAGTCAACAATAAATAGCAAATGCACCATCCACAGCAGGAGGGATCACTGAAAATGAGCATGAAATGTGTTTCTCAATGGAAACATGGTTACCACATGCAGCATAGCACCTGGTACTCTTTATGGTCTGCAGGGATAAAGAATGCCCAAATGTTACAGAAAAGAGAACAGAGGTAGAGTTACCATACTGGGTCACTGAGGGAAGGAGAACTATTGAGAATTTAGTGTAGTAATGTCTTTACTAATTTCAAGTGATTATTATCTAATCTCATTTGGAATCACCATTAGGTGACAACAAAGATAGAGAGGGTTTTGTCCTGAAGAAAGCCCTTAGATTCACTGACTGCGCTATGACAGTAGGGCTGAAACATGTCAACCTCATTAACAGGCTTAAACGAGTCCCCTGCATTGAAGTTTTAATCCTGTACACTAGACATCACTGAACTTGACCGTCTATTAGTAGGTAGTTTAAATTTTATCTCACATCCCTTCTGGAGCTTTAGGAATACTACATTAAAATACACACACATAGGGTCAGAAAGAGTTCCTCTTGAAGAAGGGTTTTACTCCCCATTTGTTTAACATCTCACCAGTGTCAGGAAGGGCCCTGTGATGACACAAGAATATATTTGAAGGGGGATTAGACATGCCTAGCACTTTTTTCCTAGAGTATCTAGAGTTGGTTATGGTGGAATTGCCATAAGCTATCGAGAGCATATTAGATGCACACAAATTCTACCTTCTCACACCCTATGCTCTGAAAACTTGTAACTTAACCTCCTGTCTTTAACACTTCCTTAACGAGCACTACTTTACTGCATCACCCTTCAGGTAATAATAGAGCCTTGCTGAAGAACAGATCAACTGTCCTCTGATGATCACCTGCTGCTAGGTGACCTTAACATGTGCTAGAGCGACAAAAGTGATACGTTGGTAGACGCATGGTCTTCCTTTCTACTTGGGAACCATTTAATGCACCTATCTAATCAACCTATGGACTGAAAGGAACCGCTTTGTATCTTATTATGGCCCGACTTAATCACATTTTGGTACAAGACCCTATTATGATTGACTGGTTAGATCACTTTATCATCTCCTTCACCATTACTATTTTCAGATTACCACGAAATGGCAGCCAAACCCAAGTATATAGGGCAAAGACCACTAAACCATATCTCTACAATCATTGCACTCCTTTATCAAAGCATAAACAGCTTTTAAGCAAGAACCAGAGAAAGCGCCTCTCTAGTTGGGCACTGTAATTCTTCAGTAACTCCTCACTACGGCCTAAGCCAAAAGAGTATTGAAAATAAAAATTCAAGGTCTGTTTCTCATGTACTTAAGACAACACAGAAGAAGATCCAGAAAGAGCCTACTAAATACAAGCTATTGTACTTAAAGTTAAAAAATAACCGCAATAAATAGACCCAGAAAAATACTTGACATCATCAGAGCACAATTTACTCCTACCGCAATGACTGCCCATATATCAGATGCTAAACTAGTCAAATCCGTAAGTATCGCTCTTTTTCCTCACTTAGACCACATTGGCAATGCCATTCTTGACCAAAGCATTCTTCGTGCAACCCTAAAGGTTATGATAAAATCAATCCTTAAAAACCTCAAGGCTGATCTGGATGGTAATTAAAATTATAATCCCATCTCTGGTTGTCAACACTGTGCAGCTAAAATCATGAAGAAGTCTTACGCCAACAGCTGAATGAATTTATCAGTGACAATCTGCTTCTATCAGTCAGACTTTCAGTCAGGGTGTTGCACTGAAACAGCAATATTCAACATCACAGATGATGCCTATCAGATGGTGGTGAAGCAAGCCTACTAATCTTGCCAGATTTATCAGTAGCCTTCAACTCTGTCAAAGATGACATGCTGTGGAATACTCTCTTTACTCCTTTTGGAATTGGTGGGATATTCGTTCAGTTGTTTAAGTCTTATGTAAATAAGTGGTGCTAAATTGTGATTATAACTAATTTCTTATACCCTGAATCAACAACTTTTGGTGTCCCCCAAGAATCATTACTGACACCCATTTTATCTGGCCTATAGCTTGAAACTCAATGGGATTTAATAGATACACTCCACTTCTCATATCACCATTATGTAGACAAGATACAGAACGATAAAAGAATTATCCACGATAACCTCATCAACCATGTTAAGGACTGCCTTTCCAAAATACAAACCTGGATGAACGGACAGCGGTTCAAACACAATTAAATAAAACAGATTTCCTATAAACTATTCTGACCCCAGTGGCTGCAAAAGGGTGGCATCCAAACTTCAAAAAAGTAGGTCTTTATTTTGGCCAAGAATATCCACCCAAATGATTCCACTCCAAGCCCCAATCCTCTATTCAAAACCTGATTCTGCACCAGAGCTTCGACACCAAACCAAGCTACTGGGGGAAAGTTGGAGAGCTAAATGTCTCACCAAAGTTCGGAGGACTTCAGGTAGATGCAGTACCATGGTCATTCTTTCAATCAGTTATTTGTTTCATCACTTTTTTGGTCGAAGCTTACCAGACAGCGCAGCTGTCTGGTTTGCTAACCACATCTTGGGGACATTCGGAAAGTTTCCATGGGAATACATTCCACCCATTGCTTACCATTGGCTTTTTGATTTGTAACTCACATTTGCTTGTTTTATATTTGCTGGCTCTATTTGTTTTAGGCTGTCCAGCTTGAGTTTGTCCCTTCCCTTGCCCAAACCCTATTTACAGTATTATTCCATCAGTACTGGATTTCTATAAACAGGCCTTGAAAACGTGTTCTTATCTTGTCATATTTGCTGTGCACTCAAAGAAAGAGGTCAAATGACTGGCTGTGTTTTCAAGGGATCTTACTATTTACTTTTCTTTCTCTGGCTTCAAAGTGACAGGATTTATGTGACAATCATGGGGCTAGCGGGGGAGTGCTTGAGGTAGGCTGTACGATGTTATTTTGTTTCTAGCACACAATAACATTTAAATGTCTGTAAAGTAACTGTGCAGATATTTCAGAATATATCAGAAGTAGAAAAGTACAAATGAAGCACACTTTTTGGTAATTCTGAAGTGTGGGGGAAACAAATATTTTAATACGATCAAAACAAATCAGTTCACTAGGTGATGACATTTCTAGGCCTGGGCCGTGAACTCCGCTCCATTCTTGAGTTTGCGGAGGTTTCCGCATTCTGCATAGCACGCATTCATCGGAAAAACTCTTGCAGAGCGGAGTTTTTTCCTCCCTCGCACTCACCAATGTTAAGTTCACGAGCGAGGACAATCCAACGCTAGATAACCTCCTAGCGAGATTTCTCAACACAAGAGGTCTCAGATGGTTGTGACCGCCTGCATTGAGAAACCATCTGTTCACTTTGAGGAAGCTTCCGCTCAAGTAGAAAATCTACTTGAGCTGCAGAAAGAAGCAGCGCCCTCTTGCTCTACGCATAGTGCTGTTCGCGCTGATTTTCCAGTGCGGGACAAACACCAGGTGCTAAAAATCAGTGCAAACACAAGGAGATGATGGACGGAGCGCTGAAACTTTTCAGACACTCACCCCCAGTCACAGATCTGGGTTGAATCTATCATCATTCTTTAGCTCACTTCGCCACCCCAGTTCAGACCCAGCCATGTGCAAATCAGACTTGACCCTGTTCGTTTAGGGAACAGTCCAGCCCGAACTTCAAGCCAGGTCTTCCCTGGACTGGAAACAAACATCAGCTAAATATCAGTGCAAACAGTGCGACCTAACGCACTCCTCCACTTTACAGAACTCAAGGTAGCGCAACAGTGTTCTTTTGGTCATTTTGCTGAGTTCCGTGTTTCGCAAACTCCCCCCAGGCCTAGACATTCCCATACATCCTTTCGTTTGTATGCTGTATACTTTAAAAAAAAAAAAAAATAATAATTTTTTTATGTATGCTGTATACTTTTAGCAGTAAAACTGTATGTCTGTGCAAATGTAATGATCATTTCAATTGAAGATGTGTTGTCTGTAATGTCAATGGGGTACCACACCATGCATACTCTACGCCACTCCACTCTACTCTGCACCACTCCACACCACGCCACTCCACTCCACGCCACTCACAGACAGTGTACTCTGCAACCCTGCACACTCTGCCACTGAACTCTTCGCCACTGCACTCTATTCTGCACCACTCTGTGCCACTGCCCTCTATTCCACTTTACTCTAAACCATTGCACTCTACAACATTGCACTAAACAACACTTTACTCAAAACCAATGCACTCTGCGTCACTGCACTCTATGCCAACTGCTCTGAACCACTGCACTTTACGCCACTATACTCTACTCTGCAACACTCTACGGCACTGCACGCTAAGCCACTCTATTCTACTCTGCACCACTGAATTCTACAGCACTGCTCTCTGCACCATTCTACTCTGCACCACTCTATTGCTTCTGCACTATACAACACTATACTCTGCACTCTCCAACACTGAACTCAACGTCACTCTACTCTTCACCACTGCACTCTGCGTCACTCTACACCATTGTGCTATACATCACTCCTCTCTTAGCCACTATTCTACTCTACACCACTGTACTCTGTGCCACTGCTTTCTGCATCGCTCTACTTTGCACCACCCTACTCTATGCTACTGCACTCTACACCACTGCACGCTTTGCCACTGCACTGGACACTGCACCACTCAACTCTATGCTACTATGCCACTTTACTGCACTCTACGCGAATGCACCCTACGCCACTACACTCTTCACCACTCCAAGCCACTCTAATCTATTCTGCACCACTGCCCTCAACGCCACTGCACTCTGCACAACTCTACTGTACACCACTGTATTTTACACCACTCTATTCTACACCTCTGCACTCCACCCTGCACCACTCTACCCTGAACCACTCCACTCTACCCCACTTTACTCTACTCTGAAACAATCTACTGTATGCCACTGCACTCTATGCCACTGCAAACTACTTTGCACCACTCTTCTCTATGCCACTGCACTCCGTCATTGCACTCTACACCAATGCACACTACACCACTTTACTCAAAACCAATGCACTTAAGGCCACTGCACTCTAGGTCAATCTACTCTGCACCACTCTGTACCACTGTACTTTACACTTCACTCTCTCTAAGCCACTCTACTTCATTCTACGACACTACACTCTAAAATACTCCACTCTATAACTCTCTACTCCATTAAACTCTACTCCATTCTACTCCGCTCTGCTCCGCTCCACTCCACAACACTCCACTCTATGCCACTTTACAACACTACTCCACTCTATGATGCTCTATGAAACTCCCTCTATGCCACTTCATGCCACTTTACTCCTCTCTATTCTACAACATAACTCCACTCTACTCGACTCCACATCACTCCACTCTATGAAACTGTATGCTACTCCACTCTATGCGACTTGACTCTACAACATTCTACTCCACTCTATGCAAATCCACTCTCCTACACTACTCCACTTTATTCCGCTCCACTCTATGACAATCTACTCTGCTCTACGCCACTCTACTCTACAAAACTCTACTCCACTCTATGCAACACCCTCTATGCCACTCCACTCTGCTTTACACCATTCCACTACACTTTATGCCACTCCACTCTATGACACACTACTCCACAACACTCAACTCTACTCCACTGTACTCCCTTCCACTCTACGGCACTCTACTCCCTCCATGACACTCCTCTCCAGGACACTCCATGACAATCCACTTCACTCCATGCCACTCTACATCACTCTACGCCACTTCACCCCACTCCACACCTCCCCACTCTACTACATTTTATGACACTCCATACCACGCCACTGTCATTTACCCCACTAACCTTTAGCCATGCTGAACAGCAGCCACACTAGTGTACAACATGGCTAAAATATATCGACAAAGCCAATAGCTTTTGCATAGACAAGACTGATTTGCTTTGACAAAGCTTGTTTTTATCGTATTGGACTCTTTAAGTGTGACAGATATTCCCAGATGTGTGGGCCTTACTCACCGTGCCACAGTACTTAAACTATACCTCACTAACAAGGCCTTAGGAGGCTGAAACGTGTCTGGGGTACCTTGTTTTCCTGACTGGAGGGGACTTGATCTAGCATTGTTCCCACTGGAATAGGACCAAGACTGATTTGCGTATGGCAGGTCTCTGTGTAGAGTGACATGGTGAGTGAAAAATGATGGATTTGGATGCACCCTGAGTAATTATCAGTGGGTGCCATTAATTCAAGCATTCCTTTTATCATTTTGTTGTTTGCTTCTTTTAGATGTTCAGACCTGCCATAATCTCTACCTTTCCTAACATAAGTCACCAGGGCCTCTTGTACCCTTTTTAGGTCGAAGACTACACAGCACAGCTGTCTGGTTTGCTAAAGACATCTTGGGGACATTCAGAAAGCTTGACTGGGAATGCATTATGTCCGTTACTTACCACTGGCTTTGTGGTTTGTAACTCACATTTTCTGGCTTCCTATTTGCTGGCTTTAGTTGTTATAGGCTGTCCAAGGTGAGTTTGTCTCGCCAAAGGAGCAAAGCCATTTCACACCAACTCCCTTGTAATCTTCCATGTGTGCTCCTTTCTATAAACAGGCCTGTAAATGTTGTTGGTATCTTGCAAATTTGCTGTGCATTCAAAGACAGAGGTCAAATGTCAGGCTTTGTCTTCCCATGAAGTGGTGTGTAGCTTTTCTTTCTCGGACTTCAAAGTGAGAGGATTTATGTGACAATCTTGCTGGATACTTAGACACTGGGGGTAGGAAAGGTTTTTTTCTAGTATAGAACAACATTTAAATGACCTATGCAAGTATTTCAGAATAGATCAGAACTAGGAACCCAAATGAAGCACATTTTTGGGTAATTCTGAAGTGTGTTGAAAACAAATACATTAATATGATCAAAACAAATCAATACACTAGGTGATGCCATTTGCGCACATTATCGTTTGTGCGCTGTATAGTTTTGTTAGTAAAACTGTATGTCTGTGCGAATGCAATGCTCATTTCAATTGAAAATGTGTTGTCTGTAATGGCAGTTTGCTACCACACCATGCTTACTCCACTCTATGCCACTTCACTCTACTCTGCACCACTCCACTTTACACCACTCCTTGCTACTGCACTCTGTGCCACTGCACTCCACTTTATGCCACTACACTTTATGCCACTACACTCTGTGCCTCTCTACTCTACTCCGTACCGCTCTAGTCTATGCCAGTGCAGTCTATGCCACTGCACTGTACACCACTCAAGTCTAGGCCACTCCAATCTACTCCTCACACCTCCACTCACCTCCACTCTACGCCACTCTGCAACACTGCACTCCGCGCCACTGCACTTTGCCAATATACTCTACACCAATGCACGTTACTCTGTAACACTCAACTCTACACCCCTATACTGTATGCCAATCAACTGTACGCCACTCTAATCTACTCTGCACCAATGCACTCCATTGCCACTGCACTTTACACCACTTTACTCTATGCCATTACACTCTACGCCATTCTACTGCACCCTACCCTACACCTCTCGACTCTATGCCACTTCACTCTACTCTGAAACTATCTACTGAACGCCACCACATTCTACGCCACTCTACTCCACTCTATGACACTGCACTCGACACCACTCTACTCTAAACCACTGCACTCTGCACCAATGCACTCTACTTCACTGCACTCTACTCTTCACCACTGTACTCTATGCCACTGCTCTCTATGCCACTCTACTCTATGCCACTGTACACCACTGCACTCTAAAACACTCTACTCCGCACTACTGCACTCTATGCCAGTGCTCTACGCCACTTTACTTTGAATCACTGTACTCTACGCCACTGCACTCTGCATCACTCCATTCTATGCCACTTCACTCTCTGCCACTCTACTGACTAACACCCCTATTCATGTCATTGTTTCATGAAAGTGCACACTTAGATTATTGTGTGAAAAATGCGGCATGCAGACACGAGTTTACTCCCAGATGAAAGGCATTACACACACACACACACACACACACACATATATATATATATATATATATATATATATTTATATATATATATATATATGTATATATATTATCTACTAGCGGTCGCCAGTAGATAGTTATAGTTAGGACCTATTTTCCATAGGAAATCCGCAACATTCTATTTGAAATAACTTTTGGCACCGGTTGACGAATCTTCGCTAAATTTTCCAACTTGTTGGGGTGCTCTGGTCCGCTCCTATCCTGAAAGTCTCGGGTGATTCGTCAAGCGGGGCCGAGAAAAAGGGGGGTCCCAAAACGTGTTTTCCCCATGCAATTTTCCATAGGAACCTTTAGTCGCAGCTACAGCCCGAACTGCTGAACGGAATTACACCAAATTTGGCAAAGGTAGCCCTTGGTTCAGAGTCGTGCCTTTGCTTAAATGGTGTAAATCCGTTCAGCAGTTCCTGAGAAATTTGAAAAAGAAAACACATATATATCTGAGCGGAGCCTAACCACACATGTCATCGTGAGATCTGATTGGCTGTCAGCACTTCATCCTGGAATTGCTGGCAGCCATCTTGAGGACCAATATAAATGATAGTACCCCATTGAAATGCATTGTAGTGAATCGAAGATTTTGAGGGTTACCAAAAGGAGAACTATAAAGGGTGATAACAGACTTTAGTTACATTAGAATTCATTTGTTGATGGTACCATACTAATTTCAGGAATTGTGGTGTGTTCTAAGGTGATTTTACCCTGTGAAAAACCTTCTGCTGGGATATCATGAATCATGTTTGAGAGAAAACTATTTTCACATGCTTGTCCCATACAGTTTTGGAAGGTGCTCCAGAAGCTAAAATGAGAGCATATTTTCTGTAAATTCACATTATCTTTCTCAGTCATGTGAGAATGAAGTCTGACATTCTCAGTAAAACATGTACATCCAACAAGGGCAGAGACTGTCAGTTGATTCCTTTGTGTTCTACTGCAGCTTCCCAGAGTGTTCTAAAGAACAACTAGAGTGCTAACAGCCTTACTTATGACAAAAGTATGGCACACCTGAAGCCATCTTGATTGGAATAAACTGGTAACACTTAAAACATTTAATTTAAAAAGGAACAAAATGATGGGGTTCATTTTGTCATAGAAATTATGGTTAGTGCTGTAGAAAGAAAAATTAGGACATGTTTCAAGTGTGATCTCAAATATCTTCCTGTTATATTTCAACAGGAGCAGCCTGTCAGTTGATGCCTTTGTGTTCTACTGCAGCTTCCCAGAGTGTTCTAAAGAACAACTAGAGCGCTAACAGTCTTACTTATGACAAAATTATGGCACACCTGAAGCCATCTTGATTGGAATAAACTGGTAACTCTTAAAACATTTAATTTAAATAGGAACAAAATGATGGGGTTCATTTTGTCATAGAAATTATGGTTAGTGCTGTAGAAAGAAAAATTAGGACATGTTTTAAGTGAGATCTCAAATATCTTCCTGTTATATTTCAACAGGAGCAGCCTGTCAGTTGATGCCTTTGTGTTCTACTGCAGCTTCCCAGAGTGTTCTAAAGAACAACTAGAGCGCTAACAGTCTTACTTATGACAAAAGTATGGCACACCTGAAGCCATCTTGATTGGAATAAACTGGTAACACTTAAAACATTTAATTTAAAAGGAACAAAATGAGGGGGTTCATTTTGCCATAGAAATTATGGTTAGTGCTGTAGAAAGAAAAATTAGTGCTAAAACACTACCCCAGCACGACACCCTACACTACCCAAACATAACTGCACTACCCTAAACCCTAAAACACTACCACCAGCACGACTCCCTACACTACCCAAACACCACTGCACTACACTAAACCCTAAATATACCCCCAGCATGACCACCTACACTACACAAACACCACTGCACTACCCTATACCCTAAAACACGACCCCTACACTACACAAACACGACTGCACTACCCTAAACCCTAAAACACTACCCACAGCATGACCCCCTTCACTACACAAACACCACTGCACTGCCCTAAACCCTAAACACTACCCCAGCACTACCCCTACACTACCCAAACACCACTGCACTAACATAAACCCTAAAACACTACCCCCAGCACAACCCCCTACACTACACAAACACCACTGCACTACCCTAAACCCTAAAACACTACCCCCAGCACGACTCCCTACACTACCCAAACACCACTGCACTACCCTAAACCCTAAATCTACCCCCAGCATGACCCCTACACTACCCAAACACCACTGCACTACCCTAAACCATAAAACACTACCCCCAGCATGACCCCTACACTACACAAACACCACTGCACTACCCTAAACCCTAAAACACTACCCCAGCATGACCCCTACACTACCCATACACCACTGCACTACCTAAACCCTAAAACACTACCACCAGCACGACTCCCTACACTACTGCACTACCCTAAACCCTAAAACACTACCCCAGCACGACCTCTACACTACCCAAACACCACTGCACTACCCTAAACCCTAGAAAAGAAACCCCACCCCATGCCCAATCCCCCTTACCTCTCACTCCTCATGGTTCCTCTCTCCTCGTGGTTCCTGCTTCACGTCATCTCTGAGGGCGGTGCACGTCGTTGTGAGGAAACAGAACAGCCTCTGTTTCCTTACAACGACATGGATCGTCTACATGTTCTTAGAACGCATGGTCATTTACCATACATACCTTTACAACAAAATTTGTTGTAAAGGCATGCGTGGTAAATGACCATGCATTCTAAAAAATGCGTAGTAATGACTTCGTGATGTACAACGCATGCGTGGTAATGCATGCGTTGTAATGGTATCGCAAAGTAAAAAAGTCGTTGTAACGGCTGTTTACCGATCGAAGCTGGCCCCTGTTCTTCAGTGAGACGTTTATTTGATTAATTAGGAGGAAGGAATGTGTTTTTTACCGAAAAGTGCATTCCCCGGCTGTTGTATTGTGAAAGTGTCCGCGAGGCCTGGTTTCACTTCCGGTGAGAGAGTGGAAGAGTCTGTTTGGATCTAAAGGAGTTCTGTTGTTGGACGGGGCCGGCGCGACATGTCATCAGAAAACATAGCTAATGGAAAGCGTCCTCCCTGAAGTGTGGAGCAGTGCCATGAGAGGTCAACGAGTGTGCGTCCCACCGCAGTATGACCGTACCGCGTGACCCATGTGCCGCCTCCAGGGTACGGGAGGCAGAAGCGGCATCGCAGGTCCTCTTGAAGACCGTTGTAGCACTAATTCTACATTTTGGTACTAGGGCATTTTAACTTCGTTGTTCCTGCCAGATACAAAGAGAAGATCCTGTGTTATTCAGTGCCCTCGTTACCTTTTTTGTGGGTTGTGGTGCTTGTCACTTCGCTGCCCCGCCGGTGCACACGACTGGGCACCCCACCTCGTGTGCCATCTGCAGGGCCTCTGCCCTCGGATCACTGGTTTCGGTTTCTGGAGTGGCAACATAAACAGTTGCTCCCAAAGGACTAGCCTGAACACTTAGGTGAATATCCCCTGCACCAGCATTCCACGGAAATTCTTTCCCTAGCTCTCCCACGTCAACGAGCACGGCTCCGCTCGCGACACCGTATGACGTCATCGGAGCCATAAGAGGACCTCGTCGGCGTGCTGACGTCAGTTCCACCCATTTTTTCCGTGCCACCGAGGCAAACAGGGGACCGAGACATTTTCACATGTATACATAGTATAATAAATATATATATATTCACTGAAAAACCATAGGTTTCAGGCACGTTATAGTTAGAAATTAGCATTTAAAAAACCTTAGAAATTCACTGAAAAACCATAGGTTTCAGGCACGTTATAGTTAGAAATTAGCATTTAAAAAACCTTAGAAATTCACTGAAAAAACCATAGGTTTCAGGGCGTTATAGTTAGTTGGACATTTCACTCGTACAAAACCATAGAAATTCCCCGTTATAGTTAGTTCAGCTAACTATAACTCGCGCGCCCGCAATGCACTGCTGATGACGTCACATATTACATCACTCATGACATGGTCAGTGACATCACTCATGAATGACATCACTGATGACATCATCCAGTGAATGTGTGTTTTCTGAAAATTAAATATGTTTTATATATGTATATCTCAAGGTCGATGGAAGAATAAATGGGTATATAAGTGTCTAAATGGATGATTTTTTTGTAAAATTGATTGTATAACTGACTAAGTGTATCTTAGTGAATACATGGGTTAGTGAGTAATGTTTAAATATGAAAATATCTGTATCAGTCTCTCACTTTGTGTATAAGTGGCTGCATGGGTTGGTGAGTAGCTACATGAGTGTCTATATGGGTTATTAGTTGGTTTTTGAGTATCAGTATGAGTGTCTGAGTGTCTGTATGGTTCGGTGGGGGTATTACTTAGTGCATAGATGCATGAATGAGTGACTCACTGTTTGTATGTGTTGAAGACAGCATGTGTGCAGGACTGTATAGGTGGATGAGTATGTGTATGGGTGTGTTAGTGAGTGAATGACTGTCTCAATAGTGTCTTTATGAGTAACTACATATGTTTTAAACTAGTATATGTGAGTATTGGTGTATATAAGTGAGTATATGTAGAGTGAGAGATTGGAAGAGTTCCTGTACAAATAAGTAGGTGTTTCTATAAGTGATTGTTTAAGAGAGTAAGTATGTGTAAGTTTCTGTAGAAGTAAGTGTGGTAGTGTGTGTATAACTGTATATGCAAGTAAATGGATGTTTGATACTTTGTTTGCATGTGTGACTATGTGTGTGAGTAACTCTATGGATGAGTGGCGGTGTGTAACAGGATGTATAGGTGTATGAGTACATATGATGAGTGAGTACATGTATGAGTGACTGTATAGGGACTGTTGGTGAATGAGTGGATGTGTGTGTAGATCTTGGAATTAATGAATAGGTGTGTTGTAACTGGTATTGGTATGTCCATTGTTTTGAAAATGTTAGTTTGTATTTTTGAGTGTGTGTATCAAAGGTTATATTAGGGTGAGAGGAGGTCTGCCACTCTATCACAAGGATGATGTCATCAGTGATGTCATCAGTGATGTCATTTGAGATGTCATCAGTGATGTCATGAGTGATGTCACTGACCATGTCATGAGTGATGTAATATGTGACGTCATCAGCAGTGCATTGCGGGCGCGCGAGTTATAGTTAGCTGAACTAACTATAACGGGGAATTTCTATGGTTTTGTACGAGTGAAATGTCCAACTAACTATAACGCCCCTGAAACCTATGGTTTTTTCAGTGAATTTATATATATATATATATATATTCTCACGCTGTCCTTCCCAGATGGAAAGGAAGAATGGGTCGCACTCTCGTCGAGTTTTGCAATTTTTAGTTTTATTTTCTCCCTTTCATTGGTAGGAACACAGGCACAAAGATCAACGCGTTTCGGTATTCTCCAATACCTTGTTCACGACAGTAGGTAGTTATAGTTAGAACCTCTGTTTACCATTGAAAAAGCATTTTTTGTTTTGCTAGTAACTTTGGCACTGGTTAACGAATCTTCGGGAAATTTTCAAAATTAATTTTTCACTCAGGTCAGCTCCTGTCTTGAATGTTTCGGGGTGATTCATCAAGCAGGGGCCGAGAAAAAGGGGGGTCCCAAAACGTGTTTTCTCCATGTTAATTTCCATAGGAAACGTTAGACAAGGCTACAGCCAGAACTGCTGAACGGAATTACACCAAATTTGGCAAAGAGGTCGCTTTTGGTGTAGAAAGCACCTTTTTTTAAATGGTGTAAATCCATTCAGTAGTTCCTGAGATATTAATGTTTAACGAAATTTATAGATCTGGTGACGTAGGAACCCTCCCGATCACGTGCTTCACTCTGATTGGCTGCCAACACTCCAAACCAGGAAGTGTTGGCAGCCATCTTGTGACTCGGTACCGAGTGAGAAGCAAAAGGTGAGAGGAACATTAAAAAACAAGAAAAGGGGGCAGGGTAAAAAACACCCTGACCCCCCCAGGCCTGCTCAGGGCAAAAAAAAAAAGCATTTAAAAAAAATATAAATATAGGGCGAATTCTCGCTGTGTGCGCGAATCCGGTCTCGAAAAAAAAACAAAGCGCGGACTCTTGCGCTTCATTTTCTATAAACCCCGGGTGGGCCAGGTCCCGGGGGCAATATTTATAATGTAGGCGGGGGGTCACACGGGCCCCCGTGCCCCGGGGGACCGCCACTTCCCCGGGGCATGCTTAAGTATATGCGGGGGGCCTCGCGGCCCCCCAAGCCCCGGGGACCGCTACCTCCCCGGGGCTTAAATGCACATTACAAAGTGTGGGGGGAACCTGCTCTCGCTTCCAAAAAGCAAAGCAGAATTGCTTTTGGGCAAGGAGCTGCATGATGAAGCTCCCCTTGCCCAAAAGCAATGCCGGCTCCCGCAGGAGGCGGAGAGCCAGCTGGGACTGTGGGGGCATTGGGGCTCCCCCCACGGTCCCCAACAGGGAGGCCAGGCCCTGGGGGATGGGGTCCCCGGGGCCAGAAGTGGCCCGGGAGGGGGGCCACTCGGCCCCCCTCCCCTTCATTTAAATAAATAAAAAAGCAAAAGGCCGGCCCCGGGGATGGGGTCCCCGGGGCCATAATTGGCCTCAGGAGGGGAGCCACGTGGCTCCCCTCCAAAAAAAAGAAAAAAAAAAAAAAAGGGTGGCCAGGCCCCAGGGGATGGGGTCTTCGGGGCCATAATTGGCCTATGGAGGGGGGCCACGCGGCGCCCCTTCCAAAAGTTTTTTTAAAAAGGCTGGCCAGGCCCCGGGGGAAGGGCTCCCCGGGGCCAAAAGTGGCCCAGGGAAGGGGGGCCACGCAGCCCCCCTCCCATAGACTATAAAACATTGGAAAACAAAACAAAAAACGGCAACTCGCCGGAGGCCCCGCCCCACCCTGCATGACTCTGCAAACACGCCCCCTGGCGCGTTCTAAGTTGGGGGATTAAGTCCCCTTCATTCCTGAGGGTCCCTGGGGGCCAACTAGCCCACCAGGTACCTCCAGTAAGCCCCCCACAGTGGGATTACTGAGAGGTGGTCCGAGGCCACGCCCATTTTTACACCACTCTGCAAACGCGCCTCCTGGTGCACTGCTGGTGGGGCAATGAGGTCCTCTTGTGTCCTGAGGATCTCAGGACACAAGTGGACTTCATCCCCCGAGCAGCAGTGCTCCAGGAGGCGCGTTTGCAGAGTGGTGTAAGAGGGGCGTGGCCTCGGACCACTCTCCGCAATCCAGCTGTGTGGGGCTTACTGGAGGTACCTGGTGGGCTTAGTTGGCCCCAGGACCCTCAGGAATGAAGGGGACTTCATCCCCCAACTAAAGCGCGCCAGGAGGTGCGTTTGCAGAGTGGTGCGGAAAGGGGCGTGGCCTGCTATAAGAACTTAGTAATGCTGCTGTGTGGGACTTACTGGAGGTAATAGGAGGGGTAGTTGGCCCCCAAGGTTGTCCTTGGGGGCCAACTACCCTTCCTGTTACTTCCACTAAGTCCCACACAGTGGGATTGCTAAGAGGTCTTCAGAGGCCACACACCCCCTTTCTCCACCACTCTGCAAACGCGCCTCCTGGCACAGTACTGGTTGGGGGATAAAGTCCACTTTACTCCTGAGGGACTTTGGGGGACAAGAAGCCATCCTGGTACCTCCTGTAAATCCTACGCAGCAGAATTCCTGAGCGTTGGTTGGAGGCCCAGTCCCCTTTCTCCACCAGTCTGCAAATGTGACTACCAGTTAAAGAAGCATTTGTAATTTGATAGGTCTCGCATTTGCAAGAGATAGAGCTATTGGCGTTGTAAATGTAAAAGTGGTTTTAATGATTTTTGGAGTGGAGTGGATGTACGTTGTGTGTAGTGGAATTATGTGGTATGTTGTGCGGTGAAATTATGTGGAAAGAAAGTATGTGGTATTTATTGTATAGGAATTATGTAGAGTGGATTATGTGTTATGGAGAGTAATTATATAGTATGGTAGTCTGTGTTGTGGAGTGGTAACCTCAGGTTTAGTCTTCCTTGTTTCCATAGAAGCTAAACTATGAACTCAATGAGACAAAAAAATAAGGAATCAATGAGGAGCACTTCTGGACCTAGTCAGAGGTATAAGCAAAGCCACTGGAATTATGCGACTGTTTGGCTGCACCAACTTTTGCACAATTATACATTTCCGCATTAGCCACAGAATCCATCATCTGCTGCCTAATCTGCAGGGAATTATGCGACTGTTTGGCTGCACCAACTTTCGCACAATTATACATTTCCGCATTAGCCACAGAATCCATCATCTGCTGCCTAATCTGCAGATTTGAACAAAAAAGCAATGTTTCTGGCTCAAACGTTACCAAAAATGCAGCGACAACTGTAACAGCATGGTGGAAGGTCCTTTGTAAACCTAGAATGGTCACCTGTTACTTATTGGTAAATGTGGGTGTTAAATTGAGTACTAATGGTGTGCAAGCCACTCTTGCTTCTTTCTGCACTTTTCTTGCCTCTTTTTCCACCCCTCATCCCTCTTTCTGCACCTCTGTTGCTTCTTTCTGCACCGCTGGTGCTTCTTTCTGTACTTCTCTTGCCTCTACCTGCACCTCTGTCCCTTCTTTCTGCACCCTCGTGCCTCTTTCACACCCCTCTTCCCTCTTTGGCACCCCTATTGCCTCTTTCTACACCTCTGTTCCTTCTTTCTGCACTTCTTTAGTTTCTTTCTGCACCTTTCTTCTTTATTTCTGTATCCCTCTTGCCTCTTTCTCCACCCCACTTCCCTATTTCTCTACCTCTCTTGCTTCTTTCCGCACCTCTGTTGCTTCTTTCTGCACTTCTGTTGCTTCTTTCTGCACTTCTCTTGCTTCTTTCTGCATCTCTGTCCCTTCTTTCTGCACCCATCATGCCTCTTTCACACCCCTCTTCCCTCTTTCTGCACCTCTGTTACTTCTTTCTGCTCTTCTTTTGTTTCTTTCTTTACATCTCTTGCTTCTTTCGGCACCCCTCTTGCCTCTTTCTGCACCCCTGCTCCTTCTTTCTGCACTTCTTTTGTTTCTTTCTGCACCTCTCTTGTTTATTTCTGTATCCCTCTTGACTCTTTCTCCACCCCACTTCCCTATTCCTATACCTCGCTTGCTTATTTCTGCACCTCTGTTTCTTCTTTCTGCACTTCTCTTGCTTCTTTCTGCACCTCTGTCCCTTCTTTCTGTACCCCTCGTGCCTCTTTCACACCCCTCTTCCCTCTTTGGTACCCTCTTGCTCTTTCTGCACCTCTGTCCCTTCTTTCTGTACCCCTCGTGCCTCTTTGACATGCATCTTTCTGCACCTCTGTTCCTTCTTTCTGCTCTTCTTTTGTTTCTTTCTTTACATCTCTTGCTTCTTTCTGCACCCCTCGTGCCTCTTTCTGCACCCCTGTTCCTTCTTTCTGCTCTTCTTTTGTTCCTTTCTGCACCTCTCTTGCTTCTTTCTGCACCCCTCTTGCCACTTTCTCCACCCCTGTTCCCCCTTTTTGCATTTCTGTTGCTTCTTTCTGCACCTCTCTTGCCTCTTTTTCCAGCCCTCATTAATCTTTCTGCACCTCTGTGGCTTCTTTCTGCACTTGTCTTGCTTCTTTCTGCACCTCTGTCCCTTCTTTCTGCACCCCTCGTGCCTCTTTCACACCCCTATTCCCTCTTTGGCACCCCTCTTGCCTCTTTCTGCACCTCTGTTCCTTCTTTCTGCACACTAGAAAACACACTTGGAGAAAAACCCCTCAGGAGGCCAGAGACAGCAGATATTGAAGAGTGGACTGAATCCATCTCTAGCCAGCTATTATCTGCCATTAATAAATTAGCCCCTGTTAAGAAAATAAGAATTGGTAATAAAGGCAAGGGAGCACCCTGGTTCACGGAGGAGCTTAGGGCCTGAAGCGCACGCTCCGCCTCCACGAACGACGGTGGCGTAAAACGTACGAGCCACAGGCCCTAGTAGAGGTACAGGGCAAGAGTTGCCATTTACAAAGAGGCCCTTCTTACCAGGAAAGCTGAATATTATGAAAATAGAATCTTGATGGCATCTAACAAACAAAAAGAAACGTTTAAAATCCTCAAGGAACTTTGTCAAAAACAATCACTGGAGACACCATCTAACCAGGATCAATGCAACAAATTTTTATCCTACTTCTCCGATAAAATACAAGATATCTTGGCAGATATCGACAATTCCCCTTTTAAGCAATCCTTCAGTGAAGTGGTGAAGACTTCGGGTAAGAGGGTGGAGCTGATCTCTTCCTTTCAAGCGCTTGATATAGAGACCTTACGTCACATTGCATCTAAAATCAAATCCGGCTCACCCGCAGATCCCTGCCCCCTAAGATTTTTAAACTAGCCCTCCCAGAGATTGAGGGAGATATCCTTACCTTGCTCAACCTCTCGCTGGAAACCGGGAAGGTTCCCAGTTATTTTAAGGAAGCCAGAGTAATCCCGCTACTTAGGAAGACAGGAGCGGACGCCTCCAATATGAAAAATTACAGACCAATATCTCAGCTTCCATTTCTGGCCAAAATCATTGAACAATATGTCCTGCAGACTCTATCTAGATTCATGGAGGACCACCATCTTTGGGAGACAGGCAGGCTGGCTTCCGCCTCACCATAGTACTGAACTGGTGATGCTGTCAGTGCTTGACGTTATGAGGATCTCATCAGACAACAGGAAGCCATGTGCCCTAGTCCTCCTAGACCTGTCGGCAGCGTTCTGACACGGTCAGCCACCCTCTTCTCCTGGAAAGAATACACAATATTGGGATTGGTGGCCCAATACTTCAATGGATTGCCTCATTCTTGACCGACCGCACCCAAAAAATTCAGATGGGCGATTGGGTCTCAGAGAGGGGGTCCACCCCTGTGGAGTCCCACAAGGGTCAGCACTATCCCCCCTCTTGTTTAACATATACCTCAGACCTTTGATAAAGGCCCTGGCTTTGATGGACTGCCAGGTATTCAATTATGCGGATGACACGCAAATCATATTTCAAATAGAAAACACGCCGCAGGCCCACTCCCGAGCGCAAGACATATTGCGATTCACGGTTAAGTGGATGACGGCCAACTCACTCAAGATTAACCCGGACAAGACTGAGGTTTGGCCATCACCACTGAGAGTAACCCTTGGAATTCCCTGTTCTGCGCCGCACGAACTGGGTGACAATCCAGCCCCAGTTCCGGTGGTAAAAGTCTCGGGAATCAAAATTGATGCCAAACTTTCACTGGCCAATCAAGTTTCCACCGTGTTTGGAACTTGTGTTGGCCTACTAAGGCAGCTGAGGAGACTCTCCCCTATTCTCTCCTTCTCATCCATGAAGGCAGTGCGTGGTCCGCTTTGATCCTGACCTCGACTGGACTACGGAAATGCGCTCTATATCGGTCTACCAGACTCACTGGTGAGCAAACTTCAGGTGGTGATGAACGATGCTGCCAGGTTAATTTTCAAACTACTGAGGCGCACGCGGGCATCACCCCTATTGCAACAACTTCATTGGCTTGCCAATTAAGCAGAGGAGCTAAATTTAATGCCTCTGCATCACACATAAGGCCCTATTCGGTCAGGCACCCATTTACATCAAGGAACGCCTGGAGAAATACGTCCCCGACCGCTCACTAAGATCCTCCACGGAAGGCCTCCTTAAAATGCCCGCGATTCAATTACACTACCAAAGGTGGCCAGGCATTTTCTGTCCTATTACCACCACTCTGGAACAGGTTGCCGGTCCAGCTTCGGGCAGAAAGATGTCTCCTTCCATTCAGAAAAGAACTCAAAACCCTTTTATTCACGGAAGCATGGGCTTGACACTTCTGGATCTGACAGTATTCTCCTTGGAACTAGACGTTGTTCTTCTTGAAGCGCTTAGAGACCTGCTGGTAATAAGCGCTCTACAAGATCCAATCTAACATTAACATTAACATTAACTTCTTTTGTTTCTTACTTTACATCTCTTGCTTCTTTCTGCACCCTTCTTGCCTCTTTCTGCACCCCTGTTCCTTCTTTCTGCTCTTCTTTTGTTTCTTTCTGCACCTCTCTTGCTTCTTTCTGCAACCCTCTTGCCATATTCTCCACCCTGTTCCCCATTTTGCATCTCTGTTGCTTCTTTCTGCACTTCTCTTGCCTCTTTTTCCACCGCTTATCCCTCTTTCTGCACCTCTGTTGCTGCTTTCTGCACTTCTCTTGCTTCTTTCTGCACCTCTGTCCCTTCTTTCTGCACCCTCGTGCCTCTTTCACACCCCTCTTCCCTCTTTGGCACCCCTCTTGCCTCTTTCTCGCACCTCTGTTCCTTCTTTCTGCACTTTCTTTTGTTTCTTTCTGCACCTCTCGTTTATTTCTGTATCCCTCTTGCCTCTTTCTCCACCCAACTTCCTATTTCTCACCTCTCTTGCTTCTTTCTGCACCTCTGTTGCTTCTTTCTGCACTTCTCTTGCTTCTTTCTGCACCTCTGTCCCTTCTTTCTGCACCCCTTGTGCCTCTTTCACATCCCTCTTCGGTACCCCTCTTGCCTCTTTCTGTACCTCTGTCCCTTCTTTCTGCACCCCTTGTGCCTCTTTCACACCCCTCTTCGGTACCCCTCTTGCCTCTTTCTGCACCTCTGTTCCTTCTTTCTGCTCTTCTTTTGTTTCTTTCTTTACATCTCTTGCTTCTTTCTGCACCCCTCGTGCCTCTTTCTGCACCCCTGTTCCTTCTTTCTGCTCTTCTTTTGTTTCTTTCTGCACCTCTCTTGCTTCTTTCTGCACCCCTCTTGCCATATTCTCCACCCCTGTCCCCCTTTTTGCATCTCTGTTGCTTCTTTCTGCACTTCTCTTGCCTCTTTTTCCACAGCTTATCCCTCTTTCTGCACCTCTGTTGCTGCTTACTGCCACTTCTCTTGCTTCTTTCTGCACCTCTGTCCCTTCTTTCTGCACCCTCGTGCCTCTTTCACACCCTCTTCGGTGCCCCTCTTGCCTCTTTCTGTACCTCTGTCCCTTCTTTCTGCACCCCTCGCGCCTCTTTCACACCCCCTCGCGCCTCTTTCTGCACCCTCTGTTCCTTGTTTCTGCTCTTCTTTTTGCTCTTCTTTTGTTTCTTTCTTTACATCTCTTGCTTCTTTCTGCACTCTTGTGCCTCTTTCTGCACCCCTGTTCCTTCTTTCTGCTCTTCTTTTGTTTCTTTCTGCACCTCTCTTGCTTCTTTCTGCACCCCTCTTGCTACTTTCTCCACCCCTGTTCCCCCTTTTGCATCTCTGTTGCTTCTTTCTGCACTTCTCTTGCCTCTTTTTCCAACCCTCATCCCTCTTTCTGCACCTCTGTTGCTTCTTTCTGCACTTGTCTTGCTTCTTTCTGCACCGCTGTCCCTTCTTTCTGCAGCCCTCGTGCCTCTTTCACACCCTTCTTCCCTCTTTGGCACCCCTCTTGCCTCTTTCTGCACCTCTGTTCATTCTTTCTGCACTTCTTTTGTTTCTTTCTTTACATCTCTTGCTTCTTTCTGCACCCTCGTGCCTCTTTCTGCACCCCTGTTCCTTCTTTCTGCTCTTCTTTTCTTTCTTTCTGCACCTCTCTTGCTTCTTTTTCTGCACCCCTCTTGCCACTTTCTCCACCCTGTTCCCCCTTTTTGCATCTCTGTTGCTTCTTTCTACACTTCTCTTGCCTCTTTTTCCACCCCTCATCCCTCTTTCTGCACCTCTGTTGCTTCTTTCTGCACTTCTCTTGCTTCTTTCTGCACCTCTGTCCCTTCTTTCTACACCCTCGTGCCTCTTTCACATCCTCTTCCCTCTGTGGCACCCCTCTTGCCTATTTCTGCACCTCTGTTCCTTCTTTCTGCACTTCTTTGTTTCTTTCTGCACCTCTCTTGTTTATTTCTGTATCCCTCTTGCCGCACCCCTCTTGCCTCTTTATGCACCCCTCTTGCCACTTTCTCCACCCTCTGTTCCCCCTTTTGCATCTCTGTTGCTTCTTTCTGTACCCCTCTTGCCTCTTTTTCTACCCCTCATCCCTCTTTCTGCACCTCTGTTGCTTCTTTCTGCACTTCTCTTGCTTCTTTCTGCACCTCTGTCCTTCTTTCTGCACCCTCGTGCCTCTTTCACACCCCTCTTCCCTCTTTGGCACCCCTCTTGCCTCTTTCTGCACCTCTGTTCCTTCTTTCTGCACTTCTTTTGTTTCTTTCTGCACCGCTCTTGTTTATTTCGTATCCCTCTTGCCTCTTCCTCTACCCCACTTCCCTATTTCTCCACCTCTCTTTGCTTCTTGCTGCACCTCTGTTGCTTCTTTCTGCACTTCTCTTGCTTCTTTCTGCACCTCTGTCCCTTCTTTCTGCACCCCTCGTGCTTCTTTCACACCCTCTTCCCTCTTTGGCACCCTCTTGCCTCTTTCTGCACCTCTGTCCCTTCTTTCTGCACCCCTCGTGCCTCTTCTCTACACCCCTCTTCCCTCTTTGGCACCCCTCTTGCCTCTGTCTGCACTTCCGTTACTTCTTTCTGCTCTTCTTTTTGTTTCTTTCTTTATATCTCTTGCTTCTTTCTGCACCCCTCTTGCCTCTGTCTGCACCTCTGTTGCTTCTTTCTGCTCTTCTTTTGTTTCTTTCTTTATATCTCTTGCTTCTTTCTGCACCCCTCTTGCCACTTTCTCCACCCCTGTCCCCCCTTTTTGCATCTCTGTTGCTTCTTTCTGCACTTCTCTTGCCTCTTTTTCCACCCCTTATTCCTCTTTCTGCACCTCTGTTGCTTCTTTCTGCACTTCTCTTGCTCCTTTCTGCACCTCTATTCCTTCTTTCTGCACCCCTCGTGCCTCTTTCACATCCCTCTTCCCTCTTTGGCTCCCCTCTTGCCTCTTTCTGCACCTCTGTTCCTTCTTTCTGCACTTCTTTTGTTTCTTTCTGCACCTCTCTTGTTTATTTCTGTATCCCTCTTTCTCCACCCCACTTCCCTATTTCTCCACCTCTCTTGCTTCTTGCTGCACCTCTGTTGCTTCTTTCTGCACTTCTCTTGCTTCTTTTTGCACCTCTGTCCCTTCTTTCTGCACCCCTCGTGCCTTTTTCACACCCCTCTTCCCTCTTTGGCACCCCTCTTGCCTCTGTCTGCACCTCTGTTACTTCTTTCTGCTCTTCTTTTGTTTCTTTCTTTATATCTCTTGCTTCTTTCTGCACCCTCTTGCCACTTTCTCCACCCCTGTCCCCCTTTTTGCATCTCTGTTGCTTCTTTCTGCACTTCTCTTGCCTCTTTTTCCACCCCTTATTCCTCTTTCTGCACCTCTGTTGCTTCTTTCTGCACTTCTCTTGCTCCTTTCTGCACCTCTATTCCTTCTTTCTGCACCCTCGTGCCTCTTTCACATCCTCTCTTCCTCTTTGGCTCCCCTCTTGCCTCTTTCTGCACCTCTGTTCCTTCTTTCTGCACTTCTTTTGTTTCTTTCTGCACCTCTCTTGTTTATTTCTGTATCCCTCTTTCTCCACCCCACTTCCCCTATTTCTCCACCTCTCTTGCTTCTTTCTGCTCCTCTGTTGCTTCTTTCTGCACTTCCCTTGCTTCTTTCTGCACCTCTGTCCCTTCTTTCTGCATCCCTCGTGCCTCTTTCACACCCTCTTTCCTCTTTGGCACCCCTCGTGCCTCTTTCTGCACCTCTGTCCCTTCTTTCTGCACCCCTCGTGCCTCTTTCTACACCCTCTTCCGCACCCCTCTTGCCTCTTTCTGCACCTCTGTTCCTTCTTTCTGCACTTATTTTGTTTCTTTCTGCACCTCTCTTGTTTATTTCTGTATCCCTCTTGCCTCTTTCTCCCACCCCACTTCCCTATTTCTCCACCTCTCTTGCTTCTTTCTGCACCTCTGTTGCTTCTTTCTGCACCTCTGTTGCTTCTTTCTGCACTTCTCTTGCTTCTTTCTGCACCTCTGTCCCTTCTTTCTACACCCCTGCAGTGCCTCTTTTACACCCCTCTTTGGCACCCCTCTCGCCTCTTTCTGCACCCCTGTTCCTTCTTTCTGCACCCCTCGTGCCTCTTTCACACATCCCTCTTCCCTCTTTGGCTCCCCTCTTGCCTCTTTCTGCACCTCTGTTCTTTCTTTCTGCACTTCTTTTGTTTCTTTCTGCACCTCTCTTGTTTATTTCTGTGTCCCTCTTTCTCCACCCCACTTCCCTATTTCTCCACCCTCTCTTGCTTCTTTTCTGCTCCTTTGTTGCTTCTTTCTGCACTTCCCTTGCTTCTTTCTGCACCTCTGTCCCTTCTTTCTGCACCCTCGTGCCTCTTTCACACCCCTCTTTCCTCTTTGGCACCCACTTGCCTCTTTCTGCACCTCTGTCCCTTCTTTCTGCACCCCTCGTGTCTCTTTCATCACCCTCTTCCGCATCCCTCTTGCCTCTTTCTGCACCTCTGTTCCTTCTTTCTGCACTTCTTTTGTTTCTTTCTGCACCTCTCTTTGTTTATTTCTGTATCCCTCTTGCCTCTTTCTCCACCCCACTTCCCTATTTCTCCACCTCTCTTGCTTCTTTCTGCACCTCTGTTGCTTCTTTCTGCACTTCTCTTGTTTCTTTCTGCACCTCTGTCCCTTCTTTCTACACCCTCATGCCTCTTTCACTACCCTCTTCCCTCTTTGGCACCCCTCTTGCCTCTTTGGCACCTCTCTTGCCTCTTTCTGCACCTCTGTCCCTTCTTTCTGCACCCTCGTGCCTCTTTCACACCCCTCTTCCCTCTTTCGCACCCCTCTTGCTTCTTTCTGCACCTCTGTTCCTTCTTTCTGCACTTCTTTTGTTTCTTTCTGCACCTCTCTTGTTTCTTTCTGTATCCCTCTTGCCTCTTTCTCCACCCCACTTCCCTATTTCTCCACCTCTCCTGCTTCTTTCTGCACCTCTGTTGCTTCTTTCTGCACTTCTCTTGCTTCTTTCTGCACCTCTGTCCCTTCTTTCTGCACCCATCGTGCCTCTTTCACACCCCTCTTCCCTCTTTGGCACCCTCTTGCCTCTTTCTGCACCTCTGTTCCTTCTTTTTGCACTTCTTTTGTTTCTTTCTGCATCTCTCCTGTTTATTTCGGTGTCCCTCTTGCCTCTTTTCTGCACCCCACTTCCCTATTTCTCCACCTCTCATGCTTCTTTCTGCACCTCTGTCCCTTCTTTCTGCACCTCGTGCTTCTTTCACACCCCTCTTCCCTCTTTGGCACCCCTCTTGCCTCTTTCTGCACCTCTGTCCCTTCTTTCTGCACCCTCGTGCCTTTTTTCACACCCTCTTCGGCACCCCTCTTGCCTCTTTCTGCACCTCTGTTACTTTTTTCTGCTCTTACTTTGTTTCTTTCTTTACATCTCTTGCTTCTTTCTGCACCCCTCTTACCTCTTTGTGCACCCCTGTTCCTTCTTTCTGCTCTTCTTTTGTTTCTTTCTGCACCTCTCTTGCTTCTTTCTGCACCCCTCTTGCCACTTTCTCCACCCCTGTTCTCCCTTTTGCATCTCTGTTGCTTCTTTCTGCACTTCTCTTGCCTCTTTTCCATCCCTCATCCCTCTTTCTGCACCTTAGTTGCTTCTTTCTGCACTTCTCTTGCTTCTTTCTGCACCTCTGTCCCTTCTTTCTGCACCCCTTGTGCCTCTTTCCACACCTCTTTCCTCTTTGGCACCCCTCTTGCCTCTTTCTGCACCTCTGTTCTGTCTTTCTGCACTTCTTTTGTTTCTTTCTGCACCTCTCTTGTTTATTTCTGTATCCCTCTTCCCTCCTTCTCTACCCCACTTCCCTATTTCTCCACCTCTCTTGCTTCTTTCTGCACCTCTGTTGCTTCTTTCTGCACTTCTCTTGCTTCTTTCTGCACCTCTGTCCTTCTTTCTGCACCCATCATCCCTCTTTCACATCCCTCTTCCCTCTTTGGCACCCCTCTTGCCTCTTTCTGCACCTCTGTTCCTTCTTTCAGCTCTTCTTTTGTTTCTTTCTGCACTTCTCTTGCTTCTTTCTGCACCCCTCTTGCCACTTTCTCCACCCCTGTTCCCCCTTTTTGCATTTCTGTTGCTTCTTTCTGCACTTCTCTTGCCTCTTTTCCACCCTCATCCCTCTTTCTGCTCTTCTTTTGTGTCTTTCTGCACCTCTCTTGCTTCTTTCTGCACCCTCTTGCCACTTTCTCCACCCCTGTTCCCCCTTTTTGCATCTCTGTTGCTTCTTTCTGCACTTCTCTTGCCTCTTTTTCCATCCCTCATCCCTCTTTCTGCACCTCTGTTGCTTCTTTCTGCACCTCTCTTGCTTCTTTCTGCACCTCTGTCCCTTCTTTCTGCACCCCTCGTGCCTCTTTCACACACCTCTTCCTCTTTGGCACCCCTCTTGCCTCTTTCTGCACCTCTGTTCCTTCTTTCTGCACTTCTTTGTTTCTCTCTGCACCTCTCTTCTTTATTTCTGTATCCCTCTTGCCTCTTTCTCCACCCCACTGCCCTATTTCTCCACCTCTCTTTCTTCTTTCTGCAACTCTGTTGCTTCTTTCTGCACCTCTGTCACATGTTGTACTGTTTTAATTTGCTTTGCAGGTATGTAATAGTGCGAAAAGTTATTTTTCATGTTCTAACATAACAGTTGCACATGTTTCCGAAATTGGTGTTAAAAAGTCAATCCGTTTAATATCACTGTTGTAATTGCAAATCAAAACAGACACATGAAACATTTTTAAAATAATTATTTTGATAATATGTCAAAAGAGGTTGTATATATGCCACAGCAACAAGAAGAAATATAACCAAGCTACATACTCTATAGCTGTTAGTCTGCATTAAAGAAAAAGAGAAGTTATTATAGGAGAAACTTGAAACAACACTTCAGTCCTTAAACGCAGTTTCGTTGCTAGGAGGAAGTACTGTTATGTAGTTGGCAAAAACACGGATTAATAAGTAAAATACGTCTTATGTGGGAGTTGGAACACTGTATTTTATCAACATAACACATTGCTTTATTCAACATAATAGGTGGATAACGGTTTTAGGTTAAATGCGAAGTTAATGTAGTAAATAATGTCTTAAGTTGGCAGGTGACAGACTGCTTTTGTCCATATATGTAGCAGCCATGGAAACAGAAAGCATACATAAGCAGAGTCAATTCGATAGTGAAACCGTGAAAGCTTTCAAAAGTTTTTAGGTGATACTTCTCAAACGAAAAGCAAATGTGAAGTAGCGAAAATTATATCTTTCAACTTCGTAAAGACCAGGCCATAACAATAATTTTCCATTTGCATTTATGGTGATTGGTCAGAAACCAAGAAATCACAAGCGCCCGTTGTGTACAATCTGCTCCAAAAGGTCATCCGCACCTCTACAAGCAAAGAGTGTTGCCATCCAATTGAACAGGTTGAAAGAGCAGACATGGTGTTCGTAATCTTGTGCCTCCAGGAGCATGTCTGGGCATCCTTCGTTATATTAGATGACACTGTGCTCCAACAGGTGGTCTGCAAAGACACAAAAGTCCATCCCGCCCTTCTTGCTTGATTAAACCAATCAAGCAAGCGTGTCTCTCGGTACATAGGTGATCATGAGCCAGCAGCGGACTCAGTAGTAGGTTATAATCCAGGTGAGGTGGTGACGTAGTTGAGAGGCACACATTTAGCTCCCGCTGAAAGGGACAACGGAGACAGAACGCAGGTGCACGCAGGTGAAATAGAGGTACCGGTAGGTTAGCTTGTATCCGATGTCAACAGTCCCCAATGGCAAGCATCCAAACAGTTGCCGCATGCGTTCGCGATACAGTTGTAATTGGTTTGGATGTGGCTGAACATCACGTCGGGCAGCCATTTCGTAGCTGGTGCTGAAGAACGAGCAGTTAGCAAAGCAGGAATAGTTGCAGCGTCATACGGCAAAGTCCGTTTTTCAACTCAAGTAAACACAAGACGCTTTTATTCCAAATATAGTCTGAGTAGTGATAATACGGCTCAGTTCAATATGTAGAAGAAAAATTGAACGCTTCTCGTTCACACGCATTTATTAAGCGGTATTTTAAAAAGGAAAATTTTGTGGGAGATTCCGATTGCGAAGTCATTCAATGTCACTTGGTGGTTTAGCCACCTGGAATTTAAAGGTCTTACTAAGTGATGTGAGCGTCTGGTGTTGTTGAAACAATAGCGCTTTCAGTTCCCGTACATTTTAGATGTCCTGTTTTCAAAGTGGAAATGGAAGGACATAATGCAGTATCTACTATCGCATGAGGGGAGGAGAAAAAGACAGCAGCAAAATGTTACACGTTGTGAAAGAATTGCTATATTCGGGATAGTTGTTCGTAAGTAAGCAGTTACATGTGTGGTTAATATGGATAAGATAACTCGCGTTGAAAAGTACAGTGAGCGGAAGTAGGACAGACTACAGTTTATTTTAAATAACAATAGAATTGGGAGGCTGTAAAATCAACTTCTCCGTTCACTGTTATTGGTTTATAAAGTAAAGGTTTCTCAACGAAAGTAGGTTTGTTTTTTGTTTGTTATCAAAAAATGACTTAGTGCACAGTGAATGCGAAATGCAAACAGACAGTTTCAAAGTAAGGAAAAAGGTATTTTAAATGGAACACAATGGAGCTACAGGATAATCTTTTAGCCAGTGAATGACGCACTACTTGTATAAACATTATATCAATCTGAAGTTTACAACAGTATGTGACGAAAAACTCGGAAACCAGTGTTATACACACAAATTTTGAGAGGCAGTAAGCATGCAGTTATTTATTTCCTTAAGCACTATCCATTAACATTTTAAATGTGCGAAGAATAAGTCTTCCACCTATGGTTTAAGTGAGACACTTTTTATATAGTGTTCTAAGCAGCTACGTTTTATTTCTTCAATCATTACTTGAGTGTGTTACTAACCATGCAGTTATAAACCAAAGCACATAGTATAGAAACACATTGAATAAATGAAGTATTATCTACGCAGTCAAGAATTCACCCTGTGTGTACTTTTCACCTGGCCCATTTCTTTCGGCACACCAGATGCACTGCTGAATCCACTTATAGACCTAACATACATAAAGGCATTCATTCTAGCATACATAGAACCGCAATTAGTGCACTATAAAATTGCGATTATAACAGTATGTATGGCTCATTGGAGCATAAAATTGGACATTTTCTTAAATATGTGTCTGAAGTATACCAAATTATGTTTTTTTGAACTGTATACTTAGCACTTTGCATTTGCAAAACCTTAGCAATTCACTTAAAAACCATAGGTTTCAAGTATGTTATAGTTAGGAATTAGCATTTAAAAAACCTTTCAAATTCACTGAAAAAACCACAGGTTTCAGGAACGTTATAGTTAGTTTCACATTTTACTCAGGCAAAACCGGAGAAATTTGATAGTTATAGTTAGCTGAGCTAACTATAACTCGCACCCCCGCAATGCACTGCTGATGACGTCACATATTACATCACTCATGACATGGTCAGTGACATCACTGATGACATCATCCACGTGATAATCTGATGCATCTCCTCACACCCTAATATAACCTTTGAAAAACCCACTTAAAATACAAACTACCATTCTCGAAACCATAGACACACCAATACCAATTACTACATACCCACTCCCTGATTCCTAGGTCTCCAGACACATCCACTCTCTCACCCAGTCACTCATACATGCAGTCAGTAATGAATACAGCCACTATCATATGCACTCATACACCTATACAGACACTCTCACTCCGCCACACACCTATAGAGTTACTTACACAGCTAGTCAGTCATGCAAAGAATCAATTACACTCCTATTTACTCACCTATACAGTTATACAGACACCACCTCACTTATTCATACAGATGCTAACACATACTTACTCTGTTATACAAACACTGACACAAGCGCACACTCTTCCACATGGCCACTCTCACAATCACTCCGTCTCACATACAGTCATTTAAATACACCAACACTCACATATACTGCCTTTCACATATGTAGTTACTCACATATATCACTGAGACATTCATTCACTCACCAACACAGCCATACACACACTCACCCACCCATACAGCCCCTCACAGACGCACTCTTGAATCCATACACCCAGTGAATCACCCATTCACACATTCATGCAGGGAGTCATACACACCCCATCCACCCACACAGACACTCATGCACCCATACAGATACTCAGACAACCAATCAATAACCCATATAGACACTCATGTAGCTACTCACCAACCCATGCAGCCACTTACACACCAACCACTGACGGACTGATACAGACATTCACACAGATTAGTCATTTACCCATGCATTCACTAAGACACGTTTAATCTCTCACTTAAAGTCAGTCACCCATCCACTAAATCATCCATTCAGACACTCGTACACCTACTCATTCTTCAATACACCTTTGCTTATCTATAATTAACATTGTTAAACTTTTTAAAAATCACAGTCACTGGATGATGTCATCAGTGATGTCATCAGTGATGTCATTTGAGATGTCAGTGATCTCATCAGTGATGTCACTGACGATGTCATAAGTGATGTAATATGTGAAGTCATCAGCAGTGCATTATGGGAGCATGAGTTATAGTTAGCTCAACTAACTATAACTGTTGAATTTCTCCAATTTTGTATGAGTAAAATGTGAAACTAACTATAACGT